>OX451738.1:335889920-336489920 GCA_948472305.1 Vicia faba | reverse complement strand
ATTAAATTAATTTACATTTTATTTACAAAATAAATTACTAATAGTGAAAATAATAAATAATAATTACAATATTAGTTTCTGATTTTTATATGAAAAATATTTAATTTATGAATTAATAATAATTATAATAATTAAAAGAATCAAAAGGAAAAGAAAATAAGAAAAAGAAAAATCAACCAGGGGGGGTTTGATGGCCCATGGGAGGTAAAAGTTAAGCAGTTCTGGCCCAATAACTCAAAGCCTTTGTTGACCTTCCTGATTATCCACGCCTGCATTGACTCATGAGCACCATAGCCTTCATTCTTTGATCACTGGATTGACGGTTGTGGACACTTGGCATGATGATGCCTGGAGGGCATATGGTGTATCAACCTTGGAGCATGCAAGTATGAGAAGAAAAATAATATAACGCGCTTAGGGGGACCTGGGAATCGAACCCAGGTCCCAATGGTTATTGGACACGCTTCTTACCAACTCCACCACCTGCTTGCTTTTGTTAATACAATAATCAATAAATAATATATTAAGAAACTAAATCATTATGCCATAAAGCAAAAACGCGCGCAGATTATTTGAATAGACCAACCACATATTGCCAGCACGTCATCTTCTTCGTTGGCCTGTAAAAGAAATAAACAAATAGCGGGGGTTTTAAACCCCCACAAAATAGAACTGTCAATAATAGCGATTAGGTCTACATGTGATATAAAAAGGGCGCGATGGTTGGGTTGAATTCATCTGGCCTTGACGAATTCAACCATAGGCGTTAGGTGGTCCAATTTTTCTCATGCTGTAAAGCCCCAATTGAGAGCTTCGAAAACCCTAGATGTCATCAATGGTGCTTTCGGTTCCAGGGTTCCATAATCAAATTAAATCATACCAATAGCTTCAGAATGGTCCTATTAACACAAATCCATCCAAAAAAGAGATTAAAAATGCATGAATAATGATGTGCGATTATGGAAAACAAACCAAGTCGTGTGACTTGTTCTGGACGATTCTGATAGCTTCAAGGCTCGTTTTTGATTGCAAATTGTTTCTGAATGTCCCAGCAATGTATTGGAATCGTTCTAAGGCTTTGAACTGTGCTGAAAGCTTGAGTTCAGTTTTCCAATTTTTCTCCTATTTTTGAATTTTTTTTATGGATTTGTAGCAGCTTTTGCACGTGCCCCCAATTAGGTTTAGACTGTGTGTATATATGAGAAAGGGATTAGGTCATTAGTTGGGCCTTGATCCATGCTCATGAGAGAATTAGTCTTAGGTTTTTTTATCATTAACAAACTTTCCCTTTTTTAAGCAAAACCAAGACTTGGTGTACAACATAACCCTAGCATGAGTTTGTGAGCTGTCACATGATGTATGGAAGCTATTCAAATCCAAATGACACTATTCCATTGATTTTTAGATTTTATTTGAATTATTATGGATTTAAAATGAATTAAATCAATAAAAATTAAATAAAATAGAAAAATAAATGTTTGATCTTGAAATTAATCATGGGACACGTGTGTGGCATGACAAGGCTGAATCAAGTGGAAGAAAGTGGGTCCTTTTGTCAAAAATTGAAGTTTCAAGGATAGTTAACTTTTGCCATTTCACAAAAATTTCCCAACTTCTCCAATGCATATCTTGCTCAATTTTGATCATATGAACATGTTCTTGGACATTTTGGAAAGTTATTGAAGTCCTCTAACCAATGCCTTTGGTCCCATGTCATTTTGATTTACCAATCTCAAGTTATGGTCTTTGACTTAAAATGCCTTTTTGTTGACTTTTGAAAATGACCTATAATGTTGAAATTGATAACTTTTTGTGAGAGCATTTATTGGACTTGTAATGTGAATATGAGTTGTAGGAAATGTCATCCCCTTAAAAATGAGCATTGGATGGGATTTTTCTGATGAACCATGAGAAAGTTATGCCTTGGTCAAGTTACAGTTGACTTTTCAGCTGTCCAAAAATGGAAACTTTTGCATCTTGATGATTTTTGAGCCATTCTTGTGGAATCATGATCAAGACTTGATAAAATGATGATTGTGGCTTCAAAATAAGATGTTGACCAAATTTTTTGACTTTTGACTGCCAAATGACCATTTTACCCCTACAGTTGATTGTGAAGCAATTAGGGCTTTTGACTGTGCAACTTGATGCTGTGAGTCTTGAAACTTGACATGTAGATGCTTGGCAACGTGTATAGGCATATGAGGCTTGATTGAGCCTTTGAAAACCTCAACTTCCTTGCAAGAAACAAAACCCTAATTTCAGCTGGCTTAGGAGATGGTTTAACTGTGCAACCCCTTGAGAGATCTTGAACCATTTGAAGATGATTCTTGACAAATCTTGAAGAATATGGGAGGGAAAATTTTGGGGTACAACACATATGCGCTATAAGAAAACACAACTAAACTTGGACCGTATGCTAAACATCTCAATCTTTCTGTTACTGAAGCATGATCTGAACGATACTTTGAATAAATATGTTCCTTAAACCATGGTATGAAACTTCGATTATGCTCTCGTACAATCCAATTCTCATTTCTATTCGGATTTAAACCTCGAAGAACACCCTTGTGAATTTCAACATACGGCTCAACTTCAAGCTCATTATGCAGAACATACAAATGCACTTGATCCCGTTCGACCATTGATACTGTCACAACTTTATTTCCAATTAGCTTCTTACCTTCTTTTTTTTCAACAATGTGAGATTTGGGGAGTCCAATTGATTGAAAATTTGACAGATATTCAGTACAAAACTCAATCGCTTCTTCAACAATATATCGTTCAGCAATACAACCCTCTGGTCGACTTCGGTTTTTCACATACCCTTTTAATATTTTCATATAACGTTCAGTAGGGTACATCCATCTCATATAAGCTGGTCCGCACAGTTGTGTCTCTTTGACAAGATGAATGACAAGATGAACCATTATGTCAAAAAACGAGGGAGGGAAATACATTTCAAGATCACACAAAGTAACAACTATTTCTTTTTGCAATGTTGGTAAGATCTCAGGATCGATCACCTTGCTGCAAATTGACTTGAAGAAAAAACACAATTTAGTTATTGCGCTTCTTACTTTTTCTGGAAGAATAGAACGTATACCTATCGGTAGAAAATGTTCCATTATAACATGGCAATCATGCGTCTTTAAACTCTTTAACTTGAGGTCTTGCATAGACACAAGTCTTCTAATATCTGATGAGTAGCCTTCTGGAACTTTAACCTCACTTAGGAACTTACACAATATTTTTTTCTCCTTTCTGGATAGAGTGTAAACAACAGGTGGTAGATATGTTCGTGTTCCTTTTTTCACGGGTCCCAATTCAGTTCTTATTCCCATCTCTACCATGTCCTCCCTTGCTTTAAGACCATCCTTAGACTTCCCTTTTATATTGAGTAACGTACCAATAACACTGTCAAATACATTTTTTTCAATATGCATAACATCAAGAAAATGTCTTACGTACAAAGATTTCCAATATGGAAATTCAAAACAAATCGACCTCTTCTTCCACCCACCTGTAACAACTTTATGTGCAAAAGGCTTGCCAAACTGAATACTCACATCTTTCACCTTTTCAAATAATTGATCACCTGTCAATCCAGGCAGAGCTCTACGTTGTTCGGTATCTCCGTTGAACGCTTTTCTCCATCCACAATATTGATGTTTAGAATTTAAGAATCTACAATGACCGAGAAAGACATTCTTCTGACAAAGTTTCAATCGAATCGTATCGGTTCCATCTTCATAGATAGGACACGCTTTTTCACCTTTAATGCTATACCCGGATAGATTTCCGTAGGCTGGAAAATCATTAATTGTTCCAAACAACATCGCCCTCAAGTTGAAACTTTTTTTCCTATACCCATCATAAACCTCCACACCGTTCTCCCACAAAATCTTCAAATCTTCGATTAAAGGTTCCAAATATACGTCTATGTCATTTCCTGGTTGTTTAGGCCCAGAAATTAACATAGATAACATCATGTACTTACGCTTCATACATAGCCACGGAGGTAGGTTATAAATCATAAGAATTACAGGCCATGTGCTATGCGAGATACTTTGAATACCGTGTGGGTTCATTCCATCAGTAGACAATGCCAAGCGAAGGTTTCTTGCGTCTTTTCCAAATTCAGGATAATCATTATCAATTTTCATCCACTGTGGTGAATCTGCCGGATGTCGAAACTTTCCATCAACAATTATTTCATCTGCATGCCAAGTTAAGTGTCTTGAATCGGTTTCACTACGATACATCTGTCTAAATCTCAGAATTATAGGAAAATACCATAAGACTTTTGCCGGAGACAACTTTTTCTTATATCGAGGGGCACCGCATTTAGGACACTCATTTAACGATGCATACTCGTTTCGAAACAAAACATAATCTTTTGGACAGGCATGTATCTTGTCATAGCTCATGCCAATAGAGTACAACATCTTTTTGGCCTCATACGTTCGATTGGGGAGAACATTATCCTCTGGTAGCATATCTTTCATAAGGGCTAATAACTCTGTGAAACTTTTATCCGACCATCCATTGCCCGCCTTTAAGTTGTACAACTTTAATACCGCAGACAATCTTGTGAATTTTGTACAACCATTATACAACGGTTTCTCTGCATCACTTACCAACCTCTCGAACATTTTGGGACAATCATTAAGATCTTCTTCAAGCGCTTCTGCAATCTCTTCAACTCGATCATAATCGTATATATCTGTGTCATTGTCGTTTGAAGCATATGTCATATTATCCCCCGATTCATCATTCCCGTCACTTTTCTCACCATGCATATTCCAACATGTATAACTTCTATCAATTCCATACCGTATTAGATGCGATGCCAACTGAACCGCGTCAACCCGATTCCCATAACAGCAACACAAACAAGGACATGTCATTCGACCGAGGTCTTCGGCGTGCGCAACAGCAAACTTAACGAATTCCGATACCCCGTTCTCGTACTCTTTCGATAATCGATTGGAATACATCCATGTCTTATCCATGGTTTACGGTTTCTGAGCTAAATGATAAATTAGAAAACAAAACCAATACTCAGAACTTGCACTTGCTCTTGCACAACCATATAACAAAACCAATACTCAATACTTTTCACTAAATTCATTTTATTCTATCAACTACTTTAGTACACAAGTATAACACAAGAAACCATAAACAAGAAACTATCGTTGCTCAAAATCAATCATAAATTAATGGAATGTATGCTACAAGTAATGATGAAAATAGGGGAAATGTACATTTGCATGGATGCTTCCTTCATTCTCGTAAAGTCTTTTGACTTCTAAACATATATAGCGAGGCTAAATATTTTGGTTTACAATAGTGCATATAGTACATATTTAACTCATATGTCTATTATATGTGAAAACTTAGAGATGACATTTACATTGTGTTGTATGAGAGAAAAAATCGTACACACACTCTACAAAACTAAACTATAGAGTAAGCTATGGAGCAGGAAATGAATGGTATTTACTATCAATATGTTGTAGGCAAACAACAAGGCAAAACCACAATTATGGTCCAATCAAAACCCAACCACAACAAACACTGTATCTGCGATAATATAGTTAATATGGAATGTGAAAGAATCTGCATAAACTAGCGACTCTGACCATCATACATGCAAACTCCAACACATATGCATTCCCCTACCACTATAGAAAAAAGTAATGCTACACAAAATTCCTATATCGAATTAACTAAAAGAATTATTAGAAGATAGTCACATCTTTATTCATACAAAACTATTCTAGAAATTAGAATCAAAGCAAGCATAGAACAATTTATTCATACAAAACTATACTAGAAATTGACATACCTAGAACGGAGGCGGAGGTCCTGATGAACGGAGGCGGAGGTACTGATGAGCGGAGGCGGAGGTACTGATGAACGGAGGCGGAGGTACTGTTGAACGGAGGCGGTGGTCCTGAATAAGATTTCGTAGATGCTAACGGCGGTAGAGCTCTGGTTTAGGGCTTTGAAGATTTCGTGAAGAACAATAGAAAAGTGATGATACGAATTTTTGATTTTTATTATAAAACTACCTACGAAAGCGCTTTTAAAAGCGCTTTCTAAAGGTCACCTATAACAACGCTTTTTAATGTAAAAGCGCTTTCTAAGGCTAACCTTTAGCAGCGCTTTTTGAAAGCGCTTTCTTAAGGTACCCTCTGAAAGGCACCCTTTAGCAGCGCTTCTCAAAAAGCGCTTTCTAAGGGTGACCTTTAGCAGCGCTTTTGAAAAGCGCTTTCTTAAGGCACCCTTTGAAAGCGCTTTTTTAAGCGATTTTTTTTAAAACCTACAGCAGCGCTTTTACCTAAAAGCGCTTTCGTATGTGTGCTGCTAAAACTTATTTTTGGCGTAGTGCATGTTGATAATTTTCATGGTGTTTGTAGAACTCAAGAGAAGTGAATGAAAAAACAACAACAACAAACTTCATCTAGATTTACAAGCTATGAAAAGAAATATAAGAAGTATGAAGCTATTGTATTAACTTCATCCACCTTATACTTGTTCCTCATGACTTCACAAACTAGATGAACCTTATAGTTCCACGATTATTTTCAATAAAAGGTGCGTTATATAAACAACTTAATATATTTTTTGATATTGTATGCTGTTAGTATTTTGTGGCTAAAATGTTTGTTTTTATTTATTGTGTTACATGTATTTGTTGTGTTGTTGTATGATGTTGTTGTTGATAAATATTCTCAAAACAAGAACAAAACAATGCTAAGTCAAAAGAAGAAGGCTTCTTGTGACTTAACAATGTTTTGTTATTTAAGTTCTTATACATGTTGATAGAATATGAAGTTTAGTTTATTATATACTATGTATATTGTTTGTTTCACTAACCTTTTAATGAAAACGCAATCATTTATATTGACATAGAAACATATAATATGAAAATTAAGATGTATTTGAAAACCAAATTAAAGACACCACAATATTCTTAATTGCATGCATCTTATTCAACATATTTTATGTTCCTTAACCCATAATATATAGTTCAATGGTCGGTTTCTTACAATACATCGATATCTATTAGTTTACTTTACCTCGCCGTCGTTGCTTATCATCTTGATTGTTAAGATCATGATTGTTATGATGATAAGTCATCATAACAATTACGATGATAAGCGACGATGATGAGGTAAATAAAAATAAAAGATATCGATGCATTGAAGGAAACTGACCATTAAATCATATATATTATGGGTTAAGGAACATAAAATGTGTTGAATGAGACAAATGCAATTCGGAATACAATGGTGTTTTTAAGTTGGTTTTCAAGAATAATTTAATTTTCAGATTATATAGTTCTTTATCAATTTAGTGGTTGTATTTCTTTAATGAGATGTATGATAAAACAAACAATATATATTTGTATATAATAAATTAAGGGTACCTTCCACAACGACTTTCTATTTTAGCCTTGTTGGATTCAAACCCAATATTGTATATATCACAACGGCAGATAAGAATAACCGGTGTGATATCCCGCGCGCTTTTCAGTATATTACAATGGTCCCAGGACCGTGATTGTAACGAATTTACAACAACACTCTACACAATAATGTCTGGTCCCACGTTATTATATATCATTTTCAACCGTTACTAAAGACCTTTCCATTAATATTCATTTTTTCTCATTTCCTAATCATACTGTTAGCGAAATAGGTATCCAAGAAGGTGTCGATTGGTGTTGGAAGTTTATGGTAGAAGTTGCGAATCTCTCGGCCGCTGTAGTAGTTCAACAGTAGAAGCTGCTAAACATTTTAGTTCATGTCCGCCCTACAGTTGGTGTGGAGGACAATTTCATTTGGTTCGCAAATGCGGAAGTAAGATATTCAATGAAAGAAGGTTATGCTGCTTATTCCAGAATCGAAAGTTCAGCCATGTAGGTTCCGAACTCGTTGATTATCACTTGTTGTATTTGGGAAACTAAGGTTCCCTCAAAAATCCAGGTCTTTGGTTGGAGACGTGTGAGAGATAGATTAGCAATGAAAGCTCAGTTGGCCAAAAGGAAGTAAGAACAAAATCATCCTCGTCTTTTATTTTACAATATTTTAAATTTTGTCCAGATTTCATAATTTTTCTCACACCACCGTTGTCAATTCTTTTTTATGAACTAGAAGTTGGTCCACCATTTTACTATTCTGTGTGTTGAATGGTGATCGAAAATAACCTCACCCACATGAGCGTACATCAGAAATTGCTATCACGTTTCTACATAAAAATATATTTATTACTACAAACCGTACAAATATATATTCTTATAAAAAAGGGTGAAAGTTTCATGGAACGTTGTTCTTGTACCAGTAAAGTAGCTTCTGTTTTCTCTCTCTCTCAGTATAGTCTACTTCAAATGCTTGAGCTAGTCTAGAAAAAAATCTATTTGAAATTTCTCTGTGTTGCATTATTCCATTTTCTAGAATCTTTCTAGATAAGTTCCTATCTTTTATATATATGTGAGCTGTATTATATGGATATAATATAAACTATATGAAACTATGTCCTACTTCTATTTTCTAGATCTTTTTTTATGTTAGTAAAGTAATTTTCAACTTTGCAACTACAATGTAAATCGTTAGATTTTTCCATTTTCGACATCTACTAGAAAACAATGAAAAATATGTATTTGGCACCCATTTGATAAATTCCTCTTTTTGGACACCAAGTTGGTAGAGTTTACTGTTGTCTGTTTTGAATAGAGACTGAAGATTATCCCTCCCACATGGTGGAAGTTTTACGGAGTGTTTGTCTGTGTTTGTTCATTTACAATAAGTCAAAAACTTCAACTTATAAAATGTTATTATTATATTTAATTAATTCATACGCGGGTTGAACTAAAAAGACCATGTTAAGTTTCTAAGTTGAATAATAAAATCCGTTATCCACGTTGTTCTTTTTTGACTTTATTCACAAAGTCTATATATACGATTGTGTTATTTCAAGTGTTTCTCATTAAGACCAAACCATTTGATACATTATTAAACTTTCACAATCATTCTCATGATGAAGAGACAAAGAGAAAATGAAGTAGAAAAAGAGAGCATAGATATAGCAACAAGTCTAATGTTACTCTCTTCTCATGGTATCCAACAACACGAAAAGAACAAAACATATTCTAAAATGGAGTTTGAGTGCAAAACTTGCAATCGCAAATTCTCATCTTTTCAAGCACTCGGTGGTCATAGGACAAGTCACAAGAAACTCAAACTTGAAGGAGATGAAACACACAAAGGGTATGATCATACAAATAAGCAACCTAAAATGCATAAGTGTTCAATTTGTGGACAAGAATTCAAATTGGGTCAAGCTTTGGGAGGACATATGAGAAGACATAGAATTAATAATGAAGGGTTTTCTTCATCTTATATGAATTATCAAGTGATAGCAAAATCTTCTCCTGTTTTGAAAAGATCGAATAGTAAAAGGGTTATGTGTTTAGAATTGGACTTGAATTTGACACCTTTAGAAAATGATTTGAAGTTCTTGTTTGGAAATAAAACACCACGAGTAGATCACTCTTTATTTTGATTTTAGTGTCTCACCTTATTTTTGGACATATCATAATCATAATTTATGTATTCTTTCAATTTTTGTATGTAACTACAGTTATATCATAATCATAATTTACGTATTTGATTCAATTTTGTAAAATATTTTTTTTTAGATAATAAATTTGTTTGGTAATCTAGTTTTATAAAATTATATTTCGAAACTATTGAGTTTTGAAAATTGATAGGTAGTGTTTTTGTTGATATTTAAGTGTGAGTGAATAAACCTCACATCAATTAGATATAGAGGAAATGTTAGATAAATAAATAAAAATATTGGTACAACACTAATACAACACTTTTTTCATAAGTAATTTTCATTCCTAAGACACTAAACCAACTCTGTTAAAAAAACATTTAAAGAGAGATAACATGTAACACCCTCTAAAACTCGGCTCTATAATATGTCGTAAATCAGATTAATATAAGATGCATATTAATCGAGGGTGTCACACATAATTCAAACATCACACATACACATGTCATGCTCAATAACACTTAATTAAAATTCATGTTTTTCATACACTTTCACATAAGCATGTAGAGCAGAGTCAATTTTCATTCAAACATAATATTTAAGTCTCATAATAATTCATTCATTGAATAAACTTAGGCGTCAAAGCCAACTCATCACATAATTCAAATAAGAATAACCAAAATAAAGAGAGTATACAAAGTATCTCTCAGAATATAAATTCAATTGTTCCCCAGTGTTACATAATCAGAGCATGACCCAAAAACCAAAATACGGAAATAAATAAGGATAACTCCTCCAGTTACTCTCTTGCTAGAAGAAACTCTAATCTTCACACTACAAAATAAGTTGAGTTTTGCCACGTGAAAGCCACGCCGCTAACACCCAAAACACGTCACTACTCAAATTTTGCCACCTTAAAGAACACGTCGCTATATAGCGCGTGGCAATCTTGTTGCGGCGTGAAAAACATGTCACTAAGTTGCCACGTGAAATTCACGCCGCAACATACTGTATAGGGTAAAAGAATTCAGAGCAGAGTAGAGCAGAGCAGTGGGTCAGAGCAGGCTTATAATTTTAGTAACGTTAGCTTTAGCGACGTGTTTTTCACGTCACTAATTAGTGACATGAAAAACACGCCGCAACCTTGTTTTATTTAAAAAATTTTTTTTTTCTGTTTTAAATATTTTAATTATGTTTTAATAATTAATATTATTTTTTGTTTTATTAAATTTATAAATTAAATATTATAATTTAATTATTAAATACAATATTATTAATCAAATTATCAAAAACAAAACTAAATATATATCTAAATGTATAAATAAATATACTTAATATTATAAATTTAATAAACTCAAATTTAAATTTATAATATTTTTAAATATACCATATCATTATAAATTTATATTACACAAATAAAAAACTAAATACAAAATAAAAATAAAACTAAGCAGAGTCGTCGTCGGAAATGTCGGGAAGAAAGTCATCATTATTTTGGTGGTTATTATTTTGGCCACTACTGTTGGGATTTCTACCAAATGCTTGCATAAATTGTCACATTTGCTCCTCCATATCAGCTTGCCTCTTCGCCATTGCCTCAACTTGTCTATTATGTTCACCCCTCATTGCCTCCATTCGGACATCCATTTGAGCATCCATTTGGGCCTTCAATGACGCCTCACGATCTTCGGACTCGCGTCTAGCCAATTGTCTTACCAGTTCTAACTGATCCGGTGTCAAATTTGTTTGACGTGACCCTCCTTCACCGTCTGCAGCTCTCTGATACAAATTTTTATCCCCACTCCTCAAGGTGCCCGCCAAATTTCCACCACCAAAAAAACACCCGTTAAGCCCCTTTCCCCCAACAACTTGACTCCAAATATAGAAATCCATATTTGGGTGAACCGGTTTTTCTGGAGGAGGCGTATACTGAGGATTATGGGTCAGAAATTCTACAAGCAACGCCTGATAATCCTCCTACACATACAATAAAAAAATCAAGTTTAATTTATAAGTAACATTAATGAAATTAAATGAAATAAAAATAAAAAATAAAAAATAAATAGCCACGTGATTGTAACGCCACAACTTATCAGTTGCCACTCAATTTTCACGCCACAACATGTCATTTGCTACATGAAAATCACGTCACAAAATTGCTTAAAAAATATATATATATATATATATATATATATATATATATATATATATATATATATATATATATATAAACATAAATTTACTTAATTACCAAGGCTTTTTTTGTGCGCTCGTCAATAAATCCTCCCGATTTCTTTGTCCGAGTCTCCTTAACTAGCTCAGTCATCAATGGTTGTCTCCCCAAACGCTTAGCCTAAATATAAAAATTAACTTAAATTAATAATATGTTATAAATCCAAATATGACCTTAAAAAGTGGTAATAATTACCATGCGTCTAGCATGCTCAGCAGTACTAATGCTTCCAACAGCATTAATGTAACCCCCTTTTTCCGATGCCCTCATCTTCTTTGTAGTTTCAGATTTAGCCTTAAATTCATCTGATTCCCAATACTTAAGAAGTTGTTCAAAAACTTCTTTGCCTATCTGTTGTACCCCAAAATTTGCCCTCCCATATTCTTCAAGAAATTGCCAAATCATGCTTCAAAATTCCCCAAGGGTTGCACAGTGTAAGAGCCTCCTAAACAGTCAAAATTAGGGTTTTTGTTCTGATCAAGAAAATAAAGTTTCCAAGGGTCCAATCAAGCCCCACATGCCAATAAATATGGTCAAGCATCCTCATATCAAGTTTCAAGACTTTCAGCACAAAATTGCACAATCAAAAACCCTAATTGCACTACAGTCATCTGTAGGGGTAAAATGGTCATTTGACAGTCAAAAGTTCAAATTTTTGGTCAACATCTCATTTTGAAGCCACAAACATCATTTGATCAATGCTTGATCATGATTCTCAAAGCTTGGCTCAAAAATCATCAAGATGCAAAAGTTTCCTTATTTGGACAGTTGAAAAAGTCAACTGTAAATTGACCAGGGCATAACTTTCACATGGATTATCAGAAAAATTCCATCCAAAGCTCATTTTGAATAGAAAGACATTTCCTACAACTCCTCTTCACCCTTCAAGTCCAAGAAATGCTCTCACAAAAAGTTATCAATTTCAACATTATAGGTCATTTTCAAAAGTCAACAAAAAGGGACTTTAAGTCAAAGGCCATAACTTGAGATTGGTAAATCAAAATGACATGGGACCAAAGGCATTGGTTATAGGACTCAAAGACCTTTCCAAAATGTCCAAGAACATGAGAAAAGCTTAAAAATTGAGCAAGTTATGCCTTGTGGAAGTTGGGAAATTTTTGGATATTTTGAAAAGACAACATTGATTCAAATGACCTAAAATTGCTAATGGGCCTCTTTTTCTTCCACAATTCATAATCCAAGGCATGCACACGACCATTTGGCCCAAAGGGAAGTTTTTATCATTTTTTATTTATTTATTTGGATTTTTATTATTAATAATTCATTTAAATTAAAATAAATACATGAAAAATACTAAACCTACTATTTCAAATCTTTTTGTGCATATAATATCTTCAATATTTCGTGCAAATCAAATTAGGGAAGAATTGGAATTGATTGGATATGATTGAGAACTAAAAAGCATAAAAAAAGATTGAAAAATTATGGTTTGCAAATCAAATCTTTTTTCACATCAATGCATGGATTTTGATCAAGCTTTCAACCCTAAATCATTCATACATATACAAGCAAAGAAACCCTCGTGCTCACTGACTGCAAGCTGTGCCATACATAGGAAACAAAACTTGAGTTTTTTTGTAAAAAAAGGTGAATTCTGAAAACCAAGTTCTAGGGCGATTCAAGGCAAGATTTTTATCTCATTAGCTTCCTGAGGCTTCAAGGAGAGTTTTCCAATCGAAATCAATCATTCTAACGCCCTAAATTGGTAACACGGTGACCACCTGTACAGAAAAAAATTCATAATCGTGCATCTCAATTCATGCATCTTTTGTAATTTTTAACGCTTGATTCATGTTCATTGTTTGATTCTAATGCTAACCCAATAGTTTAATTTTGTTTTCGTGCCCTATATGAAGATTTACCATTAACAATCTTTAGGGTTTTGCAAGCTTCAATTTGGGCATTTCCAGACGCGGTAAAATTAGACCACCATAGTGCCATGAATGAATCAAGCATGATTGGACGATCATAAAGCCATCCTCGCGCTCAATTTATGAGCATCCCTGGGCTAATCGCTATTTTTCAATAGGGTGCCTATGGGAACGTTTAACAAACCGTGGCCTATGTTCTTTATGTTTCAGGAAAAAAATAAACAATGAGGAAGATGACTCGGTGGCATAAGCTGAATGGCTGGTTCAAAATCTCGCGCGAAAAAAGAAGCGTTGGTGCTTGTTTGTTTTAGTATATTTATTGATTATCTTATTTACAGATAGACAAAATAGCACGGTTGGTGAAGCGTTTGATTGGTAATGTTCAGGACCTGGGTTCGAGCCCCAGGTCCTCACCCCCTTTCATATTTTTCTTCATTTAATGTTCATATGCAGTTTCAATGTAGTGGACCACCATGCATCTCCCAAATCAAACCTGCCACGCGTTCAATCTCTTCAATAAAGGGCCAGGATCTGTGGAACATGGTGGACTATGGTCAGCGCGTGTGCATAATTCCTGGAAAGTCAAAGAGGCCAAGGACAAATGGGCCTGAATCACTATAACAAACCCTCCAAATTAGGGGCAGACCCCCTTAGGTTTGCAAATTTTTTTATTTTCTTTGTTTTCATTATTTTGTTTTCTTTCAATCATTGTTTTTTTTATTTAATTTAATTTTTTCATAAAAAAACACAAAAACAATTAAAAAAAATCAGAAAAGATAAAAAAAATAAATAAATATTTTTTAACTAGTATTTTGTAAATAAATTCATTAATTCACTTAGTTTTAAATTTAGGTTCTAATCTTAATATTTTTTTACTAAAACTCAAAACTTATAGAATTAGGGTTTAATTAATTTTTATCTTTTTTTTCTTTTTATTCCACAGTAATTAAGTATTAAAATATTTACTATTATTTATTTTTATAATTAAATGGCATGTAAATAATTAGGGTTAATTTTAGATTAAACTTTAATATGTTTTCTTAATAAATTAAAAAAATTGTAGAATTAGGGTTAGCATGTTATTTTAATTAATTCTTTCTCATTAAAACCAAAAAATACCAAAAAAAATTTCTTTTCTTTTTAATTAATTAATTCCATCGTTTAATTTAATTTTGCAAAAAGGGTCCAACGCCCTCGTTTTAATTCTTATTTAATTCGCGTGTTTATTTCTTTTTCGTTTAATATTTATGTATCTCTCCTAAGGCCTTGTAAATTAATTTCTTGCACTTTACTTTTCTTTTAATTCTTTATTTTTCCGTCAAATCGGGTTCAAGAAATTTTGGCGATGTGGACCCGCGCCTTTTGTAATAGCTTAGAACTTTACTTTTCTCGCAATTTTTAACTGTTAATCAAGGCATGAAAGAATGAATGGACAAAAATAAAAACAAACGCATAGCTCACTCATAACATGACAAGATAAATGCAAATGAATCTGACACACAAATCACACACCACCCCTAGGGTACGCCTCACTGTTGCCTTGCCTCGAAAGGTGATCGTCGAGTAGAGGATGTCTTAGTAAGTCCTCATGATCCAGGAACCTGGCATGAGGGTAGCTTCTAAGGTATCTTCCCATTGCTCTGGTGATCACCATGTCCCGAACCTCGAATTGACCCGAACACCTCCAACGGTGGTGCTACCTACCTCTCAATGGTGGGATGGCACTACTTTAAAGGACATCTACACAGACGAATTCCTTAGGGTAGGTAGGTTCTCGTAGATACTTGCTCTAATTTCAAAACAAATTCAAAAATACTTTTCACACCGACACCTTTCAAAAAGCTTTCGAAAGCAATTTTTCAAACACTCTTGAGGACCGATACAAGAGTCGAACTGGAATTTTCAAAGAAACTTTTTTAAAACCCACATTGAAAAGCAAACAAACCATTTTTGAAAACACAAATGAGCAAGTATCTAAGAGCCCATGGATAACCATGGATAGAAAGGGTGCTAACACCTTCCCTTTCTATAATCTACCTCCCGAACCGAGAGCAATATCTATAAGGAATTTTTCTGTGCTTTTGTCCTTTCCATTTGGAGAAAATAAAAGACGGTGGCGACTCTTGCTTCCGCGACATTTCGCGAACCAGCGTTAAACAGTCAGTTCCAGATCCACCGATCACACTATCCATTTGGGACGAATGCCCAAAAGGTGCCAATTCTCTCTAACACGTCGTAGCATGTCAAAAAGTCTTCTTGAACTCCTCCCAAAATAATTTTTTTTTACTTTGTTATGGTTCAGGGGATCCCAAACACATTTTGCCTGCAATATTGTATGACATTAAAATAAATAGTTAGATAAATTATAACAATAATGAAAAGGTCATTTAAATAAAAATAACTTAAGAAATAAATTAATTATACCTGAAATTGCTTGAACCATTCTTCTTTATCGGAAACTTCTCTAAAACTCTTCAAAAATGTTGTATAATTCTGCTGAATTATATAATTGATAACCTTAGCAGCAGTCCGACTCGGCCCGAAACTAAAACAACAATAATTGAATTAGCATAATTAATTATATAAAGTTATATTAAAAATGGAAATATGTACTTATAAATAAAAATCAATAAATAAGAAACTTACGAGTTCCCTTCAGGCCATATCAAAAATCTCACATCAATGGTATGAATCTCACTCGGATCATCATTCCCTCGAAGATCTCTCCCATCTATATGATCATCATCCCCACCAAGATCGTCATCGTCCGACTCTGTGTGGGATGTGGGGGTGCGACCAGTCTGTGTGGGTCGTGAAGAGGTGGATCCTCCAGGCTTCTGGATGGATGGGGGCATCTGGGTAGGAAGTGGGGTGCTGGATCCTCCAGGCTGCTGCACGAATGAGGGCATATGTGTGGGAAATGGAAAACTATGCTGGAAGGATGAGGGCACCTGTGTCTGCTGGAAGGATGACACCTGTGTCTGCTGGAAGGATGGCACCTGTGTCTGCTGGAAGGATGAGGGCACCTGTGTCTGTTGGAAGGATGAGGGCACCTGTGTCTGCTGGAAGGATGAGGACACCTGTGACTGCTGGAATGGTAAACCAGGTGGGGCCCCAGATGGACTAATAAAACATGTACTCCCAGATGGGAACTGGAGAGGACTCTGAGATGATAGTAATGGAGTAAATGGCATAGTACTGTCCATGGACATATGATGAACCTGACTCTGCGGGGGAGGACACGTGGCTGAGTGAGGTGACTGGCATACTACTACCCTTGGACGCCTGGGCTTCCTACCACTATCACTAGGACCTTTACCCTTATTATCTTTGGGTGGCATTTTTACCTAATTAAAGAAAATACAAGTTAACATATACATATTCTCATGAATACATATTCATTAAATCATTTAATAAATGGTTCTTTGAGTAAAATTACAAGACACAATTCTCATGAATACATATTCATTAAATCATTCAATAAATGGTTCGTTAAGTAAAATTACAAGACACAATTCTCATGAATATAGGTTCACTATTCTGAATCGTCATGCTTGTCATCCATTTCATCATCGTCATCTGATGTGATACTATCCTCAGATCCAGAATCTTCGTGATCTTCATGATCTTCATCCTCATCAACTTGATTCCCCTCAACCATTGTATCAGACAAACTTGTAGTGTGTTCATCTGGAATCACATCATTAACTTCAACTTTATCCACTTGGTAAGCAACATCCTCCACTAGATCGTCAGTTTCAATATGACCCAATGGTTTTATTTTTATTACAACACAACACCGACGTTTACGTGGCACAAATGAAGGATAAGGAACATAATAAACTTGCCTAACAATATTTGACATTATGAAAGGGTCGTACTCTTTGTACCTCCGGTCCATTTGAATCTCAACAGTACCATATGTCTTATCTATTTTTGTGCCTCTAGTTGGATCATACCATTCACAATAAAACAAGACAACTTTATTTTCCGAGTCCAATGCTCACCCTTCTTTCCAGAGGGACGACCTGGAAGCCCGAAGACTGATAAGGTGTACTGACTTCTTTCGATAACATTTACAGGATTCCTTATGATTCTTGGAGTTAACATCAAGTGCTTGAAATAGTGACTGCAAAAATGTGAAGCTTCTCGATGCAAGTAATGTGCACATATTGATCCTTCTACTCTAGCTTTATTTTTCACTGATCGCTTTGAATCACCCATGAACCTTTCAAACGGGTACATCCACCTATATTGAACAGGTCCTCCTAGATAAGCCTCATATGCAAGATGCACAGGTAGATGTTCCATGGAGTCAAAAAAACCAGGAGGAAATACTTGTTCCAACTTACAGAGAATGACTGGAATATTTTGGTCCAACTTAATGATGTCATCCACTCTTAAAGCGGAAGCACAAATATCTCTAAATAATTGACTAATTTCAGTGAGTGGATTAAGCACATGTTTGGGTAGAGAACCGAACGCAATTGGTAGCAATTGTTCCATAAAAACATGGCAATCATGACTTTTCATACCATGCAACTTCCCAGTGTTAGCATCAGCACACCTTGCTAAATTTGAAGAATACCCGTCGAGCATTCTCAAACCTTTTAGCCATCCACAAACCGCTTTAGCTTCTTGGGGGGTCAGACTGAAACAAGCTTTGGGTTTAAATAATTTTCCATTTGGTTGAGGCTTCAATTCCAACTCTTTACGATTACACCAAATTTCCATGTCTTGTCTAGCCTTCACATTATCTTTTGTTCTGTCTTTAACATCCATCACTGTGTTAAATACGTTATCAAAAAAATTCTTCTCAATATGCATAACATCAAGATTATGGCGCAACAAATTATCTTTCCAATACGGGAGGTCCCAAAATATACTTCTTTTTGTCCAATTATGTGTGACCCCATATCCTTCAATTCTACAAGCTTTTCCAGTATCTGTAAACTTTGGAAGTTCACAAACTTGGTTCCATATAGCAACTGGTGCCAGTCGAGGCGGAGGCAGATCTGTTACCCGTTCGTCCTTTTTGAAATTTGTCTTGTTTTTTCTAAAGGGATGATTTGATGGTAGGAATCTGCGGTGACAGTCAAACCACGAGCTTTTCCCCCCTTTTTCCAATGTAAATGCCTTAGTGCATTCCATGCAATGCGGACAACCCATTCTACCATGCGTACCCCAACCAGACAACATGCCATATGCTAGAAAGTCGTTAATGGTCCACATCAAGGCAGCTCGCATAGAAAAGTTTTGTTTACGGGATATATCATAAGTCCATTCTCCATTATTCCACAACCTCTTCAAATCATCAATTAAAGGTTGTAAGTACACATCAATTTCGTTTTTTGGACTCGACGGTCCTGGAATGACGCACGTCAAAAACATGTATGGTTTTGTCATGCACATCTCAGGAGGGAGATTGTAAGGGGTTACAATAACTGGCCAACAAGAATACGCACTTCCGGACGCTTGGACATATGGAGCAAAACCATCAGAGCATAATCCAAGCCTGACATTTCTAGGTTCAGTGGAAAAATCAGGATGTACCTCATCAAAGTGCTTCCATGCATGGCCGTCAGATGGGTGTCGCATATTGCCTGGGCTTGTTTTGTTTGTATGATGCCATGTCATTTGACTTGCACTGTGCATTGAAGAAAACATTATTTTTAACCTTGGTATTATAGGAAGATAAAACATGGACTTTACTGCTACCCGTTTTTGGTTACTGTTAATGGCTCTATTACGAACTTTATATCTTGGACTATGACAAAACTTACATTCCTCTGACGATCCATCTTGAGTACCAAACTCGTTGTCATAAAACAACATACAACCATTAGTGCAACAATCAATCTTTCTTACTCTTAAACCCAACTTCGACACCAACTTCTTTGCATCATAGAAACTCGCAGGCAAGTTGTCTTTCGTTGCAGTTGAGTCCAACATCATTTTTGCGAAGTGCTCCAAACACTGATCAGGAACATTCCAATTTGACTTGGCGGCCAATAATCTAACACACATTGATAGCTTTGAGTCTGACGACCCCTCAAACAATGGCGTATTCATCTCATTCAACAACTGATAAAATCTATGCGCTTCCTCATTCGGCAACTCTTCCCCGTCAAAGTCTTCAGGTTGATCATAGATCACGTTAACACCAAAAGCATCACCAACCATGTCACCTATCAGATTAAAGTTTTCTTCAAATTCCATAGGTGGTTGCATAACCGGTTGACTACTTGAAGCATCTGTGTTGCTAGTCTCTGGTACATTACTCGGCAGTGTTTCACCATGATGCGTCCAAACCCAATAATTTTCAATGAAACCTTTCCTATGCAAATGACATGTTATTTCCTCTGGGTCACTAATTATATATCTACAACCACATTTAAGACAAGGACACCTAACTCCTCCTTCACTTCGACAACGTTCCTGGGCAAACGTCCACGCGATAAAACCATTAACCCCGTCTATAAAATTGGGTTTAAGTGTGCGTCTTCCTGGATATAGTCTATCGTACATCCAGCTACGATAGTACATATAATATTCCATTTACTGCAAATTTATATAATCAAAACCTATTTAATTAGAAATATTAATTAATCAACTTAATAATAATAATCCTAAACATATACAATTAAAGATAAATATATGCTTTCAACAATATTTATAAACTCCTAAAAATATTTTTAAACACTTAAAATTTAATTTAAACACCTAAATTTTATAAACTCCTAAAAATTTAAAAACTAATTAAACTCCTAAAAATTTAATTTAAACACTTAAAATTTATAAATTCCTAAAAATATTTATTTATTTTTAAACACTTAAAATTTAATTTAAACACCTAAATTTTATAAACTCCTAAAAATTTAAAAACTTATTAAACTCCTAAAAATTTAATTTAAACACTAAAAACTTATAAACTCCTAAAAATAAAAAAACTTAAACTCCTAAAATAATTAAACTCATTCATCATCACAAATTAATAATTAATAATTATTATAAACTAAATAATTAAACCTAACATTTAACTCAAATACAGAAAATATATATATAACCCAAATTCAACAATTTTAACCCAATGAAAATTAATCAAAATCAGAAAATATACTAATTTCAAAAAAAAATAATTCAAGACATACCTTTTATCTTGTAACTCCTTCAATCTTCTTGTCCCTATTTGCAATCTATACTTCTATATTCTCCTTCTCTATTCAAAGAAAAATTGAAAAAAATTTATACTCAAAATAACACATCAAAGACAATTAACAAAGTATATAAAACATGAAATTGAAATTACCTTACAAAATGGATGAAGATGGTAGGAATAAAAGAGTGGAGAAGAAAATTTGTTTAGGAAGAAAATGGGTATGGTTGAAGAGTGGGGAAGAAAGTTTTTTGTGAAGGTTGAAGATGAAGAAGTGAGACAAACAGAACGTTGTGGAACGTTTTCATAAATTGCATAAACCACTTAGCGACGTGAAAATCACGCCGCAACGTTGCCACGTGATTTTCACGTCGCAACAAGTTTATAACTGCTATCCCTTCCTTCAAAGCCTGCACACGCGTGTCTTGGAAGTTGTGACTGAATTAACTTTTGTCATATTTTAATTAGCGACGTGAATCCCACGTCGCTACTTTTTTTAATATACAAACGTAACTGACACACTCAATGTATCAGTTTTATATTATTAAAATACGTTGCCACGTGATTTTCACGTCGCAACTGGTTTTATTTAGCCACATGAAAATCACGTGGCAACTTCACGTGGCTGGGGAAGCTTTTTCTTAGTGTCACTACCTGAGCAATGTCGTCATAAAACATCATTCCAATAGAAGGGTGAAAATTCACATAATTATTGAAATCATATAATAATATATAATGCATAACATACATGCATAAAGATAAATATTCTCACACTTCAAATGCTTTATAAACATAGTATCACCCAATTAATCATATTGTTCACAAGTATACACTTACAATCCACAATTTCACAAATTCACCATTTTCACACAATGCACATAACTCCATATTATACATAAACACAATGTGACTCAATGCAAGACTCAAAGAAAATTCTCATGCATGTGGTACTAATCACTATTATTTTTATTCGATTTTTACTTTAAACCAGGTCTATTCCCTAGACCAATAACACACAAAGTGCGTTCCCTAAGTTTTCAAACCCCGCTCTAGGTTTGGGACAAGTCACTAGCTCCCACAAAACTAACATGCATTGCCTCTTGACAGTAATGATGCATGTGCAATTTCAACAATCATATACAATTAAACCCCCCCCCCCCCCCTCAATCTTAACATCATGCATATCTTCAATAATTCATCACAACTGAATTACCACACAATTACACATACATGCATATATTCATGAATTATCCACATACAATTCATCTTCATAAAATTCACAAGAATTCAAGTGGTATATAACACATTTTACAATACAATCACAACTGTATTATAATCACAACAAACAATAAATATCATGTATTCATGTTGTCACACACCAAAACATACTTATACAAGCATACTCACAAGTATTCAATTAATTATTAACAATTAATTTTCACAACCTGCAGCAAACAGTACAACAATTCATTAATAAAATATATACACAATTGACTTCCCAAACATATTAGACATAAAAATACTGGGAAACAAATTCTTTTATCAATACTATGTTATAGTTCTATTCATTAGCGTTCTGACGCTTCAAACATCTCTCGATTTGGACATACAGTTCAAAAGATATGAGCTTTTGAAGTTATGAAAAAACTCTATTTCCGTGAGCTCGCTTAGCTAGATAAAGCGGCTTAGCGGGATCACCTGAAACCAGAAAAATACAACAGCGCGACAGAACTTCTTCCTATACAATTTTGACCGAAAATCCATGGTTTTACACCAAATTAAGCTGCGATTTTCATAGTACATCACTCATATAACACAACATCATAACCCCTAACATTACAACACAATTACATACCAAATCACATGGATTTAAATCAAAACCTAAGTGATTCAAAACATGGAATTAGTGAAATTGATCCTAATACATGTTATTACCCATCATGCATTATCATACAATCCCAATAACAAATTGAAATCCCACCCTTACCTTGATTTCTTGATGAACTCTTAAGTTTTCTCCTTAGATTTTCTTCTCCTCTTTCTCCCTTTTCCTTTTCTCTAGATTAGCCTTTTTCCCCTCTTTTCTTTACTAACTTTTGTTTTCCCTTTTTATTAAACCCTTAACAAAATAATACTAACCCAATAACCAAGCTAATGGACTTACTATAACACTCCCACCTACTCTTCACATTCCTACATATTTGGCCCAATTACAATTATTCCACTATTTCTCTATAACTCTCACTAATCAAATAATGATTCACTACCCGACATTATTTCCTAACGATAAGTCAACAGTTCGACAATCTCACCCTGAATAACACAACATATATAACATACATCAAATAATTTAAATTAAAAAATTTACCCATAAAATCATACAAATAATTAATTAATAATATATATAACTAATTAACAAAATTGGGGTGTTACAACTCTTCCTCACTTAAAAGAATTTCGCCCTAAAAAATTACCTCAAATGAACATATCAGGATATGACTCTCTCATCTGACTCTCGAGCTCCTAAGTCATGTTTCCGCCTGCTGGTCCTCCCCAAGCTACCTTTACCAAGATAATCTATTTACCTTAAAGCTGCTTCAACTCCAGATCCTCTATCCGCATATGTGATGTCTCCACAGTCAGGTTATCCCTCACCTATACATCATCTACTTGGACCACATGAGACGGATCCATAATGTATTTCCTCAATTGAGATACATGAAACATATCATGGAGATTAACAAGCGACGGTGGTAAAGTAATCCGTTAGGCCACCTCACATGTCTTCTATGAAATCTGGTATGGACCAATAAAATAAGGCGTTAACTTACGCGACTTCAATGCTCTACCAACACCAGTTATCAGAGTAACTCGAAGAAATACATAATCTCCTTCTTGAAATTTAAGTGCTTTCCTCCCCTTTTCATGATAAATCTTCAGACGACTCTGAGAAGTCTTCATCTTCTCCTTAATCATATTAATATTATCGATAGTCTGTTGAACTATCTCAGGTCCAACCACAACACTCTCTCTCGACTCATACTAAGATAATGGCATCCTACACCTCATACCATACAATGTTTAAAAAGGTGTCATCCCTATTGTGATGCGGTGGGAGAACTGACTTGAGGTTTTGTGTTTGTGTTCGCAAATGTTTCGGTTTAGCAAGAGTCGCCATCGATTTTTTATTTTATCCAAAGGAAAGGTCAAAAAGTACAGGAAAGACCTTTGAGATGTTTTCTTGGGTTCGAGGGGTAGATTATGAAAAGGGAAGGTGCTAGCACCCTTTTCATCCATGGTTTTCCATGGTCTCTTAGTTACTTGTTTAGATCACTTGCTTTTGCTTTTCAATTGTTTGAAATGGTGCTTTGTGTGTGTGTGTTTTTTTTTTGAAAATATTTTGAAAAGAGGCCTTGTCTAGGCAACCTTTGTAATGATTCTTGTTTGAATATATACAAAGGTGTTTGTCTTTTGAAAAGATGTTTCAATGTTTGAAAGTTTGTTTTGGGAAATGTTTTGAAATTGTGTTGTGATGTGTTTTTGAAAATAGCAAGGATGTTTGCAAGTTTGATCAAGTAACTAGGAGCATCTACCCTATTTACTCAAGAGTCTTTCCCACACATTTTTAACCCTTTGATATTGTTGTTTTACCATTGTATTTGGTAAACAACCTTGTGTTTGGATGTTAAACGGGACAGGCGCGGGTCATCGTATTGACCATGATAGCAATTGTGCTAAGTATCTTAGCAAATTTTTTGAGGGACTAGATCGTTTTTGTATAGGCAACCAAGATAGCGTCATAGAGGGACTATGATCTTTTGTTTTTGTTTTTGATTTGCCAAGACACCTAGCATGCATAACATGACCATTTTTAAGACAACAAGTGGGTGGAACCCTAGGGATGCTTGTGCGCATTGTGTTGTCATTTTCATGCATTTTTGTCTTGTATTAGGTCAAGCTATTTGTTTGATTTTGGATTTTTTGCATACAAACCCTAATATCTATCATGGAATATTTGAAAGCATAAAGTGCGTAAAAATAAATCTACGACTATTACAACATGATCATGGGGAGGGGGATACAAATTTGAATAGGGGATTATTTGCAAGAAATTAAAGCCCTAAATCAACTATTACAACCAAATTGAATTAATTTGTACAAATAATAAATTGACAATATTTAAATAGACAATTAAATAAATATGCAATATATTATAAATATGCAAAAAGAATGTTTTTGTATTATTTTTATGTATGTAAAAATAAACCATTTAATGCATTAAAAATAATAAAATAAAAGATTATTTTTATTAAGGGTGGAAACCCTAATTTGTTTTTTAAGAAAGTATATATATATTATGTATTATTTATTTATGTACAATAAAATAAAAATATATAAAAATGCCAAAAAAATAAAAATATGTCAGAAAAATATCATTTAAGTATATAAATAATAAAAATAAAAAATATAATATTTTTTGTAGTGTTTACAAGTTCTTTTTATTAAGAAAATAAATGTATATATTATTTAATAATTGTTTCTATGTCTAAAAAAATAAAATAAAATGTGAAAATTAAATAAAATATTTTTGATAATTTTTAAAGTTTAGAAAAATAAAATAACGTCAGAAATAAAAAAAAGAAATGAAAAATATATAAAAATAGATTAAATGGGCCAAGGGGGTCTGAGCAGCAAATCAAGGGTGCAAAAAGTGAGAAATAGCCATGCCCAGCCCAGATGGCCTTCATCTTCAACCTCTGTTAAAAAAAATGCGCGTCTCATGTACAAATGGCTAACTCCTGCATACGTGCTCTAAAGCAAAAACTCACAACACAAAAGTTATAGCATTTTCCAACACGATTCCAACCATGTAAAGAACTTAATCTAACTCTCAAAGACCAGAGAGAATTTATCTGGCCCTAATTTCTAACCTAACTTTTTCAGAAAGTTCATTAATCAAATTCTCTCAACACAGTTAACTTAAATGAAATATATGCATATGTACAGCTTAAGGGCAATGAGTACTACATTTTTTATTCATAAACCTAAGCCTAATGATTCCTAAATAGAGAGATAGAAAGTTGGAAAATACCTCCTTCAGTTAAACTCGAGTATGGCTATGTGGAGGTTTTCAATGAGGCCTGAGATGCTTGGGAGCTTGCTTGAACTTCCTTTGACCTTCCCCAATGCTTAGTTTGCTTTGAGTTTGCTTGAATAAGCCTGTAGAAGTCAACCTGCACAAGCAGAATTTGAAAATGGTGAAGCTTGTAAATGGAGTTACAGTCATTGGCCAATGGTTGAGAGAGCTTAGATGGGTTGTATGGAGTGTGTTGGAAGAGGTTTGGGACAAAACACACGAGTGGTTTGTGAGGTGGAGGTGCAACTGCAGAAGCTGCACTGTTTTGCAAGTTTTTGGTGTTTTGGAAGGCTTGAGAAGTGGTTAGCTCGTGCTTCTGACTTAAGGCATTGTGAAAAACTTGTTTAGAATGGTTACAACACTTGGTTTTATCAGATATCCAAGTTCTCTTTGTTTTTGCAAGTTGACTTGGCTTTTAAGAAAAGTGTGAAATGACAAAAGGCAGGCCTGTACAGGCTAGCTTAAAGCATGCACTAGATTTTTGTACCTTTGCCTAAGTTTATGGAACTTGTTTGCTACAAAGAGATGGGTTCAAGGCTCACGGGAAACAAGTTGACATAAAGTTGTGCTTTATGAAAATAGCATTGTTCACTTTTTGCCAAAAATAGATTAAACCCTTGTGTAAGCTTCCATTGATCAGGATAATGCCTTAGACCATTGAGTTTGCATTCAATTTTTGAGTTTGGAAGGGTTTAGATACCTGTATTCAAGTACAAGCAAAGTTGGACAGATTTTGCAACTTGTGTCAACATGAAGATGCCATGGATCAAAGTGATAATTTCCCAAATTCAAACCTTCGATTCTCCCTAACCACAAATGATTTTGGAGAGTTATTGGACATTTTGGAAAGCTTGTAACATGCTCTACAATATATCTTTGAAATTTATTTTGAAATTCCAATTGGAACTTGTTAGAACAATGTTTGAATCTAGTACCCTATAATTAAGTTTTGATGATAACAAAGTGAAAAGATATAGTAGTTAAATATTTCATGATTGAATTATATGCTACTTAAAATTACTATGCTCTGACTTGCAGATATGCTGATTAAAATAAGCAAGATCACGTTCCCAGCATCAGAATATGAGTTTGTGCATCAGCATCAGAAGTTGCTGAATCAGAACGTCAAGATCAGAAGATCAAGGCTTGCACATGCTGAAGCTTGATGAACAGAACTGCGCGTAAAATACTCTGATACAGAATCAAATCAGTTCATCAGCAGCAAAGCAGAATCAGAATGAGCCAAGCCAGATCGTGCATTGAAGAAGCAACGGTACTGTGCATTGAAAGCTAATCAATACCAACGGCATCATTCTAGACAAGATCTGCTCAGAAAGGAAAGCTTGTAAATAGCATTGAATCAAGAATATTCGCTTCAACGTTCATCTTCTCAAAGTGCTATATAAACCAAGCTTTGAAGATTATCACGGCTAATGCTTCCAAACTCTCTACACGTACAAAGCTGAACAGTAATCTTCACTCTCCAAGTTTTGCTAAACCACCAAACTCTGATACTCTATTAGCGTTTAGCAACTTAGTATTTCTAAGCTTCATTTGTGTAAACATCACAGTTGTGATATAGTTTTTGTAGAAACATTCACACACATTTGATTATTCCTTTGTAAGAAAGTATTGCCTTGACAAACCGGATTGTGGTTTGAATCAAGAAGGTTTTAGCAGTTGCTAAAACAGATTTGTATTCAGTTGAATATAGTGAATTAAGACCTCGTTGGAGAGAGGCGAAATCACCTTGAACGGGTGGACTGGAGTAGTTTGAGATCAAACGAACCAGGATAAAAATACCTTGTCATTTGCTTTAAGTTTCCAGTTTTACAATTCAACCCCCCCTTCTTGTGTTTTTCACCCCTTCAATTGGCATCAGAGCGCCTGGTTCTGAGCTAAAACACTTAACCGTGTCAGTAAAAGATCCAGCGTCAGAAAAACACTATGGCAGGAAACAACTCTCATTTCAGCAATGACAACAATGAGGATAGAGACAGATTCAGCGGCAAACCTCCAGTCTTTGATGGAGAAAACTTTGACTACTGGAAAGACAGAATTGAAAGCTTCTTTCTAGCACATGATGCTGATCTGTGGGATATGGTGACAGATGGATACACGCACCCTGTTAATGCAACTGGTCAGAAGATTGATAGAAAATCAATGACTGATCAACAAAAGCGTGATTTCAAGAATCACCATAAGGCCAGAACCATCCTTCTCAGTGCTATCTCCTATACTGAGTATGAGAAGATCTCCAACAGAGACACAGCTAAGAACATCTTTGATTCTCTCAGAATGACGCATGAGGGCAACGTTCAAGTCAAGGAAACAAAGGCTCTGGCGCTCATTCAGAAGTATGAGGCGTTTAAAATGGAAGAATCTGAATCCATTGAAACTATGTTCTCTAGATTCCAGATTCTGGTAGCTGGTCTCAAAGTTCTGGACAAGGGGTACTCTACTGCTGACCATGTCAAGAAGATAATCAGAAGTTTACCCAAGCAGTGGAGGCCTATGGTTACTGCTCTGAAGCTGGCGAAAGATCTCAACAAAATCACTCTGGAGGAACTTATAAGCTCCCTCAGAAGCCATGAGATAGAGCTGGAAGCTGACGAGCCTCAGAAGCAAGGTAAGCCTATAGCTTTAAAATCTAACAGAAAATCTGAATCTAAAGTTTTGCAGGCAGTTGAAGAAACATCTGATGGATCCTCATCAGAAGAAGACGAGCTTTCTCTTCTCTCCAGAAGAGTAAATCAACTGTGGAAGCAAAGACAAAAGAAGTTCAGGAATCCCAGAAGATCTGATCATAACGAGTCTTCTTCCAGACACAGAAGGACAGATTCTTCCTCTGGATACAGAAGATCTGAAGGCTCCTCAGGTAGCAAGAAGCCAAATACAAAAGACATCATCTGCTACGAGTGCAATGAGCAAGGACACTACAAGAGTGACTGTCCAAAGCTTCAGAGGGAAAAGCCAAAAAGGAAGTTTGGAAGAGAGAAGAAGAAAAGTCTCATGGCCACATGGGATGACTCTGACTCGTCTGAAGCTGACTCAGAATCAGATGATGAACGGGCAAACTTAGCGCTTATGGCTAACATTCAAGATGACAGTGAAGCTTCTGACTCAGACTCAGAATCAGACACAGAAGAGGTATTCCCTAACTTCGCTGTCAATTTTACAAAGGCTGAACTTGCTGAAAGCCTAAATGAAATTCTGGAACGTTATCAGCAGATTAGAGCTAAATTCAGAGACCTGAAAAGGACTCTTGAATCTGACTCTAATAAGTCTGAGAGTCTCAGATTGGAAAACTCTGAGCTGAGAGAAAAAATTTTAAAATTAGAAAACTCTTTACAAAACTCTCAGAAGGAACCAATTGCTGAAACTCCCAGCAACGCTGATGAGATCATCAAGGAGTATGATCATAGTTTCCAGAAGTTCCTTGCTAAAAGCATAGATAGAAGCAAAATGGCTTCAATGATCTATGGAGTTAGCAGAAACGGTAGGAAAGGAATAGGATACCTAGGTAAGAATCCTACACCTAAAAATGTCATGGATTTAACAATTAAGTACACTCCTTTAAATTCACACTTTGTGTATGGTCACACACATGACATCAAATATACTAGTAGCAATCACTTTGTGAAACCAAAATTCAACCAGAGTTTTGGTAAGACTAACAAATCAGGACCCAAGAAGATCTGGGTACCTAAGGATAAAATAATACATGTTGCAGATATCTTTAGCAGCAAGTCAGAAACACCAGTCATGGTACCTGGACTCTGGCTGCTCACGTCACATGACGGGAAGAAGGCATATGTTCCAAAGCCTGGAACTTAAGCCTGGAGGCCACGTTGGCTTTGGAGGCAATCAGAGGGGAAAGATAATTGGCTCTGGAACTGTAGGTAACGGAAATCTTCCCTCTATTAATAATGTTCTGCTTGTTGATGGATTGATGCATAACTTGTTATCCATAAGTCAATTAAGTGATAACGGTTATGATATAATCTTTAATCAAAAATCATGTAAAGCTGTTAGTCAGAAAGATGGGACTATCCTATTTAATGGTAAGAGGAAAAACAACATTTACAAAATCAAACTTTCTGAACTTAAGAGTCAGAACGTAAAATGTCTTCTGTCTGTTAACAACGAGCAATGGATCTGGCACAGAAGATTGGGACATGTTAGTATGAGAAGAATATCTCAGATTAACAAACTCAATCTGGTCAGAGGACTTCCAAATTTGAAGTTCAATTCAGATGCTCTGTGTGAAGCATGTCAGAAAGGCAAATTTGCAAAACCATCTTTTAAATCCAAAAATGTTGTTTCTACCTCTAAGCCATTAGAACTTCTGCACATTGACTTATTTGGACCAGTTAAGACTGCTTCTGTCAGTGGCAAGAAGTATGGGTTAGTAATCGTAGATGACTATAGCAGATGGACATGGGTAAAGTTCTTAAGACACAAGGACGAGTCACACTCTGTGTTTGTTACCTTCTGTAACCAAGTTCAGAATGAAAAAGATCTTAGAATCGTTAAAGTCAGAAGTGATCATGGTGGAGAATTTGAAAATAAAGATTTTGAGTCATTCTTTAATGACAAAGGCATTCTGCATGACTTCTCTTGTCCTAGAACTCCCCAACAAAATGGAGTTGTAGAACGAAAGAACAGAACATTGCAAGAAATGGCCAGAACCATGATCAACGAGACAAACGTTGCTAAGACTTTCTGGGCAGAAGCAATAAACACAGCGTGCTACATTCAGAATAGAATCTCAATAAGACCTATTCTGGAAAAGACTCCATATGAATTGTGGAAGAACAGAAAGCCCAACATTTCGTATTTTCATCCATTTGGATGTACTTGCTATATGTTAAATACTAAGAATTATTTGAACAAGTTTGATTCTAAGGCACAGAAGTGTATTATGTTAGGATACTCTGAACGCTCAAGAGGGTACAGAGTATACAATACAGAAACACAGATTGTGGAAGAATCAATCAGTGTTCGTTTTGATGACAAGCTTGACTCTGAAAAGTCAAAGCAGAATGAAAATCTTGCAGGTATAGAAATTGAATTTGCAGGTTCTGAAGACAAGTCATCAGAAGCTCTCAACACAGACATTCCTTCAACGTCTGAAAGAAGCAATGCTAGAAATCCTACAACTGCTGCTGATCAACCTCAGAAGAGAGTACCCAGAAGCAGTTTAGATCACCCAGAAGAATCTATTCTAGGAAGAAAGGAAGATCCAATCAGAACAAGAGCAAGCCTCAGAAACTCTGAAGAAACTCTGATGGGACTTGTGTCTCTGATTGAACCTTCTTCTATTGATGAAGCACTTCTGGACAATGACTGGATTCTGGCAATGCAAGAAGAGCTGAATCAATTCACCAGAAACGACGTATGGGATCTCGTTCCAAGACCAAAAGGATTCAACGTCATTGGAACAAGATGGGTGTTCAGAAACAAGCTGAATGAACAAGGTGAAGTCGTCAGAAACAAGGCACGACTGGTTGCACAAGGTTATAGTCAGCAAGAGGGGATAGACTATACAGAAACCTTTGCCCCAGTCGCCAGGTTAGAATCTATCAGACTTTTAATCTCATTTGCTGTTAATAGAGGCATCACTCTGTATCAGATGGATGTCAAAAGTGCATTCTTAAATGGTTATATAGAAGAAGAAGTGTATGTTCACCAACCCCCAGGTTTTGAAAACACAAAACATCCAGAACATGTTTTCAAACTGAAAAAGTCACTGTATGGTCTGAAACAAGCTCCCAGAGCTTGGTATGAAAGGCTAAGTAACTTTCTGCTTGAAAATGAGTTCACCAGAGGGAAAGTGGACACCACTCTCTTCTGTAAAACAGTTAAGAGTGACATTTTAGTTTGTCAAATTTATGTTGATGATATAATCTTTGGTTCTACTAATCCTTCTCTTGGAAGAAAATTTGCTAAGTGTATGCAGGCAGAATTTGAGATGAGCCTCATGGGGGAACTGAAGTTCTTTCTAGGAATTCAGATCAATCAAACTCCAGAGGGAACTTACATTCATCAGAGCAAATACATCAGAGATCTTCTGAAGAAATTTGACCTCTCAGAATGTAAGCCATCAAAGATTCCAATGCATCCCACGTGCATTCTGGAAAGAGAAGAGGTAAGCAAAAGCGTAGAACAGAAAGTCTACAGAGGTATGATTGGTTCTCTCCTTTATCTGACTGCTTCAAGACCTGATATTCTATTCAGTGTATGTATTTGTGCTAGATTCCAATCAGATCCTAGAGAATCTCACTTAACAGCTGTTAAGCGAATTTTCAAGTATCTGAAAGGTACTACTAATCTGGGTTTGTTTTATAGAAAATCTAGTGATTACAGTTTAGTAGGCTACTGCGATGCTGATTTTGCTGGAGACAGAGTGGAACGAAAAAGTACTTCTGGAAGCTGCCAGTTTCTGGGAGAAAATCTGATCTCGTGGTCCAGCAAAAGGCAATCAACTATTGCTCTGTCAACAGCAGAAGCTGAGTACATAGCAGCAGCTGGTTGCAGCACACAGATGCTCTGGATGAAAAGTCAGCTTGAAGACTTCCAGATTTTTGAGAGTAACATCCCTATTCTTTGTGATAATACTTCTGCTATTTGCTTAAGTAAGAATCCTATTTTACATTCTAGAGCTAAACATATAGAAATAAAACATCATTTCATTAGGGACTATATTCAGAAAGGCATTTTAAACTTGAAATTTATAGATACAGACCATCAATGGGCTGATATCTTTACTAAACCCCTTTCAGAAGATAGGTTTAATTTCATTCTGAAACATCTCAGCATGAAAGTATGCCCAGAATGAAAATGCTTTAATTCCATATTTTTATCTTTCAGAATGTAATTATATTACTGTGAACTTCTGATCAATCTTTGTTTCAGAAAGTTAGAACATGCAGATTGTATCAGAGGCAAGTCTGAAGATCTGAGAGTCTAATCTCAAATACAGACGTGCTGATCACTACATCAAACAAGTGTCATCCAATCATCAGCAAATCCCTGAAGCAGAACGCGTGCACGTTTCTGAGAAAGGAAAACGCTGATTGGGTGCATTGAGACACATGTCTGGTAACCGTTTTTAAGTATCTTTCTCAAATCCCCCAAAATCAGCAAGCATTAAATGCAAAAGTAATCACGCTTGTTAATTGCAATCATTATTTTTTTTCTCTCTTAAAAACGTTTTATTTTTCAAAATAATTTTTGAAAATCCTATTTAAGCACATTACTCTTCATTCTTAATCTTTACGCTTACTCATAATCTCTTAAGAATTTTTCTGCATATTTCCTTCAAAACCCTAGCTTTTCTCAAATCACTCTCAAGCTTTTTGTGTGAGAACAATGGCATCCTCCAGCATTTCTGCAGGAAATCAGAAGAAGGAAACCTCTGAGCAATATCAAGCGCCTACCAGAACTCTTCTCACACCAGTAAAGAATCTTGAGGTTCTCTCTGAGTTAATAGTGGATTTCGAAAGTTTGAAGGAAAATGGATTTGACCTAACTGCTGAAGTCAAAACTCAAAGGTGGGAGAGGTACTTTGATAGATTGGTTGGACCAACCTTCCCAGAGCTTGTCAAAGAATTTTGGATTCATGCCAAGATTGATAAGCATCTAGTCGTCTCTTCTGTTATGGGAAAGAAGATAATAATTTCTGAAGACCTCATTGCTAGGTTAATTGGTCAGAGTGGTGGTGGAGTCCGTTGTGTGGACATGGCTGATAGGTGTCCTGATATTGGTGTGGTAGCAAACTGCATTTTCACTCTTGGTCTTCCCAGCAGCAAAATCAAGGATCTGAAGGATCACTTCAGAGTGTGGGCCAAGATTGTTCTAGGCTGTTTCAATCACAGGAAGCCAACAAGCTCTCCTGACTATATAAACGTGGATCAGCAATTTCTGATCTACTTTATTGATCAGAGGGTGAAGATCAATTTGGCACACTTCCTGTTCAATCATCTGAAGACTAGTGTGAAAGAGACTAGAGAAGAAGAAAGGACGAAAAGGGACTGGATACCTTTTGGGAGGCTCATATCAGATATTCTGACAGAGAATAAACTGATAGATTATCTGAGCGAAGCTAAAGTACTGGGCAATTTTGAACCAACTGTTGGAAAAGCGCTGAATGCTAAGAATCTCAAAAAGATGAAGCTGATAGACAATATCAGGAAGGAACCCAGAGCTTCTTCAACTGCTGACATCACCAGAAGAAGAGTGCCTCTGAGTGATTTCCCAAGATTTTCTGAGATGGAATCCCACCCTGATATGGTTGCCAAGTATCCAGATTCTTTCAAGGAAGAAGTTGCAGGTTCGAAGCTGAAGATCAAAGATCTGAGTCAGGTTCAACCTGAAATGGCTCAGAAGAAGTCAAAGAAGAGGAAAGCAGAAGGATCATCTCACCAGACTCCAAAGAAACGAGGTAATCCATCTACTGCTCCTATTTCAATTTCAACTACTATTCCAACATCTGTTGCTCCACCCCAAACATCTCACGGAATTTCCATTCCAATCCCCACTATTGATGAAAACATACCAGAAGACCCTTCTGAGAACTTACAACTCAGAAGAACCAGAATTAAAATTCCTCTCAAAATTACCAAACAACAACCAACTGTTTCAACAACACCAGCACTTGATAGAGTGCTAGCTGACATTGAGCGTGAACATACTTCTGTTCAACCTCACTCTGAACCACCAAATATTCCTCCTCCACAACCTGAACCAGAAATTCAACCACAACCAGAACCAGAACAAGAACCAGAACCACAATCTCAACAACCTATCACAGAAGAACCTCTGATCCATGAACAATCAGAAGTTCCACCTCCTCAACCAGAAAATAATCCTCCCTCACCTCCAACAGAGTTTCATCGCTATGAAACCCCATCTCCTCATCATTCTGATCCCCACTCACCTCAACCTTCACCGCTGGCAATACAGCTGCCATGTGGAACCACCATTGTCAGACCCCAGTTACCATCATCAGAGGAATCAACACCTCCAAAAACTCCAACCACTCCAATAGACATATCCTCTGACTCTGATAACCATCCACCAAAACAGACAGCACCTCAGCACACCTCTGAAAGCCAATCCTCTGAAAACCCCAGCAAAACATTCATTGACTTAACAAGTCTTGAACGTCTTGCTGATTTACGACACAAATTGGCCATTCCCAAACCAAAGCAATTAGATGTTGGCTCTGGTATTTTGGACTTTGAAACAGGTATGCTGCAGTGGACTGCTTCCTTGAAGCAAGTCTGTCCGGGGATGATCGACCCAGCTGCTTCTGATCAGCTCTGGTCACAGTTCAGAGTTTGGGTTCGTGCTGAAGCACTCAAGCTGCAGGACGTCAACTATGAGCAGGCTCAACAGAACTTTAGCAAGCTGCTGAAGGAAGTTGAGAGTCAGCTGCCTCAAGAAGTTGTGCTGCCTCTGGACTCTGAATCTTGGGCTGAGAAAGAGCAAGCTGCTCAGGTGGAACCAGCAGAAGAAGACAAGACTTTTCAGGAAGAGAATCCAGCAGAAGATGTAGCTGAAAGTTCTGAGAAGCTTCCTCCTGCTGAAAGTTCTCAAGCTGCCTTGGACAGGCAGGCTCTGGAAGAATTAAGGCTGAATGACTTGCGTCTACAGCAGCGGATGGATGAGAATAATCAGAAGATGGAAGCAAGAATGAATGTCCAGGACAACAAAATTGATACTGTTGTCACCATGGTTCAGAAGCAGAATGCAACTTCTGAAAAGATTCAGGCAATGCTGGAAAGCCTGTTCTCACGCATGCCCCCACAACCTTGAAATTTTTTCATGCATGACAATTTTCTATATTTTCCTTATTTTCTGATGTACTTTTGACTATGTTTTGACTATGGTTTGTAATGCTATTTTGCTCTGATTCTGAACTATCTTTAATATTATTAGTTTTTCTGATCTAAATCATTTTAGCACATCACCAGCACTTTTTGATTGCTGACAAAAAGGGGGAGAACAAGAATGATATTTAAAATCAATAACGGCTAACTAGACAGAAACTCTCAAACATTCTAACTCTCTATTACTTGAAATGTTTTTCTGTTTTGTCTTTAAGTCTACAGGCACAAAGAAGCTCTTGAACACAATGAAGACTAGAAGCTCATGTTGCTCTGATCAAACATGAAGTTCTGATATATGAAGCTCTGATCAACCTAACACTCTGATCTGAAGCAAAGCTCTGACAGGAAAAGCTCTGAAGCTCTGCTCTCTGATAAGTCAAAGACTTACAATCTGATGCTCAAAGACAGAAAAAGATCTGACTCTGAAGAACACACATATCAAAGGGAAGTAACAAACTCAGGGGGAGTATCTCTTAACTCTGACTTCTCTGTACTTCTTATTCTGATACATAGATCTGATAACCTTTTCACGTTATTTTTCATTTAAAATATCTAGTTTTTGTCATCATCAAAAAGGGGGAGATTGTTAGAACAATGTTTGAATCTAGTACCCTATAATTAAGTTTTGATGATAACAAAGTGAAAAGATATAGTAGTTAAATATTTCATGATTGAATTATATGCTACTTAAAATTACTATGCTCTGACTTGCAGATATGCTGATTAAAATAAGCAAGATCACGTTCCCAGCATCAGAATATGAGTTTGTGCATCAGCATCAGAAGTTGCTGAATCAGAACGTCAAGATCAGAAGATCAACGCTTGCACATGCTGAAGCTTGATGAACAGAACTGCGCGTAAAATACTCTGATACAGAATCAAATCAGTTCATCAGCAGCAAAGCAGAATCAGAATGAGCCAAGCCAGATCGTGCATTGAAGAAGCAACGGTACTGTGCATTGAAAGCTAATCAATACCAACGGCATCATTCTAGACAAGATCTGCTCAGAAAGGAAAGCTTGTAAATAGCATTGAATCAAGAATATTCGCTTCAACGTTCATCTTCTCAAAGTGCTATATAAACCAAGCTTTGAAGATTATCACGGCTAATGCTTCCAAACTCTCTACACGTACAAAGCTGAACAGTAATCTTCACTCTCCAAGTTTTGCTAAACCACCAAACTCTGATACTCTATTAGCGTTTAGCAACTTAGTATTTCTAAGCTTCATTTGTGTAAACATCACAGTTGTGATATAGTTTTTGTAGAAACATTCACACACATTTGATTATTCCTTTGTAAGAAAGTATTGCCTTGACAAACCGGATTGTGGTTTGAATCAAGAAGGTTTTAGCAGTTGCTAAAACAGATTTGTATTCAGTTGAATATAGTGAATTAAGACCTCGTTGGAGAGAGGCGAAATCACCTTGAACGGGTGGACTGGAGTAGTTTGAGATCAAACGAACCAGGATAAAAATACCTTGTCATTTGCTTTAAGTTTCCAGTTTTACAATTCAACCCCCCCTTCTTGTGTTTTTCACCCCTTCAGAACTATGTGAAAAATTGCCATGAAGATAGGTCAAAAACATGCCTAAACTAGGGCAAAATTTCACTAAGTTAAAAGTTTTATGGACCCTTATTCCAAAAATCATAACTTGAGATCCAAGCATCTTTTGGGAAAACTTTGTGAATAAAAGTTTTATATTTAGTGTAGAAATACAACTTTCATGTTGGAGGTTTTGTTTGAATCCAATTACATCGTGGTGAAAATGTTGGGCAAAGTTGGGAAAAAATAAGAAAATTTCATAACTTAGAAAATTTCGAAGTTATGAAAATTTTCAATCTTAAACTCTAATTTGCAAAATTAGGTTTCTTGGTGAAAAAGTTTCATGTTTTGAAATATCTTGATGAAAAATGACTCTTGGTACTTGATTTTGACCAAAAAGTCAAAGTTTGACTTTTCAGTGTACAATTGATTTTTGATCAGTTGACTGGAAAATTCATCTGTCAATCCAATGCTTTTGAGATCTTTTGAACCTTGTGATTAGGTCAAGATGATGCCATTTAGTCCTTGAATCCATACTTGAATCCAATTTCCCATTGGCTAGGTTAAAAATCAGAAATTGCCCTTCTGTAGTCAAAACCCTAAAAATGACCATTTTGCCCTTTTGATGATCTGATCAAATTTCTTGAGGAGTTGTGGTCCAAACTTGATAAAATGGTTCATATGAGTCTATAATGTTGATGTAGATAAAAAATTATGTGGTTTGACTGTGAATTGGCCACAGTTGACTTTTTCCCCAATACAATTGATTTCTAGGTCAATTGTCCAATTGACTGGGCAAAAATTTGATTCAAGGCTTGAAACTTGGTATGGGCAATCTTGTAAGTCCAACATGAAGTATGAAAGTCACATTGAGCACTGGAAGTCCAAAAATTCCTGTGCAAACTCAAACCCTAATTTCAGGTTATTAGTGCAAGGAGATGTCTTGAGCAGAGCAAACCCTAGCTTGGTCTTGAGTCCAAAGAGTCTTGTGAGGGAAATCTTGATAAAATGAGAGGGAAAATTTTGGGGTACAACAGCTGCCCCTGTTCAATCTTCTTGAACCTGAAGAGTTAGATTGGCGAGTTTGCCTTTCGTGACTCGAAGGTAAAAGATGATTGGACACTAGAGTTCCCGTAAATTTGCACTCGTCAAAATGAGGTTGAGGAAATGGGCTTAAAGATGCCATTTGGAGATGATTGAATCTTGTTGGAGATGGGCTTAAAGATGCCATCCAAGGAGGTTTGTTGAAAATCAGGAGAATGAACATCAGAGTGGTATCCGTATCTGGAACGTATCTGAGTTGTATCTGGAGATTGGATCTGTATGAGCAATGGAATGGCGTTCGTGTCTGGAGCGTATCCGAGCTGTAACTGTATTTGATTCTTGAATGAATATCAGAATGACTACCGTGTCTGGAGTGTATCTGAATCTGAAATTTGAATAAGCGACAGAAATACATCCGTGTCTGGAGCATCCCTGGGCTGAGGAATAGGTTTGAATGAGTGACAGAATGGCTACCATGTCTGGAGCGTATCTAGACTGTATCCGAAATTGAGATCTGTATGAGTAGCAGAATGACTTCCGTGTCTGGAGTGTATCCGTACTGTAACTGAGATCTGAATAAGTGACAGAATGACTTTCGTGTCTGGAGTGTATCTGGACTTGAAATTGATAGTTGAATCTGAATGAGAAATAGAATGGCTTCCGTGTCTGGAGCGTATCTAGTCCGTATCTGATTGTTGAATTCTGAATGAGTAAAAGAATGACCTCCGTGTCTGGGGTATATCCATACTGTATTTGAATAAGAGATCTGAATGAGTAACAGAATGACTTCCATGTCTTGGAGTGTATCCATACTGTATCTGAAATCTGAATATTCGTTAGAGATAGCTTTTAATCTTATCCTGAAAAGGGTAAAATGTTAGCTGAAACACAGAGTTATGTTGCATGAAATGTATGATGCAATAAAATTTGTTTTATCAATGTTTATGAGATATGAATGTAATGTATGCGCATGTAAGCTGATTAGCTGTCTTGCTGAGGAAAATAAAAATCCTTGATAGCTGGAGATAATGAAATCTTTGACTGCTGCCGGGGAGAAGGTTTCATCTTTTCTGGGGATTCATGGCCCAAAGTTTTTGCTCTACTGAGGATTTTAACTCTGATGAGAATTAAGGGTTTGAAATATGACTCTTTCAGGGATTGGGAGTTTGAAAACTTAACTCCGATGGGGATTTTGAAATTTAACTCCGTTGGGGATATGTATTTCAAGGTTTTAGCTCCTCTAGGGACCTAAATGATATACTGCAGGGGATTTCTTCTTGGAAAAGCCGAAATACGTTTTCCTATAATTTCAACCTGCCAGTAATTATTCTTTCGCATTTTGTTTATTTGTAAGCAATGATTATATTCAAATGCATATGCTCATTTAATAAATTGTTGGACGTTTTCAAATAAAACACAAGTGTAAAAAGAAAGAAAAGGAAAATAATTTTCTGCACTTTGAAGTATCTTTGTATTAACTTTGTGTAAGTATTTTGTACAAAGGAGACAAACATCCTAGTAAGAGAATGTTGTCATAAAAATTGAGAAAAAAATATACAAAGAAAGATGGCTATGTGTAAAAATTCCATGGGGTTCCCATTCAACTATAGCCTTCGTAACTCCGAATATCTTGTCCATTCGTTGCTTCATTCGAAGATGGTTGAGTTGATCAGAAGCCTGGAGCTTGTCTGTGAAGAGATTGTCCTTAAAGTGATCCGACGAGACATAGTCATACGCTTTAAATCCCTAATTTTTTCCTGGACCGTCCTTTCGGGTTTTCGATCCACCGGGAAACCCTTTTTTTCCCAAGTCGCCCTTTCGAGTTTTCAACTTGTCGGGTGTACAGATTTTTTTTGTTTATCCCTAATTTTTGCCTGAACCGTCCTTTCGGGTTTTCGATTCACCGGGATGCCCATTTTTTCCCAAGTTGCCCTTTCGGGTTTTCAACTTGTCGGGTCGTTTATGCGTAGTATCTTTTGACTATGTCTGCGTTCGCAGGGTGCGGCAGGTCGTCGCCGTCCATGGTGGTCAGGATCATTGCCCCACCAGAAAAGATGTTTTTTATCATAAATAGTCCTTCGTAGGTAGGAGTCCATTTTTCCCTGGGATCACTTTGCGGCAAGATGATCCGCTTGATTACAAGATCCCCTACTTGATATACTTGTCGTCTGACTTTCTTGTTTGAAAGCCTTGATCATCTGTTTTTGATACGTCTGACCATGGCAAACAGCAGTAAGTCGCTTTTCGTCAATCAAGTTAAGTTGATCAAGCCGGGTCTGAATCCAATCGTCTTCACTCAAACCAGCATCCTTCATGATTCTCAAGGAGGGGATCTGAACCTCGATAGGTAAAACAGCTTCTATGCCGTATACCAAAGAAAATGGTGTTGCCCTAGTTGATGTACATGCCGTGGTACGGTACCCGTGCAGAGCAAACGGTAACATCTCATGCCAGTCCTTGTAGGTGACTGTCATCTTTTGAATGATCTTCTTGATATTTTTGTTCGCAGCTTCGACAACACCGTTCATCTTTGGCTGATAGGGAGATGAATTGTGACGTTGAATCTGGAACTGCTCGCACAGAGAAGTGATCATAGTGTTGTTCAGGTTTGTACCGTTGTCCGTAATGATCCTGTCGGGGATACCATATTGGCAAATGAGGTTCTGTTTGATGAAGCGGGCAACCACATTCTTTGTAACGGATGCGAAGGAAGTTGCTTCAACCCACTTGGTGAAGTAATCAATGGCCACCAGGATGAAGCGGTGTCCATTGGATGTTGTAGGCTTGATCTCTTCAATCATGTCGATTCCCTACATCGCGAATGGCCAAGGAGCTGTTAAGACATTGAGAGGAACTGGAGGTATATGTACCTTGTCAGCATAGATTTGGCATTTGTGACAAGTACGGGAATGTTGATGGCAATCAGCTTCCATGGTAGACCAGTAGTAGCCTGCCCGTAGAATCTTCTTAGCCATCGTATGACCGCTTGAGTGGGTGCCGAAGGTACCATTGTGCAGTTCAGCCATGATCTGTTCAGCTTCAACCTTGTCTACACAACGGAGTAGAATGCAATCATGATTGCGCTTGTATAAGATACCATTGCTCAGGAAGAACTTGGCTGAGAACCTCCTTAAGAACTTTTTATCATTGACTGAAGCTCCTTCAGGGTATTCTTGTGCTTCGAGATACCTTTTGACTTCATGAAACCAAGGTCGGTCCACTACTTCTTCGGTATTAATCTCACGACAATGTGCAGGTTCGTCCATCCGCTCAATGGTGATTTGGGGAGCCTCATTATCCCAGTTAAGTTTAAACATGGAAGACATTGTAGCTAGAGCATCCGCTAGCTGATTCTCTTCTCCCGGAAAGTGCTCGAAGGTAATGTGCTCGAAATGAGACAATAATGTCAGGACATGTTCTTTGTAAGGGATGAGGTTAGGATGTTTAGTATCCCACTCTCCTTTAATTTGATTGATAACCAAAGCTGAGTCCCCAAATACAATCAAAGATTTGATTCCCAAGTCAATAGCAGCCTTGAGACCAAAGATACAAGCTTCATACTCGGCCATGTTGTTGGTGCAGCTGAAGCAGAGTCTGGAAGTGAAAGGTGTATGGAAACCTTCCGGAGAGATAAGTACCGCGCCGATACCGTTTCCCAGTGCGTTGGAGGCACCATCAAAGTACAGAGTCCATCGGGATCCTTGTTCAGGTCCGTCATACAGTCTGTTCTCTTCAATGTTGCTCAAAGTCATGATATCCTCGTTGGGGAAATCGAACCTCATAGATTGGTAATCTTCGACAGCTTGATGGGCCAGATGATCGACTAGTACACTCCACTTTATAGCTTTTTGGGTTGTGTACTGTATATCATACTCGGTGAGGATCATCTGCCACCTAGCGATTCTTCCAGATAGAGCAGGCTTCTCGAAGATGTACTTGATCGGGTCCATTTTAGAGATCATCAAAGTGGTATGAGTTAACATATACTGCCTTAGTTGGTGAGCAACCCATACCAAAGCGCAACAAGTTTTCTCGAGCAGTGAGTATCGGGTCTCACAGTCGGTAAACTTTTTGCTAAGGTAATAAATGGCATGCTCTTTTCGGCCAGAATCATCATGTTGGCCCAACACGTACCCCATTGAATTCTCTAAAACAGTCAGATACATGATTAGAGGTCTTCCTTCGACGGGAGGCATCAAGATAGGGGGTTCCAACAAATACTCCTTGATTTTATTGAAAGCAACTTGACAGTCATCATTCCATTTAACCATCTGATCTTTCTTCAACAACTTAAAGATTGGTTCACAGGTAGATGTTAGGTGAGAGATGAACCTTGCAATGTAGTTTAGGCGTCCCAAAAAACCTCTGACCTCCTTCTCAGTGTGAGGGAAGGCATTTCTTGTATAGCTTTGACTTTGGCAGGATCAACCTCGATGCCTTTGTTACTGACGATAAACCCAAAAGTTTACCGGACCTGACTCCGAAAGTGCACTTGTTAGGGTTCAGTCTGAGCTTGTACTCTTTCAACCTGACAAACAGCTTTTGCAGATGGTCGAGGTGTTCTTATTCTATTTGTGAACGGGCTATCATGTCGTCTACGTAAACCTCTATCTCATGATGTATCATATCATGAAACAAAGCCACCATGGCGCATTGATATGTTTCCCCGGCATTCTTCAGTCTGAATGGAATCACTTTATAGCAGAAGGTACCCTACTGCGTAACAAAAGTAGTCTTCTCCATGTCTTCGGGGGCCATTTTGATCTGGTTGTACCCTGAAAATCCATCCATGAAAGAAAATACTTTATGCTGAGCTGTATTGTCGACCAAGATGTCAATGTGCGGTAGTGGAAAGTCATCTTTAGGGCTAGCCCTGTTTAAGTCTCGGTAATCCATGCACATTCTGACTTTGCCGTCTTTCTTAGGCACGGGCGCAATGTTAGTAACCCATTATGGATAGGAAGTAACAGAAATAAATCCAGCATTGAACTGCTTCATCACTTCAGCTTTGATCTTTTCAGACATGTCGGGCCTCATACGGCGAAGTTTCTGTTTAATTGGTGGACAGTCTTCTCTTGTAGGGAGACAATGAACCACAATATCTGTATCTAGTCCCGGCATGTCTTCATAGGACCAGGCGAAGATCTCGACATATTCATTCAACAGTTGAACTAAGCGCTTTTTGACACTTGGCTCTAGGTTGGCACCCACTCTTACTTCTTTTTTGTCTTCCTCTGTTCCCAAGTTGATAGTATCTAACAACTCCTCGTGAGGTAGAATAGCCCTTTCTTCCTATTGTAGCAGTCTAGCCAACTCTCCAGGCACTTCACAGTCTTCATCACCTTCATATTCGACATGATTGACCAGATCTTCAGAGTCACTGAAGGTCATAGCAGAATTGTTACCCATGGAATCCGGAATGGATGGGTACCAGCATTGGTGAGTGTGGGTGTGTGTAAGGGATATCCACCTTTAAACAAATAAAATGTAAAAAGAAGGAAAATGAACACAAAAGTTTATATATGAAAACATCCATGATTCATTAAAATGGCATATGAAGATGAAAAATCAAACCCTTACAAATGGACCTATGTGCCTCGGGTAAGGCACAAGGCTAAAAGTGTACGAATTGTTCAAAAATTATTACAAACCAACAGAAATGTTTGAAAGATAAATTACTGATTGATGAAAGTAATGGGAATAAAGTCCTTTGCCTCCCAATTGCTTAATCCTCCTTCAACAGTAGGGAAAACCCAGTCTTCCAGATTACTCTCCTCTTCACCATCTTCTAAAGCATTGACTCCATGACAGGTGATCTTCACTGGTGGCCCTCCAGCCTGGGAGCGACGCATAACCTTTTGAGCATAAGAAGTGAAACCCAAACCGAACTTATCAGACTTGAAAGGAAAATCGGGAAGTTGTCCCCAGATTATGCTTCCTCCTTCTTCAATCACAACCCTTACATCTTTGAGTGATGACATCCGCGGCGGGGGTCGGGTAATCATGGGTATAGAAGGCACTGCCGCAATCTCCTCAGAAACTTCCTCGAAATGCTGAAAGGGGGTTTCTATGAATTCATCATCCAATTCCACATAGCGGAAAGAATTAAGATGGATTATCATATATTCCTCTTCACCGTGAACTGTCACAATCTTTCCCTGAATAGGGTACTTGAGCTTCTGATGCAGAGTAGACGTAACGGCTCCAGCGTGATGAATCCAGGGTCTTCCCAACAAGCAAGAATAGGAGGGATGGATGTCCATGACATAGAATATGGAATTGAAAGTTTCAGTACCCACTTTAATCGGGATGTCCACCTCCCCGTGGACCATCCGCTTAGAACCATCAAAGGCTCTGATAATGATGTTGCTAGGCTTCAAAGTTAGACCTTCATAATCTAGTCTATCTAATGCATTCTTTGGCAAGACATTCAGCGATGAACCAGTGTCCACCAGAACATGTGCAAGAGTAGTCCCTCTGCATTCCACCGAGACATGCAAGGTGTCATTATGTTTTCTTCCTTTGTCTGTCAAGTCAGCGTCGGAAAACCCTAGACCATTGTCTGCTGTTAGGCTAGCTACACACTCCTGGAACTGGTCCACGGAGGTTTCCTGAGGCACGTGGGCCGTCTTCAATAATTTGATCAAAGCTTTGGCATGAGCTTCTGAACAAAGCAGCAGTGCCAACATAGAGATTTTTGAGGGGGTTTGCCCCAGTTGCTCCACAACATTATAATCACTTCTCATGATTATTTTTAAAATCTCTTCCATTTCCTTTTGGGTGGTCTCAGGGATGACCAAAGGCTGAGCCCTCGTCCTGACGGGAGCTTCTTAGATCCCCTTACCTTTATCAGCAGCAACAACAGAGGGTACAACCACGAGAGTCACAATTTCTTCAATAACTGGAGTTCTTGCAGATATGTTGACCGGCATAGGAGTAACCTTATGAGCAATTGAGGGTCCGAAGATTTCCCTTGGAGGAGCAATCTCCGGAGAGAAAATTCTTCCGCTGCGGGTGATTTTACCGGGTCCAGCAATATTTCCAACGTCAGAAGTCTCTTCATAAGAACTTTCTTCAACTGATTCAATTTGCTTAATACCGTGGTAGAAGATCTCTCCTCCATAGTTCCACAGTATTTATTTGTTGGACTTGTATGGGATAGGCCCCGACATAGTTATCTTCAGAGGTACAATCTTTGGATCGGATGTAATCTTAACAGGTCTTTTGGAGACCTTGGAAAGATTGGAGGAAATGGTAATTATAACAACATCGTTGACAGGAGTCGGAATAACAGGAGTTTTATCAAAGAGGATTTCTTGATTATCCATTAAGCGTTGGATGCCTAACTTCAACAATAGACAATCGAATGGTAAGGATGAATAGAGGCAACAATCTTTTTCACATCCTGGGAAAATCCCAGCCTTTAACAGATTCAGTTTGATTACCGGTAACGGAGTCATCAAATTATCAACAGTAGCAACATACAAATCCTCTTCCACAACATGGACATTATGACCATGTTTTGGCATTGGAGCAGATATCATATTTAGCTTTTCGGGGGCGTCGAATTCCACTTCTTTGGCGTCTATTAAATCCTGGATCTTATTCTTGAGGGCCCAGCAATTATTGGTATCATGCCCCAGGCTGTCTGAATGATAAGCACATTTCGCATTTGCATGGTAGTAAGGAGAGGATGTATTCGGATTTTTCGGTGCCTCTTTCAAGGTTGTAAGGTTTAACTTCAACAGATGAGGGAGAACCTGAGCAGGTGTCATGTTGATCCGGGTGAATTTCCGTGCAGGCCTTTCCACCCTTGCTTGGTTGGTTCTGGGTTGATTGTTTCTAGGCTGATCAGCTACAGTCTTCTGAATCATTACAGCCCCCACCGCTGGCCGGCGCTCAAATCTTCCTTGACTTCTCTGAGAGTATACAGATGATACCTCCTTCTTAGCTGGAAAAGTCTTTTTGATGGCAGTGGAAGAAGATGCATCTTTTTTAATCTTACCGCTCTTGATTCTGGCTTCAACTCTTTCACCAGTCAGAGTTAACTCGGTGAACCTCACAGACGAACTTCTGATCAAGTGATTAAAGAATGGACCTGATAGGGTCCCCAAAAACATATCTACAAGCTCTCTCTTAGACAATGGTGGCTTCACCCTTCCAGACAAGTCTCTCCATTTCTGGGCATACTCCTTAAAGCCTTCATTAGAGACCATGCCCATACTCTGTAATTGAGTACGGGTTGGTGCTAAATCCGCATTATATTGATATTGTCTGTAGAAGGCAGCAGCCAAATCCTCCCAATTATGCACATCAGACCTCTCAAGCTAGTAGAACCAATCTAATTGCTACTTGACAAACTATCTTGAAAAAAGTGGACCCATAGGTCATTGTCAGAAGAATGAGGTTGAATTTTTCTGACGTAAGACCGCAGGTGCATATTTGGACAAGACAACCCATCGTATTTAGCAAAAAGAGGCACTTTAAACTTGGGGGGAATGACAATCCCAGAAACCAAACCTAACTCTTCGAAATCCATCCCAGGCACCCTCTACACCTCCATGGCTTCCGGACGCTCTTCCAGATTCTTATACTTGTCATCTGCAGGAGGGTACTGCTGCTTAGAATAATCCTCATCCTCTTCTTCTTCTTCTTCTTCAGCCTCAGACTCACATTGCACGACAGTTCCTTTACCTTTTCCAACCCCTTCATCAGATGTTGAGGGGAAATCCAGGACCCTTCTAGCTTGGTTCTCAAATCTTCTTCCCATGGTAGCCACACCAACTCTCCTCTTTTCCTTCTTCTCTTTTTTCTTTTCCAGTAGACCTTTGAGCTCCTCCTGACCCTTTGCCAAGGTCATGAGTAGTTGTTGGAACTGTGAATTTTGTGCTTGCAGATCTTTGACCGTCTGCTCTATATCCATCTTGCTGAAATAAACAGCAGAGAGATAAGGAAACCTGGTGTGAAGACCTGTTTATGCATATGATGAATGATACGTATTCATGTAATGCATTCAAGGATTCAGAAATTAAAATTTGTTGTAAACAAAAAGGAACACACGTCATATTAATAAGATAGAACTTATTAGTACATAAATGCCCCATGGGCAAAATAATACAAAATTCTAATGTAAAAAGACGCTGCGCATCCTCTTTGGTGCGATGTAGGTGTTGCGAGTCTGCTCTTCGTGAAGTTGACGAGTAAGTTCTAAAACCTTCTTCTCACTGGCGTAGAATTGGGCTTCAAAATTATTGCGCTCTCCCTTGAGCTGTATCCAACTCCTTTGCAAATCTTCAAGTGATGTTGGCATGTCAGGATGTAGGAGGGTGTATGGAACCTCTCCTTCCATAACAGGCTCTTTGATCACAGGAAGAATGTAGGGATAAGGCATTATAAGACTTTGGGCGCGGGTTCGTACCCACTTGAGGTAAGGCTCAAGGGGGATGGAATTCTTATGTCCCAATGTCTTACTGTCTACCTTGTTGGGCATCCTCCAAGCTCGGATAAACCTTTGTCGAAGTCCTTGAGCATCGTTGTCGAAGTCAAAAACCAAGTCTGGAATCAGCATGTCATGGGGGCCATCCCTTCGGGCATACCCAAACTGTCTCAGAGCCAAACAGGGGTTGTAGGTAATGCCTCCCCTAATGCCAAGTAGAGGGACATTAGGGAATTCCCCACACCGATCAATGATAATGACATTTTCTCTGGACCGAGAACACCAATGAACATCAGAATATGTAAGAGTCATCAATCGTTGTGACCACCTCAAACCTTGCTCATTCTTCAAAACTTATTGGGGAAGGTGAGAAATAAACCACCTTGCTAGAAGAGGAGTACAGCACATGAGAACACCTCTTTTCCTCATTGTTCGTGTGTGAAATGAGTGGAGGATATCACCAAGTAATGTAGGCACCGGGTTGCGAGCCATGAAGATTTTGACAGCATTGACATCTATAAGCTGGTCAGGGTTTGGGAACAATACCAACCCATAGATGAGAAGAGCCACAATCTCCTCAAAGGCTTGTAGGTCCAGTGAATTCCAGCATTCTTGAGCTTTCTCAAACAGAGCCTTTGCCAAGAAACCCTTGACACCACTTCTGGTTTCCCAATGACCTTTGACATCAGATGGTTGCAAGTGTAGGGCTTGATCAACATCTTCAGGCTTTGGATCTCTTTCCGTACCGTTGTAGGGTAGTTGATGAAGAATAGGAATCCTCAGGAGTTGAGAAAATTCCTCCAAAGTAGGTACTAGCTGGTAATCAGGAAATGTAAAGCAATGGTGTAGGGGGTCAAAGAACTGGAAGAGAACGTTCACCATGTCTTCCTCTATGTTGGAGTTGACCAAGCTGAGAAGTCTACCATGTCTTTCAGTGAAGGGAGAATTCTCTGGAATCTTGGAAACAAGCTCCTTGAGTTGAGGAGGGATTCTCACAAGGTTGACCTGAATAGCTTTCCTGCGAAGTGATTCCATAACCTACAAAACAGAAACAAAGATAAAGATCCAAACCCTTGAAATGGTTAGTGGATGCATATGATGTTTCATGATGCTCATGATGTATATGCACAAGTATATGTACAAACAAGTCACACAAGTTCCTAATTTCAGGCTTGCGTGGGGTTTCATAGGTAAGTAACCTCTTGAAGTTAGTTGGGTCAACCTGTCCTATAAATAGTAACTGGGTTCTAAGGAGCTCAATATCTGTATTATTTTCTGTGTTCATTGTTTCAGTTTAACCACTTTACTGGCGACCTAAATATTCCAAGAAAACAACCCTCAATGAGTGTAGTATCGAGTATCTACCAACTTCGGACTGCACCAAAGCCGGTCATCTTACTACCCCTAAAAAGGCCAAGATGGTCAAGTAAAGGTTCTAACAGTCCATTAGTGCTTCATGACATCACTCAGCGGCCCCGTATTCTCTTTGATTGACTCAAAGGCTACCGATACCCATAAATATGTCGCACTAATATAGCTATTGCTTCAACCATGTCGGTATACCCCGCACAGTTTCCATAATGCATTGCTATTTACCTATGAATGTTTCCCAAATCCGGGTAGAGGATTTCAAACCCAAACAATAGAACCAAATGTAAAGCAATCAAAGAAAACAAGGTAAGCATGTAAAGGTGATATAAACCCTAAGGTAACCCCACTTTTAGATAATTCCCCAGCAGAGTCGCCAGTTCTGTGATGCGGTGGGAGAACTGACTTGAGGTTTTGCGTTTGTGTCCGCAAATGTTTCGGTTTAGCAAGAGTCGCCACCGACTTTTTATTTTATCCAAATGAAAGGTCAAAAAGCACAGGAAAGACCTTTGAGATGTTTTCTTGGGTTCGGGGGGTAGATTATGAAAAGGGAAGGTGCTAGCACCCTTTTCATCCATGGTTTTCCATGGGCTCTTAGTTACTTGTTTAGATCACTTGCTTTTTCTTTTCAATTGTTTGAAATGGTGTTTTGTGTGTGTTTTTTTTTGAAAATATTTTGAAAAGAGGCCATGTCTAGGAAACCTTTGTAATGATTCTTGTTTGAATGTATACAAAGGTGTTTGTCTTTTGAAAAAATGTTTAAATGTTTGAAAGTTTGTTTTGGGAAATGTTTTGAAATTGTGTTGTGATGTGTTTTTGAAAATAGCAAGGATGTTTGCAAGTTTGATCAAGTAACTAGGAGCATCTACCCTATTTACTCAAGAGTCTTTCCCACACATTTTTAACCCTTTGACATTGTTGTTTTACCATTGTATTTGGTAAGCAACCTTGTGTTTGGATGTTAAACGGGACAGGCGCGGGTCATCGTATTGTCCATGATAGCAATTGTGCTAAGTATCTTAGTAAATTTTTTGAGGGACTAGATCATTTTTGTATAGGCAACCAAGATAGCGTCATCGAGGGACTATGATCTTTTGTTTTTATTTTTGATTTGACAAGACACCTAGCATGCATAACATGGCCATTTTTAAGGCAACAAGTGGGTGGAACCCTAGGGATGCTTGTGTGCATTGTATTATCATTTTCATGCATTTTTGTCTTGTATTAGGTCAAGCTATTTGTTTGATTTTAGATTTTTTGCATACAAACCCTAATCTCTATCATGACATATTTGAAAGCATAAAGTGCGTAAAAATAAATCTACGACTATTACAACATGATCATGGGGAGGGGGATACAAATTTGAATAGGGGATTATTTGCAAGAAATTAAAGCCCTAAATCAACTATTACAACCAAATTGAATTAATTTGTACAAATAATAAATTGACAATATTTAAATGGACAATTAAATAAATATGCAATATATTATAAATATGCAAAAAGAATGTTTTTGTATTATTTTTATGTATGTAAAAATAAACCATTTAATGCATTAAAAATAATAAAATAAAAGATTTATGTATAATAAAATAAAAATATATATAAATGCCAAAAAATAAAAATATGTCAGAAAAATATTATTTAAGTATATAAATAATAAAAATAAAAAATATAATATTTTTTGTAGTGTTTACAAGTTCTTTTTATTAAGAAAATAAATGTATTTATTATTTAATAATTGTTTCTATGTCTAAAAAAAATAAAATAAAATGTGAAAATTAATAAAAATATTTTTGCTAATTTTTAAAGTTTAGAAAAATAAAATAAAGTCAGAAATTAAAAAAAGAAATGAAAAATATACAAAAATAGATTAAATGGGCCAAGGGGGTGTGAGCAGCAAATCAGGGGTGCAAAAAGTGAGAAATAGCCAGGCCCAGCCCATCTAGCCTTCATCTTCAACCTCTGTTAAAAAGAAACGCGCGCCTCCTGTACAAATGGCTAACTCCTGCATACGTGCTCTAAAGCAAAAACTCACAACACAAAAGTTATAGCATTTTCCAACACGATTCCAACCATATAAAGAACTTAATCTAACTCTCAAAGACCAGAGAGAATTTCTCTGGCCCTAATTTCTAACCTAACTTTTTCAGAAAGTTAATCAATCAAATTCTCTCAACACAATTAACTTAAATGAAATCTATGCATATGTACAGCTTAAGGGAAATGAGCACTACATTTTTTATTCACAAACCTAAGCCTAATGATTCCTAAATAGAGAGATAGAAAGTTGGAAAATACCTGCTTCAGTTGAACTCGAGTATGGCAATGTGGAGGTTTTCAATGAGGCCTGAGATGCTTGGGAGCTTGCTTGAACTTCCTTTGACCTTCTCCAATGCTTAGTTTGCTTTGAGTTTGCTTGAATAAGCCTTTAGAAGTCAACCTGCACAAGCAGAATTTAAAAATGGTGAAGCTTGTAAATGGAGTTACAATCATTGGCCAATGGTTGGGAGAGCTTAGATGGGTTGTATGGAGTGTGTTGGAAGAGGTTTGGGACAAAACACACAAGTGGTTTGTGAGGTGGAGGTGCAACTGTAGAAGCTGCACTATTTTGCAAGTTTTTGGTGTTTTGGAAGGCTTGAGAAGTGGTCAGCTCGTGCTTTTGACTTAAGGCATTGTGAAAAACTTGTTTGGAATGGTTACAACACTTGGTTTTATCAGATATCCAAGTTCTCTTTGTTTTTGCAAGTTGACTTGGCTTTTAAGAAAAGTGTGAAATGACAAAAGGCAGGCCTGTACAGGCTAGCTTAAAGCATGCACCAGATTGTTGTACCTTTGCCTAAGTTTATGGAACTTGTTTGCTGCAAAGAGATGGGTTCAAGGCTCAAGGGAAACAAGTTGACATAAAGTTGTGCTTTATGAAAATAGCATTGTTCACTTTTTGCCAAAAATAGATTAAACCCGTGTGTAAGCTTCCATTGATCAAGATAATGCCTTAGACCATTGAGTTTGCATTCAATTTTTGAGTGTGGAAGGGTTTAGATACCTGTATTCAAGTACAAGAAAAGTTGGACAGATTTTGCAACTTGTGTCAACATGAAGATGCCATGGATCAAAGTGATAATTTCCCAAATTCAAACCTTCGATTCTCCCTAACCACAAATGATTTTGTAGAGTTATTGGACATTTTGGAAAGCTTGTAACATGCTCTGCAATCCATCTTTGAAATGAATTTTGAAATTCCAATTGGAACTATGTGAAAAATTTCCATGAAGATAGGTCAAAAACCTGCCTAAACTAGGGCAAAATTTCACTAAGTTAAAAGTTTCATGGACCCTTATTCCAAAAATCATAACTTGATATCCAAGCATCTTTTGGGAAAACTTTGTGAATCAAAGTTGTAGATTTTGTGGAGGACTACAACTTTCATGTTGGAAGTTTTGTTTGAATCCAATTTCATCATGGTGAAAATGTTGGGCAAAGTTGGGAAAAAATAAGAAAATTTCATAACTTAGAAAATTTCTAAGTTATGAAAAATTTCAATCTTAAACCCTAATTTGCAAAATTAGGTTTCTTGGTGAACAAGTTTCATGTTTTGACATATGAAATTCATATGTCAATCCAATGCAATTGAGATCTTTTAAACCTTGTGATTAGGTCAAGATGATGCCATTGAGTCCTTGAATACATACTTGAACGCAATTTGCCATTGGCTAGGTTAAAAATCAGAAATTGCCCTTCTGCAGTCAAAACCCTAAAAATGACCATTTTGCCCTTTTGATGATCTGATCAAATTTCTTGAGGAGTTGTGGTCCAAACTTGATCAAATGGTTCATATGAGTCTATAATGTTGATGTAGATAAAAAATTATGAGGTTTGACTGTAAATTGGCCACAATTGACTTTTTCCCCAATACAGTTGATTTCTAGGTCAACTGTCCAATTGACTAGGCAAAAATTTGATTCAAGGCTTGAAACTTGGTATGGGAAATCTTGTAAGTCCAATATGAAGTATGAAAGTCACATTGAGCACTGGAAGTCCAAAAATACCTGTGCAAACTCAAACCCCTAATGTCTTGAGCAGAGCAAACCCTAGCTTGGTCTTGAGTCCAAAGAGTCTTGTGAGGGAAATCTTGATAAAATGAGAGGGAAAATTTTGGGGTACAACACCTATACTCGAATGAAAACTATTGTTGTATGTAAATTAAACTAAAGACAAATAATTATCCCAAACACCCTATTTTTCCAACACACAAGCTCTCAAAAGATCCTCAAGTGACTGAATCATCCTCTCTGTCTGACCATCTGTCTACTGATGATAAGCAGAACTCAAACGCAACTTCGTATCCAAAGCACTTTTCAAAATTTCTCAAAATCTCGAAGTAAATCTAAGATCCCTATCTGATACAATGCTAGACAAAATACCGTGAAAATTGACAATCCTCTCAATGTTCAAATTTGCTAACTTCTCCAATGGATAATCCATTCTCATTGGAATAAAGTGAGAAGATTTCGTCAATCTGTCCATAATAACCCAAACATCCTCACAATTATTCGGTGCTATAGATGAACCGGGCACAAAATCCATGGAAATATTATCTCATTTCCATTCAAGAATGGATAACAGTTGCATCAAACCTGACAGTTTCTAATGTTTGATCTTCGACTTCTGACAAGTCAAACAAGAATACACAAACTTTGCAATTTATTTCTTCATACCGGACCACCAAACGATTTTCCTCAAGTCCTGATACATCTTCATAGTACCCGAATGAATACTCAATCCACTATGATTCCCTTCCTCAAGGATACTCTTTTTTAGCTCAACTATATCCGGAACATAAACTCTATCACAACACCTCGTGATACCATTTTCATCAATCCAAAAGTTGTCGCGCCATGAAAAAATACACATAGTCGCCACCAAACTCTATTTATCCCGAAGGAAGGGAAGATATCGAGAGAACCCCAAAGAAATGAATAAGATGGTTTTGCGACCAAGAGAAAGGGTAAGGGAGTCAGTTACGCTCGGAGAAGGTATTAGCACCCCACGCGTCTGTGGTATTCCACATAATCCCCTTTTGTTTGTTCTCATCTAAGGGTGTGTAAAATCAATGTCTAAAGCTTACTGCTAAAAGAGAATACATGGGAAAGAAAATATGGGGAAAAGAAGGAATATTTACAAATTTTTTCTCTCCTAGGCCCCACGACCTAGTGCCTATGTACTCCCTCGTGCAATGGGAAAGTCAGAGCACCGTAGTTTGGCTCACATGTTTTGGTTTGTTTTGTGTTTTTAATTGAACAATGTTATGTTTCATATTCTACCTGTAGCTCGACCTTTGGAGACTCACGCAACTAGAGTAGAAAGGAACTAACATGCTCATACCTGACAAGGTATCTTCAAAATAAAAATGCCCGAAGACGGATAATGCTTCGCTCATGACTCTTTGGAAAATAGACATGGTGCAACCCGACCTTTGGGGACATATGCGTCATGTTGCTTAGAGTAGAACTAGCACATCCTTTTGAAAGTTTCAATGAAAGGCCCGTAGGCAAAAATAATTTGAATTGGTTGATGTTTTTTACCTTGAAAAAAGGGTTTTTGCATTATTAGAGTGTTTTTGAAGTTTGAAAGAAAAAGAAAAGGTTTTAGTCTTAATGAACATGCAAAAGAGGAAAGAAAAAGTCTAAGGGAGACTACCATAATTTCTAATCCTAGTGTTATCATACAATTATGGCCCTATGATCAAGGATAAAAGGTGAACCTCTAACTAAGTTAGCATGCTTGGTTCACAACCTAATGTCTATCTCGAATCGACACCAAAGGGTGAATCGAGAACTCCTAAGGGAACATGACAAAGGTTCACAACCTAAGAAAACATGCACACAAGGATATGAATCAAGTAATCAACAAGCTCAAGAGAGCACACACATGTCATGACAAACTCCACGAGTCTAATCAATTCAATCAACTTCGGACAAGGCAGCAAGTGGACAAGACGCTCAGAGACACGAAGGCTATAGCAGAATGGGAACCCCATGGGATTATTGCACATAAATATCTTTTCTTTGTATCAAATTTTCATTTTTTACGACGACATTCTCTTACTAGAATGTTCGTCTCATTGTACAAAAAATACTTGTTCAAGTTAATACGAAGATACCCCTTTGAAAGTGCAAAACTATCTGTTTTTTCTTTATTCCTGTGTTTTGTTTACAAAAACGTCCAATGATTTATTTTTGAACATATGCATTTGAATGTAACTACTGTTTACAAATGCACAAAAAGGAACAAAAAAATAGAAAGACAATCACTAATGGCTTTAAGAAATAGGATAATATCTTTAGACTATTCCATAAAATTACCCACGGTATACAACTTAATGATGTCAAGCTCTCTCACATCCCCAGCAGAACAAAACTTCCAGTTATCACTCCCCGACAGAAGTCGCCAAATTTCTCAGGATTCCCCAACAGGATTTCACAAGCAACACACAGCGTTTCCCTTACAACATAGTTTATTTCTCTACCAAATAAAAGCTCATCAACTCATCAGCACTTCAAAACATGAAGACTTACGCTCTACATCCTCAACAACAGTCAGGGATTTATTTTCCCTAATCCAAAAGTGTTACAGAAGCATAACTTACATGCCCATACATCGCATCCATACGTCATGACATTGACAACACGAACACATACAACATAATCTCGTTCATTTTATTGAGAACATCATTACATAATGCATTTCATACATCATGACATTGCATACAACTAATCTTTCATCTCTTCAGGAAAGATCAATCAGTCGATGGATATCATCAACAATTTACAAAAAGGTCAGAGATTGATACCTGAAATAAGCCGGGACAATTATCTACACGACCAGCTGAACATTCAGATTCAGTGTTCAGATATGCTTCAGACACGGATACCATTCTGATACTCATTCAGATTCAGCTTTTAGATACAATTCAGATACGCTCTAGACACGGTTGCCATTCTGATACTCATTCAGATTCAGTTTTCAGATATGCTCCAAACACGGATGCCATTCTGATACTCATTCAGATTCAGCTTTCAGATACAGTTTAGATACGCTCCAGACACGGATGCCATTCTGATACTCATTCAGATTCAGCTTTCGGATACAGTTCAGATAAACTCCAAACATGGATGCCATTATGATACTCATTCAGATACAGTTCAGATATGATCCAAATTCGGATGTCATTTTGTTACTCATTCAAATTAAACTTTCAGAAACGAGTCAAATACAACCCGTTTGTGGATATTATTCTGGTACTCAACCCCACACATCCAGTACTTCAACATAAATCAAACAGAGATTTATTCTGATACTTCTTCCCTTCCCATCAACAATCATTTTTGGATGGTGTTGTACCCCAAAATTTGCCCTCCCTTTCTTCAGGAAACCATCTTAGATTTTTCAAAGTCCCCTGAAACAAATCCGAGCCCTGGGTTATCCTTTTGCCCAAGCAAGTCACTTACAAGAGCAAGATGATCTCACAAACTCCAAAAACAATGCTTTCATCTTGAGGAAAATCAAATTCTAAGTGCTTAGAATGTTTCTTTAAAATAAGCGTTTTTTTTAGAAAAAAATCAGCGCTTCAGAACTTCTGGATCCATTCCAGATGAAGACGGTCAGAAGTTGCAAGTTTGGCTCAGGATGGTCAGAAGTTATCTCTTCAGCAGCTACATCAGTTCAATCAGAAGTTGTAAACGTGGTTCAGAGTGTAAGCCTCAAACAGAACATACCCCTTCAGCAGTTACACAAGCTCAGTCAGAACTTGCTAAAGGAATGCAAAAGAAATATGAAAGTATAAAGGCTCCTTCAGAACAGGTTGAAGTCAGAAGATGAAAGGTCAGAGGGATAGGTGTCACATTGATATAGAATCTCCAAGCCCAGATTATCCAGAAGTAGATCCAAGGAACGTACCAGAAAACCAGGAGAATCTCCAGAGTTTGCTAAAACAACAGGTAGCCAAGGCCAGAGCATGGTTTACACTGCTGATGCAACAACCAGAATGTTGGTATTGACAGGTCTTGTCACCATTCAATGCCCATTAATGCTTCCAACCACTCCTGAGCGATCACGTGTGGCTTGGAAAATGCTTTTGCACAGATTCTGGCATGGGTCTTCACGCCACCGCCCATTTCAGAGGTCACTTCCCCCAATCTACGCCTGCTGCTGCTACCTAGGCTGAAAAAATAGCTGTTATCACAACTTCCCAGGAATTTCTGTCAAAGAACCAGTTCAAACTCTGTTGGCGCCTTAAATGTTCAAGGTATCCACAAGAACTTTGCCTATAAATAGAAAGCTTTCACCACTTGTTTACCTAGGGATTTGGTAAACAACCGCTGATCCTCCAAATGGTTACTTATTTGGTTACTCGCAGGATCGATCAGATTGATCCTATGGACATAGGTTGATTTTGAAGTTTAATTAAGTTGGATAAGGCTTTAAGTAAATTGTTTAAAGTAAATTGCATAAAGGAAAGGCTTGGTAAAATAAACAAGGCTTGAATGTAAAGGTTCGACAGGAATTTAAAGGGGAAAAAGCATGTAAAATACTGGAAAAGTAAATGACTTTAATTGATAAAATTGGTGTTTCACACATACATTTCTCAACAATTCGTTCGCTCACACTGGGTACTTGAATCTAAATGAGTGACTATGTATTTATTGTGAACACACGCGAGAAACTACACGTCTACTCCTATTTATACAAAAACATTCCAAGTAACCGTCGGGCAGTTACACTGCTTCGAGATCAAGCCACTTGTCACGTTCTCCATGCTCGACGCTCCAGATTCTTGCACGTTTGCACGTAGTAACTGCTGGAAACCGTTTTCCCTCCAAAGCTTTGAATTTCAAACTGCTCCACTCTGGACCATCGAACACGTTCGTCAAGAGACGTCTTCGACGAAAACTCCTTCGACGTCGAAGGCAATCAGCCTTCTTCCTTGGAAGAAATCTTCTAAGTATTTTGCCATCTTTCGACGGGCACTTCGACAGGCTTAGCCAGTCGAAAGCATCTTTCAGCTTTTAATGGCTGTCATCAATCCAACAAAGGTGTCGAATTTAGGAGCCAACAAATTGCCCCCCAAGAATGCCTTATTTCGACTCTGAAAGAAAAAGGCATTCTTTGAAAACGCCATTCGACACCTGTTTTTCCACGCTTAGTCACAAGTTAACTTGTGCACTTTTTGTTGCTTTTTTACCAACTATTGGCAATCCCAAGAAACCATCATTGATTTGATCCTAGGACGTCACTGTCAGTACGGCGTGCAGAACCAAACATCACTTCATAATTTGTCATTATGACAAATTCAAAAAACGAGGACGCACGCTGCGTCTCTCTGTTTCTGCAGAAACGGCCAAAACAACAGGATGCTGCCACGCGTCCCACTAATTCCTGCAGCATTAAATGACATTTAATGCCCTCGTTATTGGGAATTTCTCCCACTACTATAAATAGTAGTGAATATCCCATTGTGGGACTTTTCACGCACACTAGCCTTCAAACTCCCTTGCTTTCTCACAAACTTGTTCTCTTTGCAGAAAAACTCTTCCTTTTCCAACTTCATCTTCATCCTCAACAATGGCTTCTGCTTCAACTGCCCCCAAGACTAACGCACCAACTGAACAACTTGCTAAGCCCAAGGTCTTTGTTACTGCTCCGGTAGTGAACGCTACAGGGAAACGAAGGGTCCCTGAACCATCTGACATCTCCGTTCGTGATGCTTACTCGCGTCACTTGATGATCCCGGTTGGATACTCCAACCAGATCTTCGCCATGTCTGGACCCATGCACCCAAGCATCTCTGAAGCTCTGAAGATCAAGAGCTATTTTCCCATCGTCGAGAAACTCAAGCCAGTAGCCTGTGCTAAGAAGGATGCAGAAGACAACGAAGACCCTACACACGAGAAGATCGACCTTCGCTTCTTCAACAGAAGTGTTAGAGTCTTTAGGTCTTGCCCTAATCTGACCTCTGACTATGTTGCTTGGCTAACAAAGTTGGAGAAACATCAAACTCCAGTCTGGAAGGAAATGGGAATCTTTGACCTAATAATGCTGTCGAAGACAGGCTTAAACTACTCCCCAGAGATGCTTATAGCTTCGCTGTTGTTCTGGGATAACTCTCACTTCACCTTTCACCTTCCATGTGGGATGTTAACCCCCACACTCTTCGACGTAGCAGCCATCACTGGCCTTCGACCAACCGGAGATTACTTCGACCCGGAAGAGATGTCGGAGGACCAAATTGGCTTTTCTGAGACAAAGCCAACATTCACCACCTTTATCAACCATTTTCACGACAGGTCGACGGATACAGTGTCGGATGTCGAACACATAGCGTTTCTAGCCTTATGGCTAACTCGCTTTGTGTTTTGTTCGAAGTCTCTGCAAGTGACCAAAAAGATGGTCACTCTTGCCACCCAACTGCATCACCGCCAGAACATCTGTTTGGCAGAACTAATTCTGGCCAGTCTTTATGACTCCATCAGCAATGGGGTTACTCTCTTGAAACATGTCGAAGATAGGAACAGTTTGCTACTCGCTGGGCCTTTCTGGTTACTTCAACTGTGGCTCAATGCCACTTTCGAATCCTTCTTACCCAAGAAGAATCAGATAAATGAACAAGCCCCAGCGATAGCTAATCGACGTATCGAAGGAATTAGGCTGGCTCTACTGACACCTGCGGAAGATGGGCTGGAGTTTCAACAAACCTTCACTAACTTCGTTCTGATGTTCGCTCGAAGGAAGGAATTTGTTTCGACTATGGCTCCATTTGCTCAACGGAAGGTGGGGCCAGCATGGTTCACCAGGCCACATCCCAAGGAGTCGAGTGGTCCCAATGTTGATGAGCACACCATACTGTGGGAGGCATTCCTTACCCCAAGGATTATGCCTCTTCGATTTAAGAGTTCTAAGACTCATCTGAGTCTGCTTGCCTATCAACCAAATCTGGTATCTCGCCAGTTTGGTATCATCCAAACCCTGCCTTCTCCTATTTTTCCAAGAGAGAAGTCAATGTTATACTTCTGCAACGATTATACAGAAGAAGCTGCTACCAAGCATATCGGAAGATATGCTGGTCGAACAATCCTCTCGCTGTTCAACTACCAGCTTAACTTCCTTTGCTCACCATCTTTCGAAGAGTGGTGGAGAAGCTATTACGCTGAGTACTTCTTCGACGAGAAGGACTTCATAGCAGAGTTGCAGAAGTCTTTTGTCCTTGTGTTTGACAAAGTAAAGAAATGTAAGTTCATACTCTCACATTACTTTTTATCTTTCTCTTCGACTGTTAGCCTGTTAACTTTTCCTTGTCGCTTTCAGTTGTTCGAAAACCCCTAGCCAAGAAGGCTACAGAAGGCCCACAGGGAAGAGTCCCTTCGACAAAACCTCCACCGCCGGCGAAGACTATAGCGCCGGCGAAGACAACGGGCAACCAACAGGGGGAAGGCTCTTCGAGGAGGCCTCCTGCATCGGTAACCAGATTTTCTTCATTTTCATTCTGGCTTTCGATTTTTTATTTTCGACGTAATTACTCAATCGAATTCCTATTGGTTTTCCAGGCCCCTTCGCCTAAGAAAAGGGCAGCATTGGTGATCGAATCGGGGAGTGATGACGAAAGTGATTCCCCTCCTTCTCCCTTAAAGAGGCGAAGGTTAACAAAGGACGCTTCTGTTCCTACTCCTGCTCCTGAAGGTCGAACCGTCAGAATAAAGGTCGGTGTGAGGAAGCCTAGGCCACCTGCAGTGGTCATCGAAGAACCAACTGAGGAGGAACTGAACGCTCTTGTTACCAAGCCTGTCGAAAGTGATAATTCCAGCCCTGGGGCTGAAGTCAATCCACAGGTAATCTATTGGACCCTTCTTATAACTTAGGCATAGATACCAGTATTTGATTATGTCTCTTTCGACATCTGAAGATTTGTCTTCTTTCTCCTTTTCAGGACACCACTGGAAGTTCCCCACCAAGGACTTCAGAAACTCTAGAATCTGCTGAACTCAGCAGGCCTCAGGTGCAAGATTTGGGTCATGACGAAGCCCACACTGAGATTGAGGCCAATGCTGAAACAGTGGAGAAGACGAATGAAGAACCTATGGCGGAGGAAACACAGCCAGAAACGGTTCCTGTGGTGGACTTGTCGTCAGAAGAGAATCCTGAAGGAAGAGACCAAGGCAATGGCGAAGAGAATCAAGATGCTGTTGACGAAGAGCATCAGGGTGGTACTGGCGAAGACCACCAGGGGGACGCTAGCGAAGAGCCACAAAATGACGCTGGCAAAGGACCCCAAGGTGAGGTTAACGAAGAACCACGAGTCGACGCTAGTACCGCCTCAGTTCAAGTCGAAGAGCAACCAAACGAGGCACTCAGCATTCAACAGCCTCCAGTCCAAGATAATACTGTGGCAAGGGTCACCTCCTCAAAGCATAGGTCGAAAGAAGACTTGGAAATCTTGAAACAAACTGACCCTGTCAGCTACCTCAATGCAATCGTCGAGAGTAAGAGTTCTTCTGACACTAGTCAGGAAATTCCTACTCTGTCAGGGAAATCTACTGAGACTTCTCCTCTTGATGATGCGTTGGCGAAGGTTAAGGCCCAGTTCTTCAAGAGAGATTTAATGAAGGCTTTAGAGGGGGACCCCACTGCTCCATCTTGCTTGAAAGAGGTTTTGAATGCTGTTGACTTCGAAGCTGTAGCCCCAGAAATCTCAGACTTAATCATGGAATTACATTCTATGATTGATCAAGTCTCGGCGGATTACCGGCGCCAACGAACTTTTAACAGTCAGCTCGAAGTGTTGCATGGCAAGAGCTCATCTGCGTGGACAGCTGTCTCAGATTCGACTTCTCGAATTGCCGAGTTGTCGAAACAGAAAGCGTCTGCACAGGAAAGGTTCGATGCTATTGAGCGAGAGAATGTCTCCTTCCGAGCGCAAATTGCAGAGATAGAGGCGAAGATAAACGCCAACACTGTGCTCCAGGAGGAAATTCTTTCGAACATCCCAGACGCTGAGAACCAGACTGAGATCAAGCAAGGCCTGGAATTCGCTGAGAGGGCTCAAAGCCTCGACGCTCAAATTGCCAAGCTGGTGCAAGAAAAATCTTGGTGCAAAAAGAGGTTGGATCTGCAGCATGCCAAGTATCTTCGACTTAAGAATTCTCTTTCTTTTTGATTCTCTTTTGTAACCATCTTCTGTAATCGTTTTCGACAACCATTGCCATTTTGGCTGAAAATTAATAAAATTTCCATTTTGGCATTTTTTATGGTTATTTTAGTTTGTTCTTTTATTATTTTATTTTTATCTCTTGAAGTATAGGCTTGTATTTTTTCAAATACTTACCATTTACTCTCAAGAGCCTTTTATCACCACTTATCTCTTCGACCTCATAGGCTCCACCAGAGAAAGTTTGGATAACTCTGAAGGGTCCTTCCCATTTGGGTGACCATTTCCCCATGCTTCGATCCCGTCGATCCATGGGAAGAATTACCTTCCAAACTAAATCTTCAGGCAAAAATACCTTAGGTTTTACCTTTCTATTATAAGAGTCTTCGACTCTTTTCTTCTGAAGCCTGAGTAAGTCGAGAGCGTGTAATCTCTCCTCGTCTAAATCCACCAATTCATCTAACATCATGTTCCAATAAACCTCAGAAGGAATATCATAATGCCTCTGAACTCTTGCAGATTGAAGACAAATTTCAGCTGGCAATACTGCATCATGGCCAAAAGTTAGCCTATATGGTGTTGTACCAGTAGCTTCTTTTGGGGACGTTCGACAAGCCCATAAAATCTGGTCTAACGTCTTATGCCAATTCTTTGGTTTCTTCCCAACATGTTTCTTTATCAAGCCAATTACCACTTTGTTAGCTGCTTCGACTTGACCATTCGCCTGTGCATAGTAAGGCGTGGATGTTAGGAGTTTGAAACCTGTTTCCTGAGCAAATTCCTGCATCTTTCGACCAGTGAAAACTGAACCTTGATCAGTTGTTATTGTCTCAGGGATTCCATACCTAAATATAATGTTCTTTTGAATAAATTCAATGACATTTTCTTGGTCTACATTGACTAAAGGGACAGCTTCGATCCACTTAGTAAAATAATCAATGCCTACCAATATGTATTTCTGACTCTTTGATGATGCTGGTCGAATCTCTCCTATAAGATCCAACGCCCATCCTCGAAAGGGCCAAGGCTTCACTATCGAGTGAAGTTCGCTTGCTGGTACATGCTGGATGCCTGTATGAACTTGACACTCTTGGCAACCTTTGGCGAACTCAACACAATCTTTCAGCATAGTGGGCCAATATAGTCCTTGTCGAAACAACAACCATTTCATCTTGTGGCCTGCTTGGTGAGCCCCACATGCCCCAGCATGCGTAGTCGAAAGGGCTATGTATGCTTCAGTTTCACTTAAACATTTCAGCAACACCCCTTCAGGCGTCTTCTTGAATAACTCATTACCCATAAGTACAAAACTCAACGCCCTGTATTTTGTTTTTCGTTCTGTCGGAGCTCCTGGATTTTGAAGATAGTCCACAATGGGTTTCCTCCAATCCTGGTCTGACAAATTATCAATGAACGAAATCTCGAAGTTTGAGTGATCAGCATATCCTAACCTTGTTGATTCCAAGTCTGTTGGTGATAGACAAGTTGCTCTTATCTTCTCTCGAACTTCGATTGCTCTTTGTAATCTCGTTTTTGAAATTTTATACCCAGATGCAATCTGTGCCAAGTCATTGGCTATTTGATTTTCGACTCTGGGTATGTGTCGAATATTGACACTTTCAAATTGTTTCAATAAACGATTTGCTATCACAAAGTACATAATGAGATTCTCTCTTATGCATTTATACTCCTTTGTGACTTGCTTGATGACTAACTCTGAGTCTCCCATTATTTCGACTCGAGTTGCCCCCAATTCCAACAATATTTCAAGGCCAGTAATTAGAGCTTCATACTCAGCCTCATTGTTCGAACAAGAACCTTCGATTTGGTACTTGAATGTTGTTGGAATTTTATCTGGAGAAATAAGCAAGACTCCTACTCCTGTTCCATTTTTATGGCTGGAACCATCGAAGTAGAATTTCCAAGGTTCTATCTCCACATAATTAATATCCTCGACTTGAATTGAGTGGTCGACTATGAAGTCTGCAACCACTTGTCCTTTTACTGCCTTAAGAGGCATAAAGGTCAAGGAGTATTCAGTCAATGCTAATGCCCACTTGCCAATTCGACTATGCAAGATAGGTTTCGACAACATATATTTGAAAACATCAAAATGAGACGAAACATAAACATCAACTGGTTTTATATATTGTTTGAGCTTTGTACAAGAGAAATACAGACATAGACACAATTTTTCAACTTCGCTATATCTAGTTTCTGCATCATTCAAGACTCGACTGAGATAATAAATGGGTCTTTCGACTCCATTCTCATCCTCTTGGGCTAACATACTTCCCAGAGTTTTGTCAGATGCAGCTATGTACAATCTCATACTCCTATTGCTACAAGGAGGCACCAAAATAGGTGGCTTAGTGAGGTACCCTTTGATTCTGTCGAAGGCTTCTTGTTGCTCCTGCCCCCATTCGAACCCCTCCTTATTCAGTCGAAGTAAGGGTGAAAAGGCCTGAGCTTTCCCACTTAGGTTAGATATAAACCTTCTCAAGAAATTTATCTTGCCTAAGAGGGATTGCAATTCCTTCTTATTCGATGGCGCTTTCGCTTCCAAAATTGCCTTCGTCTTGTTCTGATTTATTTCGATTCCTTTCTTGTGGACAACGAAACCCAAGAAATCTCCAGCTTTTACACAGAACGCACACTTCAAAGGGTTCATCTTCAGACCATGTTCTCTCATTCTTTCGAATGATTGTCGAAGGTGGTCAATGTGACTCTTCCTGGAAACAGATTTTATAACAATATCATCAATATAAACTTGCATAAAAGTGTTAATAAAATCATGGAAGATAGTATTCATTGCTCGCTGGTATGTTGCCCCAGCGTTCTTTAGGCCAAAAGGCATCACTACCCATTCGTAAGTGCCTAAGGCCCCAGGACATCGAAAGGCTGTTTTCGACACATCCTCTTCAGCAATGAAAATTTGATTATATCCTGAATAACCATCGAGCATACTCAGGTATTCATAGCCAGCGGCAGAATCAACTAGCATTTCCGCCACAGGCATTGGATATTCATCTTTGGGGGTGGCAGCATTCAGATCTCTGAAATCTATGCACACCCTTAATGTGCCATTTTTCTTAATTACTGGCACAATATTTGCAATCCATTCGACATACCTTGTAACACGGATGAATTTGCATTTCAGAAGTCTTTCGACCTCCGTTTTGATCTTCGACAATATTTCTGGAGCGAAGCGTCTTGGATTTTGCTTGATTGGCTTCTTTCCAGGTTTGATTGGCAACTGAAGTTCTACCAATCCTCTGTCGAGACCAGGCATTTCGTCATAATCCCATGCAAAACAGTCTTTAAACTCTTTCAGCAATTGGATTACTTCCAACCTAAGTTCTGGATCAATTTTGGCGCTGATGTAAGTTGGCCTATTCTCTGATCCTTCGCCTAAGTTAATTTCTTCTAAAGGGTCTTGTGCTAACATCTTAATGTTGTTCGCCAAGGGATCCTTTTCGAAGCCCAAAGGCTCATCGTCATAGATGGCGTCGAGCCTCTGTTCCTGCATTTCGTCTGGCATGATATCAGGAGGTCTTGGATCGAAATCCTTTCCTGGGCCAACAGCAGATAATTGTTGATCATTGGCCTGTGTGGCCATGTACTTTACTTCGGCTTCGAGAGCCGTTATCATCTTGGTTTCAGCCACATAGGCCGAAATTCGCTTCAGAGATTGTGACTCAGTCATTATCACTGAATTCACTTCCCCAACCAGTTGGTTGGATACCAGTTAGCCCACTGAATTCTATGTGGGACACGTCTTCTCTGTCCCATTGGAAACCATGCTCAGGATGCAGGTATAGGGAACAAAAGGTGTTTGGCGCTGGCGCCATGTCGAAGTCAGGAGTTGGACATGGCCCTATGTGAGCCAAGTTTTTGTCGAAATCTGTTACACCCAAGTGGTTTACTTCGCCAAGGTAGTAACTCTGATCAGCCTCTATGTTTTCGACCAGCCCATCTGGGCGCCATAGAAGCAGTCTTTGATGCATCGATGAAGGCACAACACCTACGCCATGAATCCACTCACGGCCTAACAAAAGGTTGTAGTTAGGTTTGGCAGATATGACCATGAACATTGTTGGTCGAAGGATCGACCCAACTTTTATGTCGAGCTGGATCACTCCCATGGTGGTCCCAATGCCTCCCTCATAGTTGGAAAGGACCATATTGTGAGGTTTAATTTCTTCATCCCTTTTGCCAATCTTTATTAGCACAGAATGAGGGATAATATTGATAGTGGCCCCACAGTCGACCAATATTTTGTTCACGGTGGTCTCTTCGAGCTTAGCCCTTATGAACAAAGGTTTGAGGTGATTCTTCATTGCCTCTGTGGGTGGCTCGAAGAAGCCATTTTGTTCCTCTGTAGTGCCATTGTCCATGACAAAATAGCACACTGGCCTGTGTCTGGCCATTTCTTGTTCCACCTCCCAGTCACTGGCTTCGACTTCTACTTGTCGATTGAATTCCCTGGGTAGTACTGAAACAATGTTCACCATTATATCCAAAGTATCGTCGGACTCAGCATCATCTTCGTCTTCGACTTCGCTCTGGTTAGGCCAAACTAGCCTGTTGGTAACTGGTTCTCTCTCAAGAGGCTTTCTTTGTTTCCTTTGAGGCACATTCGAACTAGTCTCAGCCTTAGGTTCATTGGCAGCCTCCCTTTCAGCTTTTCGCCTTCTTTGATATCTCCTCCATTGGGATCTCGACATAGGATTTTTTCCCTTGTAGTTGCTGGACACTTGAGCAACCTTGGGTGCAGCAACTTGAGGATCTTTCTTCTGAATTAAAGAGGAACCTCTTGGCACTTCGAAAGAATGCCATTTCTCTTCACTTGGCCTTTTCCGGCCAGATGTTTTGTACCAAGTGTCTACTGGTACATTTGTTGGAGGCCTAAAAGTCAAAGGCCTCTTGTCTTGATTAGAACCCCTTCTGGGATCATGTCGAAGGTCAGAATTCTCCCTTCTCTTGTTCGCTGCTCTCACTCCTTGTATATGCTCAGCAGCCTTTTTATCAAAGATAGAACTGCATCTTGGACACAGCATAACCTCTGATTTCTTCTTCTGGCATCTTTGTAAAAAATCTGCCAAGTTTTCGTTTTCCTTAGGGAAAGCCGTTTTATTTGCCTGCTCTTGCCTTATGGCTTCTTCTGAAGCTTTAGGGTCAGAAAATTCAACCATGTTGATATTCATGGTATCCTTAGTAGCAAGAGTTAGTTGTTTCATTTGTGTTTCCAGATTCTCCGTCTGGCCTTGTACAGTGGCCAAGTGGGAACTGGGCTTTGGTCCAGTTTTTTGTGCTTCAGCAGTCTTCGACTTTGGGTCTTCGACCGCTTTCTGGACAGCCTCAATTGTCTTCCTGGATAAGTTTCCAGAAAAACTGCCAAAGATTGGCATGTTGATGTGATCCTTTGAGACTTCGACCATGGTAATGCCTGGCTTCTTCGACTGGATCCTGGTAGCCTCTATCATGTTCACCTCAGAGGGTTCTGCATAGTGGGCTTCAGCCTTCAGTGGATTGGAGTCGACAGCCATGGGGGATTTGTCAGCAAACTTTAATCTCCCTTCCTCAATAGCGTCTTGGACAAGATTCCTGAAAAGAAAACATTGAGAAGTTTTATGGCCCAGAAAATTATGATATTTGCAAAAACCTCTCTTCTTTCTTTGATCAAGAGGAGGCACTTTTACCCCAGGGGGTACTATCATTTGGCCATCTTTAACTAGCAAGTCGAATATTTCATCACATTTTGTGATGTCAAAACTATAAGTCTTTTTTGGGAACCTATCGTTGGCCCTGTCTGGACCAATGGGATTTTTCCCATTTGAGGGGACTAACTGTTTACAAGAGTATGGAGGCCCTTGTTTTAGTTCTGCTAAATCGACTTCTCCTTCTTCGACAGCTAAAGTATCGTCGAAGGATTCTAGATCTTCGTCATCCATCTCAACGTAAGCTATTCTCTCTCTCTTGTGAGTTTTTGTTGCCTTAGCTTTTTCAGCTTTAAGGCGTTCGACTTGTCGAACTCTATCGGCCAGTTGGGCCATGTCTCTTAGGTACTGGGTATCTAGCTTCTTCCTAATGGAATAATCTAAACCTCCTGCGGCCATTTCGACCAGCTCATGTTCTGGCACTTGTGTAAAACATCTCGCCTTAAGCAACCTAAACCTATTCAGATATTCGTCTATAGGTTCAGTGAAACGTCTCTTAACACTCGCCAGTTCTTTCAGGCTTATCTTGGTTTGCCCCATATAGAATTGTTCATGGAACAATCTTTCCAACTGGGTCCAATGGTGGATCGAATTGGGGGTAGAGTTGTGAACCAAGTAAAAGCGTTCTTGGTTAAGGAACTTGGGAAGTATTTGATCCTTAGGTTTTCATTATTTGAAATGTCTCCTGCTTCGATCAAATACCTTGCCACATGTTCGACAGTAGATTATGTCGTGTCCCCAGAGAACTTAGTAAATTTGGGGACTTTGGTTCTAGGGGGTAAGTCAGTTTGTAACACATATTCTGACAATGGAGATGTAAAGTTGGGCCTTCGAAAGCCCATGTTCATTCCATTCTGTGTCATGATTCTTTCGATCATGGTTGCCAGATTGTTTTCCAAACCCATGTTTTGGTGTTGGATATGCTGAACCACTTCGTCAGCATTTTGGTTTCTGTTAACTAACCTTACCTCTGGGGCTATTACCCTAGGTTCTTCGACAGGTTGTTCTACAGGCTGTTGAACCTGGTTAATGGTGGTTTCTTCCTCTACAAATATCCCCTGATTTCCTCTTATTTGCGCCCTTTGGGGCTGTCGAATAGGTGGGGGTGCTCCAAAGAAGTCAGCCAAACGCGTCATTTGCGCTGTAACTTGCTGATTCGATTGAGTAGTATTTTGTATTAGAGGATTTAGCACTGTACTCAAAGTTTGTGCCAACATTTGCACCATATCATGGTTGCTTTCGTCCATCTGTTGCCTCAAGACTGCTGTCGAGGCATTTGTAAGGCCATGGGCTACTTGGGACGTTCCTCCTAAGAGTTGGGTCCTATTTCTATTCGCCATGCCTACTCCAGAGCCTTGGAGTGGCGAAGTGGCACTCACGAAAGGGTCTGAATAAGTGGACGCAGCATTCGTCAGGCTTGCCAATTCAGAAGTTGGCATACCATAGAATGGAATAAATCCTGGGGGAACCACTGGCCTTGGGCCAGTATTTCCCCTTGGAGGGGGGGTTCCCAAAGGTATCCTGGGGCCTGTAAACGAAGTTATTGGCCCCGTGGTTGTGACTGACACTGCTGGTGTCGAACCAACATTCGTCGCTTCACTAACGGTCATATTAACCGTTGCTCCCACACTTGGTGGTGGAATTTCATTATTGTTTGGCGGATTCGCCATCTCTTCCCTTCTCCTGGCAGTATTATTATCGTTGGTGTATATTCTACCACTCCTCAATAACATACAACTCGAAAAGATGAGATTATTTTTCAATCAATCAACACACAGTCCCACCGGGTGTGCCAATTTGTTTACCTAGGGATTTGGTAAACAACCGCTGATCCTCCAAATGGTTACTTATTTGGTTACTCGCAGGATCGATCAGATTGATCCTATGGACATAGGTTGATTTTGAAGTTTAATTAAGTTGGATAAGGCTTTAAGTAAATTGTTTAAAGTAAATTGCATAAAGGAAAGGCTTGGTAAAATAAACAAGGCTTGAATGTAAAGGTTCGACAGGAATTTAAAGGGGAAAAAGCATGTAAAATACTGGAAAAGTAAATGACTTTAATTGATAAAATTGGTGTTTCACACATACATTTCTCAACAATTCGTTCGCTCACACTGGGTACTTGAATCTAAATGAGTGACTATGTATTTATTGTGAACACACGCGAGAAACTACACGTCTACTCCTATTTATACAAAAACATTCCAAGTAACCGTCGGGCAGTTACACTGCTTCGAGATCAAGCCACTTGTCACGTTCTCCATGCTCGACGCTCCAGATTCTTGCATGTTTGCACGTAGTAACTGCTGGAAACCGTTTTCCCTCCAAAGCTTTGAATTTCAAACTGCTCCACTCTGGACCATCGAACACGTTCGTCAAGAGACGTCTTCGACGAAAACTCCTTCGACGTCGAAGGCAATCAGCCTTCTTCCTTGGAAGAAATCTTCTAAGTATTTTGCCAGAACCCCAAGGTGAGGTTAACGAAGAACCACGAGTCGACGCTAGTACCGCCTCAGTAACATAATGTAAATATTCATGTTATTGCTGTTTATGTTCTGAGGACTCTCATACCTCAGAACGTTCTGAGCCAGTTTAGGACTTGCCTGTGACCTTGGTGATTCTGACCTCTGGGACATTTTGCTATTTTGCTGGATCCGTTCCAAATATGTTTTCTGTTTTGTGGAGTAACAACAGGATTGCAGATGTTCTGATTAATGCAGGAAAAAGCCCAGTGCTGACTTTGACGTTAGCACATCTGAAGCCTGTTTTGCTGTCAATGACCTCAGAACCTCTGAGAGTTGTTGCCTTTTCAGCAGAATCTGAACTTCTGGGTTCTCCACTAACAAACTTCTGTCTTGCAGCGCAGGGAAATCAGAACCTCTGGTTTCCCCACTAACCAGATTCTGTTTTGCAGGTTCCAGAGTCAGAAGTTCTGACTCATCCAGTTTCACCAACAGGTTGATCATCTGACAGTGGATCTGGGTCAGAACTTCTGATGGCCTCCTAACAGCGCGCGGCCTCTCTCTCTCTCTCCATATATCTTGTTTTCCGCTATTTTCTTTTTTGTCTATTTTTCTCGTTGAACCCCCCATGTACAAATGTGTATCCCCTTCCCCTAACTATTGTAATAGCATAGGATTTCACATTCCCGCTTCTTATTGCTAGTAATTAGGACGTGTATGGCAAGATAAAACTCAATGAAATAGAAAAACCTAATTCAAAGAAAAAACTCTTGTATGCAATAAAACACACTTGCACACTAACACCCCTAGGGTACTCCACTTTGTTGCCTTCCAAAATTGGGCCATATTGCATGTTAGGTCTCTTTGGGCAAAACAAACAATTTAAATGATCAAGTCCCTTAAGGAAAATGCCCAAAGATACTTGGCACCATTGCAATTATGGTCTAAACGATGACCCGTACCCGTCCCTTTCACATCCTAACACAAGATTGCCCACCCAATACAATGGTGGAACAAACTTGTTAAAAGGGTTAAAACATAGCAATAATCTTTTGAGAAATTTAGGAGTAGACGACCTCTTAGTTACTTAAATCAAACTTGCAAAATAAAACACTTGCCTAATTTCAAAATCACACATCCCTACACTTTCAAAACCACTTTCAAAAACATTGAAAAAACTTTTTCAAAAGACATACACCTTTGTATACATCCCAACATGGATCATTACAAAGGTTGCCACCACATTGGCCTCTTTTCAAAATATTTTCAAACCCACACACACACACACACACACACACAAGCACCATTTAAAAACAATTGAAAACACAAGGCAAAGTGATCTAAGCAAGTAACTAAGAGCCCATGGATAACCATGGATAGAAAGGATGCTAATACCTTCCCTTTCTATAATCTACTCCCCGAACCCAAGAAAACATCTCAAAAGGTTTTTGTTGTGCTTTTTAACCTTTCCTTAGGATAAAATAAAAAGTTGGTGGCGACTCTTGCTCAACCGAAACATTTGCGAAAACAAAACGCAAAACCTCAAGTCAGTTCTCCCACCGTATCACAGAACTGGCGACTCTGCTGGGGAAATTCTTTTAAAGTGGAGTAACCTTAGGGTTTAGATCACCTTTGTTTTCAATTGCTTGCTTTGTTTGCTTTTACATCTTGTGGGCTTTGTATCGGAGTTTTATAGATCCTAACCCGGATCTGGGAAACCCTTTTAGGTAGCAACAAGGCTGTGAGGGAACTGTGCGGGGTATACCGACATGGTTGAAGCAGTCTGCTACGTTGATGTGGCACTTTGGTGTGTACCGGTAACCCTTGAGTTCAGTCAAGGAGAGTACGGGGCCGCCGCGTGGTGTCGTGAAGCATCAACTGACCTTAGGAACCTTAATTGAACCATCTTGGCCTTTTTAGGGTAGTGAGATAACTGACTTTGGTGCAGTCCGAGGTTGGTTGATACTCGATACTACACTCAGTTGAGGGTTGCTTTCCTGGAATATTTCGGTCGCCAGTTCAGTGGCTAAATCGAAACGATGAACAATGAAAGCAATCCCGTGATATTGGGACCTTTAGAACCCGGTTACTTTTGATAGGACAGGTTGAGCCCACCAAACTTCAAGAGGGTAATACCCAGACTCCATGCAGGCCTAAACTCTAAGGGTTTGTGTGACTTGTGTGCCTTACCATGTTTGCCTTTGTGAATATTGTATTTAATCATCACATCATTACATCATACAAACATCATGAGCATTGACTAACCATTTCAAGGGTTTCGAATCTTCATCTTTGTTCTTGTTTTATAGGACATGGAAACTGCTCGCAGAAAGACAATTCAGATTAGCCTTGTAAAGATCCCTCCTCAGCTTAAGGAACTTCTGTCCAGGATTCCCGAGGGCTCTTCATTCAGTGAGAGACATGGAAGACTCATCAGCTTGGTTAACACCAACATTGAGGAGGATTTGATAAAGGTCCTGTTCCAATTCTTTGACCCTCTGCATCACTGCTTCACCTTCCCGGATTATCAGTTGGTGCCTACATTGGAAGAGTTCTCCCGACTTCTGAAGGTCCCTATCCTTGATCAACTACCCTACAACGGTACGGAAGAGGAACCCAAGCTTGAGGAGATTGCTAAAGCCTTGCACCTACAGACATCTGACCTCAAGGGACATTGGGAAGTTAGAAGTGGTATCAAAGGGTTCTTAGCCAGATTTCTGTTCGAAAAGGCTCAAGAATGTTGGAACTCTCTTGACCTACGAGCTTTTGAAGAAGTTACGGCCCTCCTTGTCTATGGTTTGGTGTTGTTCCCTAATCCAGATCAGCTTATTGATATCAGTGCTGTCCAGATCTTCATGACCAAGAATCCTATACCTACATTGCTGGGGGACATCCTTCACTCATGTTACACTCGAACCATGAGAAGAAGGGGTGTCCTTATGTGTTGCACTCCTCTCTTGGGAAGGTGGTTTATTTCGCACCTTCCACAATCAGTTTTGAAGAACGAGCGGGGTTTGAGATGGTCACAACGGTTAATGACTCTCACGCATGCAGATATACATTGGTGTCCTAGGTCCAGGGAAGACGTCACTATCATTGATCGTTGTGGGGAGTACCCTAATGTTCCTTTATTTGGAATCAAAGGAGGTATTACCTACAACCCATGCCTGGCTTGGAGACAGTTTGGTTATGCTCGGAAGGATGGCCCTCATGACATGTTAATTCCCGACATAGTTTTTGACTTCGACAACGATACTAAAGGACTTCGTCAGAGATTTATCAGAGCTTGGAGGATGCCAAGTAAGATAGACAGCAAGACATTGGGACACCGGAACTCCATCCCGTTGGAACCTTATCTCAAGTGGGTACGAGCCCGCTCCCAAAAATTAGTGATGCCTTATCCTCATATGCTTCCTGTGATCAAAGAACCAGTCTTGGAAGGAGAGGCGTCCTACACCGTTCAACATCCTGACATGCCCACCTCCTGGGAAGAGATGCAGAAGAGCTGGATTCAACTTAAGGAAGAACGGAATTCTCTTGATACCAATCTACATGCTAGTGAAAAGAAGGTCCTGGAACTCACCCGCCTGCTGCACGAGGAAAGGAATCTCAACACCTACATCGCACCAAAAAGGATGCGCAATGTTTTTTTATCTTAAGGAGTTATTTTGTAATATTTGGCCCATGAGGCATTTATGTACTAACGAATTTCTCCTTATTAATATAATGTGCGTTCTTTTTTGTCTACAACAAATTTTGAATATTCTAAATCCTTGAATGCATCGCATACATACGCATTCCATTGCACCATATGCATAGCAGGTACCCTATTTCACAGGTTGCTTAATCTCCTTCGCTGTTTATTTTGCACAGTCATCATGAATCCAGACTCATCCAGTGAGCAAGCAATCAAGGCCCTTCAGGCCCAAAGTGCACAGTTTCAAGAGATGGTCCTAAGCCTAGCCCAAGGTCAGCAAGAGTTGAAGACTCTACTCTTGAAGAAGAAGAAGAAAAAGAGGACTGCATTGTTCAACACCGGACGCAGATTTGGGAACACACTCCACAATGAAGCTGATCCAACTACTTCTTCCGCTGAGAAAAACAGTCCCCAAGGAGGAGGAGCTCCTAGTCCCGCAGTCTCCGACAACGAGACGGACTATAACGATGAACAATACCCACCTGCTGCTGACAGATACAAGCAATTGGAGGACCGCTTGAGCGCAATGGAAATTCAGAATGTGCCAGGACTGGATTTCGGAGATTTGGGGTTATCTTCTGGGGTAGTCATTCCACACAAGTTTAAGGCGCCTGCCTTCGCCAAGTATGATGGGGTCTCCTGCCCAAAGCTGCATCTGAGGTCGTATGTAAGGAAAATCCAACCTTACACGGCGGATAAGAACCTCTGGATTCACTTCTTCCAAGATAGCCTCTCAGGGTCACAACTTGAATGGTTCTACCAATTAGATGGAACTAGCATCCGACACTGGGAAGATTTGGCAACCGCATTCTACAGACAATACCAATACAATTCTGATCTCGCTCCTACGCGTACCCAACTTCAGGGTATGTCTCTAGGGACGGGTGAAGGGTTCAAAGAGTACGCTCAAAAATGGAGAGATTTGGCTGGCAGGGTGCAGCCTCTATTAACTGACCGAGAGCTGGTTGATATGTTCCTTGGGACTTTATCTGGTCCGTTTTTCAATCATTTGGTTGGTAACTCTTCCGCTGGGTTCACAGATTTGATATTAACGGGAGAAAGAATTGAAGCTGGCATCAGGTCAGGCAAGATACAGAAGGCTGCCTCTACAAGTGCTGAGAAGAGGCCGTTTAAGAAAGAAGCAAGCGCCGTCTATGGTCCTAGAAGACCAGTCAAGCCCGAAAGTCGCCAAGCCGTCAATGCTTTGGTCATCTCCAAACCTGTTGCTGCTCCTCAGCAGTACAATCAACAAAGAAGTGAAAGGCCCAAGAGGCAGTATACCCGACTGAGTATGACATTATCTCAAATCTTACCCCAACTGTTATCCACCAACCTGGTGACCCTCAAAGAAGCTCCTAAGGTCGTCAACACTGCGTCTCCTAAATACAACCCAAATGCCCGGTGTGCTTATCATTCTGATAGTCCCGGGCACACCACTGATGATTGCTGGGCCTTAAGAAACAAAGTGCAAGATCTGATCGACGCGAAAGAAATTCAGTTTGAAGCACCAGAAAGACCAAATGTTGTAACGGCTCCTATGCCCCAGCATAGGGTGAATGCCATTGAGGAAGAAGTGTACGCTGTTTCGGTAGATGAAGTTGTTACCCCTCTGAAGACTGTTAAGAAGAACCTATTGCAGGCCGGTTTATTTCCGGGTTGCGGTGAAGGTTGCCTGTTCTGCGCTATTTCCCTATCTGATTGTCCCTTGCTGAGGTTAGGCATCCAAGGCCTAATGGATAGCAAGGAGATTCTATTCAAAAAGACTGCTGTTCATTTGGTTCCGATGAAAGAAGTTTCCGTGATTACCATCTTCAAAAATCCAATCAAGGCTCCCCCGAAGAAGCCTATTCAAATCATGACAGTTGCGCCTGTAATCATTACTGTTCCAGGGCCCCTCTCCTACGTGTCTGATAAAGCTGTCCCCTGGCATTATGGGGCTGACGTGTATGTAAATGGAATCAAGCAAGAATTCGACGCTAGTGCCAGTATCTGCGATATCACTGGTCCAGCCAAGGTCACCCGCAGTGGCAGGCTCTTCTCGCCTGACATTGCGCCACCCGCTATTCGAAAACCCCTCCTCATAAAACCTACAAGTTTACCTAGTCCTGTTGCCGATCAAGTTGTTTCCCCTGCTACCGAGTCATCAAATGCTCGGGGCAAAGGGATTGAAGAAGAGCCTGCCCGGATGGAGGCACCAATACCCATAAATGCTGAAGCCTCCCGACAAGAAATGGAGGAGATTCTGAAAATCATAAAGAAGAGCGATTTTAATGTTGTCGAGCAGTTGGGGCATACGCCCTCCAAGATCTCCCTGCTCTCCTTATTGCTATGCTCTGAGGCCCATGCTAAGGCCTTGATCTCATTTCTCAAGACGGCCCATGTGCCGCAGGAAACGTCGGCAGTCCAGTTCACTGACTGCATAGCGAATCTGACGGCGGACAACGGCTTGGGTTTTTCAGATGCTGACCTGACCGCAAAAGGGAGAGACCACAATGATGCCCTGCATGTCTCTATTGGATGCAGGGGCACTACTCTGGCACATGTATTGGTGGACACTGGTTCTTCCTTGAATGTTCTTCCGAAAAAGGCTCTAGATCGTCTGGATTATGAGGGCCTGGAGTTGAAACCCAGCAATATCATCGCCAGGGCTTTCGATGGTTCAAAGAGGATGGTTCATGGAGAGGTTAACATCCCTATCTGTGTGGGCTCTCAAGTGTTTGACTCTACCTTTTACGTGATGGATATACGTCCATCGTACTCTTGTCTGTTGGGTCGACCTTGGATCCATAAAGCAGGGGCAGTGACCTCCACCTTACACCAGAAGCTGAAGTATCCCGTCAGGGGGAAGATCGTCACTGTACAAGGAGAAGAGGAGTATATGGTGAGCCATTTGAATTCCTTCAGGTACATCGAGGTGGACGGAGAGTTTATTGAAACCCCCTTCCAGCATTTCGAGGAGGTGCATCCAATTTCAGCAGCTGCGGAGACAACGACCGAAGAGAATGGTTCCTTGAAGATGGCTTCCCTAAGGGATGCCCGGGCTGTGGTCCAGAAAGGCAATTGTGCACACTGGGGTCAGCTTCCTGACTTCACTCAGAAGAACGACAAGTTTGGGCTAGGCTTTACTGCGGAGGCTCAGGAGGCGGCGCGCAAAGGGAAGATCAGAAAGGCTCCGGTGTTTATTTCCAGCTCAAGGGTGAACGCTATTGAGGAAGATGTGGAGGAAGCAAAGTTTGATAGTTGGATCTACCCGACTGCCAGCGACGGACCGAGCAACTGGACGGCAAAGGATTTTACCCCTATCACATTTGTCACGCAGTAATTAATTTCTTTTGATTTCCGAATTTGTAACAAACAATATGTTAAAACTTTGTTGGCTCGGTGTCCTACCCGGGGCATCGTAGCTCCATTTGTGAGGGCTTTTTGTATGACATTTTCATAAATCATCAATCAAAACATTGGACGTTTGTTGCATTTCAAATCTTGTGCTCTTTTCCTTTCTGTGTTATATGTATTGCAAGACAGCTGTATTTACACACACTCACTTATACAGGTTTCAATCCACTCTGGATCTCACTGGTAACAGCTCTGCTACCGCCAGTTATGACTTTGAAAATCCGATCAACTTGGCCGAAGACGAAGGTGAAGATGATTGCGAAGTGCCTGGTGAACTCGCAAGACTGCTACTCCAGGAAGAGAGGGCTATTCAACCACATGAAGAGCCTGTGGAGACAATTAACTTGGGTACTGAGACAGATAGGAAAGAGGTCAAGATTGGTGCCAATCTAGAGCTCAGCGTGAAGCAACGATTGATCCAAATGCTACAAGACTACATGGAGATTTTTGCTTGGTCCTATGAAGATATGCCCGGTTTGGATGCCGACATTGTAGTTCACCATCTGCCAACCAAGGAAGATTGCCCTCCGGTAAAGCAAAAAGTTCGACGAATGCGTCCAGAGATGTCTGAAAAGATCAAGGCCGAGGTTATGAAGCAGTTTGATGTCGGGTTCCTTGCAGTAACTTCCTACCCCCAGTGGGTTGCCAATGTGGTGCCAGTACCGAAGAAAGACGGTAAGGTCAGAATGTGTGTTGACTACAGGGATCTGAACAGGGCCAGCCCCAAGGATGACTTCCCCCTACCTCACATTGATGTCCTTGTTGACAATACAGCTCAACACAAGGTTTTCTCCTTCATGGATGGTTTTTCAGGGTATAATCAGATCAAGATGGCTCCGGAAGATATGGAAAAGACTACATTTGTGACTCAGTGGGGCACCTTCTGTTATAAGGTCATGCCGTTCGGATTGAAAAATGCTGGGGCAACCTATCAACGTGCCATGGTTGCTTTGTTCCATGATATGATCCATCATGAAATTGAGGTATACGTTGACGACATGATTGCAAGGTCTCAAACTGAGGAGGAGCACCTTGACCATCTGAGGAAGTTGTTTGATCGACTCAAGATATACAAGCTGAGGTTGAATCCCAACAAATGCACCTTTGGGGTGAGGTCCGGAAAATTGCTAGGTTTCATTGTAAGTGATAAAGGTATTCAGGTGGACCCTGCCAAGGTAAAAGCCATACAAGAGATGCCGACTCCAAAAACAGAGAAAGAAGTCAGAGGCTTCCTGGGACGACTGAATTACATTGCCCGATTCATCTCACATCTGACTGCTACTTATGAGCCAATCTTCAAATTGCTAAAGAAAGATCAAGTGGTACGTTGGAATGATGAATGTCAGGCCGCCTTTGAAAGGATAAAGGAATATCTCCAAGAGCCACCCATTCTTATGCCACCGGTTGAAGGGATACCTCTGATACTATACTTGACAGTACTTGACAAATCAATGGGGTGTGTGCTGGGGCAGCATGACGAGTCTGGCCGAAAAGAGCACGCTATTTATTACTTGAGCAAAAAGTTTACCGACTGTGAGTCTCGTTACTCACTGCTTGAGAAAACTTGCTGCGCTCTTGTATGGGCTGCTCGCCGGTTAAGACAGTATATGCTGACTCACACTACTTTGTTGATTTCAAAGATGGATCCCATCAAGTACATATTTGAAAAGCCCGCTCTGTCTGGAAGGATAGCGAGATGGCAAATGATCTTAACAGAATATGATATCCAATATACAACTCAGAAAGCAATTAAGGGAAGTATACTGGCCGATCATTTGGCACACCAACCTGTGGACGATTACCAATCATTGGACTTTGATTTTCCAGATGAAGATATCATGGTGGTAACTGACCGTGAAAAACCTGGACCGGATGAAGGACCTAAGGAAGGATCCCGATGGTCCATGCATTTTGATGGAGCCTCCAATGCTTTGGGTAACGGCGTCGGCGCTGTAATCATATCTCCCGAGGGAACTCATACTCCCCTCACCGCCCGATTATGTTTCAACTGCACCAACAACATGGCAGAATATGAGGCATGTATCATGGGTTTACAAGCTGCAATCGACTTAAGGATCAAATTTCTAAGTGTCTTCGGAGATTCCGCTCTTGTGATCAATCAGATCAAAGGCGAGTGGGATACGAAACACCCGAATCTTATTCCTTACAAGGAGTATGTGTCGACCTTGCTCCCTCACTTTGAAGAGATAACTTTTGAGCATTTCCCCAGAGAGGAGAATCAGCTAGCGGACGCACTAGCCACGATGTCTTCAATGTTCAAAGTTAAATGGGACAATGAGGCTCCCCGGATCATCATCAGGAAGTTGGATGAACCAGCATACTGCTGCAAGCTCGAAACTGAGAAGGTTACTGAAAAACCCTGGTATCACGAGGTAAAAAGGTACTTGGAAGCTCAGGAATACCCTGAAGGTGCATCCGTCAATGATAAGAAGTTCATGAGAAGGTTTGCTGCAAAATTCTTCCTCAGCAACGGCATTCTCTACAAACGGAATCATGATTCGACTCTGCTGCGTTGTGTGGATAAGGCTGAAGCGGAGAAAATCATGATGGAACTACATGAAGGTGCATTTGGAACGCATTCCAGTGGACACACCATGGCTAAAAAAATCCTTCGGGCGGGATATTTCTGGTCCACAATGGAAGCCGATTGTTACCAACACTCCCGAACTTGTCATAAGTGCCAGATCTATGCTGACAAGGTGCATATCCCTCCAGTTCCTTTGAATGTCCTAACGGCACCTTGGCCTTTCGCAATGTGGGACATCGATATGATCGGTGAGATCCGACCAACGGCATCCAATGGGCATCGCTTCATCTTGGTGGCAATCGATTATTTCACGAAATGGGTTGAGGCGGCTTCCTATGCCACAGTAACCAAGAGTGTCGTGGCGCGTTTCATCCGGCATAATCTGATCTGTCGGTACGGCGTCCCAGAAAGAATCATTACGGACAACGGTACCAATCTCAATAACAAAATGATCACTGAACTCTGTGAACAATTCAAGATACAACACCACAATTCTTCTCCCTACCGGCCAAAGATGAATGGGGCTGTAGAGGCAGCCAATAAAAATATCAAGAAAATTGTGCAGAAGATGACAGTGACCTATAAAGATTGGCACGAGATGCTACCGTTCGCTCTTCACGGGTACCGCACCTCAGCAAGGACAGCAACCGGGGCAACTCCCTTCTCCTTGGTGTATGGCATGGAGGCAGTCTTGCCAATCGAGATCCAGATACCCTCTCTCCGGATAATGAAGGATGCAGACCTGAATGAAGATGATTGGATCCAGACTCGACTTGATCAATTAAATCTGATTGACGAAAAGAGGCTCACTGCTATCTGTCATGGTCAAACGTATCAGAAACGGATGATCAGGGCGTTTAACAAGAAAGTCAGACCGCAAGAGTATCAAGTTGGGGACCTGGTAATCAAACGCATCATCCTTCCTCAAAGTGATCCCCGGGGCAAATGGACCCCTACTTACGAAGGGCCTTTTGTGGTTAAACGTGTGTTCTCAGGAGGAGCCATGATCCTAACCACCATGGATGGTGACGACCTTCCTCACCCCGCCAACGCAGACATAGTGAAAAAATACTACGCATAAATAAAAAACCCGCTAGGTTGACATACCTAGGCAAAAATAAGGGCTTCCCGGCGAACCAAAAGGGTTCGGGCAAAAATAAGGGATGAAATGAACAAAAAAATCCGTACACCCGGCAAGTCGAAAACCTGAAAGGGCGGCTTGGGCAAAAATGGGTATCCCGGTGGACTGAAAACCCGAAAGGGCGGTCCAGGCAAAAGTTAGGGATAAAAGCGTAACACTATGTCTCATTGGATCACTTCACATCCGAAATTCGGCATCAACTATCTAGCTCAGGTTTCGGCATCGACCAATCAGCTTCATCTTCAACTAGGCAGCAAAGCGATGAGACTTTCGAAGACATAAAGGCGATAGCAGAATTGGAACCCAGTGGGATTATTCACATAGCTGTTTTATTTCCTTTTTCAAAACTGTAAACTCTATACTATTTGGCGATATCCTCTTACTAGGATGTCAGCCTCTTGTACAAGAACGCCTATTCACAGGCAAAGTTTAAATCAATACAAATTCACTTGTCCATACAAATTACCATTGTTGTCCTTTTTGTGTTTTGTCTTGCGAAGAACGTCCAATGATCATTTTTGATATATGCATTTGACATTAAATTGCTGATTCATAAATGTTTGCATATGAAACAAGAGATTAATTACAGGTGACATCAAAGACAGGGGCAATGTGGAGTTGTCTATTGCAGTCTGGTTGTTTTGTCCGCCAAGGCACCAAGGTAGGTTCAACTGAAGATTGGGGCCAAATCATCTCAATTCCTCACAGGGAAAAAACAGAACACGACAATACTTTCCCCAAGCAAAGTTGGCGCCCCGTCGATCCTAAAAGGACCCAACATTCCCCGGCAGGTCTTAAAGTTCAGTCAATCTCTCCAGTAAATTCTGCAAGCTTATCCCCTGCAAGGCACGGACGTCTCACCCGAGTTTATTTAAGAATTATTCCCTCACGAGGACTTATAATTGGGTTGTCCTCAGCTAAAAGTCACGGAAGACCGCTCTCGGCAAAGTTCCTTCATTCCCCAACAGGGTCTATCTTTGGTATTCCCAAACAGAGTTTATCTTTGGAGATTCCCCAGCGGAGTGTATCATCATTATCCTCAGCGGAATCCGTCGTTAAAATCCTCAGCAGGCCTCTCATCAAAACTTTGGCCAAAGATCTCTTCCACAGAGTAGCTTCCCGGCCGTTCGTCAAGGATTTATTTTCCTAAGATGAAATTACACTCATAAACATTTCCCATTTTCATACATCTTGCTTACATACATGATGAAACACATACAACATCTCATGTTGAACATCATAACATCATGCATATCATACATCATGACATTGCATACAACTTATGTTTTTGCCTTTTCAGGAAAAAGACAATCCCGAAAGCAACTACCTTCAACTGTCACAATTCCAGATCCGATACCTGTATCTAGCCAGGGCACATCTGAGAGTGATCAGTTTCCAGACTCGATTCCTGTATCTAGCCAGGGCACGTCTGAAGAGTCCGAAGATTCGATTCCTGTATCCAGCCAGGGCACATCTATCAACTGTCACGTTTCCAGACTCGATTCCTGTATCTAGCCAGGGCACGTCTGAAGAGTCCGAAGATTCGATTCCTGTATCCAGCCAGGGCACATCTATCAACTGTCACGTTTCCAGACTCGATTCCTGTATCTAGCCAGGGCACGTCTGAAGAGTTCAAAGATTCGATTCCTGTATCCAGCCAGGGCACATCTATCAACTGTCACGTTTCCAGACTCGATTCCTGTATCTAGCCAGGGCACGTCTGAAGAGTCCAAAGATTCGATTCCTGTATCCAGCCAGGGCACATCTATTAACGACTATTTCTAGATTCGACTCCTGTGTCCAGCCAGGACACATCTGTGAGCAATCGATTGTAGATTCGATACCTGCAGCTAGCCAGGGCACATCTGCATAAGGAAATTAAAGATCAAACACCTGTAACAAGCCAGGAAAACATCCGTCTTTCTCAAATATACAAGTTTCTCGCTAAGGAATCTCTTAGGCGATCGACACTTCCAAATGGCATCTATAAGCCCATTCCCGACGAGGTTCTGTCACCTCTCCAAATGGCATCTGTAAGCCCATTCCTAACATCACGTTGCTGATACTTCAACATGCGAGTGCAAATTTCAGGGCACTCTGGTGTCCAATCTTCTTTTACCTTCGAGTCGCGAAAGGCAAACTCGCCAATCTAACTCTTCAGGTTCAAGAAGATTGAACAGGGGCAACTGTTGTACCCCAAAATTTTCCCTCCCTTTCTTCAGGAAACCATCTTAGATTTTTCAAAGTCCCCTGAAACAAATCCGAGCCCTGGGTTATCCTTTTGCCCAAGCAAGTCACTTACAAGAGCAAGATGATCTCACAAACTCCAAAAACAATGCTTTCATCTTGAGGAAAATCAAATTCTAAGTGCTTAGAATGTTTCTTTAAAATAAGCGTTTTTTTTAGAAAAAAATCAGCGCTTCAGAACTTCTGGATCCATTCCAGATGAAGACGGTCAGAAGTTGCAAGTTTGGCTCAGGATGGTCAGAAGTTATCTCTTCAGCAGCTACATCAGTTCAATCAGAAGTTGTAAACGTGGTTCAGAGTGTAAGCCTCAAACAGAACATACCCCTTCAGCAGTTACACAAGCTCAGTCAGAACTTGCTAAAGGAATGCAAAAGAAATATGAAAGTATAAAGGCTCCTTCAGAACAGGTTGAAGTCAGAAGATGAAAGGTCAGAGGGATAGGTGTCACATTGATATAGAATCTCCAAGCCCAGATTATCCAGAAGTAGATCCAAGGAACGTACCAGAAAACCAGGAGAATCTCCAGAGTTTGCTAAAACAACAGGTAGCCAAGGCCAGAGCATGGTTTACACTGCTGATGCAACAACCAGAATGTTGGTATTGACAGGTCTTGTCACCATTTAATGCCCATTAATGCTTCCAACCACTCCTGAGCGATCACGTGTGGCTTGGAAAATGCTTTTGCACAGATTCTGGCATGGGTCTTCACGCCACCGCCCATTTCAGAGGTCACTTCCCCCAATCTACGCCTGCTGCTGCTACCTAGGCTGAAAAAATAGCTGTAATCACAACTTCCCAGGAATTTCTGTCAAAGAACCAGTTCAAACTCTGTTGGCGCCTTAAATGTTCAAGGTATCCACAAGAACTTTGCCTATAAATAGAAAGCTTTCACCACTGCAAAAGACGTTCAAGAAGTTCAAGAAAAACAGAAAATTGCTAAGAGAAAGAACAAAACTCCTAGCAACATAACATTCTGAAACTCTGCCAAAATTTCCAGTTTTGTTTCATAACTCTAAGTTTCTCACCTTCAACTTCATCAAACACCCAGCTCTTTTCTGTAAACCAAAACGTTCTTTCCAAAACTTCTGACCCTATACACGTTTACACCTTCACTTCCCCTTTTCCAAATCTGTCCAGAACACCACCAGAACCAAAAGCTAACTTTCACTCACCATTTTCCAGAAAGTCAGGTAAGCACCTGCTGACCCTCACCACACTGTTAAGCATCATCAGCTGTGCATATTCAAGTAACATAATGTAAATATTCATGTTATTGCTGTTTATGTTCTGAGGACTCTCATACCTCAGAACGTTCTGAGCCAGTTTAGGACTTGCCTGTGACCTTGGTGATTCTGACCTCTGGGACATTTTGCTATTTTGCTGGATCCGTTCCAAATATGTTTTCTGTTTTGTGGAGTAACAACAGGATTGCAGATGTTCTGATTAATGCAGGAAAAAGCCCAGTGCTGACTTTGACGTTAGCACATCTGAAGCCTGTTTTGCTGTCAATGACCTCAGAACCTCTGAGAGTTGTTGCCTTTTCAGCAGAATCTGAACTTCTGGGTTCTCCACTAACAAACTTCTGTCTTGCAGCGCAGGGAAATCAGAACCTCTGGTTTCCCCACTAACCAGATTCTGTTTTGCAGGTTCCAGAGTCAGAAGTTCTGACTCATCCAGTTTCACCAACAGGTTGATCATCTGACAGCGGATCTGGGTCAGAACTTCTGATGGCCTCCTAACAGCGCGCGGCCTCTCTATCTCTCTCCATATATCTTGTTTTCCGCTATTTTCTTTTTTGTCTATTTTTCTCGTTGAACCCCCCATGTACAAATGTGTATCCCCTTCCCCTAACTATTGTAATAGCATAGGATTTCACATTCCCGCTTCTTATTGCTAGTAATTAGGACGTGTATGGCAAGATAAAACTCAATGAAATAGAAAAACCTAATTCAAAGAAAAAACTCTTGTATGCAATAAAACACACTTGCACACTAACACCCCTAGGGTACTCCACTTTGTTGCCTTCCAAAATTGGGCCATATTGCATGTTAGGTCTCTTTGGGCAAAACAAACAATTTAAATGATCAAGTCCCTTAAGGAAAATGCCCAAAGATACTTGGCACCATTGCAATTATGGTCTAAACGATGACCCGTACCCGTCCCTTTCACATCCTAACACAAGATTGCCCACCCAATACAATGGTGGAACAAACTTGTTAAAAGGGTTAAAACATAGCAATAATCTTTTGAGAAATTTAGGAGTAGACGACCTCTTAGTTACTTAAATCAAACTTGCAAAACAAAACACTTGCCTAATTTCAAAATCACACATCCCTACACTTTCAAAACCACTTTCAAAAACATTGAAAAAACTTTTTCAAAAGACATACACCTTTGTATACATCCCAACATGGATCATTACAAAGGTTGCCACCACATTGGCCTCTTTTCAAAATATTTTCAAACCCACACACACACACACACACACAAGCACCATTTAAAAACAATTGAAAACACAAGGCAAAGTGATCTAAGCAAGTAACTAAGAGCCCATGGATAACCATGGATAGAAAGGATGCTAATACCTTCCCTTTCTATAATCTACTCCCCGAACCCAAGAAAACATCTCAAAAGGTTTTTGCTGTGCTTTTTAACCTTTCCTTAGGATAAAATAAAAAGTCGGTGGCGACTCTTGCTCAACCGAAACATTTGCGAAAACAAAACGCAAAACCTCAAGTCAGTTCTCCCACCGTATCACAGATGGCATTTGTAAGCCCATCTCCAACAACTTTCCATCACTTCTCCAAATGGAATCTTTAAGCCCATTCCCTACACCATCAACCACCACGTCCTCGGGTGCAAATTTCTGGGCACTCTAGTGTCCAATCAACTTCCACCTTCAAGTCACGAATGGAAAATCCGTCAATCTAACTCTTCAGGTTTAAGAAGATTGAACAGGGGCAGCTATTGTACCCCAAAATTTTCCCTCTCACTTATCAAATATTTTCTCACAAAGATCTCTCTTGGTTCAAGACTACACTAGGGTTGACCAACTCGAGACACCTCCTTAAACACTGATGACTAAAATTAGAGTTTGAGATTGCACAAGGATAATTGAACTTTCAATGCTTCATGTGACTTTAATGGATCATTGTGGACCCCCAAGATTACTCATGTCAAGTTTCAAGCCTTGGATCACACTTTTGCTCAGTCAATTGAGCAGTTGACCTAAAAATCAGCTGTATTGGGGAAAAAGTTAACTATGGCCAATTTACAGTCAAACCTTATAATTTTTTATCCACATCAACATTATAAACTCATATGTATCATTTGATCAATTTGGGACCATAATTCCTCAAAAAATTTGATTAAATAATCAAAAGGGCAAAATGGTCAAAATTAGGGTTTTGACTGAGAAAGGGCAATTTCTGATTTTTGACCTAGCAAATGGTTAATTGGTTTGAGGCATGATATCAAGAGTTAAATTGCATAATTTTTACCTAATGGCATGACCTAAAACATTGCTCAAAATCAATTGGATTGATAGTGAATTTTCAGTCAACTGATCAAAAGTCAACTGTACACTGAAAAGTCAAACTTTGACTTTTTGGTCAAAATCAAGTGTCAAAGATCACAATTCATCAAAACATGTCAAAATATGAAACTTATTCATCAAGAAATCAAAAAGTCAAGATTTCATTTTGAAAAGTCAAAGTTTTCTAACAGAAATTTTTCTAAGTGTTTAAAACTTCATGTTTTTTCACAAGTTTGAACCAATTTTTCACCATGATGCAAGATGATTCAAAAGAAACTTTCAACATGAAAGTTGTGGATCTCCATGATATATACAACATTTCTTTAGACAACTTCTTCTAAAAATGCTTGTATCTCAAGTTATTAATTCATGAAGTCATAGTCTTGAAACTAAACACTTGGTGAAATTTTGCCCTAGTTTAGGCAGGATTTTGACCTAACTTCATGGCACTTTTTCATATAGTTCCAAGGGGAATTTTCAAAAGTGATTCAAATAGGGGTTTTAGATCACATTACAAGCTTTCCAAAATATCCAAGAAATCTTTGAGATCATTCTTGAGCAGGGAGAATCGAAGAGAGGAAGTTAGGGTTTTCAAACTTGAATTACAAGTCATTTTGTGATGAACATGAACCAAATCCATATCCATGCTGCATAATCCTCACTTTGCAGGCATCAAAATTGTTTTTCACTCCATAATTAATGGTTTACAACTGATTATGCCCTTATCCAAGTGTTTCAAGCTTTGTCCAAATCAATTTGCCATTTTAGGGAGAAAGTAACATATCCATTCTTGTAAAGCAAGCTTTATGCACAAAGTCAGCTAATTGAGCTCCCAACTTGTTTCCCTTGATTACAATCCATCCACAAAGTCAGAGGTATTGTGTTTAAAGTTATTAACAACTCTATGAACCAAGTACAAGGCATGGAAACTTGAATTTCTTAAAAAATCACATGTTATGCATAAACTTGTGATTTTGAATTCTGATCAATAACAAGTCTCCAAACTAGTAACTTATAAATAGAGTCGCTATTTGTGAGCTAGGACATGAGAAAAAAGCTTCATGGAACACTCCCAAACTCCCTCTATCCAGAAATTGCACAAAGATCTCCATTGATACACAGTTTTGACCTTAAACTCGTATCTCTCATTTCCCTCGTGCGTTTTCCCTCAAATTCATTCCTAAAGCTTCCTTACATCAAATATAGTCCATCCCTATCCTTGGTTTGAAACTGTAACATCTCAGTGATCGGTGGAAATAAAACTGACTGTTTTTAAAGCTGGTTCGCGAAATGTCGCGGTAAGCAAGAGTCGCCACTGTCTTTTATGTTCTCCAACATGGAAAGGAAAAAAGCTCAATAAAATTCCTTCTTTGAGAATGTTTCTCGGTTCGGGAGGTAGATTTATAGAAAGGGAAGGTGTTAGCACCCTTTCTATCCGTGGTTATCCACGGGCTCTTAGGTACTTGCTCTTATGTTTTCAAAATTTGTTTGCTTTTCAAGTGTGTGTGGGTTTTGAAAAAGTTTAGTTTGAAAAACTTCTAGGTAACTCTTGTATCAGTCCTCAAGAGTGTATGAAAAATTTGTTGGAAAACTTTTGAAAGTGTCAGTGTGAAAAGTTGTTTTTTGTCTGTTTGAAAAGAGCAAGTACCCATGAGATCTACCTACTCTAAGGAATTAGGCTGTGTAAGAGTCCTTTAGATAGTGCTATCCCACCATTGAGAGGTAGGTAGCACCGTTGTTGGAGGTATTCGGGTCAATTCGATTATAAGGGACAATGTGGTCACCGAAGCAATAGTAGTACACCTTAGAAGTAACCCTAATGTCCTAGATCCTTTTTATCCGAGGCAACCGTTTCGAGGCAACTGGATCTTAGACAGGAGGGCGACCTCTAAAACACCCTATACTTGACGACCACGTCGAGGCAACCAAGTGAGGCGTACCCTAGGAGTGGCATGTGCATTGTGTGTTGTTTCAGTTTATATTTATCTTTGAACATGCATTTGTGAGCTACGAGTTGTTTTTAATTGTCATTCAGTCTTTCAGGCATAATTAACAGTTAGGAGTGCGGAAAATAAATTGCGGAAAGGTAAATTCTACCCTATTACAAGGCGCGGGTCTATACATCGCCAAAAAACAAAAACCCGTTTTGAAATAAAGCACGGAAAATAAAAGAAAGCGGTAAATCCTAATTACTATTACATCCTTTGAGCAGATACATGAATAATCAAGAATAAGAATAATGCGCGAAAGAATTAAATTGGAACGTCCTAGGGTTTTTGACCCTTTTGAGAAATACAGAAAGTTTTAGTCCCTTTTTGCAATTAATTAAATGTTAAACCTAAACCTAATTAATTAATTAATTAAAAGAAAAATGTTTTTGTGTTTTTTAATATTTTAATGAAAAATAAAAAGAAAAAGGAAATTAAAAGTCAAGAAAACCCTAGTTCTAAGTTTATTTTAATTATTAATAAAAAATGTCAAAGTTAACCTAATTAAATAAATTAATTAATTTACATTTTTTATTTACAAAAATAATAATTAATAAATAAGAATAATGATAATTAATAAAATATGATTGAAAATGCCAAACCCTAATTCTACATAATTTTTATTTATTGAGAAAAAGATGAAAATTGACCTATATTAAACTAATTTATTTGTTAGTATTTTATTTACAAAAATAATAATTAGTGAATTTAATAAATAATAAAAATATTTACAATTTTTGTGATCTCTGATTTTATTATGAAAATTAATTTATTGGTTGATAATAATAATTAATAATGATTAAAAGAATTTAAAAAAAGAGAAAGAAAATAAAAAGGAAAATAAACAAGGGGGGGTTTGAAGGCTCAGATGGAGGTGAATTTGTGGAATCTGGCCCATTAACACAAAGTCATGTTTGACTTCCTTGAATCGTCCAGATATGCATTGACTCCTGAGTACCATGGTCTTCATTCTTTGACCATTGGATTGAGGGTTGTGGACACTTGGCTAGCTGATGCGTGAGGACATATGGTGGAACCTTTGATAAGTGATGCACATGAATTTGTTAGAAAAATAGAATTGAGACTTGGGTGGACCTGGAAATCGAACCCAGGTCCCAAGGGTTGCTTAACACCTGGCTAACCACTCAACCAAATTGCGCACTTTGTAATATGAATAAGAAACAAAGATAATATGTAAAAATAATTCAATGTGCTGGAAACAACAAAACACGCGCCATTATTCAAACTAGCCAACCGTGTTAAGACACGTCCTTCATCTTCTACCTCTTCCTGTAAAACAAAAAACAAGATAGCGGGGGTTTTTAACCCCCACAAAGAAAACTGCCAATAATAACGATTAGGCATACGATGCATATAAAAAGGGCGCGATGGCATCAATGCGTTTGTCTCATCCTGACGAATTTAACCATATGTGTCTTGAGGTCTAATTTTATAGTATGTGAAAAGCCCTAATCTGAGAGCTCTGAAAACCTAGAATTCGTCCATGGTAGTTTTTGTTTTAGGGCACCATAATCAAATTAAACTATATCAAAAGCTTCAGAATGATGTTAGCAATGCAAAGCAATAGTCAAAACATGTTAATGATGCATAAAACTTGATTTTCGATTATGGAAAAGAATGGTAAACCGTGTGACTGTTTGAGGTGATTCCTGGAGCTTTAGAGCTTGTTCTTGATTGCAAATCGTCCCTGAATGTCTCAGCAAGGTATTGGAAACAAGAAAAGGGTTTGAATTATGCTGGAAGGTTGATTTCAGTTTTCAAATTTTCCTCCTATTTTTGAATTTTGTTTATGGCTTTGTAGCAGCTTTTGCACGTGCCCTCAATTAGGTTTAGACTGTGTGTATATATGAGAAAGGGATTAGGTCATTAGTTGGGTCTTGATCCATGCACATGAGAGAATTAGTCTTAGGTTTTTTTATCATTAACAAACTTTCCCTTTTTTAAGCAAAACCAAGACTTGGTGTACAACATAACCCTAGCATGAGTTTGTGAGTTGGCACATGATGTATGGAAGCTATTGAAATCCAAATGACATTATTCCATTGATTTTTAGATTTTATTTGAATTATTATGGATTTAAAATGAATTAAATCAATAAAAATTAAATAAAATAGAAAAATAAATGTTTGATCTTGAAATTAATCATGGGACACGTGTGTGGCATGACAAGGCTGAATCAAGTGGAAGAAAGTGGGCCCTTTTGTCAAAGATTGAAGTTTCAAGGATAGTTGACTTTTGCCATTTCACAAAAATTTCCCAACTTCTCCAATGCATATCTTGCTCAATTTTGATCATATGAACATGTTCTTGGACATTTTGGAAAGGTCTTGAAGTCCTCTAACCAATGCCTTTTTGTTGACTTTTGAAAATGACCTATAATGTTGAAATTGATAACTTTTTGTGAGAGCATTTCTTGGACTTGGAATGTGAAGATGAGTTGTAGGAAATGTCATCCCCTTCAAAATGAGCATTGGATGGGATTTTTCTGATGAACCATGAGAAAGTTATGCCTTGGTCAAGTTACAGTTGACTTTTCAGCTGTCCAAAAATGGAAACTTTTGCATCTTGATGATTTTTGAGCCATTCTTGTGGAATCATGATCAAGACTTGATCAAATGATGATTGTGGCTTCAAAATAAGATGTTGACAAAAAATTTTGACTTTTGACTGCCAAATGACCATATTACCCCTACAATTGATTGTGAAGCAATTAGGGCTTTTGACTGTGCAACTTGTTGCTGTGAGCCTTGAGACTTGACATGTAGATGCTTGGCAATGTGTATAGGCATATGAGGCTTGATTGAGCCATTGAAAATTCCAAATTCCTTGAAGGAACCAAAACCCTAATTTTGACTGGCTTAGGAGGATGTTTGACTGTGCAACCCCTTGAGAAGTTTTGAGCCATTTGATGATGATTCTTGACAAACCTTGAAGAATATGGGAGGGAAAATTTTGGGGTACAACAGTTGCCCCTGTTCAATCTTCTTAGACCTGAGGATGTAGATTGGCTTGCGTGCCTTTCGTGATCCGAAGGTGGAAGATGATTGAACACTAGAGTGCCCAGAAATTTGCACTTGCATAGTAGAGTATCAGCGATGTGATGGCGGGAATGGGCTTACAGATGCCATTTGGAGAGATGATGGATAGGAGGATGGGCTTATAGATGCCATCTGGAGATGTGACAGAACCTTTGTCGAGAATGGGCTTATAGATGTCATTTGGAACTGTAATGGATAGTTGTGGAGATGGGCTTATAGATGCCATCCGGAAGTGTCGATCGCGTAAGAGATTCCTTAGCGAGAACTTGCATACCTGAGAAAGAAAGATAAATTCCTGGCCTGTTACAGGTGTTGATCTTCATACTCTTCATGCAGATATGCCCTGGCTGGATGCAGGAATCGAATCTTCTAATTCTTCAGATATGCCCTGGCTAGATACAGGAATCGAATCTGGAATTAGTCGTCTATAGATATGCCCTGGCTGGATACAGGAATCGAATCTTCAAACTCTTCAGATATGCCCTGGCTAGATACAGGAATCGAATCTGGAATTAGTCGTCAACAGATATGCCCTGGCTGGATACAGGAATTGAATCTTCAAACTCTTCAGGTATGCCCTGGCTAGATACAGGAATCGAATCTGGAATTAGTCGTCTACAGATATGCCCTGGCTGGATACAGGAATCGAATCTTCAAACTCTTTAGATATGCCCTGGCTAGATACAGGAATCGAATCTGGAATTAGTCGTCTACAGATATGCCCTGGCTGGGTACAGGAATCGAATCTTCAAACTCTTCAGATATTCCCTGGCTAGATACAGGAATCGAAACTGGAATTAGTCGTCTACAGATATGCCCTGGCTGGATACAGGAATCGAATCTTCAAACTCTTCATATATGCCCTGGCTAGATACAGGAATCGAATCTGGAATTAGTCGTCTACAGATATGTCCTGGCTGGATACAGGAATCGAATCTTCAAACTCTTCAGATATGCCCTGGCTAGATACAGGAATCGAATCTGGAATTAGTCGTCTACAAATATGTCCTGGCTGGATACAGGAATCGAATCTTCAAACTCTTCAGATATGCCCTGGCTAGATACAGGAATCGAATCTGGAATTAGTCGTCTACAGATATGCCCTGGCTGGATGCAGGAATCAAATATTCTAATTCTTCAGATATGCCCTGGCTAGATATAAGAATCGAATCTGGAATTAGTCGTCTACAGATATGCCCTGGCTGGATACAGGAATCGAATCTTCAAACTCTTCAGATATGCCCTAGCTAGATACAGGAATCGAATCTGGAATTAGTCGTCTACAGATATGCCCTGGCTGGGTACAGGAATCGAATCTTCAAACTCTTCAGATATGCCCTGGCTAGATACAGGAATCGAATCTGGAATTAGTCGTCTACAGATATGCCCTGGCTGGATACAGGAATCGAATCTTCAAACTCTTCAGATATGCCCTGGCTAGATACAGGAATCGAATCTGGAATTAGTCGTCTACAGATATGCCCTGGCTGGGTACAGGAATCGAATCTTCAAACTCTTCAGATATGCCCTGGCTAGATACAGGAATCGAATCTGGAATTAGTCGTCTACAGATATGCCCTGGCTGGATACAGGAATCAAATCTTCAAACTCTTCATATATGCCCTGGCTAGATACAGGAATCGAATATGGAATTAGTCGTCTACAGACATGTCCTGGCTGGATACAGGAATCGAATCTTCAAACTCTTCAGATATGCCCTGGCTAGATACAGGAATCGAATCTGGAATTAGTCGTCTACAGATATGCCCTGGCTGGATACAGGAATCGAATCTTCAAACTCTTCAGATATGCCCTGGCTAGATACAGGAATCAAATCTGGAATTAGTCGTCTACAGATATGCCCTGGCTGGATACAGGAATCGAATCTTCAAACTCTTCAGATATGCCCTGGCTAGATACAGGAATCGAATCTGGAATTAGTCGTCTACAGATATGCCCTGGCTGGATACATGAATCAAATCTTCAAACTCTTCAGATGTGCCCTGGCTAGATACAGGAATCGAATCTGGAATTAGTCGTCTACAGATATGCCCTGGCTGGATACAGGTATCGAATCTTCAAACTCTTCAGATATGCCCTGGCTAGATACAGGAATCGAATCTGGAATTAGTCGTCTACAGATATGCCCTGGCTGGATACAGGCATCGAATCTTCAAACTCTTCAGATATGCCCTGGCTAGATACAGGAATCGAATCTGGAATTAGTCGTCTACAGATATGCCCTGGCTGGATACAGGAATCGAATCTTCAAACTCTTCAGATATGCCCTGGCTAGATACAGGAATCGAATATGGAATTAGTCGTCTACAGATATGCCCTGGCTGGATACAGGAATTGAATCTTCAAACTCTTCAGATATGCCCTGGCTAGATACAGGAATCGAATCTGGAATTAGTCGTCTACATATATGCCCTGGCTGGATACAGGAATCGAATCTTCAAACTCTTCAGATATGCCCTGGCTAGATACAGGAATCGAATCTGGAATTAGTCGTCTACAGATATGCCCTGGCTGGATACAGGAATCGAATCTTCCAACTCTTCAGCTATGCCCTGGCTAGATACAGGAATCGAATCCGGAATTGCGACAGTTGATAGTAATCATCTTTGTATTGACCTTTTTCCTGAAAAGGTAAAACATTAGTTGTATGCAATGTCATGATGTATGAAATGCATGATGTCACGATGTTCCCAAAAATGAGATCGTGTGATGTGATGCGTACATGCATGCATTATGTATGTAAGCAGGATGTATAAAATGTGAAATGTCTATGAATGTATTTTCGTCTAGGAAAATAAATCCTTGACGAATGCCGAGAAGTTAAATCCTGGGCTGATGTTGAAGAGTAGAGTTCTTCGTTTCCGCTGGGGATGATGGCTGCAAGAATAAACCGGTAGGAGAAGATGACTCCGTTGGGGAATAAACTTGTTGAAGAGATTACTCTGCGGGGAAATATTCTGTGGGGAGAGATACTTCGCTGAGATTTGATGATAACTCCGCTGGGGATACCGTTGAGAAGTTGTGTTGGGGAATTTGATGAACTCCGCTGGGGGATAGGAAGAACTTCGCCGAGGGCGATCTTTCCGTTGCAATTAGATGAGGATAACCCCGTTATAGGCTCTGGTGGGGGATAACCTCTGAACATGGTCGGGAGAGATATGTTTATACTCTGCAGGTGATAAGCTTCCATAATCTACTGGGGATAAGCTTCCAGAATCTACTGGGGAGGACGATTCAACTCTCCTGGGGAAGCTTCTTGGACTGCACTGAGGAAATGGCTCCACTGGGGTGTTTGGATTCCGCCGGGGAACAATCTTATATTAAGACTGTCGGGGATGCTTGCTTAGGAACATCTGTATACTCCGCTGGGGATTGTTGAGATCTTCTGGGGATATCCAACTTCCTTAAGGATGAAAGTGGACTAACTCTGCTTAGGGAGAGCGTTGCTGACTTGCTGGAGATACTGTGCCCTTGATGGGAGGCCAACTCTGCTTGGGGAGAGTATCGCTGAATCTATTCTTACTCTGCGGGGAGTGAAGGTATTCTGGTTACGTTCTTCAGGCGAATCTACCTTGGTACCTTGATGAACAGAGCAACTAGATCACTTAGACAATTCATTATTGCCCCTGTTTCTGATGTCACCTGTAATTAATCTTTTGTTTCGCATGCAAGTATTTATGAGTTAGCAATTAATGTCAAATGCATATATCAAAAATGAACATTGGACGTTCTTTGCAAAACAAAACAGAAAAAGAAAAATAATTGGTAATTTGTCTGGAAAAGTGGGTTTGTATTGATTTTGAATTTTGCTTGTAAATAAGTGTTTATGTACAAGAGGCTGACGTCCTAGTAAGAGGACGCCGCCGAACAAATAGAATTTACAATTTTGTGAAAAGGAAAACAAAACAGCTATGTGAAAAATCCCACTGGGTTTCAACTCTGCTATCGCCTTTATGTCTTCAAGCGTCTCATCACTTCGCTGTTTAGTTGAGGATGAAGCTGACTGGTTGATGTCGTCTGAACCTGATAGTTGATACCGGATTCTGGATGCAAGGCGATCCAATGAGACATAGTATTACGCTTTATCCCTAATTTTTGCCTGGACCACCCTTTCGGGTTTTCAATCCACCGGGATACCCATTTTTGCCCAAGCCGTCTTTTCGGGTTTCCGACTTGCCGAGTGTACAGATTTTTCATTTCATCCCTTATTTTGCCCGAACCCTTTTGGTTCACCGGGAAACCCTTATTGTTGCCTAGGTATGTCAACCTAGCGGGTCTTTAATTCATGCGTAGTATCTTTTTACTATGTCTGTATTGGCGGGGTGAGGAAGGTCGTCACCATCCATAGTGGTTAAAATCATAGCTCCTCCTGAGAAGATATGTTTAACCACAAATGGCCCTTCGTACGTGGGGGTCCATTTTCCCCTGGGATCACTTTGAGGTAGAATGATGCGCTTGATTACCAGATCCCCAACTTGATACTCTTGTCGTCTGACTTTCTTGTTAAATGTCTTGATCATCCGTTTTTGGTACGTCTGACCATGATAAATAGCGGTGAGTCTCTTTTCGTCAATTAGGTTTAATTGATCAAGTCGGGTCTGGATCCAGTCATCTTCGCTCAAACCTGCATCCTTCATTATCCGGAGAGAGGGTATCTGGACTTCAATAGGTAGGACTGCCTATATGCCATAGACCAAGGAAAAGGGTGTTGCCCCTGTTGACGTCCGTATTGAGGTACGGTACTCATGAAGAGCAAACGGTAACATTTCGTGCCAATCTTTGTAGGTCACTGTCATTTTCTGCACAATCTTCTTGATATTCTTATTAGCTGCTTCTACAGCCCCATTCATTTTTGGTCGGTAAGGAGAAGAGTTGTGGTGCTGTATCTTGAATTGCTCGCAAAGCTCAGTGATCATCTTGTTGTTAAGATTGGTACCATTATCTGTAATGATCCTTTCTGGGACACCGTATCGACAGATCAGGTTATGCCGAATGAATCGTGCCACGACGTTCTTGGTTACAGTAGCATAGGAAGCTGCTTCAACCCACTTTGTGAAATAATCAATTGCTACCAGGATGAAGCGATGCCCGTTGGATGCCGTAGGTCTGATTTCACCGATCATATCAATGCCCCACATTGCAAAAGGCCAAGGTGCTGTCAAGACGTTCAGAGGGACTGGAGGAATGTGCACCTTATCAGCGTATATCTGGCACTTGTGACATGTCCGAGAATGTTGGTAACAGTCGGCTTCCATTGTGGACCAGTAATATCCTGCCCGTATGATTTTCTTTGCCATGGTATGTCCACTGGAATGAGTTCCAAAAGTTCCTTCATGCAGCTCTTTCATGATCCTTTCTGCTTCAGTATTATCCACACAACGCAGTAAGGTTGAATCATGGTTTCGCTTGTAAAGAATGCCATTGCTGAGGAAGAACTTAGTTGCGAACCTTCTCAGAAACTTCTTGTCATTAACAGATGCACCCTCGGGGTATTCTTGAGCTTCCAAGTACCTTTTCACTTCATGATACCATGGTTTTTCTGTTACCTCTTCTGTCTCAAGATCACAACAATATGCAGGTTCATCCAGTTTCCATATAATGATCCGAGGAGCCTCGTTGTCCCATTTGACTTTGAACATAGAAGACATCGTAGCCAGCGCGTCCGCCAACTGATTCTCCTCTCTGGGGAAGTGTTCAAAAGTTATTTCTTCGAAATGGGGGATCAATGTCAACACATACTCCTTGTAAGGAATAAGATTTGGGTGTTTCATATCCCACTCGCCTTTTATCTGATTGATCACAAGAGCGGAATCTCCGAAGACACTCAGAAACTTGATCCTTAGGTCAATTTCAGCTTGAAGACCCATAATGCATGCCTCATACTCCGCCATGTTGTTGGTGCAGTTGAAACATAGTCGGGCGGTAAGTGGAGTATGAGAGCCATTATGAGATGTGATCACAGCGCCGATACCATTACCCAAAGCGTTTGAGGCTCCATCAAAGTGCATAGACCATCGGGATCCTTCCTCAGGTCCTTCATCCGGTCCAGGTACTTCACAATCAGTTACTACCATGATATTCTCGTCTGGAAATTCAAAGTTCATCGACTGGTAATCATCCACTGCCTGGTGTGCCAAATGGTCTGCCAATACACTTCCCTTGATTGCCTTCTGAGTCGTGTACTAGATGTTGTATTCTGTCAAGATCATCTGCCATCTTGCTATTCTTCCGGACAGAGCAGGCTTTTCGAATATGTACTTGATAGGACCCATTTTTGAAATCAACAAAGTAGTGTGAGTCAACATATACTGTCTCAGCCGGCGAGCAGCCCATACAAAAGCGCAACAAGTTTTCTCGAGCAGTGAGTATCGGGTTTCACAGTCGGTATACTTTTTGCTAAGGTAATAAATAGTGTGCTCTTTTCGGCCAGACTCGTCATGCTGCCCCAGCACACACCCCATTGAGCTGTCAAGTACTGTCAAGTATAAGATTAGGGGTCTCCCTTCAACAGGTGGTATAAGAATGGGTGGCTTTTGGAGATACTCTTTGATTCTCTCGAAAGCGGCTTGACATTCATCGTTCCAACGTACTACCTGATCTTTCTTTAGCAGCTTGAAGAGTGGTTCACAAGTAGTAGTTAGGTGCGAGATGAATCGGGCAATGTAGTTCAGCCGTCCTAGGAAGCCTCTGACTTCTTTTTCAGTCTTGGGAATTGGCATCTCCTGTATGGCTTTCACTTTGGCAGGGTCCACTTGAATACCTTTGTCGCTTACGACGAAGCCTAGCAACTTTCCAGATCTCACTCCGAAAGTGCACTTGTTCGGGTTTAACCTCAGCTTGTACAACTTAAGACAGTCAAAAAGCTTCTGTAGATGGTCAAGGTGTTCCTCCTCAGTTTGGGACCTTGCAATCATGTCATCGACATATACTTCAATCTCATGGTGGATCATGTCATGAAATAAAGCAACCATGGCACGTTGGTAGGTTGCCCCAGCATTTTTCAACCCAAATGGCATGACCTTGTAGCAGAAGGTGCCCCAATGAGTAACAAAAGTGGTCTTCTCCATGTCTTCAGGAGCCATCTTGATCTGATTATAACCGGAGAACCCGTCCATGAAGGAGAATACCTTGTGCTGAGCAGTGTTGTCAACCAGAACGTCAATGTGAGGCAGAGGGAAGTCATCCTTGGGGCTCGCCCTGTTCAAATCCCTGTAATCAACACACATTCGGACCTTACCATCTTTCTTTGGCACTGGAACCACATTGGCAACCCACTGAGGGTAAGAAGTCACTGCTAGAAACCCGACATCAAATTGTTTCATAACCTCAGCTTTGATTTTCTCGAACATCTCTGGACGCATACGGCAGACCTTTTGTTTTACCGAAGGGCATTCTTCCTTGGTAGGTAAGTGATGAACCACAATGTCGGTATCAAACCCAGGCATGTCTTCGTAAGACCAGGAAAATATTTCCACATAGTCATGCAACATCTGAATCAACCGTTGTTTCACACTAGACTCCAGATTGGCACCAATCTTGACATCCTTTCTATCTGTCTCAGTACCCAGGTTTACCATTTCCACTGGCTCTTCATGTGGTTGAATGGCCCTCTCTTCCTGGAGTAACAATCTTGCAAGCTCGCCAGGCACTTCGCAATCATCTTCACCTTCGTCTTCGGCTAGGTTAATCGGATTTTCAAAGTCATAACTAGCAGTAGCAGAGTTGTTACCAGTGGTATCCAGAGTGGATTGGAACCTGTATAGGTGAGTGTGTGTAAATATAGCTGTTTTGCAATATGTAAAGAAAGAAAGGGAGCGCAAGATTTGAAATGCGAAAAAACGTCCAATGCTTTTATTCATGATATATGGAAGTGACAAATAACAAGCCCTCACAAATGAAACCACGGTGCCCCGGGTAAGACACCGGGCCATAAAGTTTCAAATTATTGTTCGTTACAAATCCAAAACAAAAGAGTTCATTACTGAGTGACAAAAGTAATAGGTGTAAAGTCTTTTACAGTCCAGTTGCTTGGTCCACCGTCGGTCGTCGGGTAGATCCAGCTGTCAAATTCAGATTCCTCTACGTCATCTTCAATAGCATTCACTCCCGGGTTGGTGATGAACACAGGAGGTCTTCCAATCCTTGCCTTACGCACAGCCTTCTGAGCTTCTGCAGTGAAACCCAAACCAAACTTGTCAGTCTTCAGAGTGAAATCAGGAAGTCGGCCCCAGTTTGCGCACTCACCCTTCTCAACCACAGCCCGGGCATCCTTTAAGGAAGCCATCTTCAAAGGAGAATTTTCTTCAGTCACAGTCTCTGCTGATGCCAGTGTCTGAGGCACCTCTTCAAAGTGTTGAAAGGGGGTCTCAATGAATTCCCCATCCATTTCTATGTACCTGAACGAGTTGAGATGGCTGACCATATATTCTTCCTCCCCCTGAACTGTCACAATCTTTCCCTTGACTGGGTACTTCAGCTTCTGATGCAATGTGGAGGTCACAGCTCCAGCTTTGTGGATCCAAGGACGACCCAGCAAACAAGAATAGGATGGTCGAATGTCCATCATAAAGAAAGTAGAATCAAAGACTTGAGAACCCACCCTGATTGGAATGTCAACTTCACCATGTACCATCCTCTTCGACCCATCAAAGGCCCGGACGACAATGTTACTAGGTTTGAGCTCTAAACCCTCACAATCCAGCCTGTCTAGAGATTTCTTGGGTAGCACGTTCAATGAGGAACTAGTGTCAACCAGCACATGGGCAAGAGTAGTGCCCCTACATTCAATGGAGACATGCAGGGCATCATTGTGGTTCTTCCCTTTGGAAGTCAGATCAGCGTCGGAGAATCCCAAGCCATTATCAGCAGTTAAGTTGGCCACACAATCGGTAAATTGATCCACAGACGTCTCTTGTGGCACGTGGGCCATCTTCAGGAAGGCAATCAGGGCCTTAGCATGGGCCTCTGAACACAACAACAGTGATAGCATAGATATTTTAGAGGGGGGGTGCCCCAGCTGCTCAACTACATTGAAATCACTCTTCTTGATAATATTGAGAATCTCTTCCATCTCTTGCTGGGAAGCTTCAATATTGGTGGTCTTTGGTGCCTCCGTCCGGGCAGGCACATCAGTAGCAATCCCTTTTCCCCGAGCGTCAGATGACTCGGCAGCAGGGGTAGAAACAGGAACTTGTTCAGGAAGGGAAATAGGCACACTTGCAGGTGTGATGACAATAGGTCTCTGAATAGCGGGTGGTGCAATATCCGGTGAGAACAGTCTGCCACTACGAGTGACTTTAGCAGGACCGGTGATGTTACTGACGCCGGTATTGGTATCAAACTCTTGTTTAGCTTCGAGCACATAAACATCTGCCCCATAGTGCCAAGGGACAGCTTTGTCGGATGTATAGGGGATGGGCCCCGGAACAGTGATGGTTATGGGCGCAATCTTCTGAGTAGACAAGATTTTGACAGGCTTCTTTGAGGGAGCCTTAGGAGGGTTGTTAAAAATAGTGACAATAGACACTTCTTCAGCAGGGACAACAGGAATAGCAATCTTCTCGAACAAGATCTCTTTATTATCCATCAGGCTTTGGATACCTGATTTCAACGAAGGACAACCAGTAGGTGAAACAGAACATAGAAGGCAACCTTTACTACATCCCGGAAATAAACCGGTTAGCAACAGGTTCCTTTTGACAGTCAGCAATGGGGTAACAATATCTTCCACAGAGGCCACATACAGGTCTTCTTCCATAGCATTCACTCCATGCTGGGGCATGAGAGCAGTCACAACATTGGGCCTTTCGGGCGCCTCGAACTGTATTTCTTTGGCATCAATAAGGTCTTGAACCTTATTCTTTAAAGCCCAACAATCATCAGTGTTATGCCCCGGGCTATCAGAGTGGTAAGCACAACGGGCGTTGGGATTATATTTCGGGGATGTGGTGTTCACAACCCTCGGAGCTTCCTTGACAGTTACCAGATTGGTTGACAGCAGTTGCGGTAATATCTGAGACAGGGTCATTCTGAGTTGAGTATACTGTCTTTTGGGTCTCTCACCCCTTGGTTGGTTGTATTGCTGAGGAGTAGCAGCAAGCTTTGAAATTACCACCGCATTGACAGCTTGGCGGCGTTCCGGTTTATTCTGTCTCCTTGGACCATAAACAACACTAGCTTCCTTCTTGAAGGGCTTCTTTTCAGTACTCGAGGAGGCACCTTTCTGTATCTTCCCCGACTTGATGCCAGATTCTATCCTCTCCCCGGTCAGAATGAGGTCTGTAAACCCAGCAGAGGAATTACCAATCAGGTGATTAAAGAATGGACCAGACAGGATCCCCAAGAACATGTCCACGAGTTCACGGTCAGTCAACGGTGGTTGCACCCTGCCAGCCAGGTCTCTCCACTTTTGCGCGTACTCCTTAAAACCTTCACCCGTCCCAAGTGACATACCCTGGAGTTGGGTACGCGTGGGAGCGAGGTCAGAATTATACTGATACTGCTTAAAAAACGCAGTAGCCAAGTCCTCCCAGTTTCGAATACTGGTTCCATCCAGTTGATAGAACCACTCGAGTTGAGCCCCTGAAAGGCTATCCTGGAAGAAATGGATCCATAGGTTCTTGTCTGCAGTGTAAGGTTGGATCTTCCTTACATATGATCTGAGATGCAGCTTAGGACAGGAAGCCCTGTCGTACTTCGCAAAGGCAGGCGCCTTGAACTTGTGAGGGATCACCACCCCAGAAGATAAGCCTAGGTCTCCAAAGTCCAACCTGGGCACACGTTGAATCTCCATAGCATTTAATCGGTCCTCCAGCTGTTTGTACCTGTCCTCAGCAGGAGGGTACTGTTCATCATTGAAATCTGTCTCGTCGTCAGAGACCACGGAACTAGGAACCCTTCTCTCCTGGGGACTTCCTTCCCCAACAGATGGAGTAGCTTGATCAGTCTCATTTTGCAGTGTATTCCCAAACCTCCGACCATTGCTGAACAAGACGGTCCTCCTCTTCTTCTTCTTCTTTTCCTTCAAGAGCAGAGTCTTCAACTCCTGTTGACCCTGGGCTAAGCTCATGACCAGCTCTTGAAACTGGGTGTTCTGGGCCTGGAGGGCCTTGATAGCTTGTTCAGTAGTAGGCTCAGCAGACATGATGAAGTGCTGAAATAAACAGCGAAGAAGATTAAGCAACCGGTAGAAAAAGGGTACATGTTATGCACATGATGCATGAAATGCGTATGATTTATGTTTTCAAAGACAATCGGGGTTCAACTTTGTAAACAAAAAGGAAACACGCTTTATTAGATTCAACTTTGGAATTTGAATTGTTCAACAAATTGCCCTTAGGCGTTACAAGAATGAAAAAAGCTGAAAAGGAAATAAAAGCTGTAAAAGAAACATCCAAGTTCCATCAATGCTCCCATGGCCTCCTCTTCTTAGTACAGATATAGTCATTCAGGATCCGCTCGCTCTCCAACTGCTTAGTCAGCTTCTGGATTTTCTGTTCTTGCTCATTGAACCTTTCCCGATAAGAATCCCGTTCTTCTTGCAGTTGCGCCCAAGACCTCTTTAGTGTATCAACATCAGTGGGTATCTGAGGAGGGAGTACAGTTGGAGGAACCCCGTGTCTATCAGGAACTTCAAGAATGGCAGGCCTGACAGCTTCGTATGGCATACCTATCTTCTGAGCACGGATGTGGACCCATCTGTAGTAGGGTTCCATTGGTAGAGAAGTCTTTGGTCCCAACTCATGTGGGTCAGCTTTATGAATTATGTCCCAAGCCTTGATGAATCTACGATGCAGCTCGTCACTGTCTACCTGTAACTCAAAACTGATGTGAGGTACCAACATCTCATGAGGCCCTGCTCTTCTGGCTCTTCTAAACTGACGGAGAGCTAAACATGGATTATAAGAGATTCCTCCCTGGGTACCGATCAATGGAACATTAGGATATTCTCCGCAACGATCAATCACAGCTACCTTATCCAAACCTCTGAGAGTCCAAATGATGTCATTATCAGTGAGAGACATTAACCTATGAGCCCAACCTCTTCCTTCTTGGTTCTTCAGCACGAACTTAGGGAGGTGTGAAATAAACCACCTCACTAACAAAGGAGCACAACACCACAAAGTTCCCCGTCTTCGGGCAGTACGAGCATAGAGTTGTTGCAGGATGTCACCCAAGAGAGTGGGCACAGGGTTCCGAGACATGAAAATCCTTATGGCATTGACATTAACAAAGTTATCAAGATTTGGAAACAGAACCAGACCATAGATTAAGAGAGCCAGAATGTCTTCGTACGCCCTTAAGTCTAAGTCATTCCAGAAACTGTTAGCTTTACCAATCAGAAATTTAGCCAAAAAGCCCTTAACTCCGCTTCTAGTCACCCAGTTATCCATTACCTCCTTGTTGGTCAGAGGAAGGGCTGCTACAATCTCCTCAAACCTAAGAGTCTTTTCCCAACCAGTGAAGGGAGTCTGATCCAAAATAGGGACACCAAGCAAATCAGAGAATTCTTCCAGGGTAGGGACCAGCTGGAAGTCTTGAAAGGTGAAGCAATGATACAAGGGATCATAAAACTGGGTCAGGACACTCATCAGTTGTTGGTCCCACTTTGAAGTGACTAAACCGAGAAGAGAACCATGCCTCTGGATGAAGGAAGTAGTATTTGGAATCCTATCAACCAAATCTTTAAGCAACTCAGGTGGGTGAACAAAGTTGAGCCGGATAGTATTCCTTCACACAGGCATCATGATGTCCTACAAAACAGTAGAAAAGATGAAACCCTCTTGTCTTTGAAATGGGTCAGTCCTTATGCAGGATGCATGCAATGTTATGATGGTATGATGTTATGATAAAGCACACCACAAATATTCACAAAGGAAAACATGATAAGGCACACAAGTCACACCAGACAACCCTTAGAGTTTAGGCCATCATGAAGTTCAGGTACTACCCTCTTTCAGTTTCATTGGTTAAGACCTTTCCTATCAAAAGTAACCGGGTTCTAGAGTACCCCAATATCACTGACTACCCTCAATCGTTCATAACTCCAGCATCGCAATCTTTTCTTGCGGCCAGGACCATCGCGAGAGTTTAGCCTCAATGGGTGTAGCATACTGCTACTGTTCTATGGCCAAGTTGGGTCAAATTAGGGTTCTAAGGTCTGTTGGTGCTTAATGACTCCTTAGAAGACCCATATTCTCCTCTTTGCAATACAAGGGATATCGGTACAGACCAAGGCGTCACACCAACGTAGCCACTGCTTCACCCGTGTCGGTCTACGCCGGACAGGTCCCTCACAGCTTATGCTACCTAAAACAGGGTATCCCCAAATCCGGGTTAGGATCTACGAAACTCCGAAACAAAACCCACAATATTAAATCAACCAAAGCATTCCATTGAAAACATAAGAGTGGTCTAATCCTAAGGTACACCTCACTTATTAAGAGTCCCCAACAGAGTCGCCAGTTCTGTGATCCGTGGAAATAGAACTGATTGTTTTTAAAGCTGGTTCGCGAAATGTCGCGGTAAGCAAGAGTTTCCACCGTCTTTTATGTTCTCCAACATGTAAAGGACAAAAGCACAGCAAAATTCCTTCTTTGAGAATGTTTCTCGGTTCGGGAGGTAGATTCATAGAAAGGGAATGTGTTAGCACCCTTTCTATCCGTGGTTATCCACGGGCTCTTAGGTACTTGCTCTTATGTTTTCAAAATTTGTTTGCTTTTCAAGTGTGTGTGGGTTTTGAAAAAGTTTAGTTTGAAAAACTTCTAGGTAACTCTTGTATCAGTCCTCAAGAGTGTATGAAAAATTTGTTGGAAAACTTTTGAAAGTGTCAGTGTGAAAAGTTGTTTTTTGTCTGTTTGAAAAGAGAAAGTACCCATGAGATCTACCTACTCTAAGGAATTAGGTTGTGTAAGAGTCCTTTAGATAGTGCTATCCCACCATTGAGAGGTAGGTAGCACCGTTGTTGGAGGTATTCGGGTCAATTCGATTATAAGGGACAATGTGGTCACCGAAGCAATAGTAGTACACCTTAGAAGTAACCCTAATGTCCTAGATCCTTTTTATCCGAGACAACCGTTTCAAGGCAACTGGATCTTAGACAGGAGGGCGACCTCTAAAACACCCTATACTTGACGACCACGTCGAGGCAACCAAGTGAGGCGTACCCTAGGAGTGGCATGTGCATTGTGTGTTGTTTCAGTTTATATTTATCTTTGAACATGCATTTGTGAGCTACGAGTTGTTTTTAATTTTCATTCAGTCTTTCAGGCATAATTAACAGTTAGGAGTGCGGAAAATAAATTGCGGAAAGGTAAATTCTACGCTATTACAAGGCGCGGGTCTATACATCGCCAAAAAACAAAAACCCATTTTGAAATAAAGCGCGGAAAATAAAAGAAAGCGGTAAATCCTAATTACTATTACATCCTTTGAGCAGATACATGAATAATCAAGAATAAGAATAATGCGCGAAAGAATTAAATTGGAACGTCCTAGGGTTTTGACCCTTTTGAGAAATACAGAAAGTTTTAGTCCCTTTTTGCAATTAATTAAATGTTAAACCTAAACCTAATTAATTAATTAATTAAAAGAAAAATGTTTTTGTGTTTTTTAATATTTTAATGAAAAATAAAAAGAAAAAGGAAATTAAAAGTCAAGAAAACCCTAGTTCTAAGTTTATTTTAATTATTAATAAAAAATGTCAAAGTTAACCTAATTAACTAAATTAATTAATTTACATTTTTTATTTACAAAAACAATAATTAATAAATAAGAATAATGATAATTAATAAAATATGATTGAAAATGCCAAACCCTAATTCTACATAATTTTTATTTATTGAGAAAAAGATGAAAATTGACCTATATTAAACTAATTTATTTGTTAGTATTTTATTTACAAAAATAATAATTAGTGAATTTAATAAATAATAAAAATATTTACAATTTTTGTGATCTCTGATTTTATTATGAAAATTAATTTATTGGTTAATAATAATAATTAATAATGATTAAAAGAATTAAAAAAAGAGAAAGAAAATAAAAAGGAAAATAAATCAGGGGGGTTTGAAGGCCCAGATGGAGGTGAATTTGTGGAATTTGGCCCATTAACACAAAGCCATGTTTGACTTCCTTGAATCGTCCAGATATGCATTGACTCCTGAGTACCATGGTCTTCATTCTTTGACCATTGGATTGAGGGTTGTGGACACTTGGCTAGCTGATGCGTGAGGACATATGGTGGAACCTTTGATAAGTGCTGCACATGAATTTGTTAGAAAAAATAGAATTGAGACTTGGGTGGACCTGGGAATCGAACCCAGGTCCCAAGGGTTGCTGAACACTTGGCTAACCACTCAACCAAATTGCGCGCTTTGTAATATGAATAAGAAACAAAGATAATATGTAAAAATAATTCAATGTGCTGGAAACAACAAAACACGCGCCATTATTCAAACTAGCCAACCGTGTTGAGACACGTCCTTCATCTTCTACCCTTTCCTGTAAAACAAAAAACAAGATAGCAGGGGTTTTTAACCCCCACAAAGAAAAACTGCTAATAATAACGATTAGGCATACGGTGCATATAAAAAGGGCGCGATGGCATCAATGCGTTCGTCTCATCCTGACGAATTTAACCATATGTGTCTTGAGGTCTAATTTTACAGTATGTGAAAAGCCCTAATCTGAGAGCTCTGAAAACCTAGAATTCGTCCATGTTCGTTTTTGTTTTAGGGCACCATAATCAAATTAAACTATATCAAAAGCTTCAGAATGATGTTAGCAATGCAAAGCAATAGTCAAAACATGTTAATGATGCATAAAACTTGATTTTCGATTATGGAAAAGAATGGTAAACCGTGTGACTGTTTGAGGTGATTCCTGGAGCTTTAAAGCTTGTTCTTGATTGAAAATCGTCCCTGAATGTCTCAGCAAGGTATTGGAAACAAGAAAAGGGTTTGAATTATGCTGGAAGGTTGATTTCGGTTTTCAAATTTTCCTCCTATTTTTGAATTTTGTTTATGGCTTTGTAGCAGCTTTTGCACGTGCCCTCAATTAGGTTTAGACTGTGTGTATATATGAGAAAGGGATTAGGTCATTAGCTGGGTCTTGATCCATGCACATGAGAGAATTAGTCTTAGGTTTTTTTATCATTAACAAACTTTCCCTTTTTTAAGCAAAACCAAGACTTGGTGTACAACATAACCCTAACATGAGTTTGTGAGTTGGCACATGATGTATGGAAGCTATTCAAATCCAAATGACAATATTCCATTGATTTTTAGATTTTATTTGAATTATTATGGATTTAAAATGAATTAAATCAATAAAAATTAAATAAAATAGAAAAATAAATGTTTGATCTTGAAATTAATCATGGGACACGTGTGTGGCATGACAAGGCTGAATCAAGTGGAAGAAAGTGGGCCCTTTTGTCAAAAATTGAAGTTTCAAGGATAGTTGACTTTTGCCATTTCACAAAAATTTCCCAACTTCTCCAATGCATATCTTGCTCAATTTTGATCATATGAACATGTTCTTGGACATTTTGGAAAGGTCTTGAAGTCCTCTAACCAATGCCTTTTTGTTGACTTTTGAAAATGACCTATAATGTTGAAATTGATAACTTTTTGTGAGAGAATTTCTTGGACTTGGAATGTGAAGATGAGTTGCAGGAAATGTAATCCCCTTCAAAATGAGCATTGGATGGGATTTTTCTGATGAACCATGAGAAAGTTATGCCTTGGTCAAGTTACAGTTGACTTTTCAGCTGTCCAAAAATGGAAACTTTTGCATCTTGATGATTTTTGAGCCATTCTTGTGGAATCATGATCAAGACTTGATCAAATGATGATTGTGGCTTCAAAATAAGATGTTGACCAAAAATTTTGACTTTTGACTGCCAAATGACCATTTTACCCCTACAGTTGATTGTGAAGCAATTAGGGCTTTTGACTGTGCAACTTGATGCTGTGAGCCTTGAGACTTGACATGTAGATGCTTGGCAATATGTATAGGCATATGAGGCTTGATTGAGCCATTGAAAACTCCAAATTCCTTGAAGGAACCAAAACCCTAATTTTGACTGGCTTAGGAGGATGTTTGACTGTGCAACCCCTTGAGAAGTTTTGAGCCATTTGATGATGATTCTTGACAAACCTTGAAGAATATGGGAGGGCAAATTTTGGGGTACAACAATCTCCATCACCATCCTCCATAACCAAAAACAAAGGTCTGCAACTTGACTTCTCCAGACCATTCCAGCCATCCATTGCTCAAGCAAACCATTGCATTAGCTTCCTTGGAACTTGAGGAAGCTAACCTGATCATTGCAGCACCTAGAATCAAGCCCATTTGCATTTCACGATTTTCAGTTTTGAGGTATTTTTCTTGAACTTCTATCTTCATATTTAGGCATTGTTAGACTTGCATTTGTGAAGATAAAATGTAGACATCATTGCCCTGAAACTATACATGTCCATAGATTTCATTTATTTTGATTGAGCTAGGAGAATTTTGAGTTTGAACTTTCTGAAATATCTAGGTCAAAATTTGGTACTTTTAGAAATTCTCATTCATCTTTGATTTATAGCTTATGATATTTATATGGTTGGATTCATGTGGAAAAATGGAGCAACTTTCATGTTTGCATCTTTCATTTTTGTTGAGAAATGAGCAAGTTACAGATCCTTTTGCCGGAGGTTGAATATGAAGTACAGTCAAGGCAAGTTTTATGCTACGTATTTATCATTTCATAAAAGTTAACAGATGTATCACCATCCCAGTGGTTAAAGCGCGCACCTGTCACTATGAGGTCCTGGGTTCAAGCCCCAGCGTGACCTTTTTTGCTTTTTTCACTTTTTTTCTCATATTTTTGGCTCTTTTTGCAGTGCCTGGGCCTCCTCTTGTTGGGCTTGACTTTTTTTTTTCTCACAATAGGGTTCAAGCCCCAGCGTGACCTTTTTTGCTTTTTTCACTTTTTTTCTCATATTTTTGGCTCTTTTTGCAGCGCCCGGGCCTCCTCTTGTTGGGCTTGACTTTTTTTCTCACAATACCCCCCTGTTTCATTAATTCACCTCCCTGCTTTATTTATTTTTACTTGTTTTTTTATTTTTATTTTACTTTCTTATATTTTATTATTATTATTATTATTATTATTATTATTATTATTATTATTATTATTATTATTTTCATTACTAAAATCCCAAATTTTTTTATATTTTTATATTTTTATTTAGTTCATTTTTTTCATAAAATTAAAAATACTAAAATATTTTCTTAATAAATTAATTTCTTTCTTAATAGTTAATATTTAAGCTTAGGTTTAATTATTATATTATTTTGTTTTCTTGTAAATTAAAATTAATTTAGAACTTATGTTTATTTCAATTAATTATTTTTTTGTTGCTAATTCTAATTAAAAACCTTTTTCATAGAAAAAACCCTAAAAATCTTTTTTAATTTATTTTCTTTTCTCAATTAGTTTAAGTTAATTTTATTTTTATTTTAACTAATCATTTTTCTTAATTAGGTTTAGGTTAAACCCTTTTCATGAAAACCAAACAAAAATCATATTTCTTTACATTTTACATTCTTGCAATCTTATCTTTATTTTGTACATTTATTCAAAATTCAATATGGTTGTAATATTATTTAGATTTAATTTCTTGCAAGATTTCTCATTTGTAAATTTGTATACCCCCCCCCCCCCCCTCCTAAGTGATGTAATAGCGTAGTAATTTTAAATTTCTCAATTTATCGCTTTATATACAAATGCTAGTAATTATGGTTTTGTATGGAAAGACTAAAACCAACAAATAGCAAACCCTAATCAAAGACAAATCAAGCATGAAAATCAATACACTTGCACACAAGCATCCCTAGGGTAAATCCACTTGGCTGCCTTACAAAAATGGTCATATTATGCATGCGAGGTATCTTAGCAAAAATAAACAAAATACAAGATCATAGTCCCTCGATGACGCTATCAAAAGTTGCCTTTCAAAATGAGCTTAGTCCCTAAAGAAAAATGCTAAAATATCTTGCAACATTGCTAATCATGGTTATACGATAACCCACGCATGTCCCGTTTACATCCAAAGATAGGGTTACTTACCAAATCAATGGTAAGATAACAATGTCAAAGGAAAAATGAAATAAACATGAAATACTTTTGAGTAGGTAGAATGTTCCTAGTTACTTACTCAATTTCAAAACAAAACATCCTTGTTATTTTTAAAACAAACACCTACACTTTCAAAACACCTTTCAAACTTGAAAACATTTTCAAAAGATCAACACCTTTGTATACATTCTTTCGAACGAGAATCATTAAAAAATTTTCCTAAACAATGGCATCTTTACAAAATACTTTCAAAAACCACACAAAGTACATTTTCAAACAAAAGCAAGTGATCTAGAAAGTAACTAAGAGCCCATGGAAAACCATGGATGAAAAGGGTGCTAATACATTCCCTTTTCATAATCTACCCCCCTAACTCAAGAAAAAATCTCAAAGGTCTTTCATGTGCTTTTTCACCTTTCCTTTTGGATAAAAGAAAAGTCGGTGGCAACTCTTGCTAACCGCAACATTTGCGATCAAACGCAAAACACCCAAGTCAGTTCTCCCACCGTATCACACCATTTTTGCCATGTTATCTTTCTATCATTTAGCCGATGTTTCGCCATCGCATATATTTGTTGCCGATGTTTCACCATCACATATATTTGTTGCCAATGTTTCGCCATCGCATATGTTTGTTATCCTACTTTGATTCTCAATACCATTGTTAGGTGTGGTGTTTTATCATCCGAATTGTTGATATTTCGCCATCTTTGCCATGTTATGTTTCTATCTTTTAGCCGATGTTTTGCCATCGCATATGTTTGTTGCCGATGTTTTGCCATCGCATATGTTTGTTGCCGATGTTTGGCCATTGCATATGTTTGTTATCCTACTTTGATTTTTGATATCATTGTTAGGTGTAATGTTTTATCGTCTTGTGTGATATTTTGTTATCATGCTGTCGTTTTATCATCTTATTTGAGTTTGTGTTGCCATGTGATATATTGTCGTTCCCTTTTATTGTTTTATCATTGTCGTTGATGTTTTGTCGTTTTATTTGATGTGTTTCCATCTTGACTGTTACTTTTGTATTCTTAACCAAAAAGCACAAACCAACCAAAATATATGACCTGAACTACGACTGCTCTTATTCTTTAAAAGGGATACGTAGGCGGAGGCTTTTGTGGGGCCTAATAGAGCATATCTTTGTAAATATTCCTTTCTTTTCCCCACACTCTCTTTTCCTTTTTCTTTGCATTCATCCCCTTTTCAACTTTAAGCCTTAGACATAGATTTTACATACCCTTAGATTAGACAACAAGAGTGGATACCATAGAGTACTACGGGCGTGTGGGGTTCTAATACCTTCCCCTTGCGTAACAAACTCCCTTACCAATATCTATGGTTGAAAGACCGTTATTTCTCCCTATTTAGGTTTTCTCGATGTTTACCTTTCCCGTTCAGCGGGATAAAAGACGTTTAGTGGCGAATTCATTGATTTTATATCTGATGATGGTTAAGCCGGTTATTTTAGCTAGTGACTTCATCGGGGACAAGAAGAGTTGACCTCTTGCTGGTCCACTCCCTTTGCAAGTCAATCCTAGCGCTTGTTTGTTTATTTTATCGCTTCGCATGTTTATCTGTTTGCATTGCATCCTATGTGCGCTTTATTTTCTGCATACTGGATTTGGCTGGACTGTTTGGATTGGTTCTCTTGGTGGGTGGTTAGTTCCATGAGGTAAAAGGCCCCATACCAGGCTATGAGTGAATTCAATAGGAACTAGGAATAGAGTGGCCATGGCGGCTATGAGGTGTATGTCTTGTATACCCGACCATGAGACCCGTGACTTCAGAGGAGGTTTAGATAGGTGTTATCGTATGATGATACCAACAAATGAGCTCTTTGAATCTGATTTGGCCTTTGACCTTACCGCGACCTAGTCTTCACCCGTGAGTGAGGGGGGAAAGTTTTTCTTACAGGTACGGTACTATTGGTGACTTTGTGTTTTGATGGTGACTCGGGTACCCATGGTAGTCCTGTAGCTATGCATGATTTTTGATCTTGAGCTACGTGGTTCTATACAATGGTCTAGCCATATCCAGTTTGGAAACTTTGATCCTGTCATATCACATCCTAGCATATTTATTTTCAAAAAATGATGTACAAAAAATAACTAGCATATGCATGTCATTTTCCAGGGTCATTCAAAAGTTTTCTCTCCATCAGAAATGGCCGACCTCCTGCCAGATGAGTTTGATTCAGTTGTTGTCAAAGAACCCACCAGAGATACCTTTGCTTACCAGATTCTGACTATTGATGTGTCCGAGTTAAAGAAGTTGAGTTCTTATCTGAAGGGCGATGTTCTGAATAATTTCAACAGAGATTATGGCAATTTGTTATTAATTCTCAATACCTCAGTTGACCCAATGGCTTTGATCACTCTATTCCAGTTTTATGACAAGAAATTACAGTGTTTTTCTTTTCAATATTATCAGCTGGTTCCTACACTAGAAGAATACTCCTATCTTCTTAACATCAAATTGGCCAATGAAGTTCCTTTTGTCCAAGTTCCGAGAAGTTGAAGTTTGAAGCCATTGCTGAAACCCTTCTTTGAGTTGGAAAGAGGTGAAGGACAACATGAAATCAAGTAAAGAAAGATGAAGACTGGGCAAAGGAAGGAAACTGGGGTGACTTCAACCTTTTGTTTGCTCTCATGATATACGGTATTATTCTCTTTCCTCATAAGAGAAACTTTGTGGATTTAGCGGCTATTTATGTTTTTAGGAGTAAGAATCCACTACCGACACTTTTGACAGATACTCTCTACACTATTCATTTCAGACATGGAAAAGGAGATAATGTTAGATTGTTTCATTCAATGTTATATCAGTGGCTTAAGTTGCATTTACCAGTGGGTGGCCCTTTTGTGGACACAAGGCATTCTCTCCAATGGTCGTCAAGGCTTGTCAACCTCACTTCATTCTATATCCAATGGAATTATGTCATGGGTGAAGTGAGAAGTATCATCACTAGCTGTGGAGATTTCCTTAATGTTCCTCTCATGGGAACTAAGAGGTGTATCAACTATAACCCCGTGCTTGCTTACCGTCGGTTGGGATATGCAATGGATGGTCCAAAAAAGATGAAGAAGTAATTGAATCAGTGTACTTTGCTAGAGGATCAAAATCAGAAGGTGACTCTGAAGGTGAATCTGATTCTGATCCAAATTATGATGATGATCCAGAATCTGGTGGTAGTAATGCTTTTGAAGGTGGACCTTCTGAAGGTGGTCCAACATCAGATATTGTTCCAGCATTTGGAGAAGATTTTGAACAAGTTCGGAGGCTACAGAAAATCAGACAAATACTAAGAAAATTTATAGAGTCTAACATGTTGTAAGATACCAAGATTGACTCTGAAGGGAAAGTCATTCAGTGTGCCATGTTAGTAGATTCCGAACTAATTATTATAGAAGAAGATCTCAAGAAGGAAGTGTGGATGAAGGCCATGAAATAAGAACTTGATGCTATATAAAGAAACAAGACTTAGGAGTTGACTGAGCTTCCAAAGGAGAAGAAAGCCACCAGTTTCAGATGTATTTTCAAGATAAAGCAGAAGTCAGATGGATCAATTGGCATACACAAATCAAGGTTAGTAGTTAGAGGATTTCTACAAAAATCTGAATTAGATTACTTTGAGGTGTTTGTGTTGTAGCTATGCATGAAACAATCAGATTGGTGATTGCTATAGATGCAAATAGGAATTGGCATCTAATGCATTTAGATGTGAAATATGCATTTCTAAACGATCCAATACAAGAAGAGGTATACGTGTCACAACCTCCCGAACTTGTGAAGAAGAACAAGGAAGGGATGGTGTACAAGTTACATAAAATGTCGTATGGACTGAAAGAAGCTCCTCGAGCTTGGAATATGAAGATTGATTCATTTTTTAAGATGCAAGGATTTGAAAAGTGTGAGATGGAGTAAAGCGTTTATGTTCAGTATACTTCTGAAACCAATATGATTCTGGTGTGTCTTTATGTTGATGACATATTACTAACAGGGAGCTGTTTTGATGAGAAAGTCAAGTTCAAGAAGGTGCTGATGAATGAGTTTGAGATGACTGGTCTGAGAAATATGGTGTATTTTTTAGGGATGAAGATTTTGTACTATGAAAATAGTATAATTTTGAATAAGCTGAAGTATGAACTTGAGCTTCTAAAGATATTTGAGTTAACAAATTGCAAGACTGCAATCACACCTGAATAAATTCACATTCTTTATCTATTGTTTCTATTTGAACTCTCTTCAACACGCAAAGGATTGATAATATACTCTCTCTATTTCTTTTTAATTGTCACTTTTGTGAAAATTTTATGTTTTTTTTTTTAATTATCACTTTTAAATTTTAAAGCAGTGTTAGTGATAGTTTTGTCAAAATTATCTTTAATCATTTATTATAGAGAGAAAAAGTAAGTTAAAATATAAAAAGTTAAGAGTATTATAGATAAAAGAAAAATTATTATTTAAAAATAATAACAATCATTAATTTTATTAATGTGTAAAAATAAAATAAAAAATAACAATTAAAAAAGAACAATGAGATTATATGTGAGCTGTATGGATATAAACGTGAGGAAACTATGTGACCTTTATCTCCTGCTTCTATTTTCTAGAATCCCTTTTTTTCAATAGTAATTTTCAACATATGAAACTACCATGTAACACGATTGATTTTTCCATTTATCTACTAAGAACAAAGAAAAACATCTATTTGGCACCACCATTTGATAAATTCCTCTTTTTGGACACCAAGTTGGTATAATTTACAGTTGTCTGTTGAGTAGAGACTGAAAATTCCCCCACACACATGCACGTGAATGTACTAACTATTAATCAAAAGATGCTATGCCCTTTCGACATAAATATTTATTTCTTTTTATACAGTAGAAACTGTAAGAGAATATTCTTACGTTAAATGGTGGAAGTTTCATGGAGTCTTGTTCTTGTACAACAACTAGCTTAGCATGATTTTCCTGGAGATTTTATATGCCTTATTTCTTGTGAAATAACATCAAAATTATCATTGGATTTCTCAAATATATGATTATTTTTTTAATAAATTCTGTTGGTAAATTTATAAGAAATTTTCTAAGAAAAAAACTTTGTAACAAAATTCGTAGAAAATTTTAAAGAACTTAATTTTTGAAAAAAATTCACAGAAAAATAAAATATAATAAAAGAATATATAAAATAGGAGGATCTGTCTAATTAATTGATGGATATATTTTAAAATATTATTTTTTTTGAAAATATAGTATTTTGATATTTATGAAGGAAATAATGTAATTTAATATTTAATTTGAAAAAAAAAATAGTATATTTGTGAAAATTTTCCACCAAGGCTACCGCCTAGGCCTCACTTTTTTTATATATTTATATAGTTTTAATTTATTGGTTTTAAAAAAAAATTAATTATTTTATATATTAATTAAACAATACCATTTATTAAAGACTTATAATAATATTATTTAGGATGTGTATGATATAATTGACTAGTTTAAAAATAATGTTTTCAAATTTTAGATAAATTTATTATGATTTAATTGCGGAAAATAAATAGGTCGTTCTATTTTATTATTGTTTAAGTATAATTCATATTTTTGAGGAATTTTTTAACCACGAATTAATCGTAAAAAAAATTAGACTCTGTATAATAATCTATTTTACACGCTTTCAATATTAATAGTCATATTTATAAATACTAAACTTTTAAGTTATCTTACATAAAAGAATATTTAAATTTTAAGTTTTTTTAAACAACTTTAGTAATACTTTTTCAATTATAATTCTTTAATGATAAGAAGAGTATTTAAATATATTGATTTTATTATCAAATGAAAGGAGAATATTAAATAAGATTGATTAAAATAATTTAACAATTTTATATTTTAAAAATCTAAAATTAAAATATTCTAATCTAAAATAAAAATATTTTAATTATACTAAAAAAATTTAATTTAAGACTTTGTCTCAGACCTCGATATGTATTGGATCGGTCCTAAATTACAGAAGTTATTTATGTTTAACAATTAGGCAAGATTTGAAGATATTCAGATCATTTACAATTAGTCAAAACTTAATAAAATGATCATTCAAATATTTTTAAATTTAATTGAATATTGTATACTCGTCCAATCAAATACTATTATTCAATAACAAATTATTTTCAATTATTTTATTTTAAAATAAACTTAAATTTTAAATTAATTTATACTTAAAATATCGATATTCAATTACTTATGATGGATATTAAAAAAATTTCCTGAATATAATTAGTATATTAATTCATACATCGGTTGAACTAAAAAGACCATTGTTAAGTTTCTAAGTTGACCAATAAAACCCATTGTCCACGTTTTCCTTTTTTGACTTTATTCTCAATTCTATATATAAGATGTGTTTTATTTGAAGTGTTACTCATTAAGACCAAACCATTTCATACATTATTAAACTTTCACAATCATTCTCATGATGAAGAGACAAAGAGAAAATGAAGTAGAAAAAGAGAGCATAGATATAGCAACAAGTCTAATGTTACTCTCTTCTCATCGTATCCAACAACACCAAAACAACAAAACATATTCTCAAGCTGAGTTTGAGTGCAAAACTTGCAATCGCAAATTCTCATCTTTTCAAGCACTCGGTGGTCATAGGACAAGTCACAAGAAACTCAAACTTGAAGGAGATGAAACACACAAAGGGTATGATCATACAAATAAGCAACCTAAAATGCATAAGTGTTCAATTTGTGGACAAGAATTCAAATCGGGTCAAGCTTTGGGAGGACATATGAGAAGACATAGAATTAACAATGAAGAATTTTCACCCTCTTATATGAATTATCAAATGATAGCAAAATCTTCTCCTATTTTGAAAAGATCGAATAGTAATAGGGTCATGTGTTTAGAGTTGGACTTGAATTTGACACCTTTAGAAAATGATTTAAAGAAGTTGTTTGGAAATAAAGCACCACAAGTAGATCTCTCTTTGTTTTGATTTTAGTATTTCACCAAATTTTTAGACATATCATGATCATAATCTTTGTATACTTTCAATTTTTGTATGTAACAACATTTATAGATTTTTTTTTGTCAAAAAAAAAACATTTATAGATTTATTTATTGTGTTTCATTGGTCAATTTTTGCTGTAGTAGAAGATTAAAACAATGAATTTTCAATGTGAATTTCTCAATCTAATGAGAAAAGTTTAGTAATAACTTCATAAAGAAACATTCATTTCTTGTTTATTATGATGTTGTCACACCCTACAAATTTCACTGATATTTTCATTAGTCATTAATTATCTGCACTATAATATAACCATTACATCTGGTCATTGTTGGAAATCCACCAATACACTATGATGAATTTCGACCACCACTTGATGATAAGTTATGAAACAAACAAATAAAAGAACAATGGAGATATTTCTGCAGAATTTCTATTCTGCCCACAAACTGTGGAAACTTTATTAATTCACTTTGCAACTGCAAAATACTGTGAATGAGTTCAATGACTTGAATTACAAAAATAAGGGTTACTCCCTCTTATTTATAGATTTAGGTTAGCTTGCTCCCTAAGCTAAACCCAAGCCCAAAATATCTCTTTACTAAATCAAATCTAATCTAGATTTAAATTCAAATCTATTTAAATCTAAACAAATCAAATCTTCTTTTGACACCTATGAATTACAATTTAACACACCACCTAATTCATTGTGTCTAAACTGTCTATGTTCATCATGGCCCTTAGCTTTCTGAATACTTCGACTTGCACTCCCTTCGTCATGATGTCTGCAATCTGATTCTCAGTTCTGCAGTGTTCCAAATTCATCTTCCCATATGCTACCTGCTCTCGAAGATAATGGAACCTCATTTCGATGTGCTTACTTCGACCATGTGCTATTGGGTTCTTCACCAGGTTGATAGCTGACATGTTGTCTATCTTCATGGTAATTGCTCCATGATTTTTCCCTGTTATCTCTTCGACCAAGTTCACCATCCAGGTTGCTTGGCATGCACAAAGAGAAGCAGCTATGTATTCTGCTTCGCATGATGATAATGCTACTACTGGTTCTTTTCTCGAACTCCAAGCAATTGTTGCACCACCTAGCATAAACACATATCCTGCTGTTGACTTTCGATCTTCAGCATCACTACACCAACTCGAATCAGTGTATCCCACTAACTTGCATTCTTTTCCTTTATCAACTGCAGGAAACAGAATGCCATAATCGAAAGTTCCTTTGAGATACCTTAGTATCCTCTTCACAACTGCTAGATGTGATACCTTTGGCTTCTGCATGAATCTACTTACCATACCTACACTGTATGCTAAGTCAGGCCTTGTATGACAAAGGTATCTCAATGATCCAATAAGTCTTCTGTATTGGGTTGGATCAACATCATCTTCATCTGCATCTTTCGACAGTTGCAGTCTTGGTTCTGCAGGTGTCGAAGTTGAGTTGCATTCTTCCATCTCAAACCTCTTCAGAATTTCCCCTGCATATCTTCTTTGATGCATCATCAAACCTCTACTGCTCTTGTGGAATTCGATACCAAGGAAATATGAAATCTCACCCAAATCAGACATTTCGAATTCCTTGCTGAGATCAACTTTGAAGTCTTCGATCTCACTCTTGCAGCTACCTGTTATCAACAAATCATCTACATAGAGACATAGTATAAGCAATTTACTCTTGCTTCTTCTTACATATACTCCATGTTCAGTTATGCACTTCACAAATTCCTTCTTCCTTAGAAAACTATCAATTTTCTTATTCCAAGCCCTTGGAGCTTGTTTCAAACCATACAGGGCTTTATGTAGCCTGTACACCTTTCTTTCTTCGTCATGTTTCACAAACCCAACTGGTTGTTTAACATAAACTTCTTCATCTAAGGGTCCATTTAGGAATGCACACTTCACGTCCATCTGACATATGTGCCAACTGTTGATTTCTGCTAGACCAACAACCAGCCTGATTGTTTCGATCCTAGCAACAGGTGCAAAAACTTCGTCGAAGTCTATTCCTTCTTTCTGTAAAAATCCTTTCGCCACAAGTCTTGCTTTGTGTCGAGTTACTTCACCTTTCGAATTCGTCTTCACTTTGTATACCCACTTGACATCAATTGCCTTCTTGCCTTGAGGCAATTCGACAAGTGACCAAGTGTTGTTGTCTTCGATAGACTTTACTTCTTCGTTCATTGCTTTCACCCACTTCGAATCCTTTAATGCTTCAGCTGCATTAACAGGTTCGACATCTGCATAGAAAGCATAATGTACCAGCTCACCTTCATTATCTATTACATCATCTGATGTAATCACACAATCTTGCAATCTTGCAGGCATGCGTCTTGTTCTTTGAGGTCTGCTTGTACTGGGTATATCTGCTGGCTCCTCTTGTCGAACTTCTCTTTCGACTTGAGTTTCTGGCTCTTCGAATAAGATTCTCACTGAATCTTTCTTGACATTTGCAGTCCAATCCCATTCTTTGAACTCATCTATGATCACGTCCCTGCTGATTACAATCTTCTTGTTCTCTGGATCAAATAACTTGTAGCCTCCTGTCGAATGATATCCAACTAGGATCATTTGACTTGACTTGTCATCAAGTTTCTTTCTCAACTGATCTGGCACATGTCTATGTGCAATAGATCCAAATACTTTCAGATGACTCAAGCTAGGCTTCACACCAGACCAACATTCTTCTGGAGTAATTCCTTCTAGCTTCTTTGTAGGACTTCTGTTCAAAATGTATGTTGCAGTCGAAACAGCTTCACCCCAGAACTCTTTGGGTAACTTCTTGCCTTTCAACATACTTCTCACCATGTTCATGATGGTTCGATTTTTCCTTTCTGCAATTCCATTTTGCTGTGGAGTATAGGGTGGCACCACCTCATGCACAATCCCTTCTTTTTCACATAATCTGTCGAAATCTTTCGACACATATTCTCCTCCACCATCAGTTCTCAAAACTTTGAGCTTTCGACCGCTTTGTCTTTCGACCATGGACTTGAACTTGGTAAATACTTCGATCACTTCACTTTTCTTCTTGATTAGGTAAGTCCATAGCTTTCGACTGAAATCATCTATGAATGTAACAAAGTATTTGTTACCTCCCATCGAATCCACCTGAATTGGTCCACATACATCAGAGTATATAACTTCGAGATTAGCCTTCGATCTGCTTCCTGCATCCTTGCTGAAGTTGTTCTTGTGTTGCTTCGCCTGCACACATTCTTCACATACTTCGTTTGGAATGTCAATTTCAGGCAATCCTGAAACCATATTTCTTCTCTTCAAATCTCTGATGTCTCTGAAGTTGAGATGACCAAGTCTATAATGCCATATCCATTCATCTCTGCTAGCTGCAGTCGAAAGGCACTTGTGCTCCATCACATTTAGTTCAATCTTGAAGGTTCGATTCTGAGACATAGGAGCCTTCAAGATTAATCTCCCATTTGCATCAACGACTCTCATCAGCTTATCTTCGATTGACACTTTATAATTTTTTTCGACCAACTGCCCTATACTGAGCAAATTGCTCTTCATGCCTGGTATGTACAATACATTCGAAATTACTGACTTCTTGCCATCTTTCCTTATGATCATAACATCACCAATACCTTCAGCTGCTAGGGTGTTGTCATTTGCAAATTTTACCAAATTTTTCGTTGAGGGTTTTATGTTGACGAACCAGTCTTTCCTTCCAGACATATGTGATGAACATCCTGAATCCAAGTACCATTGGTCCTTGAATCTATCTTCATCTCTTGTTGTGACCATCAGCATCATCTCTTCTTCTTCTTCATGTTTTGCCAGCTTTGCATCACTTTCTTGATTCTTTCGTTTTTCTGGACAATCACTCGAATAGTGACCATACTTCTGACAATTGTAACATTGAATGTGACTCTTATCAGGTTTTCGACCACCACCTCTTTCTCTGTTTGCAGCACCACCTCTTTGGTTGCCTTGGTGTGGTCTTCTTTGATTCGACACATCTCCTTCGATTTGGTTTCCTCTGCCATTCGATTTGTTGTAGCCACCTCTACTTCTGTCGAAATACTTTCCTTTGCCTTTGGTCTCTTTTGCTGAATGTGCCTGCAAGGCCACATCACTCTTCGATTTTCCTGCAGCTCTTTCGTTCATTCTTTGTTCATGAGATTCGAGCGTCCCTTGAAGCTCTTCCTTTGTCAATTTCGACAAGTCTTTCCCCTCTTCGATCGCCACCACTATGTGGTCGAACTTAGGAGCTAAGGATCTCAGGATCTTCGAAACAACAGCTCTTGTTGTTAATGTTTCTCCACATGTCTTGATTTGATTCACTAGTTTTGTAACTCTAGTGAAGAAATCAGATATGTTTTCACTGTCTTCCATCTGAAGCAGTTCATAGGTCCTTTTGTGAGTTTGTAACCTCACTTCTTTCACCTTCTCAGCGCCTCCAAAAGACTTCTCCAGGATCTCCCAAGCTTCTTTTGCAGATTCTGAATCACTAATCTTTTCGAAGTTGTCTGGGCTGACACATTGATGAATTATAAACAATGCTTTATAACTCTGCTTCTCAGATTCTGTATATTTCTTCTTTTCTTCTTCTGAAGCGTTTTCGCCAAGCGCTTCGACTCCATCTTTTACAAGGTCCCAAAGGCCTTGACACCTTAATAGGACTTTCATCTGCTTGCACCAATTCTCATAGTTGTCAACTTTCAGAATTGGCAGCGTTGCTGGATAGTTTGCATTCCCATAACTTGTCATCTTGAATTCTTCAATCGTTCTTGATTGATACTTCCCTTGAATCGAAACACAAGCTCTTGATACCAGATGTTGGAAATCCACCAATACACTATGATGAATTTCGACCGCCACTTGATGATAAGTTATGAAACAAACAAATAAAAGAACAATGAAGATATTTCTGCAGAATTTCTATTCTGCCCACAAACTGTGGAAACTTTATTAATTCACTTTGCAACTGCAAAATACTGTGAATGAGTTCAATGACTTGAATTACAAAAATAAGGGTTACTCCCTCTTATTTATAGATTTAGGTTAGCTTGCTCCCTAAGCTAAACCCAAGCCCAAAATATCTCTTTACTAAATCAAATCTAATCTAGATTTAAATTCAAATCTATTTAAATCTAAACAAATCAAATCTTCTTTTGACACCTATGAATTACAATTTAACAGTCATGGGCACGCATAAATCTGCATTTGCATTAATTCTTGTGCATTGTTAAGATAACTTCTTTGGTAAATTATTTTAAGAAAAAATTCGTTTTTTAGTTCAACTTTTTTTATCATTTACATATTGTACTTTTCATTTTTAGTTAATAATTAGATTTTCAATTGAGTTTTCATTTCTAATTATTAATTGAATTTGTTGATTTTGCATAGTTGAATTTATTTAAATTAAATTTGTAAGTTTTAGTTAATTTAATATATTTATTTGAAATTATATTTAACTTTTATTTGAGTATTCAGTGCATGCACTACAATAAATAACGATTTTTATGATAAAGTTTACATCTTAAACAATAAAAAAAATGAGAATATAGATCTTGAGAGCGCCATATTTTATTTTTTATTTAAAATAAATAATCTTTTTTCTCAGTTTTCTTTAAAATCGAGGGATGATGGCTATAAGTGAGCGCTATATTTTATCTAAAAAAATAATAAACCTATTATCTCGATTTTATTGAAAAATTGAGGTAATATAGCTACGAGGGATCTTGCTTCGAATCTCTGTATCCGCGTGTAAAATTTTTTTCAACGATTTCTCATTTGACGTTTTTTCAGATTCTCAAAATCTTTGTTATCAGTAAACAAGAATAGGCAATAATAGAAAAAAGAAATATTTCATTGATAATAAAAAAAATAAGACAACAGAGATAAGGAAAGTCATTTTTAACTATTTCACACATTCAAACTTCTCAGTCCCCTCAACTTCAACAGTATTCCTAGCTATCCCTAACTTAGAGAAAAGTTTAGCAAGAACTCTTCCATATGGTATGAGAAAAGTCATTTCCTCCTGAGAGTTGTTTATCACTTCCTTTTAGAAGTTAAAAATAGTAAGAAGAAAATTAATCATGATGTTATATGTAAGGAATAACAAGAGATGTTTGTCATACCAAATAAGCATTTTCAGTTCTTTCTCTCTTGGGTGGAGATTTGCCACTAGAAGTTGAAACCAAAATTTTAGAATTGGGAGTAGAGAAGCAGATCTGATGGGCTTCTCTCTATTGGCATATATTCGATGAATTTGGATTGACTAGACATTGTTGAATTTATAGTGTTCAACACAACTACCAAACACTTCACAGTCTATTGTCATAGCAATAGGTGATTGAGTAATGAAGAAATGAGAGTCATTGACACTTGACGGAACGATTTCATTGTCACCTTGGCATTATAGAGACATTCATTTAGAAATCTTTAACGAGATCAATGTAGATGGAGCCATTTAGAATGTGAAAGTAACCATTCAACTTTTATTTGCTAATAAATTTCCTTATATCAAAACCATATGAATCATTGAAATCCACAAACTTTTCGTTGATAACGAACAAAAGGTTTGCATCCATTTTAGATTTAAAAAAGAAGACTTTGGAACAAGAAAATAATACACAGAGAGTTGTAAATGAGACGTTAGAAATAGGAAAAGACTTATAAACAAGGAAACAATACACAGAGAATTTGAATTAAAACGTTTAAATAGCTCAAAAATATCCTTGAAAATTCAAAAGATACGTTACAGTTTGAATATAGATGATCATTGCTATTCTAGTGATATGATTCCAATACATGGACGCCACATTTTAATTTTTAAAACAATAGCTTACCTCGGAGTTTAACATAACTGAGGGGATAACAATATTGGAACCTCTCTTTTTATTATATTTTTCATTTGTAAATTAAATGATTTATCACGTTGAGTTTCATAATAACTGAGGGGATAACTTAGCATTAAAAATAAATTATATTTATCATCGTTTTGTACTTAAATCTTTGTCATCTATTTCATAGTTATCAATGCTCAAGACACTTTCATTAGTGATCTGCGTGAAACATATATAACTTCTCTTATAAAAGCATTTTGAACATCAAAAATTGATAATGAAACATCATGAAGTTATCATCCACTTTAAGGTTTGCAAGATTTTTTGTCATGAAGAGTTCTATATGATGAATTGCAAGAGCAGAAAATTATTTAGATATAAGGTTTGTGCTCTTAATTATTTATTTAAGCAGAAAATCATTTATTTATCTAACCTTTTTTTTATTCATATTAGAAACAAATGCAAGTAAAAACAATTGAAAATATATTGACACTAAACATTTGATCTTTTCCAAGATATCAAAGATTTGAAGATCCAACATATGATCTTCATGGACAAATTAATTTTTATTTTATTATTCTGTCTAAACAATACAATATTCTGGATAAATATTTTAGTTTGTAAACATATTATTTTATTAATCTTATGTGTAAACAATATAACATGTTTAAATTTAAAAAAATAATCTAACTTACCCCTCGGTTTTATTATTTAACTGAGATGGTTGAAACATGAGTTTTGTAAATAATAAAAGTACAGATGTTAGAGTTTGAATATATGCACAAATAATTGTTAAATAAGTCAAAATAGATAAAAAAACAATTGTGTGATTCAGCAGGGTCATGTTTCATGTGAAATTGAGTTTAGCTATCATGAATAACATACACATAACTGCTCAACACATTGCACTTCAATTGCTCACATCTCAGATTATATTCCATTCAAATTTACATTACACTTTAACAAAATAACATCTCAAAAGTATCTTGACATTTCTTTCTCTCATAATCAAAGGCTCAAAAACCTTCTCAACATATCAAAGGGATTAACACCAAACTCCCCTAAAAAATCATAACAAACTTTCATTCAATTCAATTGTTCCCCCTCAAAATCCCCTCTAAAAACCTCACCAAAATTCACATCCCTCCACCTATTTACACCAACTGAAATCAATGCTAAATAAAAAAAGAAAATTATACTGCATCCAAATATTTTCGAAGAAACTCCCATATCCGTCTGTTATCCTTTCGATTTTGCTCTTGTTTTCGTTTCTTAGTAGTTGCTGTTACTGGAAACCCCATTTCCCTCTTCAATTGATCATTGTTGACACTTGTCTATGGATGAATTAGACCTTGATTAGGATTTGTTGTTCTTCCAGTTTGCTGATTTCGTTGTTGTTATACGATTAAATAGTATGTTGATGTTTGTTCTTATACTAAATCCGTGCGATGATATTTGATTTGTGTTGGCTTGGAGGAAGAAATAGAGTGTTGATTTTGTTGAATAGAGGAGAGAGGGTGGAAATAGGGGAACATGGGAACAATTGAAGTGAAAAAAATAGAGAGAGAAACGAAAATGGGGATGAATGTGAGACGCTTAGGAGTGTACATGGGTAAGTTTTTATTGAATTTAGATAAAATTATGATCCAAACCATATATGGTACACTCGTTTGGGGGAGGTAAAATAATAATCTACTAATGATTGGATCGGTTTGGATAAAATCACAAATTTGTGAGTTGAATTAGGTTGAGTAGTGGATTATCTGATTTTTTTCTTTTTTTTCTTCTTTATATATTATAAATGATGTGTTACTTTTTTTTTAATAAATAGTTTAACCTATTGCTGCTATTTTTTAAAACGTCAAAAACTCTAAATGTACAATAAAATTCATAATAAACATATTTATAAAAATCTAAATTTCATTAGAGTAATACCTAGAATTTCATAAAATACTTACACCTTACAAGAATTATCATCAAAATATGACATCTTAAATATGTTAAAATCATTATTTATAAAATAAAAGATGTTCAAAATGTTTTATTTGAAGTAACCAAGATTAAAGACATCAAAGTCGCCGTGTTTGTAGGTTGGGTGTGGGTGTGGGTTTACCCATAACTCGATTATTTTTTGAAAATCGTGTTTGTTAGTTCATGAGAAAAAGCATATAACATTGGACCAAGAGCAACACACAAGTGAGAGAGACACTGAATATTCACCATAAACCTTAAGGTTATAAGTGTGTGGGTTCTCTCACTTATAAAGTATTTAATCTTTTATTTTCTAATCAATGTGATATTTCTTCCTCACACTTGATTCTCAACACTCCTTCTTAAGTGTGAGTCTAATGCTCCCCCTCAAGTAGAAGTTATTTCTTCCACATACACTTGTACCGTCGTTAACGCTATTTAATGGGACACCTCTTATCCACCACCTGTAGGGAGTACTTCGATACAAGTAAGCTGATACCTTCACTCAAAACAAAAGGCTCTGATACCATTTGTTAGTTCATGAGGAGGAGCATAAGATATTAGGTCGAGAGCAACACACAAGTGAGCGAGACACCACATATTCACCCAAAACCTTAAGGTTAGGATTCTCTCACTTATAAAATGTTCAATCTTCCATTTTCTAATCAATATGAGAATTCTTCCTCACACGTAATTCTCAATAGTGTTCACCCAAAAACCTGCCCCGACCCATTTATTTACATCGGTTTAGATGGGTTTTACTTAGTTTGTTAGATTTACCTAATCCATGTACACCCCCTAGAGGCACTGTTCTTTTTTGTCCTCTAGGGTTTCTAATCGGTTGTGGGTCTTTGGCCCGACCCGGTTTTGTTACAGTTCACCTCAACCAAATTTTCTAATCACACACTCCCACTCGTTTAACATTTAAGTGGTTTTGGGCCTGGAGACATTAGCCTATGCGCCTCAATTTTTTTCCAACGTAACCCCCCCCCCCCCCCCCCCCCGTTTTTTTAACAACAAGTTGACTTGGGCTGTGTTGTTTTTTAGTTTATGGACTTGATTCCTATTTCATTTCACATTTAAATTAATAATTCTTATTCTATATTTCATTTTTTCACGGTAAAAATAAATTAAGTTTTTATTTAGTAGAATTAATTAATTAATTTTATTTTTGGTTAGTTAACTTTTCTAATTACATTTAATTATTTCCATTAATCAGTTGAATTAGTTTTTAATTGATTATTTTTTATAATTAGTTCTAATTAGCTTAATGATTAACTTAATTAATTTTAATTAAATATTTTTTCTAGATAAAATGTCACTCCACTTAATTAATCTCTTGTTTTAATTAAGTGATCTTGACTTTTAAAAAAATAAACTTCTTTCAAACTAAATCGAAACCTTTCAATTTACTTATTCCATTTTCATGTTATATCATCTAGTTTGTGTTTGATTGGTTTGATTTACATTTATTTTTTGTACTATCTTTTTCATTTTACTTCACTATATCTCCATTCGACAAAATGTACCCTCAATCCCATGATGTGTAATAATTTTACCGCTTTCTTTTATTTTTGTTCTTATTGCGTAAGTTAATTGTTAATCAAATTTAACGTGAAATAAACTCTTTACAATAAAGAAAAAAAATACGCTCGATCCAACATCGAGCATTTTTCCCAAATCAAATCATAAATCAATCGCACAGTGGTGCTTGTTCTAACATCAAGTACCTTTCTTCGATCACTCAAACGTTTTCATAATAATTAGCGCTTGATCCAACATCAAGTCATCTTTTCAAAATAATTTTCATATTAAACTGGAATGTGATAGGAAGTGGTAGGCCTCTTCCTCCTCCAAATACTTGAATATTATTGTAGAGCTTACTGTTTGGGTATTCTTCTTCCTCCTCCATTTAAAACACAATAGTTACAATAAGTTTAGTTCAATTATTTGGTGTAGGATCCTTACTCTTTGAGTAATAGGATATTGTTGTAGAGTTCACTGTCCGAAGACTTGTCTTTCACCAAAGAATTATGACTCTATTCTCCTCACACTTTTCCTATTAACTTTTTGGATGAAAAAGAAGGTGCTTGGGGTTAAGACTTCTTCCCTTCCCAAGTATTTGGATACTTCTCTAGAGTTCCCTGTCCAGATACTTGTCTCCACCTAAAATCAATCTCAACTCATCAAACTATCTTTTAAGCCCTCGCACAACTTGTAAAACCTTTTTCAAAATGAAAGACGCTACATGCATTCTGCAATGATGCAAACCACACTTCCATATGTGAAGATCAAATGTTTTCCACTCGATTGTGAGGATGGCAAGAATCTGCGTCGATCCAGATTCAGTCATCCATTCTTGAAGTGATGTAAATGTTCATTTATCCATGTTTTGGGAAGCAATATTTTCTGTTCGAATGCGACTTGAGACTCTTTTGCTAAAATGAACCAACAAACAAACATTTGCTACCCAAACTGCGAAGCTCTGATTTTCTCATTGCAGCATGAGAATACGTAGGCACATAATTTTGAAATCTTTGCGAGCACAATAATAAAAATACCAAAACCCCTTTCCTTATATTTTCTCGCATAATAAATAGAAGATTGAAAACAATTCACGCTAATAATTATTCAACAAATTAACTAAGTGGGTCACGTTGAGTACAATATATGTGAGGGGTGGTAACACCTTCCCCTTACTTAATCGACTCATGAACCTTAATTTGGTTGCGAAGACCATTATCCTTTCTTTTATCGGTTTTATCAACATTTTCCCATTCCTATGGAACAAATAATAGTTCAGCGGCGACTTTTTGTATTTCGAGCGTGTGATGCGCTCGAGTATTTTTCACATTGCGACAATTGTCATGTTATTATATGGTCCATTGATATTTGAATTGTTGATATAAGATAGTTTTAGAATTTTTTTTAGAAAGAATTCTATAAGAACCATGTGGTTATGGTTACATTAGAATATGTGTGGTAGTTTAAAGCCCTACAGAGGAAATGATATTGGTGTTTTAGGTGATAAATTATAAAGTATCAATTGTATTTTTATAGGCTTAAGTCACCAACCTTTCAATGGTGGCAAATGTTTCTAAATTATTTTAATTCTTTCTAGATATTTCATAATATATTAGTATCATAATACTTCTAGGTTCTTCTAGAATTTCCATGCCCATTATATCTAAGAGAATTATAGAAATTTATAGCAATTTCAACACTCCTCCTTGAGACAAATTTTTGTGACTCCAAACGTAGCTCTTTAAATATCAATATTGACAATGCCTTCGTAAATATGTTTGTAATTTGATATTTTGTTTTATAGTAGTCGAGTTTGGTCTCTTTAGTTGCTTTATCTTCTCTGATAATGTGATACCTGATTGCTATATATTTCTTTCTACTGTGATGCATTGGATTCTCCGCCATTGCATTGTTGATCTGTTATCACAGTTAACTGTAGTAGACTCATCTTATTTTTCTACCACATATTCAAGTATCATGTAAAGCCATATAACTTGACTCTTTGCTTCACAGCTACCACATACTCTTCTTTCTCTCTTAACTGTGCAACCGTAGACTTTTTCTTCGATGCCCAAGAGAAAATTACCGATCTGAGTTAGATAACATAGCCAGAGGTGCTCTTCATGTTATCTACTGAACCTGCTCAATCATTGTCAATGTATCCAAGTACTCTTGAGTCGATTTCAATAGTATACCATTTACCAAATTCTTTTGTTCCTTGTATATACCTCAAAATTCTTTTTCCAGATCTAAAGTGTATTTGACTTGGGCTTTGCATGAATATTGATAGAAGACTTATAGCATACATTATTCTGGGTTGTGTAGCTGTCAAATGTATGAGGCTTCCAATTATACTTATGTATCTGGGTGCATCAATTTCTGGTGCTCCATCATTCTTTTGTAGTTTCTCATTTGTTATGAGTGGAGTAGCAATATGTTTGCAACCATACACTTTGAATTTATTAGGCAAGCCTTTTATGTATTTCTTTTTCGAAATGAATATCATGTCATTTCTCTGACTTACCTCTATACAGAGGAAGTAACTCATCAAACCAAGGTCAGTCATCTCAAAGGACTTCATCATGTATTCTTTGAACTCCATCGCCATCTTAGTGTTGTTTCCCATGTAGATAAGATCATCTATATATAGATAGAGTAAGAGAGTGTACTGACATTGAGAATTGAAGTATAGTGTAGGCTCACTAGTGTTCCCTGTGAATCCTCGATCCATGAAATATTGATTGATTATGGTATACCATGCTCGAGGTGCTTTCTTTAGACCATATAATGTTTTTCTTAGTATTAACACTTTTCTTTATTCGCCTTCATATACAAATCCTTGTGGCTGCTCCATATATATCTCTTCTTCAAGCATGTCGTTCATGAAGGAAAATTTGACATCTATTTGATGGATACTCCATCCTTTCTGTGTCGCGAGAGATATTGGAGCTCTTATAGTATTAAGACGAGCTATTTGTGCAAATGTCTCATTGTATTCAATCCCAGTTTGGTGTGAGTAACCCTTAGCTATTAGGCTCGCCTTGTGTTTCTCTATGGTGCCATCAGGGTTGAGCTTTATCTTATAGACCCACTTAACCATAATGATATCTTTTCCACGTGGATGTTTTACTAACTCCCATGTGTTATTTTTCTCGATCATCTTTATCTCTTCCATTTCCTTGACCCATACTTCTTTCTTTGACACTTCTTCAAACCTCCTAGGTTTAAGTATAGCCAAATTGTTGGTTTCATATATGTTTGCCAAAGATCTTACTCGTCTTGGAGTAGTCTATGGTGATAATATTTCTTGTTCTTGTGGTGGAGGTGAAGGATGTTCACCTGGGTCTTCTTCCTTATCTACTTCTTGAGGTAGTTGAAATGGTATAAGAATGTCCTTCTTCACTTTTTCTTCATCCTAATTCTAAGAAGCATTCTCTTGACCTTCAACATCTCAAATGATGATGACTTTCTTAGTTTGTAAGTTGTAGACACGTTAGACCTTAGATATTGTGTTATACCCCAGGAAGATACCTCATATAGTCTTATCTTCAAGCTTATGCCTCATTAGGTCTGGAATGTGAATGTAGCAGATATATCTAAAGACCCTTATGTGCCTTGTTGATGGCTTATTCTCATTCCAAACTTCAATTGGAATCTTATCTTGTATTTCCTTAGTTGGTAATATGTTGAGTATGTAAGTAGCAGTGTAGTCTACTTCAACCAAAAATGTGTTAGGCAGTCCCTTCTCCTTGAGTATAGATCTACCCATCTCCATAACTATGTGATTCTTTCTCTCTGACACACCATTTTGTTTAGGAGAATATGCGACTATAAGTTTTCACTCTATGCCTTCATCCTTTAAAAATCTATCAACCTCGTGGGAGGTGTACTCTTTGTCGCGATCCCTTCTTAGTACTTTTATCCGTTTTCCACTTTGATTTTCAACATGGGCCTTGAACTTTTTGAATACTCCCAAGACTTCTAATTTTCCTTTTAGGAAATAGACCCATTTCATTTTATATAAGTCATCAATAAAGAGTATGAATTAAATTTTGTTCTTGTGTGATGGTGTCTTCATCAGTTCATAGACGCTATTATGTATCAACTCTAACATGTATCATTTATTCTTGAAAGATCTCTCTTCATGTTCTTTTGATGTAATAGCATAAAGGCATGTGGGTTGAATTGGCCAAATGTTCGATGCCAGAGCCATGAATCACCAACTTGTACCTTAATGGAAATGTTAGTTTCATATTTCAAATTCGGCAGGAAGCTTCTATTGCTCTTCTCCATCTTCACTTGGGCTATATCAACCCTTTTGTTTTTGTTGTAGAAGATTTTTCAAAGTGAAGTGAGTAGTCTCTCTCCATCATTTGGCCAATACTTAGAAGATTTTATTTTAGGATAGGAACTAGTAAGGCATCATGGATGAGTTACGTACTTTTATTTGTCTCCACCATGACAATGCCTTTGCCTTTTGATTTTAAAACACTTCCATTTCCCACTTGATCTTTGACTTTAACAGACTCGTCAATGTTTTTGAAAATAGTCTCATCCTTGGCCATGTGATTGTTGAAACCACTATCCAAATACCAGCTTCCTCCCTTTTCTCTGATTGAGTATTGAGTGGCATATAACATATATTATTATTGATCACACTTCTATGTCATATTAGCTTGGTGCCTATTTTTGTTGCGACAATTTTTCGCTACGTTCCCAAACTTCTTGCAATGGTCACATTGTGGCATATTAAGATACCAACAATATTTCTCTGCGTGGCCTAGTCTTTTGTAGATATTGAATGGAGGATTTTTATCTGGCCTATTCTTGAGGAAATTTCTAGATACTTCTCTTCTTCTAGAAGTTTCTCCATAATTTTTTTCTTCCATTTTCTTTATTTTGGGGTTGAAATTAGAGCTTTGACTAGAATCCATTTTCAAGTGTATCTTATTTATGCATATACAGTCTATGCTCATAAATGCTTCAAGAGAGCTCACTAGTTCTATCACTGATTGAGTGGATAAATCTTTGGTTTCCTCAATCATTGTTACAATTAGGTCAAACTTTGGGGGGATATTAATTATAATTTTTTCAACAATTTTCTTCTAAAAAATAACCTCCTCAAAAGCTCTCATTTGATTAATTATTTATTTAACTTTGGAATAGTAATCTTTAACTGCCTCAAACTCCTCCGTCTTCAATAGTTCAAAATATCTTCTTAGAGATTGAAGTTTAAAGACATGTACTTTGTTGCTTTCTTTAAAATACTCATACAATATGTTCTATGCTTCTTTGGTAGTCTTAGCTCCCATAATGCTTGGGAAAAAATGAACCAGTCATTGCTTGTTGCAAAGTGAAAAATTCCTTTTAACTTTTCTGTTTATTTTTCTTCAACCCTTTTTCTTAGTTGCATTAGGACCTGAAGTATTTGAAGGAGCAGTGAAGCCTTCTTCTACTATTTATCTTGAGATGAACAAAATGTATCCATTTTAACACGCCAAAAATCATAATTTTCACCATAGAAAATAGAGACATAAATAGATGATGATTGATTGGTGTTACCCATAGGTTAGAAAAAATATTGGAGTGGGTTAATAGCACATGGGAGATTTTTAGAAGTAGTTGGAAATATTTTGAATTAGTAGGTAGGTAATATAACTATGACCAATGTATGAACAAACGATGCCACTATTGATATTTGACTAATTGATATAAGATAGTTTACAAGATTGTTTAGAAAAAAGGCTATAAAAACTGTGTGGTTATGTTTATATTGGAATAAAGACTCTAGTTTAGTTCTTTCTAGATATTTCATAATGGATTATGTAATACGGTGGGAGAACTGACTTGTTTTGCATTTTATCGAAAATGTTGCGGATAGCAAGAGTCGCCATCGACTTTTCTATTATCCAACCAGGAAAGGGTGAAAAGAACAGGAAAGACCTTTTAAGATTTTGAGTTCGGGGAGTAGGTTATGAAAAGGGAACGTGTTAGCACCCTTTTCATCCGTAGTTATCTACGGGCTCTTAGCCGCTTAGCTCACTTTGAAAACCTACTTTTTTGTGTGTGATTTGTTTGAAAAAATTTTGAAATTTGAACTTTGCAATAATTCTTGTATCAGTCCTCAAGAATGCGTACAAAGTGTTTCCTTGAAAATATTTGTTTGTGAAAAATGTTCGTGAGAAATGTTTTGTTTTTGAAGAGATTGTGATAAAGCGATTAATAGTATTCTACCCACTCAAGGTCGTTCTTTGTACTTTTTCCTTCTCCTTTAGAGACAGTGTTATTCATACCATTAGTTGGTAGGTATCCCAATCTATTGGATGTGAAGGGACATCGAGGGTCGTCGTACAATCATTTGAGGTAACTTTTAAGGATGCTCTAGCAGTTTCATATGGGACTAGATCATTTTTCGAAAGGAAACCTCGAAGGGTCATCGAGAGACAATGATCTTTTATTCGAGGGTCTTTGCTAAAGCATCCCTACGTTCGAGGGACATGACCGTTGTTTTTCCAAAGGCAGCAAAGAGAGGTTACCCTAGAGGTGCAAGTGTGTAAGTGTGTTGATTCGGTTATTTTATCTTGCATTAAGGTTTTCTAGTGTTTGATTATTATCTCGCCATACAATCCTATTAACTAATAGTTATATATACATACAAGGCATACAAAGTTTAAGTGCGAGAAAATAAAATGCGAGAAAGTAAAGACCTACAGCTATTACATGGCTTCGGGAGAATTACAATATTTACAACTTTGCGGGAATTTAAACGCTAAGCTATTACCAAAAACTCATGCGACCTATACAATCGTTTCTAAGAAAATAAATGGCAAAAGTAAACAAAAATGTTTGCGAAATTATTTTTTAAAGTCTTAACATCTAAAAGACTAGAATTTAATTTTTTTGTGTTTTTTTTTGGTGATATTTGAATAGTAAAATAAATAAAATTTTAAACCTAAATTAAATACTTAATTAATTAAAAAAAACCTAGATCTAATTAATTAAATAAGAAAATTATTGTCTAAAATTAAATTAATCTACTAAAAGTCTAAATCTGATTTTATTATATTTTTTATGATTTTTTTATTAAATATTAATTAAAAGAATTAATAAGAAATTAAATAAATAAAAAGAAAATAGGAAAAAAGGTTTGAAAATGATAAAGAATAAAAATATGATGCAAATGCTAGGGCTTGAACCTGCACCCCTTGCATCACAAATTCCCTTCCATGCCAGCTGAGCTACCTGTGATTCGTGTTAGATATTCAACTATCAATTAACATAAGGTGAACAATGATTAAAATATTATCTAAACAGAACACGCGCTCAAGTGGGCCCTCCATGATTTTGAATGGACGAATGAGGAAAGGCCACGCAACACATGGAGGGTCAAACCACCACACACAGTGGTTGACCACCTTCTTTTCCGATCGTCCCAAAACTTTATCTTGCAAAATAGCGAGATTCAAAACAAGAGGTTAAGTCTGCGAACTCAGTGGTGGTGTCCATTTGGCTTGAAAATGCCTGTAAATGAAGATACGACGAAGCCGAAGCTTCAGGCCCTAACAATGGCATTCTCTGATTTCTGCGTCAAACCTTACATGTAATGCATCAATCATTATCTAATGATGCGTATGAGGAGATCTAACACGTTAGCAACAATTGAAACTGTGTGAACACAAAAATGTGAAACTCACCAAACTTACTAAACCGACGATGATGGAGGGAGTGCTCTGGGATGTTGTGGATTCGAATAAAGGGTGGAATGGAACCCTGAGACCTTCATTAAGCTGATGTGATGTCTGGTTTCGCTTGAGGAGGGCTGGAAATAAGAGTTTGCTTATGCCCTAGTTTTATGAATTTTTAAAGAATTTTTTGATCTGTTTTCTGAGGCAGCTCATGTGTCCTTTGCATCTCAATATTATGTGTATTTATAGAGCATCATTAGGCCAAACAAATGAGGAAAAGACCAAGTGCTCAATTCCTTGCCAAAACCATATGAAACATGTTGTCAAACATTCCATTTTGAGAATATCATGTCTAAATTATTGTCTCCCATAATTTGCATGGATGTCAAAGAGTCATTGGGCCTCAAATTTGACCCAAAACCAAGTCCATATGCCTTGGTCCATCATTTACTATTTTATTTAATTTATTTTGTATTTAATTAAATAAAAAAATAAATGAAATAAAAATAAAAGATAAGGCATGAGTGAACTTATGGGTTTTTTGTCATGCCATGAACATTTTTTAGCCTAAAGAATTAGGTCCATTAGCCCACAATTTCAAAATTGGTCAATGTAAGTTTCATGCATTTCTCAAATTTTGCTCAATTTGCACTAATCATAACTCTCTCAAATTTCATCATATGAAGGTGATCTTGGACTTTTTGGAAATCCCAAGATGTCCTCTACAATATCTATGTTGATCATTTTTTCATTTGAAGATTTATCTTGATGTAAGTTGCCTTGACAAAAAGTGTCTTTTTATTGACTTTTGAAATGACCTATAATGTTTTGGCCCATATCTCTCAAATGAAGTATTTTTTGGACTTGAACTTAAAGGGGCAAAGTTGTAGAGAATTGAATTTCCTTCAAAATGGGCATTGGTTGAGAAAAATAGGATGAAGCATGTTAAAGTTATGCTTGGTCAAAGTTCAGTTGACTTCTGCTTCAGAAAACCCTAATTTAGCAATTTTTGAATTTTGATGAATTGAGAGTTTTCTTGATGAATCATGATTAACCCTTGATCAAATGTTAAATGTGACCTCAAAATATTGATGTTGGCCAAAAATCTTAAAGTTTGACTGTATGTTGACCACAATTGACTTTTTACCCAATATAGTTAATTTTCAATCATTTGAGCAATTGACTGAGAAAACTTGTAATGCTGGGCTTGAAACTTGTCATGAGGGTACCTTGAAGCATATGAGGAACCATGATACTCACTTGAGGCATTGGAAACTCAATTTTCTTTGAGAAACACAAAACCCTAATTATAGGCCATTGCTTAGGAGAGATGCTGGTATGTTCAAACCCTTGAGTATTCTTGAGCAATTTAGAACCTTTGAGCATGAGGAGGTGTCTTAAATAAATTTTTTTCAAAAATGGGAGGGAAAATTTTTGGGTACAACAGCTGCCCCTGTTCAATCTTCTTAAATCTGAAGAGTTAGATTGGCATGTCCGCCATTCGTGATCTGAAGGTGGAAGAGAATTGAACACTTAAGTGCCTATAAATTTGCACTCACATGTGCAAAAAGTGACACTGTTGGTTGATTATACTGCTTGAATAGGCTTAAAGATTCCATTTGGAGAGGTGATAGAGTGTCGTCGTAGATGGGCTTACAGATGCCATCCAAAGTAACTGTTGATTGGAGTATCAGAATGAGTCTACGCCTGACTGTATCTGAAGGATGCTTTTCAAAAGGAAAATGCTCTCCAGAATTTAGTATACAGGGGGAATTCTTTTTCAGAAAGCAGGCCCTGAAGGAGAGTGCTCGTCAGAATTCTATCTGAGGGGGAATGTCTGTCAGAATTCAGTCTCTAAAGGAAATCATTTGGTCATGCAGATAGTCGCCTTATCCTGTTTCGGGAATTGATCTACAATTTATCTTTTCGTTGGTAAACCCATCTTATTTAGGGAATTCATACCGCCTGGTCATATAGATAGTCGCCTTGTCCTGTTTTGGAAGTTGATCTACAATTTGTCTTTTCGTTGGTAAACCCGTCCTATTTCGGGAATTAATCTGTGACCTGTTTTCTGTTGGTAAACCCGTATTGTTTCGGGAATTCATATCACCTGGTCATATGGATAGTTACCCCGTCCTATTTCAGGAATTAATCTTTGACCTATTTTAAAATTGTTAATGATATTCGTATATTTGTGAATTTTACCTAAAAAGACAAAGTTAGCTTTATGTAATGTGATGATGCATGTAATGCGCCAATGATGTTGTCAAGATAAATGAGAATGTTATGTGCATTTCGGTATGCATATGATATGATGTATTGTGAAATGATATATGTACGCAGTATGCCATTGAAGCGTATTGATAGCTCCTTGTAACAATGTCTAGTTGGGGAAAATAAATCATGGACTGTTGTTGAGAATGAAGACAATGATTCTTCAATTTCTATTGGGAATATTTTTGCTAGAGATTCTTGCTTTATGTTTGAGGATACTCCATTGGGGATCTTCGACTTCTGCTTGAGAATAGAGGCTTTCAAGGAGAGTCGGTCGTCTGTCGTTCTTTTTGGTGGAGGATTTGATTCTTACGTATCATGACTGAGGAAAAAAGAGATGGATATTCCTCCAGTGTGCTATCTGTCCAGGTTTCAGATATCGTATCAACTCTTATGGGGATATAAACTTTGATTAAACCCGACTATAGAAGAGAATTTTGTTAGGGATTTATGGTGTTGGAGTAATAAACTCTGGCGGGGAACTAAATTCCTGTAAACTGCGTCGAGGATATATACTCAGATGGGGATTGGAACCTTAAAGGTTACACCGAGGAAGTCTCTGATATATGCTGGAGAAATGATCCAACTTCCTTATCCGCTAGGAGACCTATTGGGAATGATGATCAGGTCAGGCTATCCATTAGGGATATGAAGGTGAACTGCTCCAATTTCTTCTTGGGGGTGCATTAGACTTGCTGAGGATTATATCTCTGTTGGGGATGAGCTTGCAAAGACAACTCTATAGAGATAGTATCATGAAGACTGCTCTGTGGATATTTATGAATGACTTCAAACATTATCCCAACTCCTAGAGTCTTTGATAAACAATAATCCTATTTTAATGCATATGTTTGTAAACAGTAATCATATTCAAATGCATATGTTCATTCACTATGATCATTGGACATTTTTGTAGACAAAACAGAGAAAGTAAAAATAGTTTTGAACTTGAAATTGATTGTATTGATTTAGAAAGTTTTCCTATAAACAAACAGTTTTATACAAAGAGACAGAAATCCTGGTAAGAGGAAATTGTCGTAAAGGGGAAATAGTAAAATAAAGAAAAACAGCTATGTGGAAATGATCTCGTCGAGTTTCAACTCTGCTATTGCCTCTATATCTTCAAGCATCTCATCACTTATCGTCGGAAGAAGATGACTGGATTGATATGTACCATTTTGATCTTGACATTGATAATAAAGCTTATTGTAAGTAGATAGGTGAATGAATGGGGCATAGTCATACACTTTTGCCTGGACCGCCCTTTCAGGTTTTCAGTCCACCGGGATACCTTTTTTTGCCCAAGCCGCATTTTCAGGTTTTCGACTTGTCAGGTGTACCATTTATATATATATATATATATATATATATATATATATATATATATATATATATATATATATATATATATATATATATATATATATATATATATCCCTAATTTTTGCCTGAACCTTTTTGGTTCGCCGGGACGCCCTTGTTTTTTCCTAGGCCTGTTACCCTAGCGAGTCTCTTTTATGCTTAGTATTTTTCGACTATGTCCGCATTCACAGGGTGTAGAAAATCTTCACCGTCTATGGTGGTAAGTATCATAGCACCGTCTGAAAATATCCTTTTGACTACAAATGGCCCTTCATATGTGGGAGTGCATTTTCCCCTAGGATCACCTTGTGGTAGGATGATGTACTTTATTACCAAATCACCAGCCTGGTATACCTGATGTCTGACTTTCTTGTTAAAAGCCTTGATCATGCACTTATGTTACATCTGACCATGACAAACAACCGCAAGCCTTTTCTCATTAATAAAATTTATATGGTCGAGTCTAGTCTAAATCCACTCGTCTTCATCTAAACTTGCGTCTTTCATAATCCTTAAGGAAGGAATCAGGACTTCGACAGGTAAGACAACCTCCATACTGTAGACTAGAAAGAATGGGGTTGCCCCAGTTGATGCACGTACTGAGGTGCGATAACCATGAAGAGAAAATCGTAACATCTCATGCTAGTTGTTGTACCCCAAAATTTGCCCTCCCATATTCTTCAGAAATTGCCAAGTCAAGCTTCAAAATCTCCCCAAGGGTTGCACAGCTCAAGAGCCTCCTAAACAGTCAAAATTAGGGTTTTGATTCTGATCAAGAAAATGAAGTTTCCAAGGGTCCAATCAAGTCCCATATGCCTATAAATATGGTCAAGCATCCTCATACCAAGTTTCAAGACTTTCAGCACAAAATTGCACAGTCAAAACCCTAATTGCACTACAGTCAACTGTAGGGGCAAAATGGTCATTTGGCAGTCAAAAGTTCAAATTTTTGGTCAACATCTCATTTTGAAGCCACAAACATCATTTTATCAATTCTTGATCATGATTCTCAAAGCTTGGCTCAAAAATCATCAAGATGCAAAAGTTTCCTTATTTGGACAGCTGAAAAAGTCAACTGTAAATTGACCAGGGCATAACTTTCACATGGATTATCAGAAAATTTCCATCCAAAGCTCATTTTGAAGATAAAGACATTTCCTACAACTCATCTTCATACTCCAAGTCCAAGAAATGCTCTCACAAAAAGTTATCAATTTCAACATTATAGGTCATTTTCAAAAGTCAACAAAAAGGGACTTTAAGTCAAAGACCATAACTTGAGATTGGTAAATCAAAATGATATGGGACCAAAGACATTGGTTAGAAGACTCAAAGACGTTTCCAAAATGACCAAGAACATGAGCAAAGCTTAAAAATTGAGCAAGTTATGCCTTATGGAAGTTGGGAAATTTTTGGATATTTTGAAAAGTCAACATTGATTCAAATGACCTAAAATTGCTAATGGGCCTATTTTCCTTCCACAATTCATCATCCAAGGCATGTGCACGACCACTTGGCCCAAAGGGAAGTTTTTCTTCATTTTTTATTTATTTATTTGAATTTTTATTAATAATAATTCATTTAAATCAATTAAATACATGAAAAATACTTAACCTAAGTTTTTCAATCTTTTTGTGCATGAAATATACTCAATAATTCGTGCATGATCAAATATGGAAGGAATTGAATTGATTTGATATGATTAGGGTCAAAATAGCATGAAAAATATTGAAAAAAGATCTTTGAAAATCAAATCTTCCAAACCATGAATGCAAAGGTTTTGGATCAAGTTTTCAACCTTAAATCATTCATACATAAGTATCAAACGCAACCCTAATGCCATAAACCCCGAAGCTGCGCAAAAACCCCATTATCAAACTCAAGTTTTTTTTGCAAAAAATTCCAATTCTGAAAACCTATTTGCAGGTCGATTCAAGCCAAGAAACTCATCCTATCACATTCCTGGGACACCAAGGAACCTTCCTGGATCAAAAACATCAATTCTAACACCTTGAATCACTGTACAGAAGCCAAGCTTTCTTCACTTTTTTTCATAATCGTGTTTCCATATTTAGGCATTTACATAGCATTTTGTTTGTGTATTCATACTAATTGATATGTTCTGAAGCTAACCATCTACTTTGATTGAGTTTTTGTGTGCTATGTACGATTCCACCATGGTTGTCTTTTAGGGTTCATGAAGCTTCAAATTGGGTTTTTTTAATTAAGGAAAAATTGGAGCATAAGACTTAGGCCACTCAATTCAGCATACTCGGACGATCACAAGGCCACCCTCGCGCTCAATTTATGAGCGTCCCTGGGCTAGTCGCGATTTTTTAGAAACTGGCCTAAGGGAACACTAACAAAACCGTTGCTAAATTGTTCTTGTTTCAGGAAAATAAAACCAAGCGAAGGAGATGATGAAGTGGCGAGCGTTGGTTGGTCTGTTCAAAAATTCGCGCTAAAATCCACTAACGCGTTTGTTTTGTTTTATATTGATCGCTTATTATATAACATACAAAGAAAACCAAGTGGAGCATTGGCAAGCGCGTTGATTGGTAAACCTCATGACCTGGGTTCGAGCCTCAGGTCCTCACCCCCTTTCACATTATTTTTCAATTAATGGTTCTATGCAGATTATGTCCTGAAGACGCACCATACGCTCCTCCATCAAGCCATCCACGTGTTCTCCACTATCAATCCAAGGAACACAATCTGAAGAGCACGGTATACGTCAGTCAATGCTCCCACACGCTGCCTGAAAAAAGTCAACAAGGCCTCCAGTGATGGGCCTGAATTGCTGGGCTGTACCTCCACTTTGGGGACTGAAACCCCCCTAGGTTTGCCAATTTTTTTTACTTTCTTTATTTTGCATTATTATTATTTTCTTTTAAATATTGTCTTTTAATTCAATTATTTTCATAAAAATACAAAACAATAAAAAATCAGAAAAGCTAAAAAATAATAAGTATTTTATTTTAGTGTTTTTGTAAATAAATTCATTAATTAACTAGTTTTAAATTAGGTTTTAATCTTAACTTTTTTAATAAAAATCTAAAAAATATAGAATTAGGGTTTAATTAATTTTTTATCCCTTTTTATTTTCCTTCATAATAATTAAATGTTTAATATTATTTATTTTTATAATTAAATGGCATGTAAATTAATTAGGGTTAATTTTAGGATAAACTTTAACGTTTTCATAAAAAAAAAAAAAAACTAGAATTAGGGTTAGCATGTTATTCTAATTAATTCTTTTTTCATAAAAATTATAAAATACAAAAATACCAAAAAGACAATTTCTTTTCCTTTTAATTTTAATTAATTCATCGTTTAATTTAATTTTTGCAAAAAAGGGTCCAGCGCCCTCGTTTTAATTCTTATTCAATTCACATCTTTATTTTATTTCGTTTAATTATTTATGTACCTCTCCCAAGGCCTTGTAAATTAATTTCTCGCACTTTACTTTTCATTATTTCCTTATTTTTCTGTCAAATCGGGTTCAAGAAATTTTGGCGATGTGGACCCGCGCCTTTTGTAATAGCTTAGGATCTTTTACTTTTCGCAATTTTTTACTGTTAATCAAGGCATGAAAGAATGAATGGATAAAAATAAAAACAAGCGTAGATCACCAATAACATGACAAAAGACAAAAATATCTGAAAACGACACACAAATCACACACCACCCCTAGGGTACGCCTCACTGTTGCCTTGCCTCGAAAGGTGATCGTCGAGTAGAGGATGTCTTAGTAAGTCCTCATGATCCAGGAACCTGGCATGAGGGTAGCTTCTAAGGTGTCTTCCCATTGCTCTGGTGATCACCATGTCCCGAACCTCGAATTGACCCGAACACCTCCAACGGTGGTGCTACCTACCTCTCAATGGTGGGATGGCACTACTGTAAAGGACATTTACACAGACGAATTCCTTAGGGTAGGTAGACGACTCTAGATACTTTCTCTAATTTCAAAACAATTCAAAAAAATACTTTTCACACCAACACATTTTCAAAAAGCTTTCGAAAGCATTTTTTCAAACATTCTTGAGGACCGATACAAGAGTCGAACTGAAATTTTCAAAGAAACTTTTTAAAACCCACAGTTGAAAAGCAAACAAACCTTTTTGAAAACACAATGAGCAAGTATCTAAGAGCCCATGGATAACCATGGATAGAAAGGGTGCTAACACCTTCCCTTTCTATAATCTACCTCCCGAACCGAGAACTAATCTCAATAAGGAATTTTTCTGTGCTTTTGTCCTTTCCATATTGGAGAAAATAAAAGACGGTGGCGACTCTTGCTTCCGCGACATTTCGCGAACCAGCGTTAAACAGTCAGTTCCAGATCCACCGATCACAGAACTGGCGACTCTGCTGGGGAATAAACTTAAAGTGAGGTGTACCTTAGGGTTAGTTCATAACTGTGTTTTCAATTGTATTGACTTGTCTGCTTTAAATTTGTGGGTTGCATGGGAGTTACATAGATCCTAACCCGGATCTGGGGATACCCTGTTTAGGTAGCATAAGCTGTGAGGGACCTGTCCGGCGTATACCGACATGGGTGGAGCAGTGGCTACGTTGGTGTGGCGCCTTGGTCTGCACCGATATCCCTCGTGTTGAAACGGGGAGAATATGGGTCTTCCAAGGAGTCATTAAGCACCAACATACCTTAGAACCTTAAATGACACAACTTGGCCATTAGAACAGTAGCAGTATGCTATGCCCATTGAGGCTAAACTCTCGTGATGGTTCTGGCCGCAAGAAAAGATTGCGATGCTGGAGTTATGACCGATTGAGGGTAGTCAATGATATTGGGATCCTCTAAAAACCCGGTTACTTTGATAGGACAGGTATGAACCAACAAACTGAAAGAGGGTAGTACCTAGACTTCATGCTGGCCTAAACTATAAGGGTTTCTCTTGTGTGACTTGTGTGCCTTCGTACTTGACTACTTGCATGCTTGTTATCTGACACATGAACTACTCGCAGGTTTCGTTCATAGTCCTTAATTGGGACTCATAACAGGGTTCACTAAGTTTCCTGCAGGTTTTGTTTATAGTCCTTAATTAGGACTTATAACAGGGTTTATTGAGTTCCTTGCAGGTTTTATTTTTAGTCCTTAACTAGGACTCCTAACAGGGTTTACTTGAGTTTTTTGCAGGTTTTGTTTATAGTCCTTAATAAGGACTCATAACAGGGTTTACCCATATTACCCCATGCATACCATAACATCATACCATTGCATACATCCTAACCCATTTCAAGGATCTCAAGGGCTTGTGATGCAGGTCATGGTGAATCAACTATCCCAGCAAGGGGCAAAGAGGATTTATTTTCCTCTAGACAGAGTTGTCAGGGGCTATGACCCACTTGATATGGTGAGCTCTGACTCTTGAAGAAGGTTCCCTTAACCAAAGTTGTTTGGAAATCAAAACCAGACATGATGACTAAAGTCAGGGGCTATGACCCACTGGATATGGTGAGCCTTTGACCATTGAAGGAGTGCTCAATAACATGGGTTTCCTTCAATCAAGCTACCGGACCCAAATTCTAACAAATTTTCTTGTTTACCCCGCGAGGTCCTTGAAAACATTACATGCATGTCATACTCATCATTGCATAACAGGTATCCTTGTTGCAGGTCACTTACCGTTCTCGCTGTTTATTTCAGCAATGGCTTGCCCGCAAGATAACCAGGACTTTCTTGCTCAAGAGACTCGGTTCGGGGAAATCCTCCTGAATCTATCCAAAGGGCAGGAGGAGCTAAGGACACTTCTCATGGAGACCTTTGTCAGAAACAGTGCTGAGGGTGAAAGGCTGAAACACCTACAAGCTGAGGTGGATGCATTGAGGGTCCAGATGCTGGGGCAGGTGACTGCCATTCAAGAGTTAGCTCAAAGACAAGATGAGCTCTGGTTTCTCGTCAACCAACTGCTTCAGGGTAACCAACTGGGGCAAAAGTCTAAGGGTAAAAAGCCAGTCATCGTTCAACCACCTTTGAGACAAGGAGGTAAGGGGAGAGCTCCTCAAATGGCTCCAGTGTCACAAATTCAACATCACAACCAACAAAAGAGCGAGAGAAGGCAGTTCACTCGGCTCAGCATGACCTTATCCCAGATATTGCCACAGTTGCTAGAGACCAAGCTGGTAACTCTAAAAGAAGCTCCGAAGAGCCAAAATACAACGTCGCCGAAGTATAACCCCAACGCCCGCTGCGCTTATCACTCTGACAGCCCGGGGCATACTATAGATGATTGTTGGAGCTTGAAAAATAAGATCCAAGACATGATCGATGCTGGAGAGATTCAGTTTAAAGTACCCAAGACTCCCCACGTGATCACGACTCCCTTGCCAAAACATGGCTAGGATTGAGAAATTTTTGTTCATTCGAATGTTCAAGTCGTAATTCTCTTCTGTTCAAAGATTTACTCATGTTAAACATTGTTATTTCATTAATGCATCGCATATGTCTGTTTTGAAGCAATATATTCGTATTCACTATATGCAAAATATTTTCATATTTTTTCTGATGATCAACTCTTGATCTAAAATTCTAAGCCTCTTGAGGGAGGATGACGAAAATGATACCACGACATTTACAGTATGCTTTTGAACAGACCCCGCTGATGAGGTACAGGCATTGTTTCAATTCCTAAACACTGGAGTTATAAGGAAGATAATCCCTCGTCAACCCCTCTAAGCCAAAGAAGTAGGAGTTTTTCTTTTCGAAATTTAAAACCCTTAATCATAACCTGGGGCAGGGTAGTTCTCTCAGTTGATCCAGGTGCATGACAAATGGCACCAAATAAGTCCTTACAAAACGAAGAAAAACAGTGATGGTTCCGAATAATCAATAAAGAAAGGCAGTCATTATCTCAAAAAATAAAAAACCCATTAAGTTAAAACCCATGAAGGAGACTTACAAAACTAGGGCATCCCGCTGACTGTGATTCCAAAAAAGGAAGCAGTTCAGGCAAAAAAAAAACATAGGGATAACAAAGTCAAAAAAAAAGAAAGAGGTCTTACAAACCCTCGACAAAAAATGACTGCCTATTCAAAAGAAATCATCAATATCTGAACCATCATTGGAACATCAAAGCAAAGACTCGAGCAAGGTCTAATGCATGATCAACTGAGTTTAGGTTTGAAGAACATCACGAAGAGCGGGTGGGTACAAATAATTTGAGCCTTTATCCTTTGTTTCTTAAACCATGAACCAGGCCACGTTATAACCCTTAAAAGTCCTAGCTGAAGCATGGGTTAGTTCGAAAGCATACTGTTACAAAAGGTATCCTGACTCCTTAAGGCCTACGGTAAATAAGGAGTTGACATCACGTTTTACAAACATTCACTTGTTTTATGAAAAAGAATGCATTTTCAAAATCTTCAAGACAGACATAAGCTTTGCATTTTTTATATAACATTGTTTGCACATGACTATTTGTTTGAACAGCAGGGAAATTCGCACGACGAATGCCTAATGAACAGAAGTACCTCCAATCAAGGGGCAGACATGACCATGGTCCATTATCTGGGGCAGTCCAATCAAGATTCGGAGAATCTCTCAAAGGCCAAATAGCCTGGGGAAAGTCTCCGCCGGAGTCACTTGGGGCACTCCAGCAACGAATCTTGCCTGATCAAACACCTTCTGGTGGCATGGCAAAACACTTCTAACAGGGGCAACTCCATGCATTCTGAAAGCATGGACATAGTCGGAAAAAATACTACGCAAAATCAAAGACCCGCTAGGCTGACATGCCTAGGCAAAAATTAGGGCTTCCCGGCGAACCAAAAGGGTTCGGGCAAAATGAAGGGATGAAATGAAAAATCTGTACACCCGGCAAGTCGAAAACCTGAAAAGGCGGCTTGGGCAAAAATGGGTATCCCGGTGGACTGAAAACCCGAAAGGGCGGTCCAGGCAAAAGTTAGGGATCAAAGCGTACGACTATGTCCTGTCATCTTGTCACCTGCCTACCAGAAGAAGCTTGGTCTATCAACAACTATCAGCCCCACAGGTGCCTTCTCCCATAGAAACAGGGGCAATAAAGAAGTTGTCTAAGCAATCTAATTGTTCCATCCTCCAAGGTATCAAGGTAGGTTCGGTGGAAGAACATAACCAGTACATCTTAATTCCCCAGAGAGTGAGCCATCAAGTCAGTGCACTCTCGCCAAGCAAAGCTACTATCAAACTTAAGGAAAGTTGGGTATCCTCCCGCAGATCTCAACATTCCCCAGCAATGTATGGATATTCTTAACAAGCATCCCCGACAGTCTTGGTCTAAAGATTGTTCCCCGGCGGTATATTAAACATTCAGAGAAGTTACTTCCCCGATACAGTTCAAAACTTCCCCAAGAGAGTCCAATCTAATTCCCCAGGAAAGTTGGAATCCATCTCCCCAAGCAGTAAGCTTATCCCTAGTAGATTCTGGAAGCTTATCCTCGTAGAGCGAACGCGTCTCCCGGCTTTATTCAAAGAGTTATTTCCTTACCAGGATATAACTGGGTTATCCTCAGCCAAAAGCCACGGAAAGGTCGTCGTCAACACAGTTCTTTCTTATCCCCAGCGAAGTCTATTAGCACTTCCAACACAACAAGGGTATCCCCAGCAAATTATTATCAATATTCCAGCAAAGTATCTCTCTCCCCACAGAGTATTGCTTCCCAGCAAGATCGTTAGAGTACTTTTCTCCCCGCAGAGTAATCCATTCGCCAAGTTTATCCCCAACAGAGTTATCTTCTCCTATCGGCATTCTTGCAGCTATCATCCCCAGCAGAAGCAAAATCTATTCTTCAATATCAGCCCAGGATATGACTTCCCGGCACCCGTCAAGGATTTACTTTCCTAGACGAAAATATACATTCATAAACATCGCACCTCCATACATCATTATAGCATGCATATACGCATCATATCTTACAAATCTCATTTATGTTGAGAACATCATTGCTTGATCCATATCATGCATTACATATGACTAACCTTTACCTTTCAGGAAAGATTCAGTTAAATTCTCAATCATATTTCAAGACCTAGACCGGTTCAGTTAATCGACTCCAAAGATTTCTTATCCAGTCCAAGGCCTTCTCTAGTCCCGCTAAATCGACCCCAAACAGATTTTTCTGATGAAGACTCAATAGAAGTTATCAAAGGTTTTTCTCAAACGTCCGCTTTTGAGATTATAATTGCCTATGGTTCTCTCCCCGATCCTGCGGAGATGATAATTCCATTCCAGGTTTTTCTCAAATGTCCGCTTTTGAGATTATAATTTCCTATGGTTCTCTCCCCAATGCTGCGGAGACGATAATTCCATTCCAGGTTTTTCTCAATGAATGTTATTGAGATTATAATTTCCTATGGTTCTCTCCCCAATGCCGCGGAGACGATAATTCCATTCCAGGTTTTTCTCAATGAATGTTATTGAGATTATAATTTCCTATGGTTCTCTCCCCGATGCTGCGGAGATGATAATTCCATTCCAGGTTTTTCTCAAACGTCCGCTTTTGAGATTATAATTTCCTATGGTTCTCTCCCCAATACTGCGGAGATGATAATTCCATTCCAGGTTTTTCTCAAACGTCCGCTTTTGAGATTATAATTTCCTATGGTTCTCTCCCCAATGCTGCGGAGACGATAATTCCATTCCAGGTTTTTCTCAATGAATGTTATTGAGATTATAATTTCCTATGGTTCTCTCCCCGATGCTGCGGAGATGATAATTCCATTCCAGGTTTTTCTCAAATGTCCGCTTTTGAGATTATAATTTCCTATGGTTCTCTCCCCAATGCTGCGGAGACGATAATTCCATTCCAGGTTTTTCTCAATGAATGTTATTGAGATTATAATTTCCTATGGTTCTCTCCCCGATGCTGCGGAGATGATAATTCCATTCCAGGTTTTTCTCAAACGTCCGCTTTTGAGATTATAATTTCCTATAGTTCTCTCCCCAATGCTGCGGAGACGATAATTCCATTCCAGGTTTTTCTCAATGAATGTTATTGAGATTATAATTTCCTATGGTTCTCTCCCCGATGCTGCGGAGATGATAATTCCATTCCAGGTTTTTCTCAAACGTCCGCTTTTGAGATTATAATTGCCTATGGTTCTCTCCCCAATGCTGCGGAGATGATAATTCCATTCCAGGTTTTTCTCAAACGTCCGCTTTTGAGATTATAATTTCCTATGGTTCTCTCCCCAATGCTGCGGAGACGATAATTCCATTCCAGGTTTTTCTCAATGAATGTTATTAAGATTATAATTTCCTATGGTTCTCTCCCCGATGCTGCGGAGATGATAATTCCATTCCAGGTTTTTCTCAAACGTCCACTTTTGAGATTATAATTTCCTATGGTTCTCTCCCCAATGCTGCAGAGACGATAATTCCATTCCAGGTTTTTCTCAATGAATGTTATTGAGATTATAATTTCCTATGGTTCTCTCCCCGATGCTGCGGAGATGATAATTCCATTCCAGGTTTTTCTCAAATGTCCGCTTTTGAGATTATAATTTCCTATGGTTCTCTCCCCAATGCTGCGGAGATGATAATTCCATTCCAGGTTTTTCTCAAACGTCCGTTATTGAGATTATAATTTCCTATGGTTCTCTCCCCAATGTTGCGGAAACGATAATTCCATCCCAGGTTTTTCTCAATGCTTGCTTATTGAGATTATAATTTCCTATTGGTTCTCTCCCCAATGCTGCGGAGATGATAATTCCATCCCAGGTTTTTCTCAATGCCTGCTTATTGAGATTATAATTGCCTATGGTTCTCTCCCCGATGCTGCGGAGACGATAATTCCATTCCAGGTTTTTCTCAAACGTCCGCTTTTGATATTATAATTGCCTATGGTTATCTCCCCGATCCTGCGGAGATGATAATTCCATCCCAGGTTTTTCTCAATGTTTGCTTTTGAGATTATAATTTCCTATGGTTCTCTTCCCGATCCTGCGGAGGTGGTAATCCCAAGATTTTCTCAACGATTGCTATTGAAGTTAAAGTCATCCAAGGTTCTCTCACCGTTCCTGCTGAGGTAGTAACCACCCCTGGTGCATTCATCATCTTTTGAAACTCCAGATCCAGCTCCTGTAACCAGTCAGGACACATCTATACCAAGCATCTGAAGACCAACTCCTGCAACATGTCAGGTACTCATCTTCTTTTCTGCAGGTACGCAAGTTCTCGCTAAGGAATCTCTTATGCGACCAACATCCAGATGGCATCTATAAGCCCATCATCCTATTCATCAACATTTAAATGCCATCATCGCACTGCTACTATGTGAGCGCAAATTTCTGGGCACTCTAGTGTTCAATCATCTTCTACCCTCGGATTACGAAAGGCACGTCAGCCAATTTGCATCCTCAGGTCTAAGAAGATTGAACAAGGGCAACTGTTGTACCCCAAAATTTTCCCTCCCATATTCTTCAGAAATTGCCAAGTCAAGCTTCAAAATCTCCCCAAGGGTTGCACAGCTCAAGAGCCTCCTAAACAGTCAAAATTAGGGTTTTGATTCTGATCAAGAAAATGAAGTTTCCAAGGGTCCAATCAAGTCCCATATGCCTATAAATATGGTCAAGCATCCTCATACCAAGTTTCAAGACTTTCAACACAAAATTGCACAGTCAAAACCCTAATTGCACTACAATCAACTGTAGGGGCAAAATGGTCATTTGGAAGTCAAAAGTTCAAATTTTTGGTCAACATCTCATTTTGAAGCCAAAAACATCATTTGATCAATGCTTGATCATGATTCTCAAAGCTTGGCTCAAAAATCATCAAGATGCAAAAGTTTCCTTATTTGGACAGCTGAAAAAGTCAGCTGTAAATTGACCAGGGCATAACTTTCACATGGATTATCAGAAAATTTCCATCCAAAGCTCATTTTGAAGAGAAAGACATTTCCTACAACTCATCTTCATACTCCAAGTCCAAGAAATGCTCTCACAAAAAGTTATCAATTTCAACATTATAGGTCATTTTCAAAAGTCAACAAAAAGGGACTTTAAGTCAAAGGCCATAACTTGCGATTGGTAAATAAAAATGACATGGGACGAAAGACATTGGTTAGAGGACTCAAAGACCTTTCCAAAATGACCAAGAACATGAGCAAAGCTTAAAAATTGAGCAAGTTATGCCTTGTGGAAGTTGGGAAATTTTTGGATATTTTGAAAAGTCAACATTGATTCAAATGACCTAAAATTGCTAATGGGCCTATTTTCCTTCCACAATTCATCATCCAAGGCATGTGCACGACCACTTGGCCCAAAGGGAAGTTTTTCTTCATTTTTTATTTATTTATTTGAATTTTTATTAATAATAATTCATTTAAATCAATTAAATACATGAAAAATACTTAACCTAAGTTTTTCAATCTTTTTGTGCATGAAATATACTCAATAATTCGTGCATGATCAGATATGGACGGAATTGAATTGATTGGATATGATTAGGGTCAAAATAGCATGAAAAATATTGAAAAAAGATCTTTGAAAATCAAATCTTCCAAACCATGAATGCAAAGGTTTTGGATCAAGTTTTCAACCCTAAATCATTCATACATAAGTATCAAACGCAACCCTAATGCCATAAACCCCGAAGCTGCGCAAAAACCCCATTATCAAACTCAAGTTTTTTTTGCAAAAAATTCCAATTCTGAAAACCTATTTGCAGGTCGATTCAAGCCAAGAAACTCATCCTATCACATTCCTGGGACACCAAGGAACCTTCCTGGATCAAAAACATCAATTCTAACACCTTGAATCACTGTACAGAAGCCAAGCTTTCTTCACTTTTTTTCATAATCGTGTTTCCATATTTAGGCATTTACATAGCATTTTGTTTGTGTATTCATACTAATTGATATGTTCTGAAGCTAACCATCTACTTTGATTGAGTTTTTGTGTGCTATGTACGATTCCACCATGGTTGTCTTTTAGGGTTCATGAAGCTTCAAATTGGGTTTTTTTAATTAAGGAAAAATTGGAGCATAAGACTTAGGCCACTCAATTCAGCATACTCAGACGATCACAAGGCCACCCTCGCGCTCAATTTATGAGCGTCCCTGGGCTAGTCGCTATTTTTCAGAAACTGGCCTAAGGGAACACTAACAAAACCGTTGCTAAATTGTTCTTGTTTCAGGAAAATAAAACCAAGCGAAGGAGATGATGAAGTGGCGAGCGTTGGTTGGTCTGTTCAAAAATTCGCGCTAAAATCCACTAACGCGTTTGTTTTGTTTTATATTGATCGCTTATTATATAACATACAAAGAAAACCAAGTGGAGCATTGGCAAGCGCGTTGATTGGTAAACCTCATGACCTGGGTTCGAGCCCCAGGTCCTCACCCCCTTTCACATTATTTTTCAATTAATGGTTCTATGCAGATTATGTCCTGAAGACGCACCATACGCTCCTCCATCAAGCCATCCACGTGTTCTCCACTATCAATCCAAGGAACACAATCTGAAGAGCACGGTATACGTCAGTCAATGCTCCCACACGCTGCCTGAAAAAAGTCAACAAGGCCTCCAGTGATGGGCCTGAATTGCTGGGCTGTACCTCCACTTTGGGGACTGAAACCCCCTAGGTTTGCCAATTTTTTTTACTTTCTTTATTTTGCATTATTATTATTTTCTTTTAATTATTGTCTTTTAATTCAATTATTTTCATAAAAATACAAAACAATAAAAAATCAGAAAAGCTAAAAAATAATAAGTATTTTATTTTAGTGTTTTTGTAAATAAATTCATTAATTAACTAGTTTTAAATTAGGTTTTAATCTTAACTTTTTTAATAAAAATCTAAAAAATATAGAATTAGGGTTTAATTAATTTTTTATCCCTTTTTATTTTCCTTCATAATAATTAAATGTTTAATATTATTTATTTTTATAATTAAATGGCATGTAAATTAATTAGGGTTAATTTTAGGATAAACTTTAACGTTTTCATAATAATAAAAAAAAAACTAGAATTAGGGTTAGCATGTTATTCTAATTAATTCTTTTTTCATAAAAATTATAAAATACAAAAATACCAAAAAGACAATTTCTTTTCCTTTTAATTTTAATTAATTCATCGTTTAATTTAATTTTTGCAAAAAAGGGTCCAGCGCCCTCGTTTTAATTCTTATTCAATTCGCATATTTATTTTATTTCGTTTAATTATTTATGTACCTCTCCCAAGGCCTTGTAAATTAATTTCTCGCACTTTACTTTTCATTATTTCCTTATTTTTCTGTCAAATCGGGTTCAAGAAATTTTGGCGATGTGGACCCGCGCCTTTTGTAATAGCTTAGGATCTTTTACTTTTTGCAATTTTTTACTGTTAATCAAGGCATGAAAGAATGAATGGATAAAAATAAAAACAAGCGTAGATCACCAATAACATGACAAAAGACAAAAATATCTGAAAACGACACACAAATCACACACCACCCCTAGGGTACGCCTCACTGTTGCCTTGCCTCGAAAGGTGATCGTCGAGTAGAGGATGTCTTAGTAAGTCCTCATGATCCGGGAACCTGACATGAGGGTAGCTTCTAAGGTGTCTTCCCATTGCTCTGGTGATCACCATGTCCCGAACCTCGAATTGACCCGAACACCTCCAACGGTGGTGCTACCTACCTCTCAATGGTGGGATGGCACTACTGTAAAGGACATTTACACAGACGAATTCCTTAGGGTAGGTAGACGACTCTAGATACTTGCTCTAATTTCAAAACAATTCAAAGAAATACTTTTCACACCAACACATTTTCAAAAAGCTTTCGAAAGCATTTTTTCAAACATTCTTGAGGACCGATACAAGAGTCGAATTGAAATTTTCAAAGAAACTTTTTAAAACCCACAGTTGAAAAGCAAACAAACCTTTTTGAAAACACAATGAGCAAGTATCTAAGAGCCCATGGATAACCATGGATAGAAAGGGTGCTAACACCTTCCCTTTTTATAATCTACCTCCCGAACCGAGAACTAATCTCAATAAGGAATTTTTCTGTGCTTTTGTCCTTTCCATATTGGAGAAAATAAAAGATGGTGGCGACTCTTGCTTCCGCGACATTTCGCGAACCAGCGTTAAACAGTCAGTTCCAGATCCACTGATCACACTAGTCTTTATATGTCACCATCATCTTCTGTAAAATCTTCTTGATATTCTTGTTGGCGGCTTCCACTGCGCCATTCATTTTTGGTCGATACAGAGAAGAATTGTGGTGCTTAATTTTGAGATATGTGCAGAGTTACGTGATCATAGTATTTTTAAGGTTAGTACCATTGTCTATGATGATCCTTTCAGGTATGCCATACCACGATATGAGGTTATGTTTGATGAACCAGGCCACAACATTTTTGGTAACGGAGGCAAACAAGGTTGCTTCAATCCATTTTATGAAGTAATTAATAGCAAGTAGGATAAAACGATGCCCATTAGAAGCGGTAGGCTTAAACTCTTCGATCATATTAATACCCCATATTGCAAATGGCCAAGGAGTATTCAAAACATTCAGAGGAACTAGAGGCACATGTACTTTGTCAGCATAAATATGGCATTTCCAATAAGTTCTGGAATGATGATGGCAATCAGTTTCGATAGTAGACCAATAATAACCCGCTATCAGAATTTTCTTAGACATCATATGTACACTGGAGTGAGTACCAATGACTCCTTCATGCATATCCTCTATAATCTTCTCAGCTTCCTTTTTGTCTACACAACAAAGAGGAGTCGAATCGTGATTTCACTTATACAAAACTCTGTTACTCAGAAAGAACTTGGCAGAGGACCTCCATAGGAATTTCCTATCATTAATAGATGCCCCTTTAGGATATTCTTGAGCCTCGAGGTATCTTTTCACTTCATGGTACCAATACTTCTCCTATACTCCATCAGTATCAACTTCGTAACAATGTGTCGGTTCGTCCAATCTCTCGATAGTGATTCAAGGAGCTTCATTGTCCCATTTGTCTCTGAACATAGATGACATGGTAGCCAACACGTCTGCCAATTGATTCTCTTCTCGTGGGATATGTTCAAAAGCGATTTCTTGGAAGTATGGAATTAATATCAACACATGCTCTCGATAATGAATGATATTTGGATGCTTCGTATCCCATTCACCCTTAATCTGACTGATTACTAGGGCTGAGTCCTTGTATACATTTAAGAATTTAATTCTCATATCGATAGTAGCCTTGATAACCATGATGCACGCTTCGTACTCTACAATGTTATTGGTACACTCAAAACATAATCTGGAGGTGAAAGGCGTATGACAACCCTTAGGAGAGACGATTACAACACCAATTCCATTACCAAGTGCATTAGAAGCTCCATCAAAAACCATAGTCCATCGGGATCTTGGATCAGGTCCTTCATACGGTCCAGGTTCTTCATAATCAATAATTAGCATAATATTCTCATCCGGGAATTTAAAATTCATAGACTGATAGTCATCTATGGATTGATGAGCCAAATGATCTGCCAGTACACTTACTTTGATTGCTTTCTGAATGGTGTAATAAATGTCAAATTCTGTCAAGACCATTTGCCATCTTACTATTCTTCCGAAGAGAGCAGGTTTCTCGAATATGTATTTTATCAGATCTATCTTAGAGATCAATAAAGTAGTATGGGTAAACATATACTGTCTTAGTCTGCGAGCAGCCCATGCCAAAGCTTAACAAGTTTTCTCGAGCAGTAAGTATCTTGTCTCACAGTCGGTAAACTTTTTGCTAAGGTAGTATATTGCATGGTCTTTTCAACCAGACTCGTCATGTTTCCCCAATGCACACCCCATTGAGTTCTCTAACACTGTTAGATACATGATCAGAGGTCTTCCTTCAACCGGTGGCATCAGAATTGGAGGCTCATGAAGATATTCTTTGATTTTGTCGAAGGCTATCTGATAATCATTGTTCCACTTCACTACTTGATCTTTCTTTAGTAACTTGAAGATCGACTCACAAGTAGCGGTCAAATGGGAAATAAATCTGGAAATGTAGTTTAATCGTCCCAGGAAACCTCTAACTTCCTTCTCATTATAGGGAGCTGACATTTCTTGAATGGCTTTAACCTTTGCAGGATCAACTTCAATACCTTTACCACTGACGACAAAGCCTAGTAGTTTACCAGATCTTACCCCAAAGGTTCACTTGTTCAGATTTAGTCTCAACTTGTATTTCTTCAACCTCTCAAACAGCTTGTGCAAGTGATCAAGGTGCTCTTTTTCAATTTGAGACCTGGCTATCATGTCATCGATGTAAACCTCTATCTCATGATGGATCATATCATGGAACAAAGCTACCATGGCACGCTAATATGTCGTATCAAAGTTCTTTAAACAAAAGCATTACTTTGTAATAGAAAATGCCCTACTGTGTGACAAAAGTAGTCTTCTCCATGTTTTCATGAGCCATCTTGATTTCATTATACCTAGAGAAGCCATCCATGAAGGAAAATATTTTGTGTTGAGCGGTGTTGTCAACCAGAACATCAATATATGGAATCGAAAAGTCGTATTTAGGGCTTGCCTTATTCAGATCCCTATAGTCTACACACATGCGCACATTTCCATCCTTCTTAGGTACTGGCACCACATTTGCAACCCACTGAGGATAGGACATATACGAAGAACCTTCTGCTTAATAGGAGGACGACCTTCTTTCATTGGTAGACGGTGAACCACAATATCAGTATCAAGCCATGGCATGTCTTCATACGACTAAGCAAAGATCTCAACATAATTATGCAACATATAGATTAATCTCTTTTTGACACTGTCTTCTAGGTTGGCACCTATCTTAATTTCTTTTTTGTCATCTTCAGTACCCAAGTTCACAACCTCGACTGGATCTTCATGTGGTTGTATAGCTCTTTCTTATTGCTCTAATAGTCTAGCAAGTTCTCCAGGAACTTCACAATCTTCCTCACCTTTATCCTCGACTTGGTAGATCGTATTTTCAAAGTCATAATTGGAAATAGGAAAATTGTTATCAATAGGATCCAGAGTGGATATAGATCTGCAATTGTTATGTGGGTGTGTGTGATCGGTGGATCTGGAACTGACTGTTTAACGCTGGTTCGTGAAATGTCACGGAAGCAAGAGTCGCCACCGTCTTTTATTTTCTCCAAATGGAAAGGACAAAAGCACATAAAAATTCCTTAAAGAGATTGCTCTCGGTTTGGGAGGTAGATTATAGAAAGGGAAGGTGTTAGCACCCTTTCTATCCATGGTTATCCATGGGCTCTTAGATACTTGCTCAATGTGTTTTCAAAAATGGTTTGTTTGCTTTTCAACTGTGGGTTTTAAAAAGTTTCTTTGAAAATTCCAGTTCGACTCTTGTATCGGTCCTCAAGAGTGTTTGAAAAATGCTTTCGAAAGCTTTTTGAAAATGTGTTGGTGTGAAAAGTATTTTTGAATTTGTTTTGAAATTAGAGCAAGTATCTACGAGAACCTACCTACCCTAAGGAATTCGTCTGTGTAAATGTCTTTTAAAGTAGTGCCATCCCACCATTGAGAGGTAGGTAGCACCACCGTTGGAGGTGTTCGGGTCAATTCGAGTTTAGGGACATGGTGATCACCAGAGCAATGTGAAGACACCTTAGAAGCTACCCTCATGCCAGGTTCCCGGATCATGAGGACTTACTAAGACATCCTCTACTCGACGATCACCTTTCGAGGCAAGGCAACAGTGAGGCGTACCCTAGGGGTGGTGTGTGCGATTCGTGTGTCAGATTCGTTTGTATTTATCTTGTCATGTTATCGGTGTTCTACGCTTGATTTTACTTAAGGCCATTCATTCTTGCATGCTTTTTGTTAATAGTTAAAAATTGCGAGGAAAAGTAAATCTAAAGCTATTACAAATGGCGCGGGTCCACATCGCCAAAATTAAACCGGACCCGATTTGACAGAAAAGTAAAGAATTAAAAGTGCGAGAAGTTATTACAAGGCTTCGGGACAGATACATAATTATTTAAGCAATAAAATAAATACGCGAATTAATGAGAATTAAGAACATGGGCGTTGGACCCTTTTGCAAAAAATTAAAATTAACGAGGAATTAAAATTAAAATTAAAAGAAAGCAAGAATTTGTTTTTGTTTTTTTGGAATTTTTATGTTTTTTAAGATTTAATAGAAAAAGAATTAATTAAAACTAAAATAAAATGTTAAACCTAGTTCTAATTATTTTTTAAGTTATTAAGAAAGATATTGAAGTTTTTAACCTAAATTAATCCTAAATTAATTTACAATTTTAACTATGAAAATAAGTAAGATAAATAGTATTATTATGAAAGGAAAAATTAAAAAAAGAATGAAAATTAATTAAACCTAATTCTATATTTTTTAGATTTTATTATGAAAAGAATTAATATTAAAACCCTAATTTAACTAAATTCAATTATATACAAATATTTACAAGAAAATATTAAAATAAAATATTTATTGTGTTTTTATCTTTTCTGATTTTTTAGGCATTTTTTTATATTTTTGTTAAAAATAATTAATTAAGGCAAAACAATAAAGCAAACAAAATAATAGTTGAAAATAAAATATAAAGAAAATATATGGAATTTGCAAACCAGGGGGGGTAGAAGTCCCAAATAGGAGGTTTTGATCCAGTAATTTGGCCCAACAAGCTTGATCCATTTGACCTTTCCATGCAGCGTGCACATGCGTTGACCATGGTATATGAGGTTCATCAATCTTGAGCCTTTGATCTGAAGCAGCTGGACGCGTGGAAGGATAGATCTGGAGGATGTATGGTGAGCTCCAACCTGGACATTGCATATGAATATACATAGCAAAAGAATATGGGAAATTATACAGACCTGGGGCTCGAACCCAGGTCACTAGCATCACCAATCAACACCTGTGCCACTGAGCCATGTCAACGCATTTGTTATATAATAAGCAAACAAATAATATAAAAAGAAAGTGGATTAATGCTGGGAAACGCGCGCAAATTTTTGAACACGCCAATCAGCGTATGCCACGACCTCGTCTTCCTCACTATCCCTGAAACAGAAAATATGAGGCAACGGTTTTAGGAATGTTCTTTTAGGCCGTTTTCAAGAAAATAGCGACTAGCTCTCCTTGGCACATAAATTCAGCGCGATGGGTGCTTCTTCTTCGTCCAGATGCACTGAACTCAATGGTCTTGGTCTCAGCCTCTAATTTTGCCTTATTGCCAAAGCCCTAATTTAACATCCTGCAAACCCTAGAAATCAAGCATGGCGAAATCTCGTATACAGCGTAATAATTCAATTAAACATAATGGTTAGCTTTAGAATCTCATGAGGAATAAGAATCCATGAATAAAATGTTATGAAAGTGCATAGAATGCAAAACACGATAATGGAAAAAAATGGCAAAAGAGTGACTTCTGTACAGCGTTTCAAGAGACTATCTTTGATGCTTTTGATTGGAATATGTCCAGTAATCCTTGAGGAAGCTATTGGAATGAGTTTTGTGTTTTGAATCGACCTCTAACAATGATTTCAGAATTGCTTTTTTAGAGAAAAATTCAAGCTTTGTAATGGCCTCTTCTGAGCTGCTGCGCCTCCCCCCTGATTAGGTTTTTGTTTATGCTTATGTAGTGAATGTATTAGGTTAACAAAATTCAATCAAATCTCTTGTAATCATGGTTTTGCATATTTGATTTCTTAAGATCTTTTTCATATCTTTTTCAAGTGTTCTTTGTGTCAATTAGGATCCAATTAAGCCAAATCTTTCCATAATTGTACAAGCACGAAATATTGAGTCTAAAACATGCATAAAAGGATTGGTTAGGGTGGATTAAATATTTTTCATATATTTAAATGATTTAAATGAATTAATATGAATAAAAATTCAAATAAATAAATAAAAAATGAGAAAATACTTCCCTTTGGGCCAAGTGGTCGTGAACATGCTTAGAATGATGAATCATGGAAGAAAAATGGGCCCATTAGCAATTTTAGGTCATTTGGATCAAAGTTGACTTTTCAAAATATCCAAAAATTTCCCAACTTCCACAAGGCATAACTTGCTCAATTTTTAAGCTTTTCTCATGTTCTTGGACATTTTGGAAATGTCTTTGAGTCCTCTAACCAATGCCTTTGGTCCCATGTCATTTTGATTTACCAATCGCAATTTATGGCCTTTGACTTAAAGTCCCTTTTTGTTGACTTTTGAAAATGACCTATAATGTTGAAATTGATAACTTTTTGTGAGAGCATTTCTTGGACTTGAAGTATGAAGATGAGTTGTAGGAAATGTCTTTCTCTTCAAAATGAGCTTTGGATGGAATTTTTCTGATAATCCATGTGAAAGTTATGCCCTGGTCAATTTCAGTTGACTTTTTCAACTGTCCAAATAAGGAAATTTTTGCATCTTTGATGATTTCTGAGCCAAATTTTGAGAATCATGATCAAGCATTGATCAAATGATGTTTGTGGCTTCAAAATGATATGTTGACCAAAAATTTGAACTTTTGACTGTCAAATGACCATTTTGCCCCTACAGTTGACTGTAGTGCAATTTAGGGTTTTGACTGTGCAGTTTTGAGCTGAATGCCTTGAAACTTGATATGAGGATACTTGACCATATTTGTAGGCATATGAGACTTGATTGGGCCTTTGAAAACTTCATTTTCTTGATCAGAACACAAACCCTAGTTTTGACTGTATAGGGGACCTTTGCAGCTTGGCTTGGCAATTTCTTGAAGAATATGGGAGGGCAAATTTTGGTGTACAACAGTGTGTATACGAACATATAGTTATTTTGAAAGCGAAAAAGTAAAAGAAAGACAAAGATCACAAAATTTGAATGCAAAACATCCAATGATTGTATTAAATGAAAACATGCAAATGAAAACATGACAACCCTAACAAATGGACCGTTGTGCCCCGGGTAAGGCACAAGGCTTTAAATTATTGTTCAAATTACATAACCAAATACTTGGAAAGAGAAAATAGAAAATGGCATTTACTCCTGACTAAAGGAGATTGGTACAAAGTCTTCAGTTGTCCAATTGGTGAGCCCTTTGTTAGCAGTCAGGAAGATCCAGTTACGCAGGTCATTGTCGCTATCAGCATCTTCTATACCATTTACCCCCTTGTCATGGTTCGGCATGGGAGCAGTGATCATATTTTGAGTCTTAGGAGGATCAAATTTAATCTCCTTAGAGTCAATCATATCCTGGATTTTATTTTTTAGAGCCCAACAACCATTTGTGTCATGTCCAGGACTGTTGAAATGATAGGAACATTTCACATTAGGATTATATCGAGGAGAGGAGGTGTTAGGATTCTAGGGAGGATCTCTCAACATAATCAGATCTACTTCAATAAGTGTTGTAACTCCTGAGACAATGGCATATTGATCTTGGTAAATTGTCTCATGGGTGTGTCTGACCTACGTTGATTTCCCTGTTGATGTTGTGTTAGTACGAGAGGAGGCCTTTGACTGGATAAGCATCAGGAAAATCTTAGGTTCGATTTGACTGAACCGGATAAGGTCTTGGAATATCTTCAACTGGATAAGCATCAGGGAGATCTTAGGGTCGATCTGACTGAACCAGAGAAGGCCTTTGACTGGATAAGCATCAGGAAAATCTTAGGGGCGATTTAACTGAACCGGACAAGGTCTTGAAATATCTTCAACTGGATAAGCATCAGGGAGATCTTAGGGTCGATCTGACTGAACCAGAGAAGGCCTTTGACTGGATAAGCATCAGGAAAATCTTAGGGTCGATTTATCTGAACCGGTCTAGGTCTTGGAATATTTTCAACTGGATAAGCATCAGGGAGATCTTAGGGTCGATCTGACTGAACCAGAGAAGGCCTTTGACTGGATAAGCATCAGTAAAATCTTAGGGTCGATTTAACTGAACCGGTCAAGGTCTTGGAATATCTTCAACTGGATAAGCATCAGGGAGATCTTAGGGTCGATCTGACTGAACCAGAGAAGGCCTTTGACTGGATAAGCATCAGTAAAATCTTAGGGTCGATTTAACTGAACCGGTCAAGGTCTTGGAATATCTTCAACTGGATAAGCATCAGGGAGATCTTAGGGTCGATCTGACTGAACCAGAGAAGGCCTTTGACTGGATAAGCATCAGTAAAATCTTAGGGTCGATTTAACTGAACCGGTCAAGGTCTTGGAATATCTTCAATTGGAATAAGTGTCAGAACGTCGCCATATCTGGTTTATATCTGGACTATATCTGGAAGGAAATCTGGAAGCAGCATCAGAACGTCACCATATCTGGTTTACATCTGAAACTATATCTGGAAGGAAATCTGGAAGCAGCATCAGAACGTCACCATCTCTGGGTCATATCTGAAACTATATCTAGAAGGAAATCTGGAAGCAGTATCAGAACGTCACCATCTCTGGGTCATATCTGAAACTATATCTAGAAGGAAATCTGGAAGCAGTATCAGAACGTCGCCATCTCTGGGTCATATCTGAAACTATATCTAGAAGGAAATCTGGAAGCAGTATCAGAACGTCGCCATCTCTGGGTCATATCTGAAACTATATCTGGAAGGAAATCTGGAAGCAGCATCAGAACGTCACCATCTCTGGGTCATATCTGAAACTATATCTAGAAGGAAATCTGGAAGCAGTATCAGAACGTCACCATCTCTGGGTCATATCTGAAACTATATCTAGAAGGAAATCTGGAAGCAGTATCAGAACGTCGCCATCTCTGGGTCATATCTGAAACTATATCTAGAAGGAAATCTGGAAGCAGTATCAGAACGTCGCCATCTCTGGGTCATATCTGAAACTATATCTAGAAGGAAATCTGGAAGCAGTATCAGAACGTCACCATCTCTGGGTCATATCTGAAACTATATCTAGAAGGAAATCTGGAAGCAGTATCAGAACGTCGCCATCTCTGGGTCATATCTGAAACTATATCTAGAAGGAAATCTGGAAGCAGTATCAGAACGTCGCCATCTCTGGGTCATATCTGAAACTATATCTAGAAGGAAATCTGGAAGCAGTATCAGAATGTCACCATATCTGGTTTACATCTGAAACTATATCTAGAAAGAATTGCGATAGTTGATAGTAATCATTTTGGTATTGATCTTTTTCCTGAAAAGGCAAAACATAATTGTATGCAAAATCATGATGCATGAACTGTATGTCTTCAAAATTAATGAGATTCGTGTAGTATGATGCATATGCATGCTATAATGTATGAAGATGTGATGTTTATGAATGTATTTTTGTCTAAGAAAATAAATCCTTGACAGGTGCCGGGAAGTCACTCCTGGGCTGATGTTGAAGAATAGGTTTTGCTTCCGCCGGGGATGATAGTTGCAAGAATTCCGATAGGAGAAGATAACTCTATTGGGGAATAAACTTGGCGAATGGGTTACTCTGCGGGGAGACAAATACTCTAGTAGTCTTGCTGGGGAGCAATACTCTGTGGGGAGAAAAGATACTCTAGAGACCATGCTGGGAAGCAATACTCTGTGGGAAGAGATGCTTTGCTGAATTATTGATAACTTGCTGATGATATCCTTGTTGTTGGAAGTGTTGATGGACTTCGCTGGGGTAAGAAGACTGTGTCGACGACGATCTTTCCGTGGCTTTTGGCTGAGGATAACCCAGTTATATCCTGTTAGGGGAATAAATCTTTGAATAAAGCCGGGAGACGTATTCGTGCTCTGCGAGGATAAGCTTCCAAAATCAACTGGGGATAAGCTTACTGCTTGGGGAGATGGATTCCAACTTTCCTGGGGAAGCTGGATTGGACTCTCCTGGGGAAGTATTGAACCATATTGGTTATGTTCTTCAACGGAACTTACCCTGATACCTTGGAGGATAGAACAACCAGATTGCTTAGACCACTCTTTATTGCCCCTGTTTCTATGGGGGAGGCACTTGTGGGGTGCTGATAGTTACTGATGGACAAACCTTCTTCGGGTAGACAGATGGCAGGACATAGTCGTACGCTTTAATCCCTAACTTTTGCCTGGACCGCCCTTTCGGGTTTTCAGTCCACCGGGATACCCATTTTTTTCTCAAGCCACCTTTTCAGGTTTTCGACTTGCCGGGTGTACAAATTTTTTTCATTTCATCCCTTCATTTTGCCCGAACCCTTTTGGGTTCGCCGGGAAGCCCTTATTTTTGCCTAGGTGTGTCAACCTAGCGGGTCTTTGATTATGCGTATTTTTTCCGACTATGTCCACACTCTCAGAATGTAGGGAGTTGCCCCTGTTAGCAATGTTTTGTCATGCCACCAGAAGGTATTTGACCAGGCAAGATTCGTTGCTAGGATGCCCCAAGTGACTTAGGTGGGGATTTGCCCCAGGCTTTTTGGCCTTTTGAGAGATTCTCTGGATCTTGACTTAACTGCCCCAGGTGGTAGACCATGATCATGCCGTGCCCCTTGATTGGAGATACTCTTGTTCATTAGACTTTCATCATGCGAATTTCTATGCTGTTCAAACAAAAAGTCATATGCAAACAAAGTTATGTTAAAAATGCAAAGCTTATGTCTGTCTCGAAGATTTTGAAAATGCATTCTTTTTCATAAAACAGGTGATTGTTTGTAAAACGTGATGTCAACTCCGTATTTACCGTAGGCCTTAAGGAGTCGGGATACCTTTTGTAACAGTATGCTTTCGAACTAACCCATGCTTCAGCTAGGACTTTTGAGGGTTATAACGTGGCCGGGTTCACGGTTTAAGAAACAAAGGATAAAGGCTCAAATTATTTGTACCCACCCACTCTTCGTGATGTTCTCCAAACCTAAACTCAGTTGATCCTACGTTAGACCTTGCTCTGATTTTCCGGTGATGATTCGGATGTTGATAACTTATTTTGAATAGGCAGTCATTCCTTTTTTGTTGAGGGTTTGTAAGACCTCTTTCTTGTCTGATTTTTTGTGTTATCCCTTTCTTTTTTGCCTGAACTGTTTCCTTTTTTGGAATTACAGTCAGCGGGATGCCCCCATTTCGTAAGGCTCCTTCATGGGTTTTGACTTAATGGGTTTTTCATTTTTTGAGATAATGACTGCCTGTCCTTGTGATTTATTCAGAACCATCACTGTCTTTTGTTTTGTAAAGACCCCTTTGGTGCCATTTGTTATGCACTTGGATCAACTGAGAGAACTACCCTGCCCCAGGTTATGATAAAGGGTTTTAAATTTCGAAAAGAAAAACTCCTACTTCTTTGGCTCAGAGGGGTTGACGAGGGATTATCATCCTTATAACTCCAGTGTTTAGGGATTGAAACAATGCCTGTACCTCATCAGCGGGGTCTGTTCAAAAGCATACTGTATATTATGGTATCGTTTTCGTCATCCTCCCTCAAGAGGCTTAGAATTTTAGATCCAGAGTTGACATCAGAAAAAATATGAAAAGAAATTTGAACATAATGAAAACAATTGTATTAATTCCCAAAACAGACGTATGCGATGCATTGATAGAATAAAAGGGTTTGCTATGACATTAATTGTTTGTATAAGCAAAGAAAAATACAACTCAAAAATTCAAATAAACAAAAGGCTTCAATGATTGGGCAACGGAGCAGTGATTATGTTCGGAGTCTCAGGCACTTCAAACTGAATTTCCCCAGCGTCGATCATGTCTTGAATCTTATTCTTGAGAGGCCAGCAGTTGTCCGTAGTATGCCCCGGGCTATCAGAGTGATATGCGCACCTATCATTGGGATGATAGTTGGGAGCAGAAGTGTTCGGATTCCGGAGAGGAGCCCTTAAGGTGATCAGCCCTGCCTTCAACATTTGTTGCAGTGCTTGATCTAGCGACATGTTGATTTTGGTGTACTGTCGTTTCTCCTTGCGCTGCTGCCCCTGTCCTTGTTGAGCAGGTCCAGGATTGGAGATCTGGATTGCCCCTACCTCATGAAGGCTCTTTTTACCGTGCACAGCATTGGATTCTTTCTTTCCATGAGGATTTTTATCAGAAGGTGCAGCCTCTTGAATTTTCCCAGACCGGATGCCAGCTTCTATTCGCTCTCCAGTCAAGATAAGATCTGTGAATCCAGCAGACGAATTCCCAATTAGGTGGTTGTAGAACGGACCAGACAGGGTCCCCAAGAACATATCGACCAGTTCCCGATCAGTCAGAGGTGGTTGTACCCTTCCAGCAAGATCCCTCCATTTCTGCGCATATTCTTTAAAACCTTCACTTGATCCTAACGACATACCCTGGAGTTGGGTACGTGTAGGAGCAAGGTCAGCATTATATTGATACTGCTTGTAGAAAGAAGTAGCCAACTCCTCCCAGTTACGAACCTTGGTCCCATCTAGATGATAGAACCATTCGAGATGAGTCCCTGAAAGACTCTCCTGGAAGAAGTGGATCCACAAATTCTTGTCCACCGTATAGGGTTGAATCTTCCAAACATAGGACCTGAGATGTAACTTGGGACAAGACGCCCCGTCATACTTGGTAAAGGATGGTGCTTTGAACTTCCGAGGAATAATCACACCAGTTGACAAACCCAGATCTCCAAAATCCAGCCCAGGTACCTGTTGGATCTCCATAGCATTCAGCATATCCTCCAACTGTTTGTACTTGTCTTCGGCAGGAGGGTATTGTTCGTCGTTGAAATCTGTCTCGTTGTCGGAGACCACTGGACTGGGAACCCTTTCCTCTGGATGACTGCTTTTCCCCACAGATGGAGTTGTCCTCTCAGTTTGATCCTGCAGGGTATTCCTAGATCTGCGTCTAGGGCTGAACAAAACAGTCCTCTTCTTCTTCTTTTCTTTCTTCAAGAGCAAAGCCTTCAGATCTTGTTGCCCCTGGGTCAAATTCATGATCAGCCCTTGGAACTGGGCATTCTGAGCCTGGAGGGCCTTGATGGACTGCTCAGCTGATGATTCAGGATTCATGACGATCGGCTGAAATAAACAGCGAAGAAGGGTGAGCAACCTGTCAAAGGGATACCTGCAATGCAATGAGATGTATGACATGCATGTAATGTTTTCAAGGACCTCGCGGGGTAGACAAAAAAAGAATTTGTTAGCATTTGGATCCGGTAGCTTGATTGAAAGAACTTCATATTGTTGAGAGTCCTTCGTCCAGGGTCAAAGGCTCACCATATCCAGTGGGTCATAGCCCCTGACAACCTTAGCAAGAGGAAAATAAATCCTCTTTGCCCCTTGCTAGATGTTTGATTTGTCATGACCTGCATCACAAGCCCTTGAGATCCTTGAAATGGGTTAGGATGTATGCGATGGTATGCAATGGTATGATGTCATGCTATGCATGGGATAACGTAAGTGACCCTGTTATGAGCCCCAATTAAGGACTATAAACAAACCCTGCAAGAAACTCAGTATACTTTGTTATGGGTCCCAATTAAGGACTATAAACAACCTGCAAGTAATCCATGTGTCAGATAACAAGCATGCAAGTAGTCAAGTACGAAGGCACACAAGTCACACAAGAGAAGCCCTTAGAGTTTAGGCCAGCATGAGGTCTAGGTATTACCCTCTTGAAGTTGGTGGGCTCAACCTGTCCTATTAGAAGTAACCGGGTTCTAAGGGTCCCAATATCACGGGATTGCTTTCATTGTTCATTGTTTCGATTTGGCCACTGAACTGGCGACCGAAATATTCCAGGAAAGCAACCCTCAATTGAGTGTAGTATCGAGTATCAACCAACCTCGGACTGCACCAAAGTCAGTTATCTCACTACCCTAAAGAGGCCAAGATAGTTCAATTAAGGTTCCTAAGGTCTGTTGATGCTTCACGACACCACGCGGAGGCCCCGTACTCTCCTTGACTGAACTCAAGGGTTACCGGTACACACCAAAGTGCCACATCAATGTAGCATACTGTTTCAACCATGTCGGTATACCCCACACAGTTCCCTCACAGCCTTGTTGCTACTTTCTAAGAAGGTATCCCCAGATCCGGGTTAGGATCTATAGAACTCCCAAGACAGTCCCACAATTTAAAGCAAGCAAAGAAGACAATTGAAAGCACAAGTGATCTTAGTCCTAAGGTACACCTCACTTTAAGTATCCCCAGCAGAGTCGCCAGTTCTGTGATCGGTGGATCTGGAACTGACTGTTTAACGCTGGTTCGCGAAATGTCGCGGAAGCAAGAGTCGCCACCGTCTTTTATTTTCTCCAAATGGAAAGGACAAAAGCACAGAAAAATTCCTTAAAGAGATTGCTCTCGGTTCGGGAGGTAGATTATAGAAAGGGAAGGTGTTAGCACCCTTTCTATCCATGGTTATCCATGGGCTCTTAGATACTTGCTCAATGTGTTTTCAAAAATGGTTTGTTTGCTTTTCAACTGTGGGTTTTAAAAAGTTTCTTTGAAAATTCCAGTTCGACTCTTGTATCGGTCCTCAAGAGTGTTTGAAAAATGCTTTCGAAAGCTTTTTGAAAATGTGTTGGTGTGAAAAGTATTTTTGAATTTGTTTTGAAATTAGAGCAAGTATCTACGAGAACCTACCTACCCTAAGGAATTCGTCTGTGTAAATGTCTTTTAAAGTAGTGCCATCCCACCATTGAGAGGTAGGTAGCACCACCGTTGGAGGTGTTCGGGTCAATTCGAGTTTAGGGACATGGTGATCACCAGAGCAATGTGAAGACACCTTAGAAGCTACCCTCATGCCAGGTTCCCGGATCATGAGGACTTACTAAGACATCCTCTACTCGACGATCACCTTTCGAGGCAAGGCAACAGTGAGGCGTACCCTAGGGGTGGTGTGTGCGATTCGTGTGTCAGATTCGTTTGTATTTATCTTGTCATGTTATCGGTGTTCTACGCTTGATTTTACTTAAGGCCATTCATTCTTGCATGCTTTTTGTTAATAGTTAAAAATTGCGAGGAAAAGTAAATCTAAAGCTATTACAAATGGCGCGGGTCCACATCGCCAAAATTAAACCGGACCCGATTTGACAGAAAAGTAAAGAATTAAAAGTGCGAGAAGTTATTACAAGGCTTCGGGACAGATACATAATTATTTAAGCAATAAAATAAATACGCGAATTAATGAGAATTAAGAACATGGGCGTTGGACCCTTTTGCAAAAAATTAAAATTAACGAGGAATTAAAATTAAAATTAAAAGAAAGCAAGAATTTGTTTTTGTTTTTTTGGAATTTTTATGTTTTTTAAGATTTAATAGAAAAAGAATTAATTAAAACTAAAATAAAATGTTAAACCTAGTTCTAATTATTTTTTAAGTTATTAAGAAAGATATTGAAGTTTTTAACCTAAATTAATCCTAAATTAATTTACAATTTTAACTATGAAAATAAGTAAGATAAATAGTATTATTATGAAAGGAAAAATTAAAAAAAGAATGAAAATTAATTAAACCTAATTCTATATTTTTTAGATTTTATTATGAAAAGAATTAATATTAAAACCCTAATTTAACTAAATTCAATTATATACAAATATTTACAAGAAAATATTAAAATAAAATATTTATTGTGTTTTTATCTTTTCTGATTTTTTAGGCATTTTTTTATATTTTTGTTAAAAATAATTAATTAAGGCAAAACAATAAAGCAAACAAAATAATAGTTGAAAATAAAATATAAAGAAAATGTATGGAATTTGCAAACCAGGGGGGGTAGAAGTCCCAAATAGGAGGTTTTGATCCAGTAATTTGGCCCAACAAGCTTGATCCATTTGACCTTTCCATGCAGCGTGCACATGCGTTGACCATGGTATATGAGGTTCATCAATCTTGAGCCTTTGATCTGAAGCAGCTGGACGCGTGGAAGGATAGATCTGGAGGATGTATGGTGAGCTCCAACCTGGACATTGCATATGAATATACATAGCAAAAGAATATGGGAAATTATACAGACCTGGGGCTCGAACCCAGGTCACTAGCATCACCAATCAACACCTGTGCCACTGAGCCATGTCAACGCATTTGTTATATAATAAGCAAACAAATAATATAAAAAGAAAGTGGATTAATGCTGGGAAACGCGCGCGAATTTTTGAACACGCCAATCAGCGTATGCCACGACCTCGTCTTCCTCACTATCCCTGAAACAGAAAATATGAGGCAACGGTTTTAGGAATGTTCTTTTAGGCCGTTTTCAAGAAAATAGCGACTAGCTCTCCTTGGCACATAAATTCAGCGCGATGGGTGCTTCTTCTTCGTCCAGATGCACTGAACTCAATGGTCTTGGTCTCAGCCTCTAATTTTGCCTTATTGCCAAAGCCCTAATTTAACATCATGCAAACCCTAGAAATCAAGCATGGCGAAATCTCGTATACAGCGTAATAATTCAATTAAACATAATGGTTAGCTTTAGAATCTCATGAGGAATAAGAATCCATGAATAAAATTTTATGAAAGTGCATAGAATGCAAAACACGATAATGGAAAAAAATGGCAAAAGAGTGACTTCTGTACAGCGTTTCAAGAGACTATCTTTGATGCTTTTGATTGGAATATGTCCAGTAATCCTTGAGGAAGCTATTGGAATGAGTTTTGTGTTTTGAATCGACCTCTAACAATGATTTCAGAATTGCTTTTTTAGAGAAAAATTCAAGCTTTGTAATGGCCTCTTCTGAGCTGCTGCGCCTCCCCCCTGATTAGGTTTTTGTTTATGCTTATGTAGTGAATGTATTAGGTTAACAAAATTCAATCAAATCTCTTGTAATCATGGTTTTGCATATTTGATTTCTTAAGATCTTTTTCATATCTTTTTCAAGTGTTCTTTGTGTCAATTAGGATCCAATTAAGCCAAATCTTTCCATAATTGTACAAGCACGAAATATTGAGTCTAAAACATGCATAAAAGGATTGGTTAGGGTGGATTAAATATTTTTCATATATTTAAACGATTTAAATGAATTAATATGAATAAAAATTCAAATAAATAAATAAAAAATGAGAAAATACTTCCCTTTGGGCCAAGTGGTCGTGCACATGCTTAGAATGATGAATCATGGAAGAAAAATGGGCCCATTAGCAATTTTAGGTCATTTGGATCAAAGTTGACTTTTCAAAATATCCAAAAATTTCCCAACTTCCACAAGGCATACCTTGCTCAATTTTTAAGCTTTTCTCATGTTCTTGGACATTTTGGAAAGGTCTTTGAGTCCTCTAACCAATGCCTTTGGTCCCATGTCATTTTGATTTACCAATCGCAAGTTATGGCCTTTGACTTAAAGTCCCTTTTTGTTGACTTTTGAAAATGACCTATAATGTTGAAATTGATAACTTTTTGTGAGAGCATTTCTTGGACTTGAAGTATGAAGATGAGTTGTAGGAAATGTCTTTCTCTTCAAAATGAGCTTTGGATGGAATTTTTCTGATAATCCATGTGAAAGTTATGCCCTGGTCAATTTCAGTTGACTTTTTCAACTATCCAAATAAGGAAATTTTTGCATCTTTGATGATTTCTGAGCCAAATTTTGAGAATCATGATCAAGCATTGATCAAATGATGTTTGTGGCTTCAAAATGATATGTTGACCAAAAATTTGAACTTTTGACTGTCAAATGACCATTTTGCCCCTACAGTTGACTGTAGTGCAATTTAGGGTTTTGACTGTGCAGTTTTGAGCTGAATGCCTTGAAACTTGATATGAGGATACTTGACCATATTTGTAGGCATATGAGACTTGATTGGGCCTTTGAAAACTTCATTTTCTTGATCAGAACACAAACGCTAGTTTTGACTGTATAGGGGACCTTTGCAGCTTGGCTTGGCAATTTCTTGAAGAATATGGGAGGGCAAATTTTGGGGTACAACAGTGTGTATACGAACATATAGTTATTTTGAAAGCGAAAAAGTAAAAGAAAGACAAAGATCACAAAATTTGAATGCAAAACATCCAATGATTGTATTAAATGAAAACATGCAAATGAAAACATGACAACCCTAACAAATGGACCGTTGTGTCCCGGGTAAGGCACAAGGCTTTAAATTATTGTTCAAATTACATAACCAAATACTTGGAAAGAGAAAATAGAAAATGGCATTTACTCCTGACTAAAGGAGATTGGTACAAAGTCTTCAGTTGTCCAATTGGTGAGCCCTTTGTTAGCAGTCAGGAAGATCCAGTTACGCAGGTCATTGTCGCTATCAGCATCTTCTATACCATTTACCCCCTTGTCATGGTTCGGCATGGGAGCAGTGATCATATTTTGAGTCTTAGGAGGATCAAATTTAATCTCCTTAGAGTCAATCATATCCTGGATTTTATTTTTTAGAGCCCAACAACCATTTGTGTCATGTCCAGGACTGTTGAAATGATAGGAACATTTCACATTAGGATTATATCGAGGAGAGGAGGTGTTAGGATTCTAGGGAGGATCTCTCAACATAATCAGATCTACTTCAATAAGTGTTGTAACTCCTGAGACAATGGCATATTGATCTTGGTAAATTGTCTCATGGGTGTGTCTGACCTACGTTGATTTCCCTGTTGATGTTGTGTTGGTACGAGATTAGAAATTAGCACAACTCCTATAGATTGGTTGCAGTCAGCTCTAGCATGACCCTTTTGACCATATACAACATTAGTTTCTTTCTTACTGTTGAACGTCTTCTTCACCGTACTTGAATATGCAGCCACCTGGATCTTTCCACTTCTGATTCCACCTTCAACCTGTTCCCCTGTTAATATCAGCTCGGTGAATCCGGTTGAAGAGCTTCTGATCAGATGGTTGAAGAAAGGACCTGCCAAAGTTCCCATAAACATATCAACTAGCTCCCTATCAGACAGAGGAGGTTGAACTCTTCCTTCTAGATCCCTCCATTTCTGGGAATACTCTTTGAAGCCTTCGTTCGAGCCTATAGTCATACTCTGTAATTGCACACGATTTGGTGCAAGGTCAGCATTGTATTGGTATTATTTGTAAAAGGCAGCAGCCAAGTCTTCCAAAGTACGAATATTGGTTCTTCCTAGTGGATATAACCATTCCAACTGTGTCCCATATAGGCTCTCTTGAAATAAATGCACCCATAACTTCATGTCAGTAGTGTGTGGTTGGATCTTCCGGACATAAGACCTCAAATGAAGCTTAGGACAAGATACATAGTTGTACTTTGCAAAAGTAGGGACCTTGAATTTTTGAGGAATGACAACTCCTGATACTAAACACATATCTTCAAAATCTAGACCAAGCACTTTCTGGATCTCCATACATTTAAACGATCTTCTAGCTGCTTATAGTTCTCATCAGCAGGGGGATATTATTCGTCCAAATAGTCTTCTTCTTCTTCAGCAGGAATTTTTCCAAAACCAAGGTTGCTTCTTTTCTCGGCTTCAACACTTTTACCATCTTCCTCTTGATTGTCATCTTCATCTGATGGGATATCAAAAATTTGAGCCTGCTTGGATGGAACTTTGAACCCTCTTCCCATGTTGAGGATGCCAACTGGTGTCTTTTTCTTCTTCTTCCTGGCAATGAGAGCCTTCAGTTCTTCTTGCCCCTTGTCTAAATTCAGGAACATTTCTTGAAACTGAGCAATATGGGCTTGGAGATCGTTGACGGTTTGTTCAAGAGCCATTTCTGCTTAAATAAACAACAAGAAAATGAGAAAACATGTCTTGAGAATACCTGTTATGCAATGATATGGTATGAATGCGTATGCATGTGCAATGTTTTAAAGGACCTTGTGGGATTTAAATTTGTTTAATCAAAAAGGAAACAAAGAAACTTAGTAGTAAGTTCAAATTATAACTGCCTTTCAGGCTTACAATGAAAACAAGATAGTTAAAATATAAAACTCCTAAGTCCTAAGGTATTAAGTCTCCCATGGACGCTTCCTCTTTGTGTTGACATGTGCATTAAGGCTCTGCTCTTCGTGGAGTCATTTTGTCAGCTCCAATATTTTCTTCTCACTAGCATAGAACCGAGTCTCAAAGGTATCCCTTTCTTCCTTGAGTTGTATCCAGGACTTCTGTAGTTCTTCAAAGTCAGCAGGCATATCAGGATGGAGAATGGTATAAGAATATCTCCTTCAACAATAGGCTCCATAATTACTGGTAGGACAACAGGATATGGCATTATAAGATTTTGAGCACGAGATCACACCCATTTGAGGTAGGGCTCCAAAGGGATGGAGTTCTTATGCCCCAAAGTCTTGCTATCAATCTTATTGATCATGCCCTAAACACCGATAAACCTTTAACGATAACCTTGAGGATCATTCTCATAGTCGAATAAAATACCCTGGATGAGCATATCATAAAGATTGTCTCTTCGAGCATAACCAAACTGACGTAGAGCTAGAGAAGGGTTGTAAGTGATACTTCCACTTATGCCAAGGAGTGGAACATTAGGGAATTACCCACTACGGTCAATAATGGTGATGTCCTCTTGAGATCGGGAACACCAATAGATATCTGAATGAGCGAGTGATATCAACCTACGAGACCACCTCAAACCTTGTCCATTCTTCATCACTGATCGGGGAAGGTTCAAAATAAACCACATGGAAAGTAAAGGTATGCAGCACATGAAAGTCCCTCCCTTCCATATAGTACGAGTGTGAAGAGAATGCAGAATATCTTCGAGCAAAGTAGGCACAGGATTATGAGTAAGAAATATCTGGATGGCAATCACATCTACGAGTTGGCCTAGATTAGGGAATAGTACCAAACCATAGATCAACAAAACCAACATATCTTCAAAAGCATGAAAAATCATGGCATCTAGAAACAATCGAGCCCTTTCTATCAGAAATTTAGCAAGACCTTTAACTCCACTTCTTGTTTCCTAATTAGATAGAATGTCTGACCGTTTCAGATGTAAGGTTGTTGCAATATCTCCAGGTTTTGGAACTTGCTCAAGACCGGTGAAGGGTGTCTGGTCGAGAATAGGTACTCCAAGTAGCTTAGAGAACTCTTCCATTATGGGCACCAACTGATAATCTGGGAAGGTGAAACAATGATGCTTATGATAAAAGAACTGGAACAGAACACTCATCGTGTCTTCTTTGAAATCGGGAGTAACTAAACTGAGTAGATAGCCATGCCTTTTGGCGAATTAAGAATTTTCTGGAACCATTGAGACTAATTGCTCAAGCTTGGAAGGTACGTTCTCAAAGTTGATTCAAATAGTATTTCTGCGAGCGAAAGCCATGACCTGCAACAAAGAACAAAGATAACTCCCTAGGTCCTTGAAATGGTTAGGGAAAATTCCATGTCATGATGATATGATATTGTGATGTTATGTTTAAATAAATAGCAAATACAAACAAATCATGCAAGAGCATTAGGTTTAAAGGATTGCATGGTGTCCATTAGGTAAGCACCCTTCTCTATTGAAGTTAAGTTGGCTTAACCTGTCCTAAAAATAGTAACCGGGTTCTAGGAGTCTCAATATCACCGATCTTTCTTGCAAGTTTTATTTTAGCACGACAGTTGACTTGCCACCAAAATATCTCAAAAATCGAATCTCAATGAGCATAGCTTCGAGTATCAACCAACCTTGAACTGCACTAAAGCCGGCTATCTCGCTACCTTCTAATGACCAAGATGGGTCAATTAAGGTTCTAAAAGTCAATTAGTGCTTATGACACCATGCCGCAGCCCAATGTTATCCTCGAATAACTCAAGGAACATTGGTACAAACCAAAGTGTCACACTAGCGTAGACATCACTTCAACCATATCAGTCTATGTCGTACAGTTTCCATGATCTATTGCTACTTACCTAAGATACCCTAGATCTGGGTGTAGGATCTTTGCAAGAAATTAAACCCAAAAAAACCTTAAATTGAAGCAAACGAGGCAAACAATTTGAAGAAATTAAAAGTGATATAAGACTCTAAGATAACCCCTCTCAGGGATTTATTTTCCCCACTAGAGTCACCAGTTCTATAATACGGTGGGAGAACTGACTTATTTTTCGTTTTATAACAAATGTTGCGGATAGCAAGAGTCGCCACAAACTTTATTTTATCCAACCAAGAAAGGGTGAAAAGAACAGGAAAGACCTTTTAAGATTTTGAGTTCGGGGGGTAGGTTATGAAAAGGGAAGTGTTGGCACCCTTTTCATCCATAGTTATCTACCGGCTCTTAGTCGCGTAGCTCACTTTGAAAACCTGCTTTTTTGTGTGTGATTTTATTGAAAATATTTTGAAATTTGAACTTTGTAATAATTCTTGTATCATTCCCCAAGAATGCGTACAAAGTGTTTCCTTGAAAATATTTGTTTGTGAAAAATGTTCGTGAAAAATGTTTTGTTTTTGAAGAGTTTGTGAGAAAGTCGTTAACAATATTCTACCCACTCAAGGTCATTCTTTGTATTTTTTCCTTCTCCTTTAGAGACAATGTTATCCGTATCATTAGTTGATAGGTAGCCTTATCTATTGGATGTGAAGGGACATTGAGGGTCGTCGTACGGTCATTGAAGGCAACTTGTAAGGATGCTCTAGAAGTTTTGTAAGGGACTAGATCATTTTTCGAAAGGCAACAACGAAGGGTCATCAAGGGACAATGATCTTTTATTCGAGGGTCTTTGCTAAAGCATCCCTACGTTTGAGGGACATGACCATTATTTTTCTGAAGGCAACATAGGTAGGTTACCCTAGAGGTGCAAGTATGCAAGTGTGTTGATTCACTTATTTTGTCTTGCATGAGGGTACCCAAAAATCTTGAAGTTTAACTATATGTTGACCACATTTGACTTTTTGTCCAATACAGTTGATTTCCAATCATATGGGAAATTGACTGAGCAAACTTGTGATGCTAGGCTTGAAACCTGTCATGAGGGTACCTTGATGCATATGAGGAATAGTGAGACTCACTTGAGGCATTAGAAACTCAATTTTCTTGGAGAAACACAAAACACTAATTGTAGGCCATTACTTAGGAGAGACGCTTGTATGTTCAAACCCTTGAGTATTCTTGAGCAATTGAGAACCCTAGAAGTATGAGGAGGTGTCTTGAATCAATTGTCTTAAAAAATGGGAGGACAAATATTGGGGTACAACAAATTAGTATCATAATATTTCTAGGTACTTCTAGTATTTCCATGCATATTATATCTAAGAAAATTCTAGAAATTTGTAGCAATTTCAACACGATCTTTAGACTCAAGTTTAATACTCTGGCATATAATTGTATCGTCCTATTTTTATTGATATAGGTAGCTGTTTGCTGGAAATTTCAAATAATAAAATGTAAAAGACCAAAAATCTAAGTCTAAGTTATTTTTGAAAGAGGTGTCTTATGGAGACTTCGATTGCCTTTTTCTAAGTGGACGGTCGAAGGTCAAGTACATAAATAAGCCTTTGTGTTAAAGAATTCAAAGTATTTGAAGTTTGGATTTGAATAATCATGTTGAGTTTTGGAGCTTTCCGCAATAGAAGGATTTAAAATTCAGGTCTTTTGATCTTATCCAGAAGACACGTGGAGGTCTAACAATTCGAAGAATTTGCATGTCAGGAATGCGACATCTAGATGTAGAAAGACCGTTAAGGTCAAATTAGTATATATAGGGGTCTTAGCGATAGGATTCTTGTGTTCATTCATTTGTATAAAATCTCACATAAACTCAAAGTATCTACGTATTAAGAAAAGAGTCCTTTTGAGAAACGCACATGTAAACACCATCTTTTATATTAATACAATTTATCTTTCCAGAAATTTACTTTTAGCAATTTACTTTCAACTGCTTTTTATTTCACTTTCTTTAAAAGTTTTCATAAGTTTATTTTATAAAGTTATTTAGATCGAAACCTATATTATAAAAAACTATGAATTTTGTCGAAGTATTCTTCATTTCAAAGACAAAAATTCGAATAAGAACACATGTCATAGGATCAATCTAGTCGATCATGTGAGTTACTAAAGACTTTTTGTTGTTTTTAGAATACTAGCATTTGTTTACCAATTTTCACGGTAAACAAATTGGCACGCCCAGTGGGACTGTGTTCAATTAATTTTTTTTTTGTTCTTGTGAAAAGTTTTTGAAAATCTTCATCTTTGTCTCGTATTATACTTAGTTGCATGAGACTTAGAAGTGGTAAATTAGCCACAAACAACAAGGAAATATTAGTGCGTGAGACACTTTTAGTGAGGAGAGAATAGAGAGAGAATAAGGAAATAAGGATTTGTATTATTGAATTGTACAAATGATGATACAGACTAGAACTACTTATATACAACCCTAATTGGGCTTGGGTCTACACAACTTGGATTATATTTAAATATTAAATCTAATCAAATCAAATCTATTCTAATATTTTAACAAATCTAATATTTTAACACCCTCCCATAATCCAAGTTATTGAACATCCTCAAAAATAGTCAGTTTGAACGATTCCTAATTTCTTTCTCAAATTCAGGAATTTGTCAATCTTCAATCCTTTGGTGAAGATGTCGGCCAAATGTGCTTCACTTGAGAAATTTCTAACTTTAAATTCACCTTGATTTACCTTTTCCATTAGGAAGTGAAATCTAGCTTTAATATGCTTACTCCTTCCATGCAGAACTGGATTCTTTTTCAGATTTATGGTTGACTTGTTGTCTATTTGCAACACTAGAGGTTTCTTCACTTTGACAACCATTTCTTCAAGTACTGATCTTATCCAAATTTCTTGACAAGCAGCATAGGATCCTGCTATTTATTCAGCTTTGTAAGATGACAATGCCACCATAGGTTACTTCTTTGAACACCGTTGTATTGAGGCACCAAATACTTGAAAGAAATATCCAGTTGTACTTATTCGACTTCCTTATCTCCACACCAATCAACATCTGAAAAACAAATAACTATTGCTTCTTTATCTTCAGAATCTCGTCGAAATAGTATTCTATAATTTATTGAATCCTTCAAATATCTCAGGATTCTTCTTGCAACCTTCATATGCGACACTCTTGGTTCACTCATATATCTACTTACTAATCCGAATGCGAAACATATATCATTTCAACTGTTGCACACATACCTTAGAGATCCCACAATTTGCTTAAACAAAGTTGCATCAACTTTGTCTTCCTCTCCATTCTTCTCCAACTTCACATTTGGTTCGACATGTGAGGATGCAGGATTTGAATCATCCATTCTGAATCTCTTGAGTATCTCTTTGACATACTTCTTTTGATGTAGCACCATTTCTTGATTCGACATTTGAAATTCCATACCTAGGAAATAAGACAATTTTCCCAGATCTGACATTTCAAATTCCTTCGTCATCAGCTCCTTGAACATTGATAAGTTCTCTAAACTATTTACAGTTACTAGCAAGTCATTAATATATAAGCATATGATTGTTATATCTTATGCTATAACCTGAACATAGACACCATACTCTGATTTGCATTTGACACATCCCAATTCAACTAAGTATGAGTCGATCTTCTTGTTCTATGCCCTAGGTGCCTGCTTGAGGCCATATAGTTCTTTGTGCAATCTATATACTTTACTTGATTTCTTCTGAATCATAAACCCAGGAGATTGTGTGACATGAACTTCTTCGTCTAAAGGACCATTTAGAAATGTTGATTTCACATCTAGATGGAATATTAATCAGCCTTGGTTGCATGCCAATGCTACCACTAGTCGAACAGTCTCCAATCTTGCTACTGGAGAAAATACTTCAGATTAGTCGAGTCATGCTCTTTGAAGAAAACCTCGAGATACTAATCTTGCTTTATGTATTTCTATCGACCCATCTGCATTGTGTTTCAACTTGAACACCCACTTTACTTCGATAGCTTTTGTATATGCTGGAAATTCGACTAACTCCCGTGTGTTATTTCTTTCAATTGCCTGTAACTCTTCAACCATAGCTAACTTCCACTTTTTAATCTTCAAAGCTTCGCTATAGTTGATTGGTTCAGCACCTGCAAGTAAAGCAAAATGAACTAATTGTCCATATGGTGTTACCTCATCATCGCCAGTCACCTCATAATCCTGAAGTCTTGTTGGAAGAACTCTAGTTTGTTGAGCTCTATGGCTTATGCTAGCCATACCCTCTTTGACTTTGAAATTGTCTGGAATGTCAGCAACTGCTTCATCTTCGATTGGAATATTAGCAATTTATTCAACTTCGACTTCATCAGTTTCTTCGTCAATACCATAGCTCATCAATGACTTGTTAATTGCATAATTAGAATTCCAATACATAGCATTGTTTTAATTAATCACAATATCTTTACTCAACACAATTTTCTCATTAATTGGATTGAATAGTCTGTATGCACCAGTTTTATGATATCATACCAATATCAAGAATATGCTTGTAACACATACAGCCAAACACCTTCAAGTGACTTACCGATGGTTGTTTGTTACTCCACACTTCTTTAGGAACTTTGTTCTTCAATATCTTAGTAGGACACCTATTCAAAATATAAACTGCGGTCGAAGCAGCTTTTGCTTCAGCATTCATCTTGCCATATCTAATATGGTTATGTTTCTTCTTTCAGCAATTCCATTATGTTGAGGTGTATAAGGATCAGTTACCAAATGATTAACACCATGTTCTGCGTATAAATATTCAAACATCTTGGATGTGTATTTGCCACCTCCATCTGTCCGCAGAACTTTGATCTTCTTCTCACTCTTGTTTTTGACAAGTATCTTGAATCCCTTTAAGATTTCGAATACTTTGTCCATTTCTTTAATCACATAGATCCACATCTTTCGACTAAACTCATCGACAAATGAAACAAAATATTTGTTTCCACCAATGGTATGTTCTTCTAATGGACCACATACATCTGAATGCACTACTTCGAGAATGTAGGCTGATCTCATTGGCATAGTTGAAACAAAAGAATTTATGGTCTGCTTTCCTATTAAACAACCTTCTCAAAGTTTTTCAGGCATCTCAAGACTTTGAATTCCAATAACCATATCTTGAGTAATCAATTGATTGAGTGATTTAAAATTCAAATGTCTAAACCTCAAATGCCACAACCAACTACCCTTATGGTCAACAACAATTTTCAAACATTGAACTTCTATCAAACTGATCATAATCTTAAATGTCCTGTTATTCGACAACGAAGATTTTAAGACCAAATTGTTCTTGGTGTCGAACAATTTCAAAGCTCCATCTTTCATAAAAATTGAGAAACCTTTTTCGAACAGTTGTCCAACACTTAGAAAGTTTAACTTCATTCTAGGTACATAGAGCACATCTTTAATCATAGCTTTTCCTCCATTACTCATTTGAAAAATTATGTTACTAGTACCTTCTGCTTGCAATGAACTATTATCAGCAAGTTTTATCTTGCTCTTCTTTAACCCGTTGTAGTCTACCAACCACTTCTTTCGACCAGTCATATGATTCGAGTAGCCTGAGTCGAGGAACCAGATCTTAGATTCGACATGGTTATCTATAATTGCGGCCATAACCACCATACCTCCTTCAAAACTATCTGAGTCTTAGCATGCAAGGTTCGCTCCTTATCCTTACCTTATGTCGATCCATTATCTTTCCTGTACCAACAATGTTTAGCCAAGTGTCCCCATTTTTCACAGTTATAACAATGCATACCTTTCTTATCTTATTTGTCCTTTTGATAGTTTCCTCCTCCCTTTTTCGAGGATTACGAAGACCTATCTTCGGATTTATTCTTGTGGGGATTCAACCAAGACTTCTTTCCCCAAGTCTTGCTGAACATGCCTTTGAATATGTTGGAACCACCATCCTTTTTCCATGACTGAACTTGCAGAGCTTGTATCGAGTCTGACACTCCTTTCCTTTCAATAATCCCCATCTCATGCGCCTCCAACGTACCAACCAAATCTTCCACTTTAGTGCTTTCAAGATTGTTGGATTCTTGAATAGCTACAATAACGTGAGATGGACGAGTTTTTGAATGTTCAACATATATTCTGTAACTTTTTAATCTTCTCCCGTCGAGAATAACTCATATCATCGACACAAGGTTTATAACTTGACAACCTTGACTTTCTCACCTCCTTCATAATACTTCACCAGAATATCCCATGCCTCCTTCACCGTTTCAGCATAAGAGATTCTGTCGAAACTAGCACTATCGACAACCGTTTGAATGCAATAAGAAGCCTTGCAATCTTTCTTCTTAACTTTGTTGTGGGCTTTTTTCTGTACTTCAGTTTTATTTGCAGCCAACGCAGGAACGCTGTCGGTAACCACCTCTTGGGTTTCATGGAAGCCAAACAAGGATTGCATCTGTTTTTTCCATCGAAATCCAATTTTTCCGTCAAGAATTGGAAGAGAATTCAGAATGCTCTTATCACTAGCCATCTTCACAACGGTTGATTCACTTACCCTAGAAACATGATCTCTGACGTGAAATTCTTGAAAACTCGACCAGGAACAATAACCAGAAGCTCTGGATACCAATTTGTTAGTGCGTGATACACTTTTAGTGAACAGAGAATAGAAAGAGAATAAGGAAATAAGGATTTGCATTATTTAATTGTACAAATAATGATACATATTAGAACTATTTATATATAACCCTAATTTGGCTTAGGTCTACACAACTTGGATTATATTTCAATATTAAATTTAATCTAATCTAATCTAATCTAATATTTTAACAAATCCAATTTAATATTTCAACAGGAAATACCCAAAATAAAATACATTAGGAAAATGGAGAACCAAAGTCAGCCAAGTAATCAAAATTCTCCTAACAATGATGAAGTACCACCCCCGGTCACTTCAACAGGAGGAGCAACGATTTCTACGCCTTTTTCAGAGGCTATACCGTCTTCAACGAGTACAACACCAATGCAGTTGAAGGCTCGTAGTAGCCCTATTTTGACTTATATAGGACCACATGGTCCACCAGGGACCCCCCTCCAGGGGAAATGCTTTCCATAGGCCTCAAGGGCCTCGTGGTTTTTCTATGCCTTAAAATGGTCGTGAAAGGCCTTATGGAATGTCATCATCTTTTATGGAAGGTTTGCATAATTCCATTTCAACATATTCAGATCCTGTAATGAAGCTCACTTCTCCATTACAAGGTTTTGGATCTGCTGTTAATAATATGGGTCGAACTATCCAACCCCATGGAGAAGGATTTTCTTCCCAAATGCCAAACTTGACAAATCACTTTACAATAGTAATTAGGCAGCAATTGGATGAAAGTAATCATAAAATGGTCCAAATGCTTGCACAAACCATGAGTATAATTTTTAACCCTTTAATTCAAAACATCACTAAAGTGAACCAACAAATGGCAGCGCAAATGATGCGCATCACTGAGTTCTTTGGTGTGCCTCAACCTCCACCACGTCCTTAGAGGGAATGGGTTAGGGAAAATCAAGGGATAACCTTCAAAGAAGACCCAACGATTAACCAAGTTCAACAAAATCAAATAAATCCACCTCAGGCGAATGTCGTAAATCAGGGAGGGGTAGTAGAATACCTAGAGTCGAATCTCCTAGACAGGCATAACAAATCCCAAGGTAGGCGGAACCCAGGGTTATGATGGTGAATAGGAATCAAAATTATGATGAAGTCATATATCAAGTTCGGCAAGATAATATTGCAGCATAAAATAATCTGGCATCCATGGTCAAAAGGATTATGGCTCGAAATGGTATGAATGTTAGCCTTCATAGACCAAATTACACTTCACTATTAAGTGAGTACACTTCCCCAAATTTACTAAACTCTCTGGAGACAATACTGAATCCACTGTCGGACTTGTGGCTAGATACCTGATGGAGGCAGGCGAAATTGCTAGTAATGAGAATCTTAGGATTAAATACTTCCCAAGTACACTAACGAAAAATGCTTCACATGGTTCACCATATTACCAGCGAATTCGATTCATAGTTGGGCTCAATTGCAAAGATTATTCCATGAACAATTCTACATGGGACAAACTAATATTAGTTTGAAGGAATTGGTAAGTGTTAAGTGTAAATTCACTAAACCCATAGATGATTATCTAAATTGATTATGTTTTCTCAAAGCAAGATGTTTCACTCAGGTGCCTGAACATGAGTTGGTTGAAATGGTCGCATGGGGTCTAGATTATTCCATTAGGAAGAAATTGGACACCCAATACTTGAGAGACATGGTCCACTTGGCTGATAGGGTTCGACAAATAAAATGCTTTAAAATCAAAAAAGCTAGAGCAAGTAAGAATAAAAGAAAAGAAAGAACAACATATGTTGAATTCAATGAAGATGAATAGGGGTCATATGAAGAGCCTTTGGATTTTGATGAAGGTGAAATAGATCTTGCTGAACTTAAGCAAGGGCCCCCTTATTTTGTAAAAGTTTAGCACCTTCAAGTGGTAAAAACCCAATCGAACCTGATAGGGGCGATAGATTTCCTAAGAGAACTTATACTTTTGACGTCACTAAATGTGACAAAAAAATTTATTTGTTAGTCAAAGATGGCCAAATGGCAGTGTCTCCTGGTGCTAAAATACCCCCTTTTGAACAAAGGAAAAAAGGGGTTTCTGTAAATATCATAACTTTTTGGGCCATAAAATGTCTTAATGTTTTCTTTTCATGGATCTCATCCAAAATGCGATCAAAGAGGGAAGGCTCAAATTTGGGGAGAAATTGAAACCCCGGATGAAGGTTGATGATGATCCCCTTCATGTAGGTGAGGCCCATTATGAAGAACCTACTCCAATTAACATGGTGGCAGCCACTAAAGATTGTGCCAAAGAAGTGGTCATGGTCGAAGTTGAAGGATTCACAAAGGGAATCACTGAGGATTCCACCCATATATTAGAAACAACAGAAACTATTGATGGTTTCATGTAGGTTGATAACATATTGAAGGCCACTGAAGGATTTGTGGTCGAAACTACTGATGGTTTCATTGAAGGTTGATCACATAACAAAGGCTATTGAAGGCCTTGGGGCAGAAACTACTAATGGTTTCATGCAGATTGATAACATCAGCCCACAACTCAGGATCAAAGTAATTCAACTATTAAAGGAGTTCAAGGACTTCTTCGCATGGGATTACAATGACATGTCTGGTTTAAGCAAGGATCTTGTCAAAATGAAGTTGCTAATAAAGCTTGGAAAAAAGCCAATTAAGCAGACTCCAAGGCGTTTCATACCTAAAGTTATGTCCAAGATCAAAGAGGAGTTCGAAAGGCTTCTTCAATGTAAATTCATTCGAACAAGCAGTTATGTTGAATGGATTTCTAATATAGTTCCAGTTATTAAGAAAAATGACAGTCTCAGGGTTTGCATAGACTTTAGAGATTTAAATGTTGCAACCCCAAAAGACGAATACCCAATGCATGTGGTGGAAATGTTAATTGATTTTGCAGCAGGACATGAATACATGAGTATGCTTGAAGGGTACTCTGGTTATAATCAAATTTTCATTATTGAGGAAGATGTGCCAAAAATGGCATTTTGATGCCCTGAAGCCTTAGGCACCTACAAATGGGTGGTAATGCCTTTTGGCTTAAAAAATGCCGAGGAAACCTATCAAAGGGAAATGAATTCCATTTTTCATGACTTTATAGAAAAATTCATGCAAATATACATTGATGATATTGTTGTCAAGTCTGTTTCAGGAAAAGTCATATAGACCATCTTTGACAGTCATTAGAAAGAATGAGGAAGCATGGTCTAAAAATGAATCCTCTTAAATTCACTTTTTGTGTGAAGGCTGGGGATTTATTAGGCTTTATTGTCCATAAGAAAGGAATTGAAATAAATCAAAATAAGACCAATGCCATTATGGAAGCAAAAACGCCATCAACTAAGAAGGAACTTTTGTCGCTGCTGGGAAAAATTAACTTCTTATGGAGGTTTATTTCGAACTTAAGTGGAAAGAGTCAAGCTCTCTCACCATTGCTTTGACTTAAGAAGTAAGGTTTTGAATGGTGTTAATCTCAACAAGAAGCGTTCGACAAGATCAAGAATTATCTTGTTCAACCTCCAATCATATCCCCTAATTGTATAAATAAGAGCATGGAATTGTACATATCTACATCTGATGTAACTTTAGGGAGCATGTTGGCTCAAGAGGATGAAAATGGCGTCTAAAGGGCCATTTATTATCTTAGTAGAGTTCTGAATGATGCAGAAACTAGATATAGTACAGTTGAAAAACTTTGTCTCTGTCTATATTTTAATGTACAAAGTTGAAGCATTATATAAAACCAGTTAATGTTTATGTCTCGTCTCATTTCGACGTTATTAAACATATGTTATCTAAACCTATATTACACAGTCGAATTGGAAAATGGTTTATTGCATTAACTGAATATTCAATGATTTATACACCTACAAAGGCTGTTAAAGGACAGATAGTCGCAAATTTTATAGTTGACCACTCTGTAGTCGAAATTCCTTTAGATTATCTTGAACTTGAGCCTTGGAATTTATATTTCGATGGCTCCAGTCATAAAAATGGAACGGTGTAGGAGTGTCAATCATTCTCCTAATAAAATCCAAACAACATTTAAGTATAAGGTCGAAGGCCTTTGTTCGAATAATAGGGCCGAGTACGAAGCCTTGATAGCCGAACTAGAAATATTATTGGAATTGGGGGTTGTAACACCCCATTTCCCATATGAATATTAATAATAAAATATATGACAAATGCATCAGAGTTCACATTGGGATGCCACATAAATCATAAAATCCATAAAGTTGTCAAAATACTTTATTACTCTGTGTATCCATAAATGGTTATTCGGCAGCGAAAAATCAACATAAAAATAGTTCATTGGCATTCTAGCCTTAACAACAATACAAATCCACAATACACGGTCCATCATAAGTTTAAAAGAAAATGAGCAACATTCGAAATCATGCAAAACATAATGAAAATCCAAAATCCCATCTTACATATCAGAGCGACTCATAAGACTCAATTTGGTAACATCACATCAAGCACTACTCGAGTAACTGATCATCTGTACTCCTGAAGAGTACAGACACCACAACACAAAAGGGGTGAAAATTTCATTCAATAATTACACGGTGAAATAAAATATGCTAAGGAGTAGTAAATCACAACATATAGAAAATTCATCACAAACAACCATCATCACATCATACAACATCACTTCAGTGTTTATGCAATACAACAGTTCTACATCAACATGCATATTTTACCATCAAGGCATAAGCCTTCAACTCAATGCCAATTGGTCAATAACAGAGCAGAAACCCTTAACACAATGCCAATCCAGGCCAACATCAGGGCATAAGCCCTCATCCATGAATGCATGAAATATGAACATGCAATAACATGAAATCATACAACCACAAGGAATAAGCCTTCATCACCATGACAATTTAAGCCATCTGCATCATCCTCATCATAATCACCAACATTGCCTCATACCGACATCATTAGCAAAAGAACATAGCAAGAAAACAACCCACCGTTTGGGTGTAACAACGTGAAATCATACAACCACAAGTAATAAGCCTTCACCATCATGCCAATTTAAGCCATCCACATCATCCTCATCATAATCACCAACATTGCCTCATACTGGCATCATCAGCAAAAGAACATCGCAAGAAAACAACCCACCATTTCGGTGTAACAATGGGGAATCATACAACCACAAGGCATACGCCTTCACCACCATGGAAATTTAAGCCATCCATATCATCCTCATCATAATCACCAACATTGCCTCACACCGGCATCATCAGCAAAAGAACACCGCAAGAAAATAACCCACCGTTTCGGTGTAACAACAGAGAATAATTCCTATTTTAAATTAGTTACTATAATTATCCTTCTAAATATTTATTTTACTCCTTATAAATATAGTTCATCTCATTAGCTATCCAACGCTTCTAATGACACCTCAAATGGAGTCCGGAAACTCAAGTTACAGCCTTTAGAAAAATTTGTCAAAAATTGGATTACTTGAGTCGACGCATGCCCCCTTTGAGTCGACGCATAGGTATTATGTCTGCTCCGGGTGTGCTCTGGTTGACCCAATGAGTCGATGCATACTGAGTCTTGAACCTGCATGAGTCGATGCATTACCTCTTTGAGTCGACGCATGTTGTTTTTTGCTGAATTTTTCTGCGATTTTTCTGCGATTTCACCACCTTATAGGTCCTAAAACATCATCTAATCATATGAATTCATCATCCATTATCATCCTATGTTTCTATATCAATTATAACTTATTTGGGCATTATTATTCATCTTATATTTCATCAAATCCTCATCCAAAATCCTCAAAATCCTAATTCTCATTACTTATAGGTTCTAGATTGGGGTTTTATGCAACAATCATCATAACGACGCAAATAACAACAACAATCACAACATAGCATCACATATCCATGCATAATCATATACAACATATCAATTCAATCAAACCAAACCAATTATGCACCAATCATATAAAACAACCTAAGAGGGAAAGGAACCCTCACCACCCTCTCATGTAAGATCACTAATTAGAGAATCCATTCACCCCCTTACCTTATGGTTATTGTTATATTTCGATTCCTCTTCTCGTTCTACAAATTCCTCTTTGCCTTCATGTCTCCTTGTGCCCTAGCTTCTCCTTTGCTCTTCTCCCAATATCTCGATCGTACCAAATGATTGTACAATTCTCTTTTCCATTAGTTATCACAAGGACCCCTAATATCTTCCTCAATTGCCCCCACTTAACATTATACCATTTACCATCATGCCCTCACTCTTTCTACTAATTACCATCTTGTCCTTATTTTCTCTACACTTCTATTATTCTATTTTCCAATTAATTAAATCGAAATAATCCCAATTAATCACTATTAAATCTAAATAATTCCAAAATAATTATTTAAATTCCAAACCTTCTTACTAACTCATACTACACCATACAACTCATCATATTAAACACCTTATTCATCAAATCATCGCTATTTGCATCATAATTGCATCACAAATATACATCATATACTGTCACAAGGACTCACATAAGGCACCAAAACATCATAAATAAGCACCAAAACATCAAAACACCATCTATTTAACATAGACTCATATAATCATACTAAATTAATTATTTAAATAATTAATCTAAAATTCGGGGTGTTACAACTCTCCCCCATTTAAAAGAATTTTCGTCCTCGAAAATTACCTGACGGAAACAACATTGGATAAGACTATCTCATCCGATCCTTGCGTTCTCAAGTCCAATTTTCACCATCTGGTCTACCTTACAACACCTTTACTAAGGAAATCTCTTTGCCTCGTAATTGCTTCACTTCTTGAACTTCTATTTGCATTGGCAACATCTCAATAGTAAGGTTATCTCTCACATGTACATCATCCATCTGAATCACATGCGAAGAATCTGACATATACTTCCTCAATTGAGACACATGAAACACAACATGCAAATTCGCAAGTGACAGTGGCTAAGTAACTTGATAAGCCACCTCAACTACCTTCTCTGATATCTAATATGGTCAAAAAAATTGCGGAATAAGTTTCCTCGATTTCAATGCTCTATCGACACCGGTTACTGGAGTAACTCTAAAAAACACATGATCATATTTATTGAACTCAATGTCCTTTCTCCTCTTATCATGGTAACTCTTCTGACGAATTTAAGAAGCATTCATCTTCTCTTGGATCATATTTATCTTCTTAGTTATTTCTTGCACAACCTCAGGCCCGAGCACAACACTCTCGCCCGACTCATACCAACACAATAGAGTTCTACACCTCCTACCATACAAGGCTTCATACGGTGCCATCCCAATACTAGAATGGAAACTATTATTATAGGTAAACTCAATCAACGGCAAGTGGCTCTCCCAAGCACCTCCTTGTTCCAACACACAAGCCCTCAATAAATCTTCCAAAGATTGGATAGTCCTCTCCGTCTGACCGTTCGTCTGCGGATGATATACAGAACTCAACCTCAACTTAGTACCAAAAGAATTCTTCAACCCTTCCAAAATTTCAAAGTAAACCTTGGATCTCTATCTGACATAATATTCTAAGGTATTCGATGCAATCTCACAATTTCTTCAATATACATCTCAACTAGCTTCTCCATCGGATGCTTGATCTTCATCGGCGGAAAATGAACTGACTTAGTCAACCTGTCAACTATTGCCCAAATCTAATCATTGCCTCTAAAAGTCTTTGGAAATCCCATCACAAAGTCCATGGAAAAAATATCCCATTTCCACTCGGGAATACTCAACGGTTTCATAGTACCCATCGGCTTTTGATGCTCATATTTTGACTTCTGACAAGTCAAACAAGCATAAACAAAATTAACAATTTCCTTTTTCATACCCGACCACCAAAATAACTTCTTCAAGTCTTGATACATTTTCATAGAACCTGGATGAATACTCAATCCACTTCTATGTCCTTCCTCAAAAAAACTCTTCTTAAGTTCTGGAACATCTGAAACATACACTCTATCGTCAAACCTCATCACACCATTCTCATCAATTCTGAACTTATCTCCTTTACCTTGGTTAATTAAAGTCAATTGATCAACCAACTTCAAATCAAATTCTGACCTTCCAGATTTCCTCTATTATTCCACTAGTCAACTTTAACATACCGAACTTCACACGATCAGGAGTTTCTACACACATAAGCATCGACACATATAATGACTTCCTACTCAATGCATCGGCAACTACATTTGCTTTATCAGGATGGTAACTCAAATCAAAGTCATAATTCTTCAATAATTCAAGCCACATTCTCTGTCTCATGTTTAATTCCTCCTGGTCAAACAAATAATTCAAACTCTTATGATCACTAAACACCTCAAACTCAGAACCAAAAAGATATTGTCTCCAAATCTTCAACATAAACACCACCGCTTCTAACTCTAAGTCACACGTAGTGTTGTACCCCAAAATTTTCCCTCCAATATTCATCAACATTTCTCATCACAAGGCTCTTGGAACTTAAGATCAAGCTAGGGTTTGCTCTGCTCAAGACACCTCCTTGCATTGTTGACCTAAATTAGGGTTTGAGTTTGCACTGGGATATTTTGACCTACAATGCCGAAAGTGACTTTCATACTCCATGTTGGACCCACAAGTTTTGCCATACAAAGTTTCAAGCCTTGATTCAAATTTTTGCCCAGTCAATTGGACAGTTGACCTAGAAATCAGCTGTATTGGGGAAAAAGTCAACTATGGCCAATTGACAGTCAAACCTCATGAGTTTTGACCCACATTAACATAATGAACTCATATGAGTCATTTGATTAAGTTTGGATCACAATTCCACAAGAAATTTGATCAGATCACCAAAAGGGCAAAATGGTCATTTTTAGGGTTTTGACTGTACAAAGGCAATTTTTGACTGTTTGACCTAGCCAATGGCAAATCAAGCTCTCATATGGACTCAAGGACTCAATGACATTGTATTGACCCATTCAACAAGTTCAAAAGATCTCAATTACATAAGATTGACAGATGAATTTTTCAGCCAACTGATCAAAATTTGACTGTACACTGAAAAGTCAAACTTTGACTTTTTGGTCAAAATCAAGTGCCAAGAGTAATTTTTCACCAAGACATGTCAAATTATGAAACTTGTTCATCAAGAAACCTAAAAATGCAAATTAGGGTTTAAAATGGAAAAATTTCATAACTTAGAAATTTTCTAATTAATGAAATTTTCTTATTTTTTCCTAACTTTGTCCCATTTTTTCACCAAGATGAAAATGGATTCAAACAAAACTATGAAAGTTATAGTCCATCACAAAGTCTACAACTTTGATTCACAAAGTTTTCTAAAAAGAAGCTTATATATCAAGTTATGAGTTTTGGAACAAGGGTACCTAAAACTTTTAACTTAGAGAAATTTTGCCCTAGTTTAGGCAGGATTTTGACCCATCTTCTTGGCCATTTTTCACATAGTTCCACTTGGAGTTTCAAGTTTCATTTCAAATATGGATTATATTACATGTTGCAAGATTTCCAAATTGTCCAAGAACTTCTCAAACACCCTTGTGGTTAGAGAGAATCGAATGCTTGAAGTTGGCAAAAACTCACTTTGATCCATGGCCAATACATGTTCATACAAACTTGCATTTTCAAATCAGCATGCTTGGTACTAGCTTACAGGCCTCAAAACCAGTTTGTACTCCATAATTTAATGCATAACCATTGAGCTAAGGTATTATCTTGGTCATTTGGACATTGCATACAAAATTAAGCCCTAAATGGTAAAAGGTATATTGCCATTTTTGCAAAAGGTTACTTTATGTCAAAACACTAAGCCTTGAGCCTTGAAAAAAATCTGATACTGCAAATCAAATCCATGAATTAGAGGGGCCAAGAGGGTTGTGTACAGGGTGATGGGAGGGCCTGTAAAAAGCTATAATCTCACTTCCACTTTTTGGCTTCAAGTAGAAGAAAACTTGCAAAACACAAGCCATCTCTCACATCTGTAAAAACCAACTTACACAAACATTGCAAACAAGTTTGATACCTCCTAACAAGCCAGAAACACGACCCCTTTGCCTCTCAAAACTCCTAGTGCACAAATTCCCCATTTTCTTGCAAAACATGGCCAGTTCTGCATTTTGCAAGCCATTTTAAAATTCCATCGTGCGTTTTGCCCAAAGATACTTCAAACACCTTCCAACCACCATACCTAAGCTATCCAGATCATCCATTGCTAGCTGTAACACCCTTAACACACATTGCCATTTTTGTTTCAAAGCTTTGCAGGTTAAGTTCTGTAGCACGACTCAGGCTACTTCAAAACAAGCCAAGCATTGGGAAAGCTTCATTGGACATCAGGCAAGCTCAAAAGAAGCTCAGGCACCCTTGGAAGTTGCTGCATTGTCCAACTTGAAGTCAACTGAAACAGGTATTTCATGAACTTCTATCTCTCTATTTAGGAATAGTTAGACTTAGGTTTGTGAATGAAAGATGTTGTATTCATAGCCCTAAAGCCATACATATGCTTAGTTTTCATTGATATTAATCGTGCTAGGAGAATTTCATCCATGAACTTTCTGAAAAACTAGGTTAGAAATTAGGGCCATAGAAATTCTCTCTGATCTTTGAGAGTTAGCTTAAGTTTTTTATATGGTTAGATTCGTTGTTTGAAGCTCTACAAGTTTCATGTTATGAGTTTTGTCAAAAAAATCAAGGAATCAGGAGTTACAGTTTTGTACATAGCACGCGCGCGCATGTCTGTTCAAAGGAAGAAGATGAAGCTAGTTTGGGCTGGGCCTGTACAGGCTTGCTTTTGACACCCTCCTCTTTTCTTTTTACACCCCCTGGCCCATTTCTTGTACATTTGTTATTTTTGCATTTTTGTTTCATTTCTGATTTTTGATATTTTATTTTCTAATATAAAAAATACTTAAAAATTATTTTCATAAATTTTTGTATTTATTTGGAATTTATTTTAATTATTACTAGTATAAATATATAAATAATTTATTTTCTTTTTATTAAAACTCAAAGAATAATGTAAAAAAATATGTTTATTTTTGTTTTTTATTTTTATACACACTTAAAAACATTTTCTTGAATATACACATTTTTGTAAATAATTAATTTTTATTTTTATATATTTAATATGTTTAATATATATATGTACTTATATGCTTTATTTTATTAAATAATTAGGACAAAAATACAAAAATATTACATTTTCATTTTTATTAATATTTTACACTAAAAATATCATTTTTACAATATACTTTTATTTTTTGTACAAATCAATACATTATTGCATGTAAATAATAAATAATACTATTTATTTAAAAATTAGGGTTTTTGCCCTAAATAATAAAATAATTAAAATTGACCCCTTTTATTATTATTTACATTAAAAAATACTTTTTACATACATAAAAACTTTTTGCATAATACATTTTATTTAACATTTATTTGTTGTATTTTATTTAATTATTGCACATTTAAATATTGTCTTATACATTCGATTTGGTTGTAATAATTTAGAATTTAATTTCTTGTCAAATACCCCCAATTCAAATTTGTACCCCCCTCCCTATATCATGTTGTAATAGTGTTGGCTTTAAATTCTCGCACCTTTAAATGCTTTCAATTATGCCATGGTTAGACCTAGGGTTTGTATGCCAAATAAAAACAACAACTAGCTTGACCTAATCCAAGATAAACATGCATGAAAAACAAACACAATGCACACTTGTACCCCCTAGGGTTTCAATCCACTTGGTGCCTTAAAAAATGGGCCATGGTTGCATGTCAAGTACTTTGGCAAAACAAAAACAAAACAAAAGATCATAGTCCCTCGATGACGCTATCTGAGTTGCCTAAACAAAATGATCAAAGTCCCTTAAGAAAATTGCCAAAAATACTTGACACAATTGCTATCATGGTCTATACGATGACCCACGCCTATCCCATTTAACATCCTAACACAAGGTTGTTCACCAAATACAATGGTGAAACAACACTGTTAAAAGGGTTAAAAGCATAAGAAAAAATCTTTGAGTAAAATAGGGTAGATAGCTCTTAGTTACTTGATCAAGCTTGCAAAAAACATCCTTGCTATTTTTTCAAACACACTTCACAACACAATTTCAAAACCCTACTTTCAAACATTGAAAACTTTTCAAAAGACAAAAACACCTTTGTATACATTCAAACAAGAATCATTACAAAGGTTGCCACAATGATGGCCTCTTTTCAAAACATCTTTCAAAATCACACACAAAGCACCATTTCAAACAATTGAAAAACACCATTTCAAACAATTGAAAAGCAAACAAGTGATCTAAGCAAGTAACTAAGAGCCCATGGATAACCATGGATAGAAAGGGTGCTAATATCTTCCCTTTCTATAATCTACTCCCCGAACCCAAGAAAACATCTCAAAGGTCTTTCCTGTGCTTTTTGACCTTTCCTTAGGATAAAATAAAAAGTCGGTGGCGACTCTTGCTAAACTGAAACGGTTGAAACAATAGCTATATTAGTGCGACATATTTATGAGTACCGGTAGCCTTTGAGTCAATCAAAGAGAATACAAGGCCGCTGAGTGATGTCATGAAGCACTAATGAACTCTTAGAACCTTACTTGACCATCTTGGCCTTTTATTAGGGGTAGTGAGATGACCGGCTTTGTTGCAGTCCGAAGTTGGTAGATACTCGATACTACACTCATTGAGGGTTGTTTTCTTGGAATATTTTGGTCGCTAGTTAAGTGGCTAAACCAAAACAATGAACATAGAAAACAATCCAGTGATATTGAGCTCCTTAGAACCCGGTTACTATTTATAGGATAGGTTTGAGCCAACTAAACTCAAGAGGGTACTTACCTATGAAACCTCATGCAAGCCTGAAACTAGGGTTTTGTGTGACTTGCTTGTACATGTGCTTATGCATACATCATAAACATCATAAAGCATCATATGCATCCACTAACCATTTCAAGGGTTTGGATCTTCATCTTTGTTCTGGTTTTGTAGGTCATGGAATCTCTTCACAGGAAAACAATTCAAGTCAACCTTGTGAGAATCCCTCCTCAACTCAAGGAGCTTACTTCCAGGATTCCAGAGAATTCTCTCTTCAGTGAAAGACATGGTAGACTCCTCAACTTGGTCAACACCAACATTAAAGAAGACATGGTGAAAGTTCTCTTCCAGTTCTTTGACCCCCTACACCACTGTTTCACATTCCCTGATTACCAGTTGGTGCCTACTTTGGAGGAATTTTCTCAACTCTTGAGAATTCCTATTCTTAATCAACTACCCTACAATGGTACATAAAAAGAACCAAAGCCTGAAGATGTTGCTCAAGCATTACACTTTCAACCATCTGACATCAAGGGGCATTGGGAAACCAGAAGTGGTGTCAAGGATTTCTTGGAAAAGTTTCTGTTCGAGAAGGCACAAGACTGCTGGAATTCTCTTGATCTACAAGCCTTTGAAGAGATTGTGGCACTCCTCATCTATGGGTTGGTCTTGTTCCCAAACCCTGATCAACTTATAGATGTGAATGCTGTCAAGATTTTCATATCCAGGAATCCTATACCTACATTGCTTGGGGACATCCTACACTCATTTTACACACGAACAATGAGGAAAAGAGGTGTTCTCATGTGCTGTACTCCATTCCTAGCAAGGTGGTTTATTTCTCACCTTCCATAATCAGTTCCTAAGAATGAGCAGGGTTTAAGGTGGTCACAACGGTTGATGACCCTCACACATTCTGATGTACATTGGTGTTCTCGGTCCAGAGAAAATGTCATCATCATTGATCGTTGTGGGGAATTCCCTAATGTCCCACTAGTTGGCATTAGGGGAGGCATCACCTACAACCCTTGTCTAGTTTTGGGACAGTTTGGATATGCTCGGAGGGATGGCCCTCATGACATGCTAATTCCGGACCTAGTTTTTGACTTCGACAACGATGCGCAAGGACTTCGACGAAGGTTCATCAGAGCTTGGAGGATGCCCAACAAAGTGGATAGTAAGACACTAGGGCACAAGAATTCCATCCCCCTTGAGCCTTACCTCAAGTGGGTACGAACCCGCTCCCAGAATCTTATGATGCCATACCCTCACATTCTCCCCTTGATCAAAGAGCCTGTTACGGAAGGAGAGGTTCCATAAACCATCCTACATCCTGACATGCCAACATCATGGGAAGAAATGCAAAAGAGTTGGATCCAACTCAAGGAAGAACGGGATACTTTTGAAGCCAGCTTCTATGCCAGTGAGAAGAAGGTTTTGGAGCTTACCCGCCGACTTCACGAGGAGGAAACTCTCAACACTTACATCGCGCCAAAGATGATGCACAATGTCTTTTTACATTAAGAATTTTGTAATATTTCGCCCATGGGGCACTTATGTACTAACAAATTTCTTCTTAATATGACGTGCGTTCTTTTTGTTTGCAACAAATTTGAATTTCTGAACCCTTGAATGCATTACATGAATAACATACCATTCATCATATGCATAAACAGGTCTTCAACCCAGGTTTCCTTATCTTTCTGCTGTTTATTTCAGCAAGATGGATTTGGAGCAGATGGTAAAGGATCTGCAGGCACAAAATTCACAGTTCTAGCAACTCCTCATGACCTTGGCAAAGGGTCAAGAGGACCTCAAAGTTTTGTTGGAGAAGAATAAAGAGAAAAAGAAAAAGAGACCTGGGGTGGCCACTTTTGGAAGAAGGTTTGAGAGCAATGCTAGGAAGGTTCTTGAGTTCCCCTCAACGTCTGACGAAGGGGCCGGTAAAGGGAAAGGGACTGCTGTGCCTTCTGAATCCGAGGTTGAGGAGGAGGAAGAGGAAGAAGATGAAGACTACTCCGAACAACAATATCCACCAGCGGATGATAAATATAAGAACCTTGAAGATAGACTGGTAGTTATGGAGTTGCAGAGGGTGCCCGGATTGGATTTTGAAGAACTAGGGCTGGTAGCTGGGATTGTTATCCCTCCCAAGTTCAAGGTACCAACATTTGCCAAGTATGACGGCCTGTCATGCCCAAAGATGCACCCGAGGTCGTATGTCAGAAAAATACAACCCCACTCGTCCGATAAAGACCTCTGGGTACACTTTTCCAAGACAGCATGTCTGGCACGCATTTAGACTGGTTTTATCAACTGAGAGATCAGAGGTTCACAATTGGGAAGACTTGGCAGCTGCTTTTTATCGTCAGTATCAATACAATGCTGATTTGGCACCCACTCGTACTCAGTTGCAAAGTATGGGGATGGCTTCCAATGAAGGGTTTAAAGAGTACGCCCAGAAGTGGCGTGATCTGGCTGGAAGGGTGCAGCCACCGCTATCAGATAGGGAGTTAGTTGACATGTTTCTGGGGACTCTGTCTGGCCCTTTCTTCAACCATCTAATCAGGAGTTCTTCCGCGGGATTTACTGAACTGATTTTGACCGGCGAAAGGGTTGAGGCCAATATTAAGAGTGGAAAGATTCAAAAGGATGCTTCCGCATCCACGGCTGTTAAGAAACCCTTCCCAGCCAAGAAGGAAGCATTTGCTGTGTATTCTCAGAAGGGACAGGGAAGAACCGAGCACCAAACGACTATAGGGGCTGTGATGATTTAAAACTCGTCAAATGATCAACCTCGTAACAATCAGTCGAGACCTAATCAACAACGGGTGGAAAGGCCACAACGACAGTTCACCCACATCAACATGACGTCTGCTCAGGTACTTCCTCATTTGTTAAAGCTGAATCTGACCAGTTTAAAGGAAGCGCCAAAGAACCCTAACACCTCCTCTCCATACTACCACTCTAATGCCAAGTGTGCCTACCATTCCGACAGTGCTGGGCACGATACCAATAATTGCTGGGCGCTTAAGAACAAAATCCAGGATCTGATTGATGCTTAGGAAGTAGAATTTGATGCTCCTGAGAAGCCCAATGTTATATCTGCTCCGATGCCCAAACACGACCATAATATTCATGCTGTTATGGAGGACACTCATGTTACTGATGTTGTTGACCTGCTGACGCCGTTACTTGTGATTAAAGAAAATTTGTTGAGAGTCGGGATCTTTCCTGGTTGTGGTAAAGACTGTTATTTTTGTTTGAACATACGAGGTGATTGCCCAATGTTGAAGTCAGGTGTCCAACGCCTGATGGATACCCAAGAGATACTTTTCCAAAAAACCCCTGTTGATACCTTCAATCCTGTTACTCTTGATACTTTTGTTACTTCAACCAACGATATTGCAATTATAACCATTTCCGACAATCCTCCCAAGGCTTGCAAAAGGCCTGTCAGGATTACACCCAACTCTGAATGTGTACCATTAAAGATCACCATGCCGGGACCTGTCCCATACCAATCAAGCAAGACGATACCATGGAACTATGGGGGGAAAATCTTCTACCATGGTGTCAAACAAATTGAGACAGTCCAAGAGATTTCTGAAGAAGAAAACCCTGATGTAGGGAACATTGCAGGTACAAGCAAGATAACCCGCAGCGGCCGGATCTTTTCTCCGGAGATTGCTCCCCCTCAAGCAGTTTTCGGACCCTTGAAAGCTTCTGTACCTGTTGGACCATCTGCGCAAGGCCCAGTGATTAAAGAATTGGATACTCCTGAAGTAAGACCATCTGCTGATACTACCGACAAGGGTAAGGGGATACTGGAAGTGCCTGTCAGGATGAAGGCTCATGCTGTGGTTATCCCTGAAACCACTCAGAAAGAAATGGATGAAATTTTGAAAATAATCAGAAAAAGTGACTACGACGTTGTGGAACAGTTAGGGAAGACCCCTTCTAAAATTTCAATGTTAGCTCTCCTGCTCTGTTCTGAGGCCCATTCTAAGGCCCTAATCAAATTCTTGAAAGCGGCACATGTACCCCAAGAGACTTCGACTGACCAGTTCCAAGAATGTGTGGCCAGTCTTACTGCTGATAATGGCCTTGGCTTTTCCGATGCTGACTTAACTCCCAAAGGAAGAAAACACAACGACGCACTACATGTCTCAGTTGAATACAGGGGAACCACCCTTGCCCATGTCTTAGTTAATACTGGTTCTTCCATGAATGTGCTGCCGAAGAAAGCCTTAGACCGTTTGGACTGCGAATGGCTGACTCTCAAACCTAGTAACATCGTTGTTAGGGCTTTTGATGGTTCCAAAAGAATGGTTCATGGAGAGTTTGATATTCCTATCAAAGTAGGCACAAAAGTTTTCAAATCCACCTTCTACGTGATGGACATCCGTCCATCATATTCATGTTTGTTAGGAAGACCGTGGATCCATTATGCCGGGGCAGTTACCTCCTCTTTGCACCAAATGCTAAAATATCCTGTTAAGGGTAAGATTATAACAGTGCACGGCGAGGAAGAGTACATGATAAGTCATCTCAATTCCTTCCGCTATGTGGAGTTGGATGGAGAGTTCATCGAAATTCCTTTCCAACATTTCGAGAAAGTGTCTCCTGAGGTAGCAGTTGCGAAGACAATGGTCAAGATACCTATCGTTCCCAAGCATGTATCTAGGATGGCATCTCTCAAGGACGCAGAGGCGGTGATCAAAGAAGGGAAGAGTACAATATGGGGACAATTGCCTGACTTTCCCCATAAGACAGACAAGTTTGGGTTAGGGTTTACTGCTGCAGGATAAAAGGCTATGCGTCGCTCCAAGGTTGGAGGACCACCCGTCAAGATCTCACACCATGGAATCAATGTTGTAGAAGATGAAGAGGAAGAGAGCCACTTTGAAGATTGGATCTTCCCGACCGTCGAAGGGGGTTTGAGCAACTGGGAAGCAAAGGATTTTGTTCCCATCACCTTTATCAACCAGTGATTTTATCTTTTGAACAATTTCCCATTTTTATGGTCTGTAATAACTAAAACAATTCGCACACTATTTTCACCTCATGCCTTGCCCGGGGTATGTAGGTCCATTTGTAAGGGCTTGATTTTCTTCATAATCATATGCCATGTTTTAATGAATCATTGGACATTTTTCATCTATAAACTTTTATGTTCATTTTCTTTCCTTTTGCATTTTTGTTTGTTTAAGGATGGCTATCCCTTACACACACCCACACTCACAAATGCAGGTACCCATACATTCCGGATTCCATGGGCAACTGTTTTGTTTCAACCTTCGATAACTCTGAGGATTTGGTCAATCACGCTGAGTACGAAGTTGACGAAGATTGTGAAGTGCCGGGAGAGTTAGCCAGACTTTTGCAACAAGAAGAGCGGGCTATTCTGCCTCATGAAGAGTTGCTAGAAACCATCAACTTGGGGACAGAGGAAGACAGGAAGGAAGTAAAAGTGGGTGCCAACTTGGAACCAAATGTCAAGGAGCGCTTAGTACAATTGTTGAAAGAATATGTTGAAATCTTCGCCTGGTCTTATGAAGACATGCCAGGGTTAGACACAGATATCGTGGTTCACCGTCTCCCTACAAGAGAAGACTGTCCATCGATCAAGCAAAAGGTTCTCCGAATGAGGCCTGACATGTCTGAGAAGATTAAGGCTGAGGTAATGAAGCAATTTAATGCTGGCTTTTTGCCTGTTACTTCCTATCCATAATGGGTTGCTAACATTGTGCCCGTGCCTAACAAGGACGACAAAGTCAGAATGTGCGTGGACTATCGGGATTTGAACAGGGCTAGCCCCAAAGATGATTTCCCGCTACCGCATATCGACATCTTGGTTGACAACACAGCTCAGCACAAGATATTTTCCTTCATGGATGGATTCTCGGGATATAACCAGATCAAAATGGCCCCTGAGGACATGGAGAAAACTACTTTCGTCACGCAATGGGGTACCTTCTGCTACAAAGTGATGCCGTTCGGACTGAAGAACGCAGGGGAAACTTATCAACGCGCCATGGTAGCTTTGTTTCATGATATGATACATCATGAGATCGAAGTTTACGTAGACGATATGATAGCTCGATAACAGACAGAAGAAGAACACCTTGGTCATTTGCAAAAGATGTTTGCCAGGTTGAAGGAGTATAAGCTCAGATTGAACCCAAGCAAGTGCACTTTTGGAGTTTGGTAAACTTTTGGAATTTATTGTCAGCAACAAAGGCATTGAGGTTGATCCAGCTAAAGTGAAGGCTATACAAGAAATGCATGCCCCCCGTACTGAAAAGGAGGTTAGAGGATTCTTGGGACGCTTGAACTATATTGCGAGGTTCATCTCTCACCTGACATCTACCTGTGAGCCAATTTTCAAACTGTTGAAGAAAGATCAGGTAGTTGAATGGAACAATGATTGTCAAGTTTCTTTTGATAAAATCAAGGAGTATTTACTAGAACCTCCTATTTTGATGCCACCCGTAGAAGGAAGGCCGTTAATCATGTATCTGATTGTTTTGGATAACTCAATGGGGTGCGTACTGGGCCAACATGACGAGTCTGGCCGAAAAGAGCATGCCATTTATTACCTTAGCAAAAAGTTTACCGACTATGAGACTCGCTATTCACTGCTCGAGAAAACTTGCTGCGCTTTGGTATGGGCTGCTCGCCGGCTAAGGCAGTATATGTTGACTCATACCACTTTGCTGATTTCCAAGATGAATCCGATCAAATATATCTTCGAGAAGCCGGCTTTATCTGGAAGAATCACTAGATGGAAAATGATCCTGACTGAATATGATATCCAGTATACTACCCAAAAAGCTATAAAGGGGAGTGTACTAGCTGATCATCTAGCTCATTAAGCCGTCGAAGATTATCAGTCTATGAGATTCGACTTCCCTGACGAGGACATCATGACATTGGACAACATTAAAGGTAACAGACCGTATGAAGGACCTGAACAAGGATCCCGGTGGACCCTATACTTTGATGGTGCTTCAAATTCACTTGGCAACGGTATCGGTGCAATACTCATTTCTCCGGATGGTTGCCATAGACCCTTCACTGCCCGACTTTGTTTCAGCTGTACCAACAACATGGCTGAATATGAAGCTTGCATCTTTGGTCTCAAGGCTGCTATAGAATTGGGAATCAAATCTTTGGTCGTATTTGGGGACTCAGCTTTGGTTATTAGTCAAGTCAAAGGAGAGTGGGACACTAAACATCCTAATCTTGTCCCATACAAAGAACATGTCTTAACATTGTTGCCTCATTTCGAGCAGATTACCTTCGAGCATTTCCCGCGAGAAGAAAATCAGCTGGCAGATGCCCTGGCTACAATGTCCTCCATGTTTAAACTCAACTGGGATAACGAGGCTCCCCAAATTACCATCGAGCGAATGGATGAACCAGCACACTGTCATAAGATTAATATCAAAGAAGTAGTGGAACAACCCTGGTTTCATGAAATCAAAAGGTATCTCCAGACTAGAGAATATCCTGAAGGAGCTTCCGTCAATGACAAAAAGTTCTTAAGGAGATTTGCTGCCAAGTTCTTCCTAAGCAATGTCATCCTTTATAAGCGCAACCATGATTGTGTTCTACTTCGTTGTATGGACAAAGCTGAAGCAGAGTTGATCATGACTGAGATACACAGTGGCACATTTGGCACCGACTTGAGAGGACATACGATGGCTAAAAAGATTCTAAGGGCAGGCTACTACTGGTCTACCATGGAAGCTGATTGTCACCAACATTCCCGTACTTGCCACAAGTGCCAAGTCTACGCCGACAAAGTACATATTCCTCCTGTTCCTCTCAACATTCTGACAGCTCCTTGGCCATTCGCAATGTGGGGCATTGACATGATTGGAGAGATCAAGCCCACGACATCCAATGGACATCGCTTCATCTTGGTCGCTATCGATTATTTTACCAAATGGGTCGAAGCAGCTTCCTTTGCCTCCGTTACAAAGAATGTGGTTTCCCGCTTCATCAAGCAGAACCTCATATGCCGGTACGGTGTCCCCGACAGGATCATCACAGACAACGGTACGAATTTGAACAACACTATGATCACCGCTCTATGCGAACAATTCAAGATTTATCATCACAATTCATCTCCCTACCGGCCTAAGATGAACGGTGCTGTTGAAGCCGCGAACAAAAATATTAAGAAGATCATTCAAAAGATGACGGTCACCTACAGGTACTGTCATGAGATGTTACCATTTGCTCTGCATGGATATCATACCACGGAACGTACTTCAACAGGGGCAACCCCATTTTCTTTGGTATATGGCATGGAAGTTTTTCTACCCATGGAAGTTCAGATTCCTTCATTAAGGATCATGAAGGATGCCGGTTTGAGTGAAGACGATTGGATTCAGACCCGACTTGATCAACTTAACTTAATCGATAAGAAGCGACTTACTGCTGTTTGTCATGGTCAGACGTATCAAAAACGGATGATCAAGGCTTTCAACAAGAAAGTCAGGCGTCAAGTATATCAAGTCGGAGATCTTGTAATCAAGCGGATCATCTTACCGCAAAGTGATCCCAGGGGAAAGTGGACTCCTACTTACGAAGGACCATTTGTAATCAAGAACATCTTTTCTGGTGGGGCAATGATTCTGACCACCATGGATGGTGACGACTTGCCGCACCCTGCCAACGCAGACATAGTCAAAAGATACTACGCATAAAACGACCCGGCAAGTTGAAAACTCGAAAGGGCGACTTGGGCAAAAAAGGGTTTCCCGGTGGATCGAAAACCCGAAAGGGCGGTCCAGGCAAAAGTTAGGGAATTAAAGCGTATGACTATGTCTTGTCGGATCACTTTAAGAATAATCTTTTCACCAATAAGCTCCAAGCTTCTGATCAATCCAATCATCTAAGGACGAAGCAACAAATGGACAGATACTCAGAGTTGTGAAGGCTATAGCAGAATGGGAACCCCATGGAATTGTTACACATAACCATCTTTTTGTATAAATTTTTTCTCAATTTTTACGGCAACATTCTCCTACTAGGATGTCTGTCTCCCTTGTACAAAGATACTTACAAAAATTAATACAAATATACTTCAAAGTACATAAATTTGCTTGCCTTCCTTTTTCTTTTTTTTACACTTATGTTTTATTTGAAAACGTCCAATGTTTCGTTAAATAGGCATATGCATTTGAATATAATCACTGCTTACCAATAAAACGAAATTGGGAAAGGATAATCACTGATAGGTTGAAGGTGTAGGAAGATATCTTTATGCCATTCAAGAAGAAATCCCCTGCATTACTTTGTTCAGATCCTCAACAAAGCTAAAACCTCAGAGTACATGTCCCCAGCGGAGTTAAACTTCAAGATCCCCCAGCGGAGCCAGTACATTCCAAACTGGATTCCCCAGCCGAGTTAAGTTTCAAAGTTCCCATCAGAGTTCAAACTCCCGATTCACAGCGGAGCCAGAATAATCTAAACCTCCTTCCCCAGCGAAGTCAAATTTCCAACTGGTCAAACTCCCTCAATTTCCCCAGCAGCTAGGATGATTCCCCAGTAGATTGGCATACAACCCAAAGCTCCTGTTTCCACCGGCCAAGTAAACATTCTCCCCATAGAGTTATCTCCCAGCAGATTGAAGATTCTCGATCCCGTTTCTCTAAGCAGAAATCTCCCAGGTCTTAACTCCCCAATAGAGATTTTCCCTATTTCCCAGGAAAGTCTTAAAAGATCATCCTTCCCCGCAGAAGTTGTCAAGACACTTGTGAACCCCCACAAGTCACTAAGGATTTTCAATCCCCAACATTAGTCACTAAGGATTTTCAATCCCCAAGCAGTCAGCAAGGATTTCTCATCTTCAGTAATCAAAGATTTTTGGAATCCCCAGCTTCGGTCAAGGATTTATTTTCCCCGGCAGCAGTCAAAGATTTCATTATCTCCAGCTATCCAGGATTTATTTTCCTCAGCAAGACAGCTATTCAGCTTACATGCATAACCATTACATTTATATATCATAAACATGGATTACAGTTCATTGCATCATACATATCATGCAATATAACCTCGTGTTTTAGCTAACGTTTTACCCTTTTCAAGATAAGATTAAAAGGCTATCATTAATAATTATTCAGATACAGTATGGATACACCCCAGACACGACGGTCATTCTATTACTCATTCAGAACTTCAAGTCAAAATACTGTATGGATACACCCCAGATACGGCGGTCATTCTACTACTCATTCAGACTTCAACAATCAGATACAAACTAGATACGCTCCAGACACGACGACCTTTCTATCTCTCATTCAGATTCAACTATCAACTACAAGTTCAGATACGCTCCAAACACAGATGCCATTCTGGCCTTTACACCAGCAGTTTGATTTTCCTCAAGTGCAGTCGCCACGGAAGTCATTCTGTCACTTATTCAGATCCCAGTTACAGTACGGATACACCCCAGACACGGCGGTCATTCCACTACTCATATAGATCTCAACTTCAGATACAGTCCAGATACGCTCCAGACACAGTTTCCATTCTGTCACTCATTCATAGTTTATCCCCAGCACACAGTTGCTCCATGCACAGATATTTCTCTGTTACCTGGATACAATACAGATACGCTTCAGACACGGCAGTCATTCTGATATTCATTCAAAATCCAAATACAGTTACAACTCAGATACGCGCCAGACACGGACGCCATTCTTTTGCTCATACAAACTCAGTCTCCAGATACAGTTCAATGGCATTCCAGACACGGATACCATTTTAATGCTCATTCTTCTAACCTACAACATTGCAAATCAACAAACATTATTGGATGGCATCTTTAAGCCCATCTCCAGCAAGATTCTACCATCTCCAAATGGCATCTTTAAGCCCATTTCCTCAGCTATATTTTGATGAGTGCAAATTTACGGGCACTCTAGTGTCCAATCCTCTTTTACCTTCGAGTCACGAAAGGCAAACTTGCCAATCTAACTCTTCAGGTTCAAGAAGATTGAACAGGGGAAACTTTTGTACCCCAAAATTTTCCCTCCCATATTCATCAACATTTCTCATCACAAGGCTCTTGGAACTCAAGATCAAGCTAGGGTTTGCTCTGCTCAAGACACCTTCTTGCACTGTTGACCTAAATTAGGGTTTGAGTTTGCACATGGATATTTTGACCTACAATTCCAAAAGTGAATTTCATACTCCATGTTGGACCCACAAGTTTTGCCATACCAAGTTTCAAGCCTTGATTCAAATTTTTGCCCAGTCAATTGGACAGTTGACCTAGAAATCAGTTGTATTGGGGAAAAAGTCAACTGTGGCCAATTGACAGTCAAACCTCATGAATTTTGACCCACATCAACATAATGAACTCATATGAATCATTTGATCAAGTTTGGATCACAATCCCACAAGAAATTTGATCAGATCACCAAAAGGGCAAAATGGTCATTTTTAGGGTTTTGACTGTACAAAGGCAATTTTTGACTGTACAAAGGCAATTTTTGACTGTTTGACCTAGCCAATGGCAAATCAAGCTCTCATATGGACTCAAGGACTCAATGACACTGTTTTGACCCATTCAAAAAGTTCAAAAGATCTCAATTGCATAGGATTGACAGATGAATTTTTCAGTCAACTGATCAAAATTTGACTGTACACTGAAAAGTCAAACTTTGACTTTTTAGTCAAAATCAAGTTCCAAGAGTCATTTTTCACCAAGACATGTCAAATTATGAAACTTGTTCATCAAGAAACCCAAAAATGAAAATTAGGATTTAAAATGGAAAAATTTCATAACTTAGAAATTTTCTAAGTTATGAAATTTTCTTATTTTTTCCTAACTTTGTCCCATTTGTTCACCAAGATGCAAATAGATTCAAACAAAACTTGCAACATGAAAGTTGTATTCCATCACAAAGTCTACAACTTTTATTCACAAATTTTTCTCAAAAGAAGCTTGTATCTCAAGTTATGATTTTTGGAACAAGGGTACCTAAAACTTTTAACTTAGAGAAATTTTCCCTAGTTTAGGCAGGATTTTGACCCATCTTCTTGGCCATTTTTCACATTGTTCCACTTGGAGTTTCAAGTTTCATTTCAGAGATGGATTATAGTACATGTTGCAAGCTTTCCAAATTGTCCAAGAACTCCTAAAACACCCTTGTGGTTAGAGATAATCGAATGCTTGAAGTTGGCAAAAACTCATTTTGATCCATGGCCAATACATGTTCATACAAACTTGCATTTTCAAATCAGCATGCTTGGTACTAGCTTGCAGGCCTCAAAACCAGTTTGTACTCCATAATTTAATGCATAACCATTGAGCTAAGGTATTATCTTGGTCATTTGGACATTGCATACAAAATTAAGCCCTAAATGGTAAAAGGTATATTGCCATTTTTGCAAAAGGTTACTTTATGTCAAAACACTAAGCCTTGAGCCTTGAACAAAATCTGATACTGCAAACCAAATCCATGAATTAGAGGGGCCAAGAGGGTTGTGTGCAGGGTAATGGGAGGGCCTGTAAAAAGCTATAATCTCACTTCCACTTTTTGGCTTCAAGTAGAAGAAAACTTGCAAAACACAAGCCATCTCTCACATCTGTAAAAAACAACTTACACAAACATTGCAAACAAGTTTGATACCTCCTAACAAGCCAGAAACACGACCCCTTTGCCTCTCAAAACTCCTAGTGCACAAATTCCCCATTTTCTTGCAAAACAGGGCCAGTTCTGCATTTTGCAAGCCATCTTCAAATTCCATCGTGCGTTTTGCCCAAAGATACTTCAAACACCTTCCAACCAACATACCTAAGCTATCCAGATCATCCATTGCTAACTGTAACACCCTTAACACACATTTCCATTTTTGTTTCAAAGCTTTGCAGTTTGAGTTCTGTAGCACGATTCAGGCTACTTCAAAATAAGCCAAGCATTAGGAAAGCTTCATTGGACATCAGGCAAGCTCAAAAGAAGCTCAGGCACCCTTGGAAGTTGCTGCATTGTCCAGCTCGAAGTCAACTGAAATAGGTATTTCATGAACTTCTATCTCTCTATTTAGGAATAGTTAGACTTAGGTTTGTGAATGAAAGATGTTGTATTCATAGCCCTGAAGCCATACATATGCTTAATTTTCATTTATATTAATCGTGCTAGGAGATTTTCATCCATGAACTTTCTGAAAAACTAGGTTAGAAATTAGGGCCAGAGAAATTCTCTCTAGTCTTTGAGAGTTAGCTTAAGTTTTTTATATGGTTAGATTCGTTGTTTGATACTCTACAAGTTTTATGTTATGAGTTTTGTCAAAAAATCAAGGAATCAGGAGTTACAGTTTTGTACATAGCACGCGTGCGCAGGTCTGTTCAAAGGAAGAAGATGAAGTTGGTTTGGGCTGGGCCTGTACAGGCTTGCTTTTGCACCCTCCTCTTTTCTTTTTACACCCCCTGGCCCATTTCTTGTACATTTGTTATTTTTGCATTTTTGTTTCATTTCTGATTTTGATATTTTATTTTCTAATATAAAAAATACTTAAAAATTATTTTCATAAATTTTTGTATTTATTTGGAATTTATTTTAACTATTACTAGTATAAATATATAAATAATTTATTTTCTTTTTATTAAAACTCAAAGAATAATGTAAAAAAATATGTTTATTTTTATTTGTTATTTTTATACACACTTAAAAACATTTTCTTGAATATACACATTTTTGTAAATAATTAATTTTTATTTTTATATATTTAATATGTTTAATATATATATATATATATATATATATATATATATATATATATATATATATATATATATATATATATATATATATATATATATATATATATATATATATATATATATATATATATATATATATATATATATATATATATATATATATATATATATATATATATGTACTTATATGCTTTATTTTATTAAATAATTAGGACAAAAATACAAAAATATTATATTTTCATTTTTATTAATATTTTACACTAAAAATATCATTTTTACAATATACTTTTATTTTTTGTACAAATCAATACATTATTGCATCTAAATAATAAATAATACTATTTATTTAAAAATTAGGGTTTTTGCCCTAAATAATAAAATAATTAAAATTGACCCCTTTTATTATTATTTACATTAAAAAATACTTTTTACATACATAAAAACTTTTTGCATAATACATTTTATTTAACATTTATTTGTTGTATTTTATTTAATTATTGCACATTTAAATATTGTCTTATACATTCGATTTGGTTGTAATAATTTAGAATTTAATTTTTTGTCAAATACCCCCAATTCAAATTTGCACCCCCTCCCTATATCATGTTGTAATAGTGTAGGCTTTAAATTCTCGCACCTTTAAATGCTTTCAATTATGCCATGGTTAGACCTAGGGTTTGTATGCCAAATAAAATCAACAACTAGCTTGACCTAATCCAAGATAAACATGCATGAAAAACAAACACAATGCACACTTGCACCTCCTAGGGTTTCAATCCACTTGTTGCTCTCAAAAATAGGCCATGGTTGCATGTCAAGTACTTTGGCAAAACAAAAATAAAACAAAAGATCATAGTCCCTCGATGACGCTATCTGAGTTGCCTAAACAAAATGATCAAAGTCCCTTAAGAAAATTGCCAAAAATACTTGACACAATTGCTATCATGGTCTATACGATGACCCGCACTTGTCCCGTTTATCATCCTAACACAAGGTTGTTCACCAAATACAATGGTGAAACAACATTGTTAAAATGGTTAAAAGCATAAGAAAAAATCTTTGAGTAAAATAGGGTAGATAACTCTTAGTTACTTGATCAAGCTTGCAAAAAACATCCTTGCTATTTTTTCAAACACACTTCACAACACAATTTCAAAACCATACTTTCAAACATTGAAAACTTTTCAAAAGAAAAAAACACCTTTGTATACATTCAAACAAGAATCATTACAAAGGTTGCCACAACGATGGCCTCTTTTCAAAACATCTTTCAAAATCACACACAAAGCACCATTTCAAACAATTGAAAAGCACCATTTCAAACAATTGAAAAGCAAAGCAAGTGATCTAAGCAAGTAACTAAGAGCCCATGGATAACCATGGATAAAAAGGGTGCTAATACCTTCCCTTTCTATAATCTACTCCCCGAACCCAAGAAAACATCTCAAAGGTCTTTCCTATGCTTTTTGACCTTTCCTTAGGATAAAATAAAAAGTCGGTGGCGACTCTTGCTAAACCGAAACATTTGCAAACACAAACGCAAAATCCCAAGTCAGTTCTCCCACCGTATCACACGTAGGATAATTCCTCTCATGAACTATGAGTTGTCTAGAAGCACAAGCAACAACTTGTCCATTCAGCATTAGCACACCACTAAGTCCCATCTTAGACGCATTCTTAATACACTACAAATGAATCACTAGGATTAGCAAAACCAATACCGGAGCAGTCGTCAATCTTTTCTTTAGTTCTACAAAACTTTCTTCTAATGCAACATGCCATACTTGAAATGATGACCGACTATCCTTTCGATAGAACATCAATCACTTTATAAGCCATAAAGCTAATAAGACAAGTCTATCCCATCCAACACGATCCCGTCTACTATCAACAAGAGATTAAGGGTGACCAGTTGTTGGCTCCTAAATTCGACACCCTTGTTTCATTAATGTCAGCCATTAAAGCCGAAGGATGTTTTCGACCAGCTAGGTCCGTCGAAATGCCCATCGAAAGATGGAAATGTACTTAGAAGATTTCTTCCAAAGGAGAAGTTGGTTGCCTTCGACGTTGAAGGTATCTCTCGTCGAAGATGCTACTCGACGGAGGTGTTCGATGGTTCAGGGTGGAACGGTTTGAAATTCAAGCATTTGGAGGGAAAACGGTTTCCAGCAGTTACTAAGTGCAACGTGCAAGGATCTGGAGCGTCGAACGTTGAGAACGTGCCAAGTGGGATCATCTTGAAGCAGTGTAACTGCCCGACGGTTACTTGGGATGTTTTAGTATAAATAGTAGTAGTTCACGCAGTTTCTCGCGTGTGTTCACAATTATATACAAAGTCACTCATATAGATTCGAGTACCCGGCGTGTGAGAAAGAATTGTTGAGAAATGTATGTGTGAAACACCAACTTTATTAATCAAAGTCATTTACTTTTCCAGAAACTTTGCTTGCTTTCTTCTTTACTTTCCTGTCGAAATCCTTTACTGCAAGCCTTCATTTATTTTACCAAGCCTACTTCTTCATGCAATTTATTTAAAGCCTCTTTATTTTATTGTCATTTAACCATTATCCAATTTAATCGAAACCTCAAAATCAACCTATGTCCTAGGATCAATCTGATCGATCCTGCGAGTAAGCAAATAAGTAACCATTTGGAGGATCAGCGGTTGTTTACCAATAACCACGGTAAACAAATTGGCACACCTGGTGGGACTGTGTGTTGATTTTTGAAAATAATCTCATCTTTTCGAGGAGTGTTGCATGTTATTGAGAAGTGGTAGAATATACACTAACGATACCAATACTGCCAGAAGAAGGGAAGAGATGGCGAATCCGCCAAACAATAACGAAATCCCACAAACGAATGTGGGAGCAACGGTTATCCCGACCGTAAGTGAAGCGATAACCGCTGGTTCGACACCAGCAGTAACGGTCACAGCAACGGGGCCATTACCTCCGTTCACAGGCCCCAGAGTGCCTTTGGGAACTCCCCCACCAAGGGGAAATTTAGGCACAAGGCCTTTTGTTCCCCCAGGATTTATGACAGGCGGTCATAATCGGGAACCACTCTATGGCATGCCAACTTCTGACTTGGCTAGCATGACTAATGCTGCGTCCACTTTTTCAGACCCTTTAGTGAGTGCCTCTTCGCCACTCCAAGGTTCTGGAGTAGGTATGGCGAATAGAAATAGGACCCAACTCTTAGGAGGAACGTCCCAAGTAGCCCATGGCCTTACAAATGCCTCGACAGCCGTCTTGAGGCAACAAATGGACGAAAGCAACCATGATATGGTGCAAATGTTGGCACAAACTTTAAGTACAGTGCTGAACCCTCTAATACAAAACACTACTCAATCGAATCAGCAGATGACAGCGCAAATGACGCGTTTGGCTGACTTCTTTGGAGTACCCCAACCTATTCGACAGCCCCAAAGGGCGCAAATAAGGGGAAACCAGGGTGTATTCTTAGAGGAAGAAACCACCATCAACCAAGTCCAACAGCCTGTCGAAGAAAACCTTAGGGCACGATTGGAGCAACCTGTCGAGGAACCTAGGGTAATAACCCCAGAGGTAAGGTTAGTTAACAGAAACCAAAATGCTGACGAAGTAGTTCAGCATATCCAATACCAAAACATGGGTTTGGAAAATAATCTGGCAACCATGATCGAAAGGACCATGACTCAAAATGGGATGAACATGGGCTTTCGAAGGCCCAACTTTACATCCCCGTTGTCAGAATATGTGTTACAAACAGACTTGCCTCCTAGATGTAAAGTCCCCAAATTCACTAAGTTCTCTGGGGACACGACAGAATCTACTATCGAGCATGTGGCGAGATACTTGATCGAAGCAGGAGATATTTCAAATAACGAAAACCTGAGAATTAAGTACTTCCCAAGTTCTTTAACAAAGAATGCTTTTACTTGGTTTACAACTCTCCCCCCCAATTCGATCCATCATTGGACCCAGTTGGAAAGATTGTTCCATGAACAATTCTACATGGGGCAAACCAAGATAAGCCTGAAAGAATTGGCCAGTGTAAAGAGACGTTTCACTGAACCTATAGACGAATATCTAAATAGGTTTAGGTTGCTCAAGGCGAGATGTTTTACACAAGTGCCGGAACATGAGTTGGTCGAAATAGCCGCAGGCGGTTTAGATTATTCCATTAGGAAGAAGTTAGACACCCAATACCTGAGAGACATGGCCCAACTGGCCGATAGAGTTCGACAGGTAGAATGCCTCAAAGCTGAAAAAGCAAAGGCAACGAAAGCTCATAAGAGAGAGAGGATAGCGTATGTTGAGATGGATGACGAAGATCCAGAATCCTTCGACGATACTATAACTGTCGAAGAAGGATAAGTCGATTTAGCGGAACTAAAACAAGGGCCACCATACTCTTGCAAACTGCTAGTCCCCTCAAGTGGGAAAAATCCCATTGGTCCAGAAAGGACCAACAATAGGTTCCCCAAAAAGACTTATAGTTTTGACATCACAAAATGTGATGAAATATTTGACTTGCTTGTAAAAGATGGCCAAATGATAGTACCCCCAGGGGTAAAAGTGCCTCCTCTTGATCAAAGAAAGAAGAGAGGCTTTTGCAAATATCATAATTTCTTGGGCCATAAAACTTCTCAATGTTTTCTTTTCAGGAATCTTGTGCAAGACGCTATCGAAGAAGGGAGGTTGAAGTTTGCTGACAAAACCCCCATGGCTGTCGACTCAAATCCATTGCAGGCTGAAGCCCACTATGCTGAGCCTTCTGAGGTGAACGTGATCGAGGCAACCAGGAGCCAGTCGAAGAGGCCAGGAATCACAATGGTCGAAGTCTCAAAGGACCATATCAACATGCCAATCTTTGGCAGTTTTTCTGGGAATTTATCCAGAAAGACAATTGAAGAAGTTCAGAAAGCGGTCAAAAATCTGGCAGATTTCCTGCAAAGATGCCAGAAAAAGAAGTCAGAGGTGATGCTGTGTCCAAGATGCAGTTCGATCTTTGACAAAAAAGCTGCTGAGCACATTCAAGGCGTAAGAGAAGCAAATAAGAGAAGGGAAATGTTGATCTTCGACATGACCCCAGAAGAGCCTCCCAAAGAGGTTCAAACCAAGAAAAGAGGCCATTGACTTTCAGGCCTCCAACAAATGTGCCAGTAGATACCTGGTACAAAACATCTGGTCGAAAAAGGCCAAGTGAGGAGAGATGGCACTCTTTCGACGTGCCAAGGGGTTCATCTTTAACACAAAAGAAAGAGCCTCAAGTTGCTGCACCTAAAGTTGCAAAGTGTCAAGCAACTACAAAGGGAAAAATCCCATGTCTCGATCTCAATGGAGGAGATACCAAAGGAGACGAAAAGCTGAGAGGGAGGCTGCCAATGAACCAAAGGCAGAAACCAGTTCAAATGTTCCTCTAAGGAAGCAAAGGAAACCTCTAGAAAGAGAGCCAGTAACCAACAGGCTAGTTTGGCCTAACCAAGGTGAAGTCGAGGACGAAGATGGTTCTGAGTCTGATGATACTTTGGACATAATGGTGAATATAGTCTCAGTGCTGCCCAGAGAATTCAACCGACAGGTGGAGGTCGAAGCAAGTGACTGGGAAGTGGAGCAAGAAATGGCCAAACATAGGCCAGTGTGCTATTTCATCATGGACAATGGCACCACTGAGGAACAAAATGGATTCTTCGAACCACCTACAGAGGCGATGAAAAATCACCTCAAGCCTTTATTTATAAGGGCTAAACTCGAAGAAACTACAGTGAATAAAATATTGGTGGATTGTGGGGCAACCATCAACATTATTCCTCACTCTATGCTAAGGAAAATTGGCAAAAGGGATGAGGACATTAAGCCTCACAACATGGTCCTGTCGAACTATGAGGGCGGCATAGGGACCACTATGGGAGTGATCCAACTGGATATCAAAGTAGGATCTATCCTTCGACCAACAATGTTTATGGTCATATCGGCCATACCTAACTACAATCTTTTGTTGGGCCGTGAATGGATTCATGGTGTTGGAGCTGTGCCATCATCAATGCACCAGAGGCTGCTCCTATGGCGTCCAGATGGGATGGTCGAAAACATAGAGGCAGATCAAAGCTATTACCTGGGCGAAGTGAATCACCTAGGGCTGGCAGATTTCGACAAGAACTTGGCTCACATAGGGCCATGTCCAACACCTGACTTCGACTTGGCGCTAGCGCCAAACACTTTTTGTTCCCTATACCTGCATCCTGAGCATGGTTTCCAATGGGACAGAGAAGACTTGTCCCACATAGACTTCAGTGGGTTAACTGATATCTAACCAACTGGTTGGGGAAGTGAATTCAGTGATAATGACTGAGTCACAATCATTGAAGCGAATTTTGGCTTATGTAGCTGAAACAAAGATGATAACGGCTCTCGAAGCCGAAGTAAAGTACATGGCCACACAGGCTGTGATCGGTGGATCTGGAACTGACTGTTTAACGCTGGTTCGCGAAATGTCGCGGAAGCAAGAGTCGCCACCGTCTTTTATTTTCTCCAAATGGAAAGGACAAAAGCACAGAAAAATTCCTTAAAGAGATTGCTCTCGGTTCGGGAGGTAGGTTATAGAAAGGGAAGGTGCTAGCACCCTTTCTATCCATGGTTATCCATGGGCTCTTAGATACTTGCTCATTTGTGTTTTCAAAAAGGTTTGTTTGCTTTTCAATGTGGGTTTTAAAAAGTTTCTTTGAAAATTCCAGTTCGACTCTTGTATCTGTCCTCAAGAGTGTTTGAAAAATTGCTTTTGAAAGCTTTTTGAAAAGGTGTTGGTGTGAAAAGTATTTTTTGATTTGTTTTTGAAGTTTAGAGCAAGTATCTACGAGAACCTACCTACCCTAAGGAATTCGTCTGTGTAAATGTCCTTTAAAGTAGTGCCATCCCACCATTGAGAGGTAGGTAGCACCACCGTTGGAGGTGTTCGGGTCAATTCGATTGTTAGGGACAGTGTGGTCACCAGAGTAATAGGAAGACACCTTAGAAGCTACCCTCATGCCAGGTTCCTGGATCATGAGGACTTACTAAGACATCCTCTACTCGACGATCACCTTTCGAGGCAAGGCAACAGTGAGGTGTACCCTAGGGGTGGTGTGTGCGATTCGTGTGTCGTTTTCATTTGTATTTATCTTGTCATGTTATTGGTGTTCTAACGTTTGTTTTTATTTAAGGCCATTCATTCTTGCATGCTTTGTTTAACAGTTAAAAAATATTGCGGGAAAAGTAAATTCTAAACTATTACAAAAGGCGCGGGTCCACATCGCCAAAAGTTTCTCGAACCCGATTTGACAGAAAATAAATAAATAAAGAAGGTAAAAGAATTAAAAATGCGAGAAGTTAATTACAAGGCTTCGGGAGAGATACATAAATATTTAAACGAAATAAAACAAATATGCGAATTAATAAGAAATTAAGAACGAGGGCGTTGGACCCTTTTGCAAAAATTGAATTAATGATGGAGTTAATTAATTAAAAAAAGAAAGAAAGAACTTGTTTTTTGGTATTTTTAGTATTTTAGGATTTAATGTAAAAAAAAGAGAATTAATTAAAATTAAAATAAGATGCAAACCCTAATCCTAATTATTTTTAATTTATTAAGAAAATATTGAAGTTTTTTAACCTAAAATTAATCCTAATTTTTATATGCAAATTTAATTACAAAAATAAATAATATTAAATATTATGGGAGAAAAAATAAAAAAAAGAAGATGAAATTAATTGAAACCCTAATTCTATGTTTTTTTAGATTTTTTTATTAAATATTAATTTAAACCCTAATTTAAAACTAAATTTAATTATATGCATTTATTTATGAAAATACTAAAAAATAAAATATCTATTATTTTTTCTCTTTTTTCTGATTTTTATGGGTATTTTTTATATTTATGAAAATATTAAATTGATTAAAAGAATAATAACTAAAAGAAGATAAAAATAATGAAAAGATAAAAAATAACAAAATTTTTGCAAACCTTGGGGGTATCAGTCCCCAGATAGGAGGTATAGTTTAGCAGCCTGGCCCAAGAATCTGAGGCCTTATGGACTTTTTTCTGGGAGCATACACGCGCGTTGACTTGAGTTCATCATAGTCTTCAGTTCATGGCCGTTGATCTGACGCTCTGGGACACGTGGGCGTTGATTTTTGAGGATGCATGATAGTCTTCAGCACAAGCGCTACATATGAACGTTAATTGAAAAATAACAAATGGAAAGGGTGAAGACCTGGGATCGAACCCAGGTCATTAACATTACCAGTCAACACGTGCGCCACTGAGCCACTTCAAACGCGTTTACTATAGAATAACGAATAAACATTATAAGAGAAAAAATGTTAATGGCTTGGAAATGCGCGCAAAATTTGAAAGAGCCAACCAATGTACGCCACGAGGTCATCTTCTTCATGGTGTTTTATTTTTCCTGAAACAATAACAAACTAGCAACGGTTTTGTAAACGTTGCCATAGGTAAGATACAAGAAAATAGCGAATGGCCCTGTGACGCTCATAAATTGAGCGCGAGGGTGGGTTTAAGATCGTCCAGATGCGCTGATTTGAATGGTGATGGTCTTGAAGGCTAATTTTTCTTTAATTAGAAATCCCCAATTTGAGGTCCTGCAAACCCTAAAATACAACCATGGCGATTTCTTGTATAGCTCATAAAAACACAATCAATCCATATAGTTAGCTTCAGAATACCTTACTCAATATAAATGCATAATCAAAATGCCATGAAAACGCCTAAATCTGGAAATACGACTTTGAAAAATATAAGAGAAAACTGGGTTTCTGTATACCAATTCTAGGCACTGAGATGATCGATTTTGATTGGAATACGTTCTGTAACCCTCAAGGAAGCTAATGGGATATGTCTGGAGGCTTGAATCGCCTTGCAAGTGTATTTTCAGAATTGAGATTTTTTGCTAATTTTTCAAGTTTGTCCAAGGGTTTCTGCGCAGCTTCAATGGTCCCATGCATTAGGGTTATGTTTAGGCTTATGTAATGAGTGAATTAGGTTAACAATTCTGATCAAAATCTCTTTCATTCATGGATTTGGAGATTTGATTTTCCATCATTATTTTTTCAATCTTTCCATGTGCTTTTTGATACAAATCAACTCCAATCTCTCCAAATCTTTCCCTATTTGAATATGCACGAAATCTTGAGGATAAAACATGTACAAAAAGATTGGAAAACTTAGGTTAGCATTTTTCATGTATTTAATTTGATTTAAATGAATTATTATTAATAAAAATTCAAATAAATAAATAAAAAATGAATAAAACTTCCCTTTGGGCCAAGTGGTCGTGCACATGTCATGGATGATGAATTGTGGAAGAAAAATGGGCCCATTAGCAATTTTAGGTCATTTGAATCAATGTTGACTTTTCAAAATATCCAAATATTTCCCAACTTCCACAAGGCATAACTTGCTCAATTTTTAAGCTTTTCTCATGTTCTTGGACATTTTGGAAAGGAATTTGAGTCCTCTAACCAATGCCTTTGGTCCCATGTCATTTTGATTTACCAATCTCAAGTTATGGCCTTTGACTTAAAGTCCCTTTTTGTTGACTTTTGAAAATGACCTATAATGTTGAAATTGATACCTTTTTGTGAGAGCATTTATTGGACTTGAAGTATGAAGATGAGTTGTAGGAAATGTCTTTCTCTTCAAAATGAGCTTTGGATGGAATTTTTCTGATAATCCATGTGAAAGTTATGCCCTGGTCAATTTACAGTTGACTTTTTCAGCTGTCCAAATAAGGAAACTTTTGCATCTTGATGATTTTTGAGCCAAATTTTGAGAATCATGATCAAGCATTGATCAAATGATGTTTGTGGCTTCAAAATGAGATGTTGACCAAAAATTTGAACTTTTGACTGCCAAATGACCATTTTGCCCCTACAGTTGACTGTAGTGCAATTAGGGTTTTGACTGTGCAGTTTTGTGCTGAATGTCTTGATACTTGATATGAGGATGCTTGACCATATTTGTAGGCATGTGAGACTTGATTGGGCCCCTGAAAACTTCCTTTTCTTGATCAGAATCAAAACCCTAATTTTGACTGTATAGGAGATCTTTGACTGTGCAACCCTTGGGGAGATTTTGAAGCTTGACTTGGCAATTTCTTGAAGAATATGGGAGGGCAAATTTTGGGGTACAACAGTTGCCCCTGTTCAATCTTCTTAGACCTGAGGATGCAGATTGGCTGACGTGCCTTTCGTAATCCGAGGGTGGAAGATGATTGAACACTAGAGTGCCCAGAAATTTGCGCTCACATAGTAGCAGTGTGATGGAAATGGGCTTATAGATGCCATTTAGAGATTGATGGATAGAATGATGGGCTTATAGATGCCATCTGGATGTTGATCGCATAAGAGATTCCTTAGCGAGAACTTGCGTACCTGCAAAACAGAAAATGATTACCTGACACGTTGAAGGAGTTGATTTTCAGATGCTTGGTATAGATATGTCCTGACTGGTTACAGGAGCTGAGTCTGGAGCTTCACAAGATGATGAATAAACCAGGGATGGTTACTACCTTAGCATGAATGGTAAGAGAACCTTGGGTGACTTTAACTTCAACAACGCTCGTTGAGAAAATCTTGGTGGGAATCACCATCTTCGCAGTATTGGGAAGAGAACCAAAGGAAATTATAATCTGAAAGGGAATTACATCTCACGCACCGTCGGGGAGAGGACCATAGGAAATCATAACCTGAAAGGGAATTACATCTCACGCACCGTCGGGGAGAGGACCATAGGAAATCATAACCTGAAATGGAATTATCACCTCACACACCATCGGAGAGGGAACCATAGGAAATTATAACCTAAAAGGGAATTATCATCTCACACACCATCGGAGAGGGAACCATAGGAAATTATAACCTAAAAAGGAATTATCACCTCACACACCATCGGAGAGGGAACCATAGGAAATTATAACTTGAAAGGAATTATCACCTCACGCACCATCGGAGAGGGAACCATAGGAAATTATAACCTAAAAAGGAATTATCACCTCACGCACCATCGGAGAGGGAACCATAGGAAATTATAACCTAAAAGGGAATTATCACCTCACACACCATCGGAGAGGGAACCATAGGAAATTATAACCTGAAAGGGAATTATCACCTCACACACCATCGGAGAGGGAACCAATAGGAAATTATAACCTAAAAGGGAATTATCACCTCACGCACCATCGGAGAGGGAACCATAGGAAATTATAATCTGGTAACTTCTACTGAGTCTTCATCAGAAAAATCTGTTGGGAGTCGATTTAGCTGGACTAGAGAAGGCCTTGGACTGGATAAGAAATCTTTGGAGTCGATTAACTGAACCGGTCTAGGTCTTGAAATATGATTGAGAATTTAACTGCATCTTTCCTGAAAGGTAGAGGTCAGTCTTATGCAATGCATGATATGGGTCAAGCGATGATGTTCTCAACATAAATGAGATTTGTAAGATATGATGCGTCTATGCATGCTATAATGATGTATGTGATGTTTATGTATGTTTTCGTCTTAGGAAAATAAATCCTTGACGGGTGCCGGGAAGTCACTCCTGGGCTGATGTTGAAGAATAGATTTCGCTTCCACTAGGGATGGTAGCTGCAAGAATACCGGTAGGAGAAGATAACTCCGTTGAGGAATAAACTTGGTGAATGGAAGATTCTGCGGGGAGAAAAATACTCTAGCGACCATGCTGGGGAGTGATACTCTGTGGGGAGAGAGATGCTTTTGCTGAATTGTTAGTAATAACTTGCTGAGGATATCTTTGCTGTATTAGAAGTGTGAATAGACTTCGATGGGGATAAGAAGACTGCGTCGAGGGCGTTCTTTCCATGGCTTTTGGCTGAGGATAACCCAATTATATCCCGTTAAGGAAATAACTCTTTAAATAAAGCCGGTCGACGCGTTCGCGCTTTGCGAGGGATAAACTTCCAGAATCTACTGGGGATAAGCTTACTGCTTGGGGGAGATGGATTCCAACTTTCCTTGGGAAACTGGATTGGACTTTCCTGGGGAAGTTTTGTTATGCGGGGGAAGTGATTCCTTTGAATGTTGATATGCTGCCGGGGAACAATCTTTAGACCAAGACTGCCGGGGATGCTTGTCGAGAATGTGTATATATTGCTGCTGGGGAAGTATTGAACTCTGCTGGAGGATACCCAACTTCCTTAAGATTTGATAATTCTGTTTGGAGAAGAATGCACTGACTGCGGACTTACTCTCTGGGGAATTAAGATGTACTGGTCATGTTCTTTAGCTGAACCTACCTTGGTACCTTGGTGGATAGAACAATTAGATTGCTTAGACAACTCTTCTATTGCCCATGTTTCTGAGGTATGAGAGAGGGACCTGTGAGGTGCTGATAGTTGTTGATGAGCAAACCTTCTTCTAGTAGGCAGGTGACAAGATGATAGGACATAGTCGTACGTCTTTTGATCCCTTACTTTTGCCTGAAGCGCCCTTTCGGGTTTTCAGTCCACCGGGATAACCTTTTTTGCCCAAGCCGCCTTTTCAGGTTTTCGACTTGCCGGGTGTACAGATTTTTCATTTCATCCCTTCATTTTGCCCGAACCCTTTTGGTTCGCCGGGAAGCCCTAATTTTTGCCTAGGTATGTCAACCTAGCGGGTCTTTGATCTTGCGTAGTATTTTTTCGACTATGTCCATGCTCTTAGAATATAGGGAGTTGCCCCTGTTAGAATTGTGTTGTCATACCACTAGAAGATGTTTGATCCGACAAGATTCGTTGTTGAAATGCCCCGAGTGACTCAGGCGGAGATTTGCCCCAGGCTATTCGGCCTTTGAGAGATTCTCCGAATCTTGATTGGACTGCCCCAGATGATGGACCATGATCATGTCATGCCCCTTGATTGGAAGTGCTTCTGTTCATTAGGCATTCGACGTGCGAATTTCTATGCTGTTCAAACAAAAAGTCATATATAAACAAAGTTATGTTAAAAATGCAAAGTCTATGTCTGTCTTGAAGATTTTGAAAATGCATTCTTTTTTCATAAAACAAATGAATGTTTGTAAAACGTGATGTCAACTCAATATTTTATAGCGAGCCTTAAGGAGTCAGGATACCTTTCGTAACAGTATGCTTTCGAACTAACCCATGCTTCAGCTAGGACTTTTAAGGGTTATAACGTGGCCTGGGTCATGGTTCAAGAAACAAAGGATAAAGGCTCAAATTATTTGTACCCACCCGTTCTTCGTGATATTCTTCAATCCTAAACTCAGTTGATCATACGTTAGACCTTGTTTGAGTCTTTGCTCTGATTTTCCGGTGATGATTCAGATGTTGATAACTTATTTTGAATAGGCAGTCACTCCTTTCTTGTTGAGGATTTGTAAGACCTCTTTCTTTTTTTGATTTTTGTTATCCCTTTCTTTTTTTTTGCCTGAACTGTTTCCCTTTTTTGGAATTACAGTCAGCGGGATGCCCCAGTTTTGTAAGTCTCCTTCATGGGTTTTGACTTAATGGGCTTCTTTCTTTTTTATAATGACTGCCTTTCTTTATTGATCATTCGGAACCATCACTGTCTTTCTTTGTTTTGTAAGGATCTTTTTGGTGCCATTCGTTATGTACTTGGATCAACTGAGAGAACTACCCTGCCCCAGGTTATGATGAAGGGTTTTGAATTTCGAAAATAAAAACTCCTACTTCTTTGGCTCAGAGGGGTTGACGAGGGATTATCTTCCTTATAACTCCAGTGTTTAGGAATTGAAACAATGCCTGTACCTCATCAGCGGGGTCTGTTCAAAAGCATACTGTAAAGATCGTGGTATCGTTTTCATCATCCTCCCTCAAGAGGCTTAGAATTATTGATTGAGAGTTGACATCAGAAAAAATATGAAAATAATTTGCGTATAGTGAATACGAATATATTGCTTCAAAACAGACATATGCGATGCATTAATGAACTAACAATGTTTAATCATGAATAAATGTTTGAACAGTTAAAAGAAGGTTACAACTTGAAAATTCTAATAAACACAAGTCTTCCAGTCTCAGGGCTTGTTATTTCAACTGGTGCATCTTGTAGGGATGGCAGGAGCATTCAGCCTGGCCCATCTGGGTAAAATCCACAGCTCTTTCATTGATCAGATCTTGAATCTTATTCTTCAAAGCCCAGCAGTCGTCGGTGTCATGTCCTGGACTGTTAGAATGGTACGCACATCTTTCCTCAGGATTGTACTTTAGGGAGGTTGTATTGAGACGCCTAGGAGGGCCCCTTACCGTCACCAGATTCAACCTCAACAATTGTTGTAAAGCTTGAGACGGTGACACGTTGAGTTTGGTGAACTGCCTTTTAGGCTTGTCTGGCTGAAGCTGGTGAGGTTGGTACTGAATTGGTGACACTGAAGCCATCTGAGGAGCTTTTCCCTTGTCTGCTTGTCTCAAGGGTGGTTGAATGATGACTGGCTCTTCAACCCTAGATGTTCTCCCCGGCTGGTTACCCCGAAGAAGTTGGTTGACGAGAACCCCGAGCTCTTCTTGTCTTTGAGCTAACCCTTGAATGGCAGTCACCTGCCCCAGCATCTGGACCTTCAATGCATCCACCTCAGCTTGTAGGTGTTTCAGCCTTTCATCCTCAGCAATGTTCCTGATAAAAGTCTCCATGAGAAGTGTCCTTAGCTCCTCCTGCCCCTTGGATAGATTCAGAAGGATTTCTCTGAACTGAGTCTCTTGAGCGAGAAGGTCCTGGTTATCTGGTTGGAAGGCCATTGCTGAAATAAACAGTGAGAAAGGGTAAGTGACCTGCAACAAGGGTACCTGTTATGTAATGATATGTATGATATGCATGCAATGTTTTCAAAGATCTCGCGGGATAAACAAGAAAATTTGTTAGCATTGGAATTTATAGCTTGATTGAAGGACACCCATGTTGTTGAGAACTCTTCTTCAAGGGTCAAAGGCTTACCATATCCAGTGGGTCATAGCCCCTGACAATCTTGTCTGGAGGAAAATAAATCCTCTTTGCCCCTGGCTGGGATAGTTGATTTATCCTGACCTGCATCACAAACCCTTGAGATCCTTGAAATGGGTTAGGATGTATGCAATGGTATGATGTCATGATGCATGGGGTCATATGAGTAAACCCTGTTATGAGTCCCCATTAAGGGCTGCAAACTAAAACCTGCAAGAAACTCAAGTAAAACCTGTCATGAGTCCCAGTTAAGGACTAAAACAAACCCTGCAAGAAACTCAGTAAACCTTGTTGTGAGTCCTAATTAAGGACTACAAACAAAACCTGCAAGAAACTCAAGTGTCAGACAACAAGCATGCAAATAGTCAGGTACGAAGGCACACAAGTCACACAAGAGAAACCCTTAGAGTTTAGGCCAGCATGGGGTCTGGGTATTACCCTCTTGAAGTTGGTGGGTTCAACCTGTCCTAATCAAAGTAACCGGGTTCTAAGGTTCCCAATATCACGGGATTGCTTTCATTGTTCATCGTTTCGATTTAGCCACTGAACTGGCGACCAGAATATTCCAGGAAAGCAACCCTTAATTGAGTGTAGTATCGAGTATCAACCAACCTCGGACTGCACCAAAGTCAGTTATCTCACTACCCTAAAGAGGCCAAGATAGTTCAATTAAGGTTCCTAAGGTCTGTTGATGCTTCACGACACCACGCGGAGGCCCCGTACTCTCCTTGACTGAACTCAAGGGTTACCGGTACACACCAAAGTGCCACATCAACGTAGCAGACTGTTTCAACCATGTCGGTATACCCCGCACAGTTCCCTCACAGCCTTGTTGCTACTTTCTAAGAAGGTATCCCCCAGATCCGGGTTTAGGATCTATAGAACTCCCAAGAAACCCACAATTTAAAGCACACAAGGAAAACAATTGAAAACACATTGATCTTAATCCTAAGGTACACCTCACTTTAAGTTTAATTCCCCAGCAGAGTCGCCAGTTCTGTGATCGGTGGATCTGGAACTGACTGTTTAACGCTGGTTCGCGAAATGTCGCGGAAGCAAGAGTCGCCACCGTCTTTTATTTTCTCCAAATGGAAAGGACAAAAGCACAGAAAAATTCCTTAAAGAGATTGCTCTCGGTTCGGGAGGTAGGTTATAGAAAGGGAAGGTGCTAGCACCCTTTCTATCCATGGTTATCCATGGGCTCTTAGATACTTGCTCATTTGTGTTTTCAAAAAGGTTTGTTTGCTTTTCAATGTGGGTTTTAAAAAGTTTCTTTGAAAATTCCAGTTCGACTCTTGTATCTGTCCTCAAGAGTGTTTGAAAAATTGCTTTTGAAAGCTTTTTGAAAAGGTGTTGGTGTGAAAAGTATTTTTTGATTTGTTTTTGAAGTTTAGAGCAAGTATCTACGAGAACCTACCTACCCTAAGGAATTCGTCTGTGTAAATGTCCTTTAAAGTAGTGCCATCCCACCATTGAGAGGTAGGTAGCACCACCGTTGGAGGTGTTCGGGTTAATTCGATTGTTAGGGACAGTGTGGTCACCAGAGTAATAGGAAGACACCTTAGAAGCTACCCTCATGCCAGGTTCCCGGATCATGAGGACTTACTAAGACATCCTCTACTCGACGATCACCTTTCGAGGCAAGGCAACAGTGAGGTGTACCCTAGGGGTGGTGTGTGCGATTCGTGTGTCGTTTTCATTTGTATTTATCTTGTCATGTTATTGGTGTTCTAACGTTTGTTTTTATTTAAGGCCATTCATTCTTGCATGCTTTGTTTAACAGTTAAAAAATATTGCGGGAAAAGTAAATTCTAAACTATTACAAAAGGCGCGGGTCCACATCGCCAAAAGTTTCTCGAACCCGATTTGACAGAAAATAAATAAATAAAGAAGGTAAAAGAATTAAAAATGCGAGAAGTTAATTACAAGGCTTCGGGAGAGATACATAAATATTTAAACGAAATAAAACAAATATGCGAATTAATAAGAAATTAAGAACGAGGGCGTTGGACCCTTTTGCAAAAATTGAATTAATGATGGAGTTAATTAATTAAAAAAAGAAAGAAAGAACTTGTTTTTTGGTATTTTTAGTATTTTAGGATTTAATGTAAAAAAAAGAGAATTAATTAAAATTAAAATAAGATGCAAACCCTAATCCTAATTATTTTTAATTTATTAAGAAAATATTGAAGTTTTTTAACCTAAAATTAATCCTAATTTTTATATGCAAATTTAATTACAAAAATAAATAATATTAAATATTATGGGAGAAAAAATAAAAAAAAGAAGATGAAATTAATTGAAACCCTAATTCTATGTTTTTTTAGATTTTTTTATTAAATATTAATTTAAACCCTAATTTAAAACTAAATTTAATTATATGCATTTATTTATGAAAATACTAAAAAATAAAATATTTATTATTTTTTCTCTTTTTTCTGATTTTTATGGGTATTTTTTATATTTATGAAAATATTAAATTGATTAAAAGAATAATAACTAAAAGAAGATAAAAATAATGAAAAGATAAAAAATAACAAAATTTTTGCAAACCTTGGGGGTATCAGTCCCCAGATAGGAGGTATAGTTTAGCAGCCTGGCCCAAGAATCTGAGGCCTTATGGACTTTTTTCTGGGAGCATACACGCGCGTTGACTTGAGTTCATCATAGTCTTCAGTTCATGGCCGTTGATCTGACGCTCTGGGACACGTGGGCGTTGATTTTTGAGGATGCATGATAGTCTTCAGCACAAGCGCTACATATGAACGTTAATTGAAAAATAACAAATGGAAAGGGTGAAGACCTGGGATCGAACCCAGGTCATTAACATTACCAGTCAACACGTGCGCCACTGAGCCACTTCAAACGCGTTTACTATAGAATAACGAATAAACATTATAAGAGAAAAAATGTTAATGGCTTGGAAATGCGCGCAAAATTTGAAAGAGCCAACCAATGTACGCCACGAGGTCATCTTCTTCATGGTGTTTTATTTTTCCTGAAACAATAACAAACTAGCAACGGTTTTGTAAACGTTGCCATAGGTAAGATACAAGAAAATAGCGAATGGCCCTGTGACGCTCATAAATTGAGCGCGAGGGTGGGTTTAAGATCGTCCAGATGCGCTGATTTGAATGGTGATGGTCTTGAAGGCTAATTTTTCTTTAATTAGAAACCCCCAATTTGAGGTCCTGCAAACCCTAAAATACAACCATGGCGATTTCTTGTATAGCTCATAAAAACACAATCAATCCATATAGTTAGCTTCAGAATACCTTACTCAATATAAATGCATAATCAAAATGCCATGAAAACGCCTAAATCTGGAAATACGACTTTGAAAAATATAAGAGAAAACTGGGTTTCTGTATACCAATTCTAGGCACTGAGATGATCGATTTTGATTGGAATACGTTCTGTAACCCTCAAGGAAGCTAATGGGATAGGTCTGGAGGCTTGAATCGCCTTGCAAGTGTATTTTCAGAATTGAGATTTTTTGCTAATTTTTCAAGTTTGTCCAAGGGTTTCTGCGCAGCTTCAATGGTCCCATGCATTAGGGTTATGTTTAGGCTTATGTAATGAGTGAATTAGGTTAACAATTCTGATCAAAATCTCTTTCATTCATGGATTTGGAGATTTGATTTTCCATCATTATTTTTTCAATCTTTCCATGTGCTTTTTGATACAAATCAACTCCAATCTCTCCAAATCTTTCCCTATTTGAATATGCACGAAATCTTGAGGATAAAACATGTACAAAAAGATTGGAAAACTTAGGTTAGCATTTTTCATGTATTTAATTTGATTTAAATGAATTATTATTAATAAAAATTCAAATAAATAAATAAAAAATGAATAAAACTTCCCTTTGGGCCAAGTGGTCGTGCACATGTCATGGATGATGAATTGTGGAAGAAAAATGGGCCCATTAGCAATTTTAGGTCATTTGAATCAATGTTGACTTTTCAAAATATCCAAATATTTCCCAACTTCCACAAGGCATAACTTGCTCAATTTTTAAGCTTTTCTCATGTTCTTGGACATTTTGGAAAGGAATTTGAGTCCTCTAACCAATGCCTTTGGTCCCATGTCATTTTGATTTACCAATCTCAAGTTATGGCCTTTGACTTAAAGTCCCTTTTTGTTGACTTTTGAAAATGACCTATAATGTTGAAATTGATACCTTTTTGTGAGAGCATTTATTGTACTTGAAGTATGAAGATGAGTTGTAGGAAATGTCTTTCTCTTCAAAATGAGCTTTGGATGGAATTTTTTTGATAATCCATGTGAAAGTTATGCCCTGGTCAATTTACAGTTGACTTTTTCAGCTGTCCAAATAAGGAAACTTTTGCATCTTGATGATTTTTGAGCCAAATTTTGAGAATCATGATCAAGCATTGATCAAATGATGTTTGTGGCTTCAAAATGAGATGTTGACCAAAAATTTGAACTTTTGACTGCCAAATGACCATTTTGCCCCTACAGTTGACTGTAGTGCAATTAGGGTTTTGACTGTGCAGTTTTGTGCTGAATGTCTTGATACTTGATATGAGGATGCTTGACCATATTTGTAGGCATGTGAGACTTGATTGGGCCCCTGAAAACTTCCTTTTCTTGATCAGAATCAAAACCCTAATTTTGACTGTATAGGAGATCTTTGACTGTGCAACCCTTGGGGAGATTTTGAAGCTTGACTTGGCAATTTCTTGAAGAATATGGGAGGGAAAATTTTGGGGTACAACACAGGCCAATGATCAACAGTTATCTGCTGCAGGTCCAGGAAAGGATTTCGATCCAGAACCCCCTGATATCATGCCAGAAGAAATGCAGGAACAGAGGCTCGACGCCATCTATGACGATGAGCCTTTGGGCTTCGAAAAGGACCCCTTGGCGAACAACATTAAAATGTTAGCGCAAGATCCTTTAGAAGAAATCAACTTAGGCGAAGGGTCAGAGAAAAGGCCAACTTACATCAGCGCCAAAATTGACCCAGAACTTAGGTTGGAAGTAATCCAATTGTTGAAAGAGTTCAAGGACTGTTTTGCATGGGATTACGAAGAAATGCCTGGTCTCGACAGAGGATTGGTAGAACTTCAGTTGCCAATCAAACCTGGGAAGAAGCCAATCAAGCAAAGTCCAAGACGCTTCGCTCCAGAAATACTGTCGAAGATCAAAACGGAAGTCGAAAGACTGCTGAAGTGCAAATTCATACGCGTTACAAGGTATGTCGAATGGATTGCAAACATTGTGCCAGTAATTAAGAAAAATGGTACATTAAGGGTGTGCATAGATTTCAGAGATTTGAATGCTGCTACGCCCAAAGATGAATATCCTATGCCTGTGGCAGAAATGCTAGTCGATTCTGCCGCTGGCTATGAATACCTGAGTATGCTCGATGGTTATTCAGGATATAATCAAATATTCATTGCTGAAGAGGATGTGTCGAAAACAGCTTTTCGATGCCCCGGGGCCCTAGGCACTTACGAATGGGTAGTGATGCCTTTTGGCCTAAAGAACGCTGGGGCAACATACCAGCGAGCAATGAATTCTATCTTCCATGATTTTATTAACACTTTTATGCAAGTATATATTGATGACATTGTTATAAAATCTGTTTCCAGGAAGAATCATATTGACCACCTTGGACAATCATTCGAAAGAATGAGAGAACATGGTCTGAAGATGAACCCTTTGAAGTGTGCATTCTGTGTGAAAGCTGGAGATTTCTTGGGCTTCGTAGTCCACAAGAAAGGAATCGAAATCAACCAGAACAAGACGAAGGCTATTCTGGAAGCGAAAGCGCCATCGAATAAGAAGGAACTGCAATCTCTGTTAGGCAAGATAAATTTCTTAAGGAGATTTATATCTAACCTAAGTGGGAAAGCTCAGGCCTTTTCACCCTTACTTCGAATGAATAAAGAGGGGTTCGAATGGGGGCAAGAGCAACAAGAAGCCTTCGACAAAATCAAAGGGTACCTCACTAAGCCACCTATTTTGGTGCCTCCTTGTAGCAATAGGAGTATGAGATTGTACATAGCTGCATCCGACAAAACTTTGGGAAGCATGTTAGCCCAAGAAGATGAGAATGGAGTCGAAAGACCCATTTACTATCTTAGTAGAGTTTTGAACGATGCAGAAACTAGATACAGTGAAGTTGAAAAATTGTGTCTATGTCTGTATTTCTCTTGTACAAAACTCAAGCAATATATAAAACCAGTTGATGTGTATGTTTCGTCTCATTTTGATGTTTTCAAGTACATGTTATCGAAACCTATCTTGCACAGTCGAATTGGCAAGTGGGCATTAGCATTAACTGAATACTCCTTGACCTTTATGCCTCTTAAGGCAGTGAAAGGACAAGTGGTTGCAGACTTTATAGTCGACCACTCAATTCAAGTTGAGGATATTAATTATATGGAGATAGAACCTTGGAAGTTCTACTTCGATGGTTCCAGCCATAAAGATGGAACATGAGTAGGAGTCTTGATCATTTCTCCAGAAAAAATTCGAACAACATTCAAGTACAAGATATCAGGTTCTTGTTCGAATAATGAGGCTGAGTATGAAGCTCTAATTACTGGCCTTGAAATATTGTTGGAATTGGGGGCAACTCGAGTCGAAATAATGGGAGACTCAGAGTTAGTCATTAAGCAAGTCACAAAAGAATATAAATGCATAAGAGAAAATCTCATTATGTACTTTGTGATAACAAATCGTTTATTGAAAAAATTTGAAATGGTCAATATTCGACACATACCCAGATTGGAAAATCAAATAGCCAACGACTTGGCACAAATTGCATCTGGGTACAAGATTTCAAAAACGAGATTACAAAGAGCAATCGAAGTTCGAGAAAAGATAAAAGCAACTTGTCTATCACCAACAGATTTGGAATCGACAAGACTAGGATATGCTGATGAAAGTAACTTCGAAATTTCGTTCATAGATAATTTGTCAGAACAAGATTGGAGGAAGCCCATTGTGGATTATCTTCAAAATCCAGGAGCTTCGACAGAACGAAAAACAAAGTATAGGGCGTTGAGTTATGTACTCATGGGTAATGAGTTATTCAAAAAGACGCCTGAAGGGCTATTGCTAAAATGTTTAAGTGAAACTGAGGCATACATAGCCCTTTCGACTACGCACGCTGGAGCATGCGGGGCTCACCAAGTAGGCCATAAGATGAAATGGTTGTTGTTTCGACAAGGACTATACTGGCCCACTATGCTGAAAGATTGTGTTGAGTTCGCTAAAGGTTGCCAAGAATGTCAAGTCCATACAGGCATCCAACATGTACCAGCAAGCGAACTTCACTCGATAGTGAAGCCTTGGCCCTTTAGAGGATGGGCGTTGGACCTCATTGGAGAGATTCGACCAGCATCATCAAAGAGTCAGAAGTATATACTAGTAGGCATTGATTATTTTACTAAGTGGATCGGAGCTATCCCTTTAGTCAATGTAGACCAAGAAAATGTCATTGAATTTATTCAAAAGAACATTATCTTTAGGTATGGAATCCCTGAGACTATAACTACTGATCAAGGATCAGTTTTCACTGGTCGAAAGATGCAGGAATTCGCTCAAGAAACAGGTTTCAAACTCCTAACATCAACGCCTTATTATGCACAGGCAAATGGTCAAGTCGAAGCAGCGAACAAAGTAGTGATTGGCTTGATAAAAAAGCATGTTGGGAAGAAGCCAAAAAATTGGCATAAGACGTTAGACCAGATTTTGTGGGCTTGTCGAACGTCCCCAAAAGAAGCCATAGGTACAACACCATATAGGCTAACTTTTGGCCATGATGCAGTGTTGCCAGCAGAAATTTGTCTTCAATCTGCAAGGGTTCAGAGACATTATGATATTCCCTCTGAAATTTATTTGGATATGATGTTAGACGAACTAGTGGATCTAGATGAAGAAAGATTGCGCGCTCTTGACCTACTCAGGCTTCAGAAGAAAAGAGTAGAAGACTCTTATAATAAAAAGGTGAAACCTAAGGTATTTTCGCCTGAAGAACTAGTTTGGAAGGTGATTCTTCCCATGGATCGAAGGGATCGAAGCATGGGAAAATGGTCACCCAAATGGGAAGGACCATTCAGAGTTATCCAGATTTTTTCTGGTGGAGCCTATGAAGTCGAAGAGCTAGGTGGAGATAAAAGGCTCTTGAGAGTAAATGGTAAATATTTGAAAAAGTACAAACCTACACTCCAAGAGATAAAAATAAAATAACAAGTAATAACTAAATTAACCATAAAAAAGCCAAAATGGAAAATTTTTATAATTTAGCCAAAATGGCAATGTTGTCGAATACATATTACAAAATATGGTTAAAAGGCTGAATCAATCAGAAGGGAATGGAGTCCTTGAGTCGAAGGTATTTGGTTTGCTGCAGCTCCAATCTTTTGTTGCACAAAGCATTCGCCTGCACAAGCTTGGCAATTTGATCGTCGAAGCCTTGGGCTTTCTCAGCAAATTCTAGGCCTTGTGTGATTTCAGCTTGACTTTCAGTGTCTGGAACAGTCGAGAGAAGTTCCTCCTTGCGCTTAGTATTGACATTTATCTTAGCCTCTATTTCTTCGATTTGTGCCTTGAGGGAAGCATTCTCTCGATCGATGGCATCAACCTCTTCTTGTTTAGATGCTTTTTGCTTTGACAACTCCGCAATTCGAGAAGTTGTCTCTGCTACAGCAGTCCATGCAGAAGAGCTTTTGCCATATAACACTTCAAGCTGGCTATTAAAGCCCCTTTGTCGCCGATAATCTGCTGAGACTTGATCAATAATGGAGTGTAACTCCATGATAAAGCCTGAGACTTCTGGAGGCACAGCTAACAAGTCTACGACATTCAAAACAGCCCCCAAATATGATGGAGCAGTAGGGTCCCCCTCCAAAGCTTTCATCAAGTCCTTCTTGAAAAACTGAGCCTTAACCTTCGTCAAAGCCTCATCGAGAGGAGAAGTTTCAGTGGACTTCCCCGACAGAGTAGGAACCTCCTGGCTAGCATCAGACGAACTTTTGCTCTCGATGATGGCGTTCAGATAGCTAACAGGATCAGTTTGCCTCAAGAGTTCTAAGTCCTCTTTCGACCTATGCTTTGTTGAGGTAACAGCCTTTGCAACAGCATTGTCTTGGGTTTGAGGCTGTTGAGTAGCATTTGCCTCGACTTGACTTTCTTCGACTCGGACTGCGGCAGTACCAGCGTCATCATGGTTCCCTTCGCCAGCGTCATCTTGGTTGCCTTCGCCAGCGGCACCTTGATCCTCTTCGCCAGCGTTGCCGTGGTCCCCTTCGTCACGATTCTCTTCCGACAGATCCACCACCTGAATCTCTTTTGGCTGTTGCTCTTCTGTTTGTGGATCTTCTGCTGGTTTTTCTGCCGTCTCAGCATTGGCCTCATTTATTTCAGTATGGGCTTCATCGTTCGCCAAGTCTTTTTCTTGTGGCCTGCTGAGTTCAGCAGACTCCAATGTTTCAGAAGTCCTTGGCGCTGAGCTTTCAGTGGTGTCCTGAAAAAAGAAGAAGAAGAATCTTCTAAATTCGAAAGAGACATAGTCGAATGTAGGTATCGACACCGGAGTTACAAAGGGATCAAAGAGATTACCTGTAAAGTAGTTTCAGCCCCAGGGCTGGAATTGTCGCTTTCGACAGGCTTATTGAGAAGAACGTTTAATTCCTCCTCCGTTGGCTCCTCAATGATTACTGGAGGTGGCCTGGGCTTTCTCCCAGCGACCTTTATTCTAATTGTTCGACCAGCAGCCTCAGGAAGAGGAACGTCCTTCTTCAGCTTTCGCCTTTTTAGAGGAGCAGGGGGAGAATCATCTTCTTCATCGCTCCCGGATTCGACCGTCAGTGCTGGCCGTTTCTTGGGCGAAGGTTCCTAAAGAACCAATTGGAGTTCGATTTAGCAGTTGCATCGAAAGTCAAAAATTATAGCCAGAAGAAAATAATGAAAGTCTGGTTACCGATGCAGAAGCCTTTTTCGAAGGGCCTTCCCCCTGTTGGTTTGTTGTGGTCTTCGCCGGCGCTATAGTCTTCGCTGGCGGTGGAGGTTTTGTTAAGGGGCCTCCTCCCTGTTGGCCTTCTGCAGCCTTCTTGGCTGCAGGCTTTCGAACGACTGAAAGTAGACAAAATAATTAAACAGGCTAGCAGTCGAAAGAGAAAGGCAAAGTAATTTGAAAGGATGAACTTACATTTCTTTATCTTGTCCAAGACAAGGACAAAAGATTTCTGAAGCTCATCCACGAAGTCTTTCTCGTCGAAAAACTCCTCAGCGTAGTAACTTTTCCACCACTCCTCGAAGGATGGTGAGCAAAGAAAGTTAAGCTGGTAGTCAAACAACGAAAGAACTGTTCGACCAGCATATCTGCTGATATGCTTAGTGGCAGCTTCTTCAGTGTAGTCGTTGCAGAAGTATAACATAGACTTCTCCCTTGGAAAAATTGGAGAAGGTAGTGTTTGAATAATACCAAACTGGCGAGACACCAGGTTTGGTTGATATGCAATCAGACTCAAGTGAGTCTTAGAGCTCCTGAATCGAAGAGGCATGATTCTTGGTGTGAGGAACGCCTCCCACATTGTTGTATGTTCGTCAACCTGAGGACCACTCGACGTCCTAGGATGTGGCCTTGTGAACCACTCTGGGCCAACCTTCCGTCGAGCAAACGGAGCCATAGTCGAAGCAAACTCTTTCCTTCTAGCAAACATCAGAACGAAGTTTGTGAAAGTTTGTTGAAGCTCCAGCCCATCTTCCGTTGGAGTCAACAGAGCCAATCTGGTTCCTTCGACGCGTCTGTTGGCTATTTCTGGAGCCTGCTCATTTATTTGAATCTTCTTAGGCAAGAAAGACTCGAAGGTGGCATTGAGCCACAGTTGAAGCAGCCAAAAAGGTCCAGCAAGCAGCAGACTGGCCCTGTTCTCGATGATCTTCAGAAGAGTCGCTCCATTACTAATCGACTCATACAGGCTAGCCAAAATCAATTCTGCCAAACAGATATTTTGGCCATGATGGAGTTGAGTGGCGAGAGTGACCATCTTCTTGGTCACCTGTAAGGACTTGGAACAAAACACAAAGCGTGTCAGCCATAAGGCTAGAAACGCAATATGTTCGACATCCGACACAGCATCTGTCGACCTATCGTGGTAGTGATTGATGAAGGTGGTGTAGGTTGGTTTGGTGGCGGAGAATCCAATTTGATCCTCCGACATTTCTTCTGGGTCGAAGTAGTCCCCGGTGGGTCGAAGGCCAGTGATGGCGACCACATCGAAGAGTGTGGGAGTCAGCATTCCACAGGGAAGATGGAAGGTGAAATGGGTGTAGTCCCAGAAGAGTAAAGAAGCTATCAACATCTTTGAGGAATAGTTAAGACCTGTCTTCGACAGCATAACCAGGTCGAATATCCCCATGTCTTTCCAGATCGAAGCTTGGCGTTTCTCCATTTTTTCCAGCCAAGCACTATAATCAGGAGTGAGGCTAGGGCCAGACCTGAAAGCCCTAACACCTTTGTTGAAGAAACGGAGGTCGATTTTCTCTTTAGCAGGATCTTCATTATCCTCTGCGTCTTTCTTGGAGCATGCAACCGGTTTGAGTCTCTCAACTACCGGAAAATAACTTTTGATCTTCATGGCCTCAGCAATACTTGGGTACAATGGGCCAGACATAGCAAAGATTTGGTTGGAATATCGAACCGGAATCATAAGGTGGCGTGAGTAAGCATCACGTACAGCAATGTCCAAAGGCTCAGGGACCCTTCGTTGGCCCGTGGGAGTCACTACTGGAGCGGTGGCGAAAACCCTAGGTTTGACATTTCCAGAGGGAGTGTTGGCGCTAGGAGCGTTGGAAGAACCAGATGCCATTGTTGGTAGCGAGGTTGAAGACGAAGTGAAGAACAAGAAGTTTGCAAAAGTAGACAAGAGTTTGTATGCAAATGAAGAATTATGAAAGCAAGGTAGCGTAAAAAGTCCCACAGCGGGTACTTACTGCTATTTATAGTAGTGGGGGGAAATCCCCAAAATCGAGGACATTAAATGCCATTTAATGTTGCAGAAGGTAGTGGGACACGTGGCGTCTCCCTGTTGTTGTAGCCGTTCTGCAGAAATGGAAGGGTGCAGCGTGCGCCCTCGTTTTTGGGAATTGTCATGATGACAATTTGTGAAATGACGTTTGGCACACTGCACGCCGTACTGAGGTGACGTCTTAGGTACGGATAAATGATGGTTTTTCTTGGGATTGTCAGTGGTTGGTAGAAGACAACAAAAAGTGCACAATTTAATTTGTGACTAAGAATGAAAAGACAGGTGTCGAATGGCATTTCAAAGAATGCCTTTTTCTTTCAGAGTCGAAATAAGGCATTCTTGGGGGGCAATTTGTTGGCTCCTAAATTCGACACCCTTGTTTCATTAATGTCAGCCATTAAAGCCGAAGGATGTTTTCGACCAGCTAGGTCCGTCGAAATGCCCATCGAAAGATGGCAATGTACTTAGAAGATTTCTTCCAAAGGAGAAGTTGGTTGCCTTTGACGTCGAAGGTATCTCTCGTCGAAGATGCTTCTCGACGAAGGTGTTCGATGGTTCAGGGTGGAACGGTTTGAAATTCAAGCATTTGGAGGGAAAACGGTTTCCAGCAGTTACTAAGTGCAACGTGCAAGGATCTGGAGCGTCGAACGTTGAGAACGTGCCAAGTGGGATCATCTCGAAGCAGTGTAACTGCCCGACGGTTACTTGGGATGTTTTAGTATAAATAGTAGTAGTTCACGCAGTTTCTCGCGTGTGTTCACAATTATATACAAAGTCACTCATATAGATTCGAGTACCCGGCGTGTGAGAAAGAATTGTTGAGAAATGTATGTGTGAAACACCAACTTTATTAATCAAAGTCATTTACTTTTCCAGAAACTTTACTTGCTTTCTTCTTTACTTTCCTGTCGAAATCCTTTACTGCAAGCCTTCATTTATTTTACCAAGCCTACTTCTTCATGCAATTTATTTAAAGCCTCTTTATTTTATTGTCATTTAACCATTATCCAATTTAATCAAAACCTCAAAATCAACCTATGTCCTAGGATCAATCTGATCGATCCTGCGAGTAACCAAATAAGTAACCATTTGGAGGATTAGAGGTTGTTTACCAATAACCACGGTAAACACCAGTTCCTCAATTTGTCAATAGGTAGCTGTTGTACACACAAATTTTCCCTCTCATGTTTCCCAAGGTTTTTTCTGTTATATGGGTGATCACAAGCACTTGATTAAAGAAAAATGAAAATTTTGAGATGAACAAGGTGTCTCTCGATTGGCATCTTGACATGTTTCGATTGAGCACCTAAACCTCCTTCAGGTTTGCTTCAAATTTCTAAGATTCGATTGAAGCCTTATCCTTTTGCTTGTTTGTTGTATACAAGCTTCGACTGGGCATGTGTTTCCATTGAAACAGCCTCCTTTGATCGAAAAGGGAAGGGCCTCCTATTGGTGCTCCTTCGATTCAAAAGTTAGTAGCTTCCTACAAGCTTCTTTCGATTCAGAGGGCATTGGATTTTTACTGGTTTCTTTCGATTCAGAAGGTGTTGGCAATGGCCTCCCGCATCTTTACTTCGACTCAGAAGACAAGTGCATTCTCTACGCTTGCCTTCAATTCACAAGGCATGAGCTTCCTTCATGCCAGCAGGCACGAAGCAATAGCCTCCTGCATACGTCCTTCGACTGCACCATTGGCTTTACATGCTTGCTTGATTCACAATGTAATGGTTACATGCATGACTGCTTCGATTGAGCAAGGGCCTCTGTAGGTTTGTCTTGACGACTACCTGCATGCAAGCCTGACTCCTGCTTCGACTGGGCATTATCTCCCTTGGAAAGTTTGTTTGGCCCATTCGAAGGAATGGCAAGTGATGCATACAAGTGATACACGTGGTCCCTTGAAAAGAGCACACACATTGGTTTAAAACGAAGGATACACATATTTCTAGCCAAAACAAAAGAGAGATATGCAAAGATGCTGGTTGGCCCAAAATCCCACATATTTCCATACTCAAGTTTCCTGCACAAGCATTCTAAAGGAAGCTTCGATTAGCCTACAAAGAGTTTTTTTTGTTGGGGCTCAATCGAAGAGGCCCCAAGGATGAGATTTGAGCCATTCAAAGGACACACCTTGGTGGCCCAATCGAAAAGGGCACAAAGCATACATATGAAAGACACTCAAAAAGTCCATTCGAAGGAGGCAACCAAAGGCCCGTTCAAAGGGTACACAAAAGTCCCATTCGAGGGGGTACATAAAAGGGTCCATTCTAAGAAACATTCAAAAGGCCCATTCGAAGGGTGCATGAGAGATTCAATCGAAGGACATGGGTTGAAGGTATTCGAAAGCCAAAATTGTCCATATTCATTCAAATTCAAAAAAAGAGACAAGTTTCCATGACTTTGGCAAAGTTACAAAACATCATTAATGGCTTTGAAAACACTTGTTTATGGTTGCTTAAACCTTTGTTTTCTTGTCCCCTCCACCCCCTCTATATAAAGAACACACTAGCCAGATCAAAGGGGGTTGGACACAACCAGAGAGAGAGAGTCACACGAAATTGCAAACACATTCTTGGAGGTCTCCTGAAGCTTTTCCAATCATCACTGGCCCCGAAGCAAGCACACGTCCAGAAGTTCCAAATCAGAGCAACCCTTAAACAAAGGTACCCACGCCTGAAGCCATAGATTCATCCATCACTATTGGTAAGAATTGGTAAAAATATCAAACTTTACATTTGCATGACACATCAACACTTGTAGTTCATTCGATTTATTATTCAAGATTTAAGACCTGGGTTCGACCCTAGGTCTACATTTGTTTTGTTTCTAACACTTGCTGCAGATATAGCCTAGATAGAACCAACGCGTGCAGGATCGAAGGACCTGGGTTCGATACCCAGGTCTTGCATCTTTATTTGGCTAATATTTGTCTTGTAGATTCAAATCGAAAGGCAGCATGAACCCCTGGGTCGAAAGACAATCATCTTTCATTGAATCGAAGGCTACCTTTCTTCCTCTAGATCGAAGGCCACTTCCATCCTCTGGATCGAAGGCCACTTTCTTCCTCTGAATGAATCCCCCATCTCTCCCTGTAATCGAAGGATGCCCCCTTTGTATTTTTATTTTTTTTATTTCTTTATTGACCCTTTTTTATTCATTTAAATTTACCATTAAATCAAAATAAAAAAAATATTAGGCTAGTGTTTTATTAATCAAATTAAATTTTGTTAATTAATTAATTAATTATTTTAACCTTTTCCTTAATTTAAAACTAAATAGACTTAAGTTATATTTTCTTTTATAAATAAAAAACAAACAAAAAAGATTTCTTTTCCTTAGGATTTAGACGTCCTTTTTAATTCGTTCGCAGATTTATGTATTTTCGCATTTGTCATCTTATTGTAACTGCTTCCTAGTTTGTAATAGTAACTAGGACTTTACTTTTCACATTATATAATGTACCTCTCACAAAGCCATGTAATAGCGTAGGATTTACGTTCCCGCACTTTACATTTCTGCACTTTAAATTCATATATATATATATATATATATATATATATATATATATATATATATATATATATATATATATATATATATATATATATATATATATATATATATATATATATATATATATATATATACTGTTAGTAATTAGGCTTGTATAGAAAGATTAATAATAAAACGCTAGAAAACTTAACAAAAAGACAAAAATAACTGAAACATAATACACTCGTACATATACACCTCTAGGGTACCCCACTTTGGTTGCCTTCAGAAGTAAAACAGTCATGTCCCTCAAGACAGGGACGCTTTAGCAAAAACCCATAAATCAAAAGATCATAGTCTCTCGATGACCCTACAGTTGTTGTTCGGTAAATGATCTAGTCCCTAAACAGAAATTTCTAAAGCGTCTCTACATTGTTGTCTTTATGATTGTATGTCCCTTAGAATGTCCCTCATACATCCAACGATGGGGTTTCTTACCAATTCAATGGTAAGATAGCAACATCTAAAGGAGGAGGAAAAAAATGTTAGACCTTTTTGAGTAGGTAGGATGCTCATAGTTGCTCGCTTGCTCACAAATAAAAAACATTTACACACTAACACTTTCAATTGAAACATTTTCAAAAGTCAAACCCCTTTGTACACATTCTTATAGAGACGAGAATCATTACAAAGGCACTTTTCAAAATCACTTTCAAAAACATCTTCAACAAACGCTTCTTTAAACTATTTTAAAAACCAACACTTTGTACGCATTCTTATAGAGACGAGAATCATTACAAAGACCTTTTCAAAATATTTCCAACCCACACCACAAGCACATTTTCAAACAAAAGAAAAGTGAACTAGTAAGAAGCTAAGAGCCCATATATAACTACGGATGGAAATAGTGCTAACACCTTCCCTTTCCATAATCTACCCCCCTTACTCATAAAATCTCAAAAATGTCTTTTTCTGTTCTTTTCACCCTTTCCTTTGTTGGATAAAAGAAAAGTCGGTGGAGACTCTTGTTTACCGCAACATTTGTGAACACAAACGCAAAAAACTAGTATTAAACAGTCGGTTCTGCCACCGTATCACAGAACTGGCAACTCTACTGGGGAAGCTAAATAAAAAGTGGGGTTACCTTAGAGCTTAGTTCATTTTAAAATTGCTTTCATTGTGTGTTTTTATGCTTTAATTTTGAGGGCTTGTTTGGGTTACTATAGATCCTACACCCGGATCTGGGGAACCTTTTAGGTAAGTAGCAATAGATCGTGGAAACTGTACGGGGTATACCGACACGTTCAAAGTGATAGCTATGTTTATGTGACACCTTGGTTGGTACCGGTAGCCCTTGAGTAGTCAAGGAGAATACTGGGCCGCTGCATGGTGTCATAAAGCATCAACTGACCTTAAAACCTTTAATTGAACAACTTGGCCATTAGGAAGTAGTGAGATAGTCGTATTTGCTATAGTCCTAAGTCGGTTGATACTCGATACTACACTCATTGAGATTTGACTCCCGAGTTTTGTTTGGTGGCAAGTCAGTTGTCGATCAGAACGAAACTTGTGGGAAAAATCAGTGATATTAAGATCCGTTAGATCCCGGTTACTATTGATAGGACAGGTTGAACCAAATAAACTTCAAGAGGATACTTACCTACAAACCCCATGCAAGCCTAAACCTAAGGCTGCTTGTGTGACTTGTTTGCTTTCAACTTGAACTACTTGCAGGGTTTTATTATCCAACAACATGATTTCTTTGATTTGTTTACAGTCATTATCCAATAAACTGGTTTTCTTGCAAGACATACTTGTCTTCATCACCCTGCATTTTTGCTTGATGCATAACATGCACATCATAACATCATACCATAGCATATCCTTAACCATTTCAAGGATCTCAAGGGTCAGTGATATAGGTTATGATGAACCAGACATCTAACAAGGGGAAAGGGGGATTTACTTTCCTCTAACCAAATGCCCAAAGATGAAAATAACAACTTGAGTCAAGGGCTATGACCCACTCGATATGGTGAGCTTGACTCTTGTAGAAGGACATTTAACGATATGAAGTTCTTCAATCAAAGCTGCAGTCAACCTCTGACATCTTCTTGTGTTTACCCCACAAGATCCTTGAAAACATTTGCATATCATACATGTCATTGCATAACAAGTATTCTCCAGACAAGTTTCTTAACCCTTCACTGTTTATTTCAGCAAGAAGAAATGGCTCTTGAACAAAAAATCAAAGACCTTCAAGCTCAAAACACTCAATTCCAACCAATTTTCCTGGCTCTGACCTATGGGCAAGAAGACCTGAAAACCCTAATCATCAAAGAGAAGAAGAAGAAGAAGAAGGCAAAGAAACCGACTGGTGTCTTGAATTTGGGAAAAAGACTTAAAAGACCAACCAAGAGAACTCTAGATCTCACAACTCCATCAAATGAGGGGGATAATCATGAAGATGATAACAACCCAGGGACTGATGAAGATGAAGCTGATTACTCAGAGGAACAATATCCTCCTGCTAATGACAAATACAAACAGCTGGAGGATCGTCTCAATGCTATGGAGATTCAACAGATACCTAGCTTGGACTTTGAAGAATTAGGGCTAGTTTCTGGCGTGATCATCCCACCAAATTTAAGGTTCCCACATTTGCCAAATATGACAGGTTTCTTGTCCTAAACTTCACTTGAGGTCATATGTTAGAAAAATCCAGCCTCACACTGCTGACCGGAAGCTATGGGTCCATTTCTTCCAAGAAAGTTTGGCTGACACTCAACTGGAGTGGTTCTATCATCTAGAAGGAACTGACATCCATACCTGGGAAGACTTGGCTGCTGTTTTCTACAAGCAGTACCAATACAATGTTGACCTATCACCAACTCGAGTGAAATTGTAGAATATGTCCATGGGCTCAAGAGAACGATTCAAGGAATATGTGCAGAAATGGAGGGATTTGGCTGGCAGGGTGCAACCTCCTCTGACTGATCGGGAAATGGTGGACATGTTCAGGGGCACTCTGATAGGCCCGTTCTTCAATTTGCTGATTGGAAGTTATTCATCCGGTTTTATAGAGATGGTTCTGACTGGGGAGAGGATCGAAAGTGGTATCAAGAATGGGAAGATTCTGATGGCTGCATATTCTATTGCTGAGAAGAAGCCATTTGGTGGAAAAAAGAAATTAATGTTGTCTATGGCCAAAAGAGCCATAGTAAAAATAACCACCATCAGTCCGTGGGACCGGTGTTAATGTCTAATCTTACACTTGTTCAACATCAACGGGGCAATAGGCGAAGGATAAAGTATCAAGAGAGGCAGTACACTGATATTAATATGCCTTTGTCTCAAGCATTACAACAATTGCTAAAAGCGGAGCTGATTACGCTAAAGGATCCTCCTCAAAAACCTGATACCTCTTCTCCTAAGTACAATCCTAATGTAAAATGTGCTTACCATTCTGATAGTCCTGGACACGACACCGACAGTTGTTGGACTTTAAAGAACAAGATTCAGGATTTGATCGACAACAAGGAGATCAAATTTGACTCCTCTAAGACCCCAGTGTGATCACTGCTCCCATGCCAAATCATGGTCAAAATTGAGAGCATTTATTTCATTTGAATTATCAGTTGTAATTTTGTTTCTTCTTAAAACATTTATCTGTATGTCAAACTTTGGTTATTCATATTAATGCATTGCATATGTTTTTTCTTGAATTATTTCATCCGTATTCATTATATTCAAACTGTGCTTTTTCTTCCTTTTTTGTGATATTCAACTCTCGATCAAAATCTCTAAGCCTTTAGAGGGAGGATGACGAAAATGATACCACAATATCTACAGTATGCTTTTGAACAGACCCCACTGATGATGTACAATGGGTTGTTTCAAATCCTAAACAGTGGAGTTATAAGGAAGATAATCCTTAGTCGACCTCTTTGATTCTAAGAAGTAGGAGTTTTATTTTTATACAAATTAAAACCCTTAATCATAACCCGGGGCAAGGTAGCTTTCTCAGTTAATTCAGAAGTGCATTCAGTCGCAAGCTCTATCTCCATACACGAAGAATAGTGTAGAAGATGCTTTGCAAAAGATAGTGATGGTTCCACATAATCGTCAAGACAGGCAGTCATTATTTTTTCAAAAGAAAAGCCCGCTAAGTCAAAACCTATGAAGGAGACTTAAGAAAAACTGGGGTATCCCGCTGACTGTAATCACAAAAGAAACAGTTTAGGCAAAAGTAGGGATAACAAAAACAAAAAAAGAGGTACTACAAATCCTCAACAAAAAGAAAGGGTTACAAAAATGACTACCTTCTCAAACAAACATTCAATTTCTGAACTGTCACCGGAATATCAGAGCGAAGACTCAAGAGGGAGTTAAACGCACAATTAACTGAGCATAAGATTGAAGAATATCACGAAGAACGGGTTGGGTATAAATAAACTTTGAGCCTTTATCCTTAGTTTCTTGAACCGTGAACCAGGCCATGTTATAACCCTTAAAAGTCCTAGCTGAAGCATGGGTTAGTTCGGAAGCATACTGTTACAAAAGGTATCTTGACTCCTGCAAGGTTCGCTATAAATCCTGAGCTGATATCACACTCCTACAAAAAAAATTTGTTTTACTAAAAAATGAATTTTCAAAAACTTCAGACAAACATAAGCTTTGCATTCTTTAAATACCATTGTTTGCATATGACTATTTGTTCAAAAATCAGAGAAATTCACAGACGGATATTCAATGAACGAAAATCCTCTCAATGGATATAATTATCTCAGATGGAAAGACATTCCAATGATAGACCTTTCATAATCAAAGGGCATAGCATGGTGTCCAGCTGATCTGGGGCAGTCAAGACAAGGTTCAAGGAATCTCAAAAATGCCAAATAGCCAGGGGCAGGTCTCCATCTAAATCACTTGGGGCATTGGACATGAATTCCAGCAACGAATCACGTGCAATCAAGCAAACACCTTCTGGCAGTGCGATAACACTCATTACTATGGACAGTGACAATTATCTGCACCCAGTGAACATGGACATAGTTGGAAAATACTACGCATGAATAAAGGCCCGTTAGGTTGACCGCCCTAGGAAAAAATTAGGGCATCCCGGTGAACCAAAAGGGTTCGGGCAAAAATTAGGGATATGCATGAAAAAAACTATACACCCGGCAAGTCGATAACATGAAAAGGCGGCTTGGGAAAAAAGGGTATCCCGATGGGTTGAAAATCAGAAAGGACAGTCCAAGAAAAAGTTAGGGATTAAAGCATACGACTACGTCTCGTCATCTCATCACTTGTCTATAAGTAGAAGGTTTATTACCCTGATCTGCATTCACCATGGACTCCAAGAGTTGGGGCAATAGTCAAATCATCCACATGATCCCAGCAAATACTTTCTCCAGCAGGTACAGAGGCAGGGGCATACTACTACAATGCCACTGCCATATTCTCAGCATGAAACCTAATGGTGTCAGGTTCTCATATCCCCGGCAAAGCAAAATCTCCCATTACTGCTCCAAAAACTCCCTGAGTGAAGTCACTAAGCTTCTCAGGATTCCCCAGTAGGATCTCACAAAATCCCTAAGCGGATTACGGAGTTTCCCTTCCCTAGCAAAAACATTCTGAATAAACCATATTCTCATCATCTAACGGTTCAGGTACGATCCAGAGACGGATGTCATCCTGAAACTTATTCACATCATCATCTAACAGTTCAGGTACGATCGAGACGGATGTCATCCTGATACCTATTCCAGACTATCTTCTAACAACAAGCAGTTCACAAAGTTTTCCTTCTCCAACAGAGTTTATTTCTCTAACAACGAAAGTTCATCTCCCAGCGTTTCAACTTCAAAATTGAAGACCTAATTTCTCCATCCCCAACAACAATCAGGGATTCATTTTCCCTAGTTCAACAATATTTCAATGGAATTACCGACACGTTCATACATTGCAATCATACATCATTTTACAGATGTCATAGCATAGGCAACACGAATGCATATATTACAAATCTCATTCATTCTGAGAACATCATTTGCACTGCATGCATCATGACTTTGCATGCAGCTAAACCTTTGTCTTTTCATGTAAAGTCTATACGCAGGCGAATCCTTCATTATCTATTGAGGTAGCAATCGTCGAAGATTCCTTCATTATCTGTTGAGGTAGCAATCGTCAAAGATTACTTCATTATCTGTTGAGGTAGCAATCGTCAAAGATTCCTTCATTATCTGTTGAGGTAGTAATCATCAAAGATTCCTTCATTATCTTTTAAGGTAGAAATCGTCCAAAATTACTTCATTACCTGTTGAGGTAGAAATTGTCAAAGATTCCTTCATTATCTATTGAGGTAGCAATCATCAGAGATTCCTTCATCATCTATTGAGCTAGCAATCGTCCAAGATTTATTCATTATCTATTGAGGTAGAAAGCGTTAAATATTCCTTCATTATTTGTTGAGGTAGCAATCATGAAAGATTCCTTCATTATCTATTGAGGTAGCAATCTTCCAAGATTCCTTCATTATCTGTTGATGTAGCAATCGTCCAAGATTCCTTCATTATCTGTTGAGGTAGTAATCGTCAAAGATTCCTACATTATCTGTTGAGGTAGCAATCGTCAAAGATTCCTTCATTATCTGTGACAGGTACCAGTTAATTCCATTATCCTCAGCAAGTTACTATGAAGCCTGGACTTCAACCAGAAAACAGTTAACTTTCATCTCTCCAGTCAAGAGATGGCTTCCCTAGTAGAGTAATGGACAACTAAAGTTCCTAGACTCTATTCCCCACAAAGTTTTCCTCAAACAGGAGAACAACAGAAATCCATATTCCCCCAGCGGACTCCTCCTCAGACAGCAGGAACAGGAGCCCCCAAAGGGACCATGTGTGAAATCAACATCTTCTTTAGATGGCATCCTTAAGCCCATCTCTGACGACTCTCGGTCATCTTCTCCAAATGGCATATGTAATCCCATTCCCGTCATCATCAACTAACAGTGTTAGTTCATGCAAGTGAAAATTTCTGGGAACTCTAGTGTTCAATCATCTTCTACCTTCAGATCATGAAAGGCAGACAAGTCAATCTAAATCCTCAAGTTTAAGAAGATTGAACAGGGACAACTGTTGTACACCAAAATTTTCCCTCTCATGTTTACCAAGGTTTTTTTCTATTATATGGATGGTCACAAGCACTTGATTAAATAAAAATGAAAATTTTGAAGATGAACAAGGTGTCTCTCGATTGGCATCTTGACAGGTTTTGATTGAGCACCTAAACCTCCTTCAGGTTTGCGTCAAATTTCCAAGCTTCGATTGAAGCCTTAGCCTTTAGCTTGTTTGTTGTATACAAGCTTCGACTAGGCATGTATTTCCTTTGAAACAACCTCCTTCGATCCAAAAGGGAAGGGCCTCCTGTTGGTGCTCCTTTGATTTAGAAGTTAGTAGCTTTCTACTGGCTTCTTTCGATTCAGAGGGCATTGGATTGTTACTGGTTTCTTTCGATTCAGAAGGTGTTGGCAATGGCCTCCCGCATCTTTACTTCGACTCAGAAGACAAGTGCATTCTCTACGCTTGCCTTCAATTCACAAGGCATGAGCTTCCTTTATGCCAGCAGGCACGAAGCAATAGCCTCCTGCATACGTCCTTCGACTGCACCATTGACTTTACATGCTTGCTTGGTGACTGCTTTGATTGAGCAAGGGCCTCTGCAGGTTTATCTTAATGACTACCTGCATGCAAGCTTGACTCCTGCTTCGACTGGGCATTATCTCCCTTGGAAAGTTTGTTTGGCCCATTCGAAGGAATGACAAGTGATGCATACAAGTGATGCATGTGGTCCCTTCAAAAGAGCACACACATTGGTTTAAAACGAAGGATACACATATTGCTAGCCAAAACGAAAGAGAGATATGAAAAGATACTGGTTGGCCCAAAATTCCACATATTGCCATACTTAAGTTTCCTACACAAGCATTATAAAGGAAGCTTCGATTATCCTGGAAAGAGTTTTTTTGTTTGGGACTCAATTGAAGAGGCCCCAAGGATGAGATTTGAGCCATTTGAAGGACACACCTTGGTGGCCCATTCGAAGAGGGCACAAAGCATACATATGAAAGACACTAAAAAATTCCATTCGAAGGAGGCAACCAAAGGCCCATTCGAAGGGTACATAAAAGGCTCATTCGAGGGGCACACAAAAGGGTCCATTCAAAGAAACATTCAAAAGGCCCATTCGAAGGGTGTATAAGAGATCCAATCAAAGGACAGGGACTGAAGGTATTCGAAAGCCAAAATTATCCACATTCATTCAAATTCAAAAAAAAAAGAGAGACAAGTTTCCATGACTTTGGCAAAGTTACAAAAATCATTCATGGATTTGAAAACACTTGTTTATGGCTGTTTAAACCTTTGTTTTCTTGTCCCCTACATCCCCTCTATGTAAAGAACACACTAGCCAGATCAAAGGGGGTTGGACACAACCAGAGAGAGAGTCACACGAAATTGCAAACACATTCTTGGAGATCTCCTGAAGCTTTTCCAATCATCACCAGCCCCTAAGCAAGCACACGTCTAGAAGTGACAAATCGAAGCAACCCTTAAACAAAGGTACCCACGCCTGAAGCCACAAATTCATCCATCACCATCGGTAAGAATTTGTAAAAATATCAAACTTTACATTTGCATAACACATCAACACTTGTAGTTCATTTGATTTATTATTCAAGGTTAAAGACCTGGGTTCAAACCCAGGTCTGAATTTGTTTTGTTTCTAACACTTGCTGCAGATATAGCCTGAATAGACCCAACGCGCGCATGATTGAAGGACCTGGGTTCGATACCCAAGTGTTGCATCTTTATTTGGCTAATATTTGTATTGCAGATTCAAATAGAAAGGCAGCATCCATCCCTGGGTCAAAAGACAATCATCTTTCATTGAATCGAAGGCTACCTTTCTTCCTCTAGATTAAAGGCCACTTCCTTCCTCTGGATCGAAGGCCACTTTCTTCCTCTGAATCGAAGCCCCCATCTCTCCCTGTAATCGAAGGATACCCCCCTTTGTATTTTTATTTTTTTATTTCTTTATTGACCTTTTTTTTTTAATTTAAATTAACCATTAAATCAAAATCACAAAAAAACATTAGGCTAGTGTTTTATTAATCAAATTAAATTTTGTTAATTAACTAATTAATTATTTTAACATTTTCCTTAATTTAAAATTAAATAGACTTAAGTTTCATTTTCTTTTATAAATAAAAAACAAACAAAAAAGATTTATTTTCCTTAGGATTTAAATGTCCTTTTTAATTCATTGCATATTTATGTATTTTCGCATTTGTCATCTTTTTGTAACTGCTTCCCAGTTTGTAATAGTAACTAGGACTTTACTTTTTGCATTTCTATAATGTACCTCTCACAAAGCCATGTAATAGTGTAAGATTTATATTCCTGCACTTTACATTTCTGCACTATAAATTCCTATATATATATATATATATATATATATATATATATATATATATATATATATATATATATATATATATATATATATATATATATATATATATATATATATATATATATATATATATATAAAGTGTTAGTAATTAGGCTTGTATGGAAAGACTAATAATCAAACGCTAGCAAACTTAACAAAAAGATAAAAATAACTGAAACATAATACACTTGTACATATACACCTCTAGGGTATCCCACTTTGGTTACCTTCGGAAGTAAAATAGTCTTGTCCCTCGAGACAGGGACGCTTTAGCAAAGACCCATAAATCAAAATATCATAGTCCCTCGATGACCCTACAGTTTCCTTGCTGTAAATAATCTAGTCCCTAAACAGAAATTGCTAAAGCGTCTCTACATTGTTGTCTTTATGAATGTATGTCCCTTAGAATGTCCCTCATACATCCAACGATGGGGCTTCTTACCAAATCAATGGTAAGATAACAACATCTAAAGGATGAGGAAAAAACGTTAGACCTTTTTGAGTAGGTAGGATGCTCATAGTTGCTCGTTTGCTAAAAAACACATTTACACACCAACACTTTCAATTGAAACATTTTCAAAAGTTAAACCCCTTTGTACGCATTCTTATAGAGACGAGAATCATTACAAAGGCACTTTGCAAAATCACTTTCAAAAACATCTTCCACAAACGCTTCTTTAAACTATTTTAAAAACCAACACTTTGTACGCATTCTTATAGATACGAGAATCATTACAAAGACGTTTTTAAAATATTTTCAAACCCACACCACAAGCACATTTTCAAACAAAATCAAAGTGAACTAGAAAGCAACTAAGAGCCTGTAGATAACTACGGATGGAAAGGGTGCTAACACCTTCCCTTTCTATAACCTACCCCCCTTACTCAGAAAATCTCAAAAAGGTATTTTTCTATTCTTTTCACCCTTTCCTTTGTTGGATAAAAAAAGCCGGTGGCGACTCTTGGTTACCGCAACATTTGCGAACATAAACATAAAAAACCAGTATTAAACAGTCGGTTCTACCACCATATCATAGTAGCCGATAATCATGATGGCGCATAAACCATCATTACTAAACTGGATTAGTGTTTCTTTAAAACTTATGCTCAAAGTTACCTAAATCACCATGGTCTAATTAATATCTCCTTTAACCATGATCTACACCTTGACAACTTAGCATAAAGTCCCTTCCTTTTCAACATTGTAATTTAAATCACAATGTTTGACATTCCCTTATTCTTACTTAGATTAACTCATAATATCCTTAATAAACACCGCAACAAACTAACCCAAATATTTGTAATGCCTACACAAGTTCTAAAATTAGTCCTCTAACTATCCTCACCCTTCATCCAAATCTGAAGGTAACCCTTCTTAATTCGATTATATTGTAGACGTAATCGACTAACAATTGCTCCATCAAATCGTCAATCCTTTTGAAGTGAATATTTAATCTCAATCATTACTTTACTCAATGGTCTATAATCCACACACAACCCCATTCAATTGTTATCACAAACATGCAAACCTATAAGCCTCATATCCCAAGGGTTATCCTACTTGCTTAGCAGATACAAACACCAGTTCTCTACTGTCATTGAACTCAAATCCATACTCTGGAGGCAAGTCGCAAATATCTTTAGGAAAAAGATCAGGAATCATACAACACTGGCATATCACTAGCCGTCACATAGCTCTCTATTCTCCGAGAAGAAAACATCAAAAATACATGATTGTTCTCTCTAAAGACATCCCAACTTAACCTGCAGAAAAAAATCATGAATTCGTACTCTCTTCAGTTTCCAGAAACAACATAGCTCTAACAATACTTGCGCTCTTTGTAACTCGGTAGTGTATTGCACCAACTCCCATACCTGAAACATCTCAGAGAAGAAAAAGCTTCTCCCCCACTTGTTTTAAACCAACCCTTGCAGATAAATAGTTAGAAAACATGCAAGTACTGACAGTGTTTCACACACATGTCGCACACTAAGGAACAAACAACATTAGACAACCTGGCCAGATGGACCGATCTGCTCTGATACCAATTGTAACACCCCATTTTCCCATATGAATATTATAAAGAAATATACAACAAATGCATCAGAGTTCACAATGGGATGCCACATAAATAATAAAATCCATAAAGTTATCAAAATACTTTATTACTTCGTGTATCCAAAAATGGTTATTCGGCAGCCGAAAATCAACATAAAAGTAGTTCATTGGCATTCTAGCCTTAACAACAACTCAAATCCATAATACATGGTCCATCATAAGTTTAAAAGAAAATGTATAAAATTCGAAATCATGCAAAACATAATGAAAATCCTAAATCCCGTGTTACATATCACAATGACTCCTAAGGTTCGATCTGGTAACATCACTTCAAGCACTACTCAGGTACCTAATTATCTATACTTCTGAAGAGTACAGAAACAACAACACAAAAGGGGTGAGAGTTTCGTTCAATAATTACATGGTGAAATAAAACATGCTAAGGAGTAGTAAATCACAACATACAGAAAATTCATCACAAATAACCATCATCACATCATACAACATCAATTCAGTGTTTATGAAATGCAATAGTCCTAAATCAACATGCAAGTGTACCATCAAGGCATAAGCCTTCAACTCAATTCCATTTGGGTAATAACAGAGCATAAGCCCTCAACACAACGCCAATCCAGGCCAACATCAGGGCATAAGCCCTCATCTATGAATTCATGCAATATAAATATGCAACAACGTGAAATCATACAACCACAAGGCATAAGCCTTTATCACCATGGAAATTTAAGCCATCTGCATCATCCTCATCATAATCACCAACATTGCCTCATACCGACATCCTCAGCAAAAGAACATCGCAAGAAAACAACCCACCATTTCGGTGTAAAAACGTGAAATCATACAACCACAAGGAATAAGCCTTCATTACCATGGCAATTTAAGCCATCCACATCATCCTCATCATAATCACCAACAGTGCCTTATACCGGCATCATCAGCAAAAGAACATCGCAAGAAAACAACCCACTATTTCGGTGTAACAACAGGGAATCATATAACCACAAGGCATAAGCCTTAATCACCATTTAAATTTAAGCCATCCACATCATCCTCATCATAATCACCAACATTGACTCATATTGGCATCATCAACAAAAGAACATCGCAAAAAAATAACCCACCATTTCGGTGTAACAACAGGGAATATTTCCTATTTTAACTTAGTTACTAGAATTATCCTTCTAAATATTTATTTTACTCCTTATAAATATAGTTCATCGCGTTAGCTATCCAACACTTTGAAGGGAACCTCAAACGGAGTCCGGAAACCCAAGTTACGGCCTTTAGAAAAATATGTCAAAAATTGGATTGCTTGAGTGGACCATGCCCTCTTTGAGTCGACACATAGGTATTTTTTCTGCCTCAGGTGTGCTCAGATCAACCCAATGAGTCGACACATACTGAGTCTTGAACCTTCATGAGTCGATGCGTGACCTCTTTGAGTCGACGCATGTTATTTTGTGCTGAATTTTTCTGCGATTTTTCTGCGATTTCACTACCTTATAGGTCCTAAAACATCATGTAATCATAGGAATTCATCATCCATTATCATCCCATGTTCTTACGTCAATTATACATCATTTGGGCATTATTCTTCTTCTTATATTTCATCAAATCCTCATCCAAAATCCTAAAAATCCTAATTCTCATTACTTATAGGTTCTAGATTGGAGTTTCATGCAACAATCATCATAACAACGCAAATCACAACAACAATCACAACATAGCATCATAGATCCATGTATAATCATATACAACACATCAATTCAATCAAACTAAACAAATTATACATCAATCATATAAAACAACCTAAGAGGGAAAGGAACCCTCACTACCCTCTCATGTAAGATCACCAATTAGAGAATCCATTCACCCCCTTACCTTATGATTATTGTTAGCTTTCTATTCCTCTTCTCGTTCTACAAATTCCTCTTTGCCTCCATGTCTCCTTGTGCCCTAGCTTCTCCTTTGCTCTTCTCCCAATATATTGATCGTACCAAATGATCGTACAATTCTCTTTTCCCTTAGTTATCACAAGGACCCATAATATCTTCCTCAATTTCTCACACTTATCATTATACCATTTACCATCATGCCCTCACTCTTTCTACTAATTACCATCTTGTCCTTATTTTCTCTACACTTCTATTATTCTATTATTCTAATTTCTTAAATCTAAATAATTCCAATTAATCACTATTAAAACTAAATAATTCCAAAATAATTATTTAAATTCCAAACTTTCTTACTAACTCATCCTACACCATACAAATCATCATCTTAAACACCTTATTCATCAAATCATCGCTATTTTCATCATAATTGCATCATGAATACACATCATATACCGTTACAAGGACTCACACAAGGCACCAAAACATCATAAATAAGCATCAAAACATCAAAACACCATCTACTTCACATAGACTCATATAATCATACTAAATTAATTAATTAAATAATTAATCTAAAATTAGGGGTGTTATAGGGTCAACTCGAGTCGAAATAATGGGTGACTCAGAGTTAGTTATAAAGAAAATTACAAAAGAGTATAAATCTGTTAAAGAAAATCTGATAATGTATTTTGTAATAGCTATTAGACTCTTACAGAGGTTTGAAATGATAAGTATTTGACATATACCTCGTCTTGAAAATCAAGAGGCCAACGATTTAGCCCAAATTGCTTATGGGTACAAAATTTCAAAAGAGAAGTTACAAGATACAATTGAAGTCAGAGGAAGAGTTGTTGTAACCAGACTATCCCTATCAGATTTAAAGACTACAAAGCTAGGGTACGCTGATGCAGGGAATTTTGAAATTCTAGCCATAGACAGTTTAGCAGACGAAGATTGGAGGAAGCCAATAGTAGAATATTTGAAAAGTCCAACAACTTTCATCGAAAGAAAAACTAGGTATCGAGCTTTAAGTTATATTCTTATGGGTAATGAGTTATTTAAAAAGATATCTGAGGGAGTCTTACTTAAGTGTCTTAGAGAATTTGAGGCATATATAGCGCTCTCCTGTGTCCATAGTGGTACATGTGGGGCATGTCAAGTAGGTCATAAGATGAGATGGATTTTGTTTCGACAAGGAATGTACTGGCCCACCATTCTTAAAGATTGTGTGGAGTTCTCTAAAGGATTCCAAGAATGCCAGATACATGCTGGCATAGAACATGTTCTTGCAAGCGAATTACATTACACTGTGAAACCTTGGCCTTTCAGAGGATGGCTTTAGACATAGTTGGAGAGATTTGACCAGCGTCATAAAAAAATCAAAGGTATATTTTGGTAGGTATTGACTATTCCACTAAATGGGTCAAAGTGATACCATTGGCACATGTGATACGATGGGAGAACTGACTTGAGGGTTTTGCGTTTGTATTCGCAAATGTTGCGGTTTAGCAAGAGTCGCCACCGACTTTTCTTTTATCCAATAAGGGAAGGTGAAAAAGCATAAAAAAGACCTTTTGAGATGTTTTCTTGAGTTCGGGGGGTAGATTATGAAAAGGGAAGGTATTAGCACCCTTTCCATCCATGGTTTTCCATGGGCTCTTAGTTACTCGTTAGATCACTTGCTTTTGTTTGAAAATTGTGCTTTTGTGTGGTTTTGAAAGTATTTTAAAAAAGTGCCATCGTTTAGGAAAACTTTGCAATGATTCCCGTTCGTAAGAATGTATGCAAAGTGTTGAGCTTTTGAAAATATTTCATGTTTGGAAAGTGTTTTGAAAGTGTATGTGATTGTTTTTTAAAATAGCAAGGATGTTTGTTTTGAAATTGAGAAAGTAACTAAAAGTAATCTACCTACTCAAAAGGTTTTAGATGTGTTTTTCCTCCTCCTTTAGATGTTTCTACCTTACCATTTATTTGATAAGAAGCCCCATCGTTGGATGTGAAGGGACGGGCGTTGGGTCATCGTATGACCATGATAGCAATGTTGTGAAATGACTTAGCACTTTTCTGTAGGGACTAAGATCATTTTTAAAGGAAACTTTGATAGCGTCATCGAGGGACTATGATCTTTTTCGATTTGTTTGTACTAAGACATCCCACATGCATAACATGGCCATTTTTATAAGGCAACAAGTAGAATTTCCTTAAGGGTGCATGTGTGTAAGTGTGTTTGATTGCATGCATTTTGTCTTTGATTTTCGGGTGGTCTACTTGTTGATTTTATCTTACCATACACACCTAATTACTAGCATTTGTACAAAGAAATAAAAATGCAGGAAATATATATTCTACACTATTACAACCATATTGAATTGCATGAGAATATAAAGGCAAAAATAAGGTAAAAGCAAGAAAAATGGATCTTTCAACTTAAGGCAGCAAACCCTTCGACTCTGCCATTTTTGGCCCTCTTCGACCTTACCTAAAAAGGGGTGAAAGGATGAGTTCGACTGGGACCTAGAAGCCAGCATATTGTGGCTTTCGATTAGGACCTGTAAGCCAGCATGTTGTGCCTTTCGACTGCCTCTTTCATTTGGCCTGAAGGTTAGTATGGAAGCCAGAGGCTTCGTTTCTAACTCTTTTGTCTCCTGTTTCTTTCATTTGAGTTTAAATAGCAATATGGCCCAAGGCCATGCCAACATCACCTTAAGACTAGATTAGTTTTTTAAGACGTATTTAAGTGTACCAAGATCAAAAGCCAAGAATATTGTTAACCATGACACATATTATGAGAGTGAAAACAAAACAAAAAAGAAGAAAATAGTATGTACATGTTTGAAACGAAAAGAATTTTTATTTACATGCTATGCGGGAAACAAAGGGTCAAAGGTTAAGAATGACTTACCTTGCTGGAGGTTGGTACGTGTTCTAGACTTTGAGGCAGTTTCTTTGAATGTCTCTGGATTCGAAGGAAAAGACCCAGAGCGGGCCTTCGACACCGGGTTCAAAGGAAAGAACAAAGGGGATGCTCTTTGAGTCAAAGGAAACTGGAATGTGTTGTCCTTCAGAGTTGAAGGACGTAATGATGATTATGGGTTTTTTTTATTTCACAAGTGTTGAAGTGTTTTGAGAATTGTGTGAGAATTTTTTGGATTTGTTCCTCTGGTCCAAAAGAAATCCTCTTTTCTTCTTGTGAAAATGAATCTATTTATAGAGAAAAGCTTTTGGGAAGCTTGGGGAACAGAAATAATAAAATAAGGCTCAGTCTGGAAAGTAATTGTCCACTTGTGCCATAAAAGAAAGATGAATGCTTCAGATGGGTTGCTTCCTTCTGAAGGAAAACAGGCGCAAGGCTCAAGACAAACATTTCTAAAAGGTCGTACTATGTCATTTAAGTGCAAGTGGTCTTGGACAAACAAATGGGTGAAGGTCTATAAAGGGAAAACACGTAGCCTAGCCTATGGGTCTAAATGTTCAACTTGATCTTTTGAGTCGAATCCTCCATCTTTCTACACCTTTCGACCAGACTAGAATGACACAACATTCGTTTTCACCAGCTGTGTGTCCTTTGAGTGAGCCAACTGTGTGTTCTTCGAATGGCCCTTTTCAGAAGGTTATTAACTTCTGAATCGAAAGAAGCTTTCAGAAGATTATTGATTTTTGAATTGAAGAAAACCAAAAGGTGGCATTTACTTCCTGAGTCGAAGGATATTCCCGAGTCGAAGGACATTGTTTCAAAGGGAAACAAAAACCCAATTGAAACTTATATGAAGATCATTTCCTTCTGAATCGAAGGAGACCTATTTGAAGTCACATGCCCAGACGAAAGAGGCACACTAGCAGCAACTTTTGAGAAATCGAAGGAGGTGCAAAGTCCAGTCGAAGGGGGCTGAATCGAAGGAGACCTATTTTCCTCCAAATTTGTCGAAATGTTATTTTTGTCTATTTTCTCCCTTTTTGACAGTTTCTTCTCAATTATGGTGCTGTAAGATCCCAATGTATTTTTCAAGCTTGAATTTTGAGAATTATTGAGAGAGATGCTTTGAGAATTGAGAGGGAAAATTTTGGGGTACAACAACTGCCCTTGTTCAAACTTCTTGAACCTGAAGAGTTGGATTGGCGGATCCGACATTCGTGACTTGACGGTGAAAGAAGTTTGAATACTAGAGTGCCTAGAAATTTGCACTCGAAGATGGGCGGTGAATGGACTTATAGATGCCACTTGGAGGAATGTTGGTAAACTCTGGGAGAAGTATCAGCACAAATCTCCTGTTGATCCATACTAAACTTGTTGTTTTACCTGTGAGAAAGGGGTTAAGAAAATGCAGATGCTTGCATGATGCTTTACCAGATGTGGTATCATGCTAAATGCATTGTTATGTATATGCTATGATGTATGAATGTGAAATGTGGTGTTTTCGCCCGGGAAAATAAATCCCTGACTACTGCTGAGGAAATCTTTGGAGGTTAAATCCTTGATTGCCTGTTGGAAATGAAGAATATGCGTATCTTCCAATTCTTTTGAAGAGATGATTTCGCTGGGGAACATTACTTAAAGCTCAACTGTTATCTGGTCGGATCCAGGCTTCACAGTTGCTGAGGATGAAGTAATCGGTTGTTATCTGGTTGGGTCCAGGTTTCATGACAACTTACTGGGGGAAGAGATGAATTAACTGTTATCTGGTCGGATCCAGGCTTTGCAGAAAATTCCTTTAAATTGAATGGTCATCTGGTCGGGTCCAGGTTTCATAACTACTTGGCGGGAATGTGGAGGTTGACCGTTATCTGGTCGGATCCAGGCTTCACAGTAACTTGTTGGGGATAAGGGTGAATTAATTGTTATCTGGTCGGATCCAGGCTTCACAATAACTTCTTGAAGACTGTTATCTGGTCGGGTCCAGGCTTTATGGTCTTTTGGAAAGTTGTACTATTATTTGGCCGAGTCCAGGTTTCATACTGTCTTTCCGAGGATCAGGGTTAATTGTTATCTAGTCGGGTCCATGCTTCACAATATACCGTTCAAAAACTGTTATCTGGTCGGGTCCAGGCTTGTAGATTTCTGATGAAGTTAATTGTTATCTGGTCGGGTCCAGGCTTCACAATGAACTACTCGAAAAAACTGGTATCTGGTCAGGTCCAGGCTTTGCAGATTTCCAATGAATTGGCTCCTAAATTCGACACCCTTGTTTTATTAATATCAGCCATTAAAGCTGAAGGGTGTTTTCGACCAGCTGGGTCTGTCGAAATTCCCATTGAAAGGTGGCAATATACTTAGAGGATTTCTTCCAAGGGAGAAGTTGGTTGCCTTCGACGTCGAAGGTGTTTCTCGTCGAAGATGCTTCTCGACGAAGGTGTTCGATGGTTCAGAGTGGAACGGTTTGAAATTCAAGCGTTTGGAGGGAAAACGGTTTCCAGCGGTTACCAAGTGCAACGTGCAAAGATCTGGAGCGTCGAACGCTGAGAACGTGCCAAGTGGAGTCATCTCGAAGCAGTGTAACTGCCCGACGGTTACTTGGGATGTTTTAGTATAAATAGTAGTAGGTCACACAGTTTTTCGCGTGTGTTCACAATTATATACAAAGTCACTCATATAGATTCGAGTACCCAGCGTGTGAGAAAGAATTGTTGAGAATGTATGTGTGAAACACCACTTTTATTAATCAAAGTCATTTACTTTCCAGAAACTTTACTTGCTTTCTTCTTTACTCTTCCTGTCGAAGCCCCTTTATTTCAAGCCTTCATTTATTTTATTAAGCCCATTTCTTCATGCAATTTACTTAAAGCCTCTTTATTTTCTTGTCATTTAACCATTATCCAACTTAATCAAAACCTCAAAATCAACCATGTCTTAGGATCAATCTGATCGATCCTGCGAGTAACCAAATAAGTAACCATTTGGAGGATCAGCGGTTGTTTACCAATAACCACGGTAAACAAATTGGCACACCCGGTGGGACCGTGTGTTGATTTTTGAAGTTTAACCTTTTTAAACATAATCTCATCTTTTTCGAGGAGTGTTGTATGTTATTGAGAAGTGGTAGAATATACACTAACGATAACAATACTGCCAGAAGAAGGGAAGAGATGGCGAATCCGCCAAACAATAACGAAATCCCACAAACAAATGTGGGAGCAACGGTTATCCCGACCGTAAGTGAAGCGATAACCGGTGGTTCAACACCAGCAGTGACGGTCACAACAACGGGGCCATTACCTCCGTTCACAGGCCCCAGAGTGCCTTTGGGAACTCCCCCACCAAGGGGAAATTTAGGCACAAGGCCTTATGTTCCCCCAGGATTTATGACAGGCGGTCATAATCGAGAACCACTCTATGGCATGCCAACTTCTGACTTGGCTAGCCTGACGAACGCTGCGTCCACTTTTTCAGACCCTTTAGTGAGTGCCTCTTCGCCACTCCAAGGTTCTGGAGTAGGTATGGCGAATAGAAATAGGACCCAACTCTTAGGAGGAACGTCCCAAGTAGCACATGGCCTTACAAACGCCTCGACAGCAGTCTTGAGGCAACAAATGGACGAAAGCAACCATGATATGGTTCAAATGTTGGCACAAACTTTAAGTACAGTGCTGAACCCTCTAATACAAAACACTACTCAATCGAATCAGCAGATGACAGCGCAAATGACACGTTTGGCTGATTTCTTTGGAGTACCCCAACCTATTCGACAGCCCCAAAGGGCGCAAATAAGGGGAAACCAGGGTGTATTCTTAGAGGAAGAAACCACTATCAACCAAGTCCAACAACCTGTCGAAGAAAACCTTAGGGCACGATTGGAGCAACCTGTCGAGGAACCTAGGGTAATAACCCCAGAGGTAAGGTTAGTTAACAGAAACCAAAATGCTGACGAAGTAGTTCAGCATATCCAATACCAAAACATGGGTTTGGAAAATAATCTGGCAACCATGATCGAAAGGATCATGACTCAAAATGGGATGAACATGGGCTTTCGAAGGCCCAACTTTACATCCCCGCTGTCAGAATACGTGTTACAAACAGACTTACCTCCTAGATGTAAAGTCCCTAAATTCACTAAGTTCTCTGGGGACACGACAGAATCTACTGTCGAACATGTGGCGAGATACTTGATCGTAGCAGGAGATATTTCGAACAACGAAAACCTGAGGATTAAGTACTTCCCAAGTTCTTTAACAAAGAACGCTTTTACTTGGTTTACAACTCTCCCCCCCAATTCGATCCATCATTGGACCCAGTTAGAAAGATTGTTCCATGAACAATTCTACATGGGGCAAACCAAGATAAGCCTGAAAGAACTGGCCAGTGTAAAGAGACGTTTCACTGAACCTATAGACGAATATCTAAATAGGTTTAGGTTTCTCAAAGCAAGATGTTTTACACAAGTGCCAGAACATGAGTTAGTCGAAATAGCCGCAGGCGGTTTACATTATTCCATTAGGAAGAAGTTAGACACTCAATACCTGAGAGACATGGCCCAACTGGCCGATAGAGTTTGACAGGTAGAACGCCTCAAAGCTGAAAAAGCAAAGGCAACGAAAACTCATAAGAGAGAGAGGATAGCGTATATTGAGATGGATGACGAAGATCCATAATCCTTCGACGATACTATAACTGTCGAAGAAGGAGAAGTCGATTTAGCGGAACTAAAACAAGGGCCACCATACTCTTGCAAACTATTAGTCCCCTCAAGTGGGAAAAATCCCACTGGTCCAGAAAGGACCAACGATAGGTTCCCCAAAAAGACTTATAGTTTTGATATTACAAAATGTGATGAGATCTTTGACTTTCTTGTAAAATATGGCCAAATGATAATACCCCCAGGGGTAAAAGTGCCTCCTCTTGATCAAAGAAAGAAGAGAGGCTTTTGTAAATATCATAATTTTCTGGGCCATAAAACGTCTCAATGTTTTCTTTTCAGGAATCTTGTGCAAGACGCTATCGAAGAAGGGAGGTTGAAGTTTGCTGACAAGACCCCCATGGCTGTGGACTATAATCCGTTGCAGGCTGAAGCCCACTATGCTGAACCTTCAGAGGTGAACGTGATCGAGGCATCCAGAAGCCAGTCGAAGAGGCCAGGAATCACAATGGTCGAAGTCTCAAAGGACCATGTCAACATGCCAATCTTTGGCAGTTTTTCTGGGAATTTATCCAGAAAGACAATTGAAGCGGTTCAGAAAGCGGTCGAAAGCCCAAAGCTGGAGACAGTTGGAGCCCAAAAAACTGGACCAAAACCCAGTTCTCACTTGGCCACAGTTCAAGGCCAGACAGAGGACTTGGAGATTCAAATGAAGCAGTTGACTCTTGCCAACAAAGATACCATGAATGTCAACATGGTCGAAGTCTCTGACCCAAAAGCATCAGAGGAGGCCATGAGGCAAGAACAAGCTAACAAGACTGCTTTCCCTCGGGAAAATGAAAATCTGGCAGATTTCCTGCAAAGATGCCAGAAAAAGAAGTCAGAAGTGATGCTGTGTCCAAGATGCAGTTCGATCTTTGACAAAAAAGTTGCCGAACATATTCAAGGCGTAAGAGCAGCAAATAAGAGAAGGGAAAATGTTGATCTTCGACATGACCCCAGAAGAGCCTCCCAAAGAGGTTCAAACCAAGAAAAGAGGCCATTGACTTTCAGGCCTCCAACTAATGTGCCGATAGATACCTGGTACAAAACGTCTGGTCGAAAGAGGCCAAGCGAGGAAAGATGGCACTCTTTCGATGTGCCAAAGGGTTCATCTTTAACACAAAAGAAAGAGCCTCAAGTTGCTGCCCCTAAAGTTACACAGGTGTCAAGCAACTACAAAGGGAAAAATCCCATGTCTCGATCTCAATGGAGGAGATACCAGAGGCGACGAAAAGCTGAGAGGGAGGCTGCTAATGAACCAAAGGCAGAAACCAGTTCAAATGTTCCTCTAAGGAAGCAAAGGAAACCTCTGGAAAGAGAGCCAGTAACCAACAGGCTAGTTTGGCCTAACCAAGGTGAAATTGAGGACGAAGATGGTTCTGAGTCTGATGATACTTTGGACATCATGGTGAATATAGTCTCAGTGCTGCCCAGAGAGTTCAACCGACAGGTGGAGGTCGAAACAAGTGATTGGGAAGTGGAGCAAGAAATGGCCAAACATAGGCCAGTGTGCTATTTCGTCATGGACAATGGCACTACTGAGGAACAAAATGGGTTCTTCGAACCACCTACAGAGGCGATGAAAAATCACCTCAAGCCTTTATTTATAAGGGCTAAACTCGAAGAAACTACAATGAATAAAATCTTGGTGGATTGTGGGGCAACCATCAACATTATTCCTCACTTTATGCTAAGGAAAATAGGCAAAAGGGATGAGGACATCAAGCCTCACAACATGGTCCTGTCGAACTATGAGGGCGGCATAGGGACCACTATGGGAGTGATCCAACTGGATATCAAGGTGGGATCTATCATTCGACCAACAATGTTTATGGTCATATCGGCCAAACCTAACTATAATCTTTTGTTGGGCCGTGAATGGATTCATGGTGTTGGAGCTGTGCCATCATCAATGCACCAGAGGTTGCTGCTATGGCGTCCAGATGGGATGGTCGAAAACATAGAGGTAGATCAAAGCTATTACCTGGGCGAAGTGAATCACCTAGGGCTGGCAGATTTCGACAAGAACTTGGCTCACATAGGGCCATGTCCAACACCTGACTTCGACTTGGAGCCAGCGCCAAATACTTTTTGTTCCCTATACCTGCACCCTGAGCATGGTTTTCAATGGGACAGAGAAGACTTGTCCCACATAGACTTCAGTGGGTTAACTGACATCCAACCAACTGGTTGGGGAAGTGAATTCAGTGATAATGACTGAGTCACAATCATTGAAGCGAATTTCGGCTTATGTAGCCGAAACAAAGATGATAACGGCTCTCGAAGCCGAAGTAAAGTACATGGCCACACATGCCAATGATCAACAGTTATCTGCTGCAGGTCCAGGAAAGGATTTCGATCCAGAACCTCCTGATATCATGCCAGAAGGAATGCAGGAACAGAGGCTCGACGCCATCTATGACGATGAGCCTTTGGGCTTCGAAAAGGACCCCTTGGTGAACAACATTAAAATGTTAGCGCAAGATCCTTTAGAAGAAATCAACTTAGGCGAAGGGTCAGAGAAAAAGCCAACTTACATCAACGCCAAAATTGACCCAGAACTTAGGTTGGAAGTAATCCAATTGTTGAAAGAGTTCAAGGACTGTTTTGCATGGGATTACGACGAAATGCCTGGTCTCGACAGAGGATTGGTAGAACTTCAGTTGCCAATCAAACCTGGGAAGAAGCCAATCAAGCAAAGTCCAAGACGCTTCGCTCCAGAAATATTGTCGAAGATCAAAACGGAAGTCGAAAGACTGCTGAAGTGCAAATTCATACGCGTTACGAGGTATGTCGAATGGATTGCAAACATTGTGCCAGTGATTAAGAAAAATGTAACATTGAGGGTGTGCATAGATTTCAGAGATTTAAATGCTGCTACACCCAAAGATGAATATCCTATGCCTGTGGCGGAAATGCTAGTCGATTCTGCCGCTGGCTATGAATACTTGAGTATGCTCGATGGTTATTCAGGATATAATCAAATATTCATTGCTGAAGAGGATGTGTCGAAAACAGCTTTTCGATGCCCTGGGGCTCTAGGCACTTACGAATGGGTAGTGATGCCTTTTGGCCTAAAGAACGCTGGGGCAACATACCAGCGAGCAATGAATTCTATCTTCCATGATTTTATTAACACTTTTATGCAAGTATATATTGATGACATTGTTATAAAATCTGTTTCCAGGAAGAATCATATTGACCACCTTCGACAATCATTCGAAAGAATGAGGGAACATGGTCTGAAGATGAACCCTTTGAAGTGTGCATTCTGTGTGAAAGCTGGAGATTTCTTGGGCTTCGTTGTCCACAAGAAAGGAATCGAAATCAACCAGAACAAGACGAAGGCTATTCTGGAAGCGAAAGCGCCATCGAATAAGAAGGAACTACAATCTCTGTTAGGCAAGATAAATTTCTTAAGGAGATTTATATCTAACCTAAGTGGGAAAGCTCAAGCCTTTTCACCCTTACTTCGACTGAATAAAGAAGGATTCTGTTGTACCCCAAAATTTGCCCTCCCATATTCTCCAAGAAATTGCCAAGTCAAGCTGCAAAATTCCCCAAGGGTTGCACAGTCCAAAGGTCTCCTATACAGTCAAGATTAGGGTTTTGAGTCTGATCAAGAAAAGGAAGTTATAAAGGGCCCAATCAAGTCTCATATGCCTACAAATATGGTCAAGCATCCTCATATCAAGTTTCAAGGCATTCAGCACAAAATTGCACAGGCAAAACCCTAAATTGCACTACAGTCAACTGTAGGGGCAAAATGGTCATTTGGCAGTCAAAAGTTCAAATTTTTGGTCAACATATCATTTTGAAGCCACAAACATCATTTGATCAATGCTTGATCATGATTCTCAAAATTTGGCTCAGAAATCACAAAGATGCAAAAGTTTCCTTATTTGGACAGCTGAAAAAGTCAACTGAAATTGACCAGGGCATAACTTTCACATGGATTATCAGAAAAATTCCATCCAAAGCTCATTTTGAAGAGAAAGACATTTCCTACAACTCATCTTCATACTTCAAGTCCAAGAAATGCTCTCACAAAAAGTTATCAATTTCAACATTATAGGGCATTTTCAAAAGTCAACAAAAAGGGACTTTAAGTCAAAGGCCATAACTTGAGATTGGTAAATCAAAATGACATGGGACCAAAGGCATTGGTTAGAGGACTCAAATACCTTTCCAAAATGTCCAAGAACATGAGAAAAGCTTTAAAATTGAGCGAGTTATGCCTTGTGGAAGTTGGGAAATTTTTGGATATTTTGAAAAGTCAACATTGATTCAAATGACCTAAAATTGCTAATGGGCCCATTTTTCTTCCATGATTCATCATCCATGACACATGCACGACCACTTGGCCCAAAGGGAAGTATTTTCTCATTTTTTATTTATTTATTTGAATTTTTATTTATATTAATTCATTTAAATCAAATTAAATATAGGAAAAATACTAACCTAAGTTTTCAAATCTTTTTGTACATATTTCAGCCTCAATATTTCGTGCCTAATCAAATAGGGAAAGATTTGGAGCAAATTGATCATAATTGACATAAGAACACATGGAAAAGATATGAAAAAGATCTTAAGAAATCAAATTTTCAAAAACAATGAATGCCATGGATTTGATTGTTTTTTATTAACCTAATGGACTCAGTACAAATGCTAGAACACAACCCTAATCATGCTAGAGACAAAGCTGCGCAGAAGAACTAAGAACAAACTTGAAAAATTGTCAAAAAAAGTCAAAACTGAAATCATCTTTACAAGGCGATTCAAGGCATAAAAACCATTCCATTAGCTTCCTTGAAGGTTCCTGAACGTGTTCTAATCCATAACACTCATCAAAGCTCAAAGAAATGGTATATTGAACCGAAACTGCATCAAGGAAAATTCACAATCGTGCATCATGATTCACGCATCCTTTGCATTTTTTATTCATTGATTCATGTTCAATATGATATTCTGATGCTAACCAACATATTCAATTGCATTTTCGTGCGCTATATACGATTATGCCATGTTTGACTTTTAGGGTTTTCAGAGGTTGGAATTGGGGATTTTCAAACGAGGAAAAATTGAGACTCCAAACCACCACCATTAGATTCAGCACGTTCAGACGAAGAGGAAACACCCATCGCGCCCAATTTATGAATGCCTGAGCTCTAGTCGCTATTTTCTTGAAAACGGCCTAAAAGAACATTTATAAAACCGTTGCTTTTGTCTTTTGTATTACAGGGATGGTGAAGACGATGATGTTGTGGCACACGTTGATTGGCTGGTTTGAAATTCGCGCGTGTTTCCAAGCACTAACCCACGTTTTCCTTTTTATTAATTGTTGTTTATTTATATATCAAATGCGTTAGTTGGCACAGTTGGTTGGAGAAAGCATTGGCAATATCCATGACCTGGGTTCGAGCCCCAGGTCTGTATTATTCTTCATATTATTTTTCAATCCAGGTTCACATGTTGTTCCACTTACTGAGGACTATGATGCACTGCCAAATCAAGTGTGACACATCCCCCTGGAGGTCAAACCAAAGGCCTAGATCTGAAGCACATCATGAGCATAGGTCAACGCTTCAGCATGCTAGCAAAAAAGTCCAAACAGGCCAATGCTATTGGGCCAGGATTCTTGGATCTATACCTCCAATTTGGGACTTTCACCCCCTGGTTTGCAATTTTCCATATTTTTCTTATATTTTACTTTCAATTGTTATTTTATTTTCTTTATTGTTTTAATTTAATTAATTATTTTTTTTACAAAATACAAAAACCTCATAAAAATCAGAAAAGATAAAAAATATAATAAGTATTTTATTTTAATTATTTTCATAAACAAATTGTATGTAAATAAATTTAGTTTTAATTTAGGTCGCAATTTTAATTCTTTTCATGATAAAAATATAAAAAAAAACATAGAATTAGGTTTAATAAATGTTATTCCTTTTAATTTTTCTTTTTTTTACAATAATATTAATTATTTTATTTATTTTTATAATTAAATTTGTATGCAAAAATTAGGGTTTAATTTAGGTTAAAAAACTTCAATGTTTTTCTTAATAACTTAAAAAATAATTAGAATTAGGTTTAGTATTTTATTTTAATTTTAATTAATTCTTTTTTTTTCTATTAAATCTTACAACACTAAAAAAATACCAAAACAAAATCAATTTCTTTTCTTAAATTAATTAATTCATGTAACTTTCATATTTTGCAAAAGGGTCCAACGCCCTCTTTTCGACTTAATTGTTTAATTTCGCATATTTATTTTACTTTTGCTTAAATAGTTATGTACCTCTCCCGAAGCCTTGTAATTACTTCTCGCATCTTTTAATTCTTTTACTTTCTTTATTTTCCGTCAAATCGGGTCCTGGTTAATTTTGGCGATGTGGACCCGCGCCTTTGTAATAGTTTAGGAATTTTATCTTTCCGCACTTTTTAACTGTTAAATAAATGCATGCAAGAATGAATGACAAAAAAATAAAAACAAACGCGTAGATCACCTATGACATGACAAAAGACAAAAATAAATGAACATGACACACAAATCACACACCACCCCTAGGGTACGCCTCACTGTTGCCTTGCCTCGAAAGGTGATCGTCGAGTAGAGGATGTCTTAGTAAGTCCTCATGATCCGGGAACCTGGCATGAGGGTAGCTTCTAAGGTGTCTTCCCATTGCTCTGGTGATCACCATGTCCCAAACCTCGAATTGACCCGAACACCTCCAACGGTGGTGCTACCTACCTCTCAATGGTGGGATGGCACTACTTTAAAGGACATTTACACAGACGAATTCCTTAGGGTAGGTAGGTTCTCGTAGATACTTGCTCTAAATTTCAAAACAAATCAAAAATACTTTTCACACCAACACATTTTCAAAAAGCTTTCGAAAGCAATTTTTCAAACACTCTTGAGGACCGATACAAGAGTCGAACTGGAATTTTCAAAGAAACTTTTTAAAACCCACAGTTGAAAAGCAAACAAACCATTTTTGAAAACACAAATGAGCAAGTATCTAAGAGCCCGTGGATAACCATGGATAGAAAGGGTGCTAACACCTTCCCTTTCTATAACCTACCTCCCGAACCGAGAGCAATCTCTTTAAGGAATTTTTCTGTGCTTTTTTCCTTTCCATTTGGAGAAAATAAAAGACGGTGGCGACTCTTGCTTCCGCGACATTTCGCGAACCAGCGTTAAACAGTCAGTTCTAGATCCACCGATCACAGAACTGGCGACTCTGCTGGGGATATTTTAAAGTGAGGTGTACCTTAGGGTTAGTTCATAACTGTGTTTTCAATTGTATTGACTTGTCTGCTTTAAATTTGTGGGTTTCATGGGAGTTACATAGATCCTAACCCGGATCTGGGGATACCTTGTTTAGGTAGCATAAGCTGTGAGGGACCTGTCCGGCGTAGACCGACACGGGTGAAACAGTGACTACGTTGGTGTGGCACCTTGGTCTGTACCGATATCCCTTGTGTTGCAACGAGGAGAATATGGGTCTTCTGAGGAGTCATTAAGCACCAACAGACCTTAGAACCTTAAATGACACAACTTGGCCATTAGAACAGTAGCAGTATGCTACGCCCATTGAGGCTAAACTCTCGTGATGGTTCTGGCCGCAAGAAAAGATTGCGATGCTGGAGTTATGACCGATTGAGGGTAGTCAATGATATTGGGATCCTCTAAGAACCCGGTTACTTTAATAGGACAGGTATGAACCAACAAACTGAAAGAGGGTAATACCTAGACCTCATGCTGGCCTAAACTCTAAGGGCTTCTCTTGTGTGACTTGCGTGCCTTCGTACTTGACTATTTGCATGCATGTTATCTGACACATGAACTACTTGCAGGTTTCGTTTATAGTCCTTAATTGGGACTCATAACAGGGTTTACTAAGTTTCTTGCAGGTTTTGTTTATAGTCCTTAATTAGGACTCATGACAGGTTTTACTTGAGTTTCTTACAGGTTTTGGTTTGCAGTCCTTAGTTGGGGCTCATAACAGGGTCACTTACGTTATCCCATGCATAGCATGACATCATACCATTGCATACCATTGCATACATCCTAACCCATTTCAAGGATCTCAAGGGCTTGTGATGCAGGTCATGATAAATCAAACATCTAGCCAGGGGCAAAGAGGATTTATTTTCCTCTAGCCAAGGTTGTCAGGGGCTATGACCCACTGGATATGGTGAGCCTTTGACCCTTGACGAAGGACTCTCAACAATATGAAGTTCTTTCAATCGAGCTACCGGATCCAAATGCTAACAAATTTTTTGTCTACCCCGCGAGGTCCTTGAGAACATTACATGCATGTCATACATCTCATTGCATTGCAGGTATCCCTTTGACAGGTTGCTTACCCTTCTTCGCTGTTTATTTCAGCCGATCGTCATGAATCCTGAATCATCAGCTGAGCAGTCCATCAAGGCCCTCCAGGCTCAGAATGCCCAGTTCCAAGGGCTGATCATGAATTTGACCCAGGGGCAACAAGATCTGAAGGCTTTGCTCTTGAAGAAAGAAAAGAAGAAGAGGAGGACTGTTTTGTTCAGCCCCAGACGCAGATCTAGGAATACCCTGCAGGATCAAACTGAGAGGACAACTCCATCTGTGGGAAAAAGCAGTCATCAAGAGGAAAGGATTCCCAGCCCAGTGGTCTCTGACAATGAGACAGATTTCAACGACGAACAATACCCCCCTGCCGAAGACAAGTACAAACAGTTGGAGGATATGCTGAATGTTATGGAGATCCAACAGGTACCTGGGCTGGATTTTGGAGATCTGGGTTTGTCAACTGGTGTGATTATTCCTCGGAAGTTCAAAGCACCATCCTTTACCAAGTATGACGGGGCGTCTTGTCCCAAGTTACATCTCAGGTCCTATGTTCGGAAGATTCAACCATATACGGTGGACAAGAATTTGTGGATCCACTTCTTCCAGGAGAGTCTTTCAGGGACTCATCTCGAATGGTTCTATCAACTAGATGGGACCAAGGTTCGTAACTGGGAGGAGTTGGCTACTGCTTTCTACAAGCAGTATCAATATAATGCCGACCTTGCTCCTACGCGTACCCAACTCCAGGGTATGTCGTTAGGATCAAGTGAAGGTTTTAAAGAATATGCGCAGAAATGGAGGGATCTTGCTGGAAGGGTACAACCACCTCTGACTGATCGGGAACTTGTCGATATGTTCTTGGGGACCCTGTCTGGTCCGTTCTACAACCACCTAATTGGGAATTCGTCTGCTGGATTCACAGATCTTATCTTGACTGGAGAGCGAATAGAAGCTGGCATCCGGTCTGGGAAAATTCAAGAGGCTGCACCTTCTGATAAAAATCCTCATCATGGAAAGAAAGAATCCAATGCTGTGCACGGTAAAAAGAGTCGTCATGAGATAGGGGCAATTCAGATCTCCAATCCCGGACCTGCTCAACAAGGACAGGGGCAGCAGCGAAAGGAGAAACGACAGTACACCAAAATCAACATGTCGCTGGATCAAGCACTGCAACAAATGTTGAAGGCAGGGCTGATCACCTTAAGGGCTCCCCTCCGGAATCCGAACACTTCTGCTCCCAACTATCATCCCAATGATAGGTGCGCATATCATTCTGATAGCCCGGGGCATACTACGGACAACTGCTGGCCTCTCAAGAACAAGATTCAAGACATGATCGACGTCGGGGAGATTCAGTTTGAAGTGCCTGAGACTCCGAACATAATCACTGCTCCGTTACCCAATCATTGAAGCCTTTTAATTATTTGAATTTTTGGAGTTGTATTTTTCTTTGCTTATACAAACAATTAATGTCATAGCAAACTCTTTTATTCTATCAATGCATCGCATACGTCTGTTTTGGGAATTAATACAATTGTTTTCATTATGTTCAAATTTCTTTTCATATTTTTTCTGATGTCAACTCTGGATCTAAAATTCTAAGCCTCTTGAGGGAGGATGACGAAAACGATACCATAATCTACAGTATGCTTTTGAACAGACCCCGCTGATGAGGTACAGGCATTGTTTCAATCCCTAAACACTGGAGTTATAAGGATGATAATCCCTCGTCAACCCCTCTGAGCCAAAGAAGTAGGAGTTTTTCTTTTCGAAATTTAAAACCCTTTATCATAACCTGGGGCAGGGTAGTTCTCTCAGTTGATCCAAGTGCATAACAAATGGCACCAAAGGAGTCCTTACAAAACAAAAGACAGTGATGGTTCTGAATAAATCACAAGGACCGGCAGTCATTATCTCAAAAAATCCATTAAGTCAAAACCCATGAAGGAGACTTACAAAACTGGGGCATCCCGATGACTGTAATTCCAAAAAAGGAAACAGTTCAGGCAAAAAAAAAGAAAGGGATAACAAAAATCAAGAAAGAGGTCTCACAAACCCTCAACCAAAGCAAAAAATGACTGCCTATTCAAAAGAAATCATCAACATCTGAACCATTATTGGAACATCAAAGCAAAGACTCAAGCAAGGTCTAACGCACGATCAACTGAGTTTAGGTTTGGAGAACATCACGAAGAGCGGGGGGGTACAAATAATTTGAGCCTTTATCCTTTGTTTCTTAAACCGTGAACCAGGCCACGTTATAACCCTCAAAAGTCCTAGCTGAAGCATGGGTTAGCTCGGAAGCATACTGTCACGAAAGGTATCCTGACTCCTTAAGGCCTACGGTAAATACGGGCTGACATCACGTTTTACAAACATTCACTTGTTTTATGAAAAAAGAATGCATTTTCAAAATCTTTGAGACAGACATAAGCTTTGCATTTTTAACATAACTTTGTTTGCATATGACTTTTTGTTTGAACAGCATAGAAATTCGCATGACGAAAGTCTAATGAACAAGAGTATCTCCAATCAAGGGGCACGGCATGATCATGGTCTACCATCTGGGGCAGTTAAGTCAAGATCCAGAGAATCTCTCAAAAGGCCAAAAAGCCTGGGGCAAATCTCTGCCTGAGTCACTTGGGGCACTCCAGCAACGAATCTTGCACGATCAGACACCTTCTGGTAATATGGCAACACAAGCAGCCAGGGGCACCTACCTGCATTCTAAGAGCGTGGACATAGTCGAAAAATACTACGCAAAATCAAAGACCCGCTAGGTTGACACACCTAGGCAAAAATAAGGGCTTCCCGGAGAACCAAAAGGGTTCGGGCAAAATGAAGGGATGAAATGAAAAAAAATCTGTACACCCGGCAAGTCGAAAACCTGAAAAGGCGGCTTGAGCAAAAATGGGTATCCCGGTGGACTGAAAACCCGAACGGGCGGTCCAGGCAAAAGTTAGGGATTAAAGCGTACGACTATGTCCTGCCATCTGTCTACCAGAAGAAGGTTTGTCCATCAACAACTATCAGCACCCCACAAGTGCCTCCCCCATAGAAACAGGGGCAATAAAGAGCGGTCTAAGCAATCTGATTGTTCTATCCTCCAAGGTATCAGAGTAGGTTCCGTTGAAGAACATAACCAATACAGTTCAATACTTCCCCAGGAGAGTCCAATCCAGTTTCCCCAAGAAAGTTGGAATTCATCTCTCCAAGCAGTAAGCTTATCCCCAGTAGATTCTGGAAGCTTATCCTCGCAGAGCACGAACGCGTCGCCCGGCTTTATTCAAAGAGTTATTTCCTTACCAGGATATAACTGGGTTATCCTCAGCCAAAAGCCATGGAGAGATCGTCCTCGGCAAAGTCTTCTTATCCCCAGCGAAGTCTATTAACACTTCCAACACAACAAGGGTATCCCCCAGCAAGCTATTATCAACATTTCAACACAGTACTTCTCTCCCCACAGAGTATTGCTTCCCAGCAAGATCATTAGAGTACTTTTCTCCCCGCAGAGTAATCCATTCGCCAAGTTCATTCCCCAACGGAGTTATCTTCTCCTACTGGTATTCTTGCAACTATCATCCCAGTGGAGGCAAAAATCTATTCTTCAACAGCAGCCCAGGAGTGACTTCTCGGCACTCGTCAAGGATTTATTTTCCTAAGACGAAAACATATGTTCATAAACATCACATCTTCATACATTATAGCATGCATATGCATCATACTACATGAATCTCATTAATTTCGAGGACATGTTGAAATCATGCAGTTCATGCATCATGATCTTGCATACAACTAATGCTTTACCTTTCAGGAAAGGTCAATACAAAGATGATTACTATCAACTATCGCAACTCTTTCTAGATATAGTTTCAGATATGACCCAGAGATGGTGATGTTTTGATACTTCTTCCAGATTTCCTTCTAGATATAGTTTCAGATATGACCCAGATATGGTGACGTTCTGACACTGCTTCCAGATTTCCTTCCAGATATAGTTTCAGATGTAAACCAGATATGGTGACGTTCTGATGCTGCTTCCAGATATCCTTCTAGATATAGTTTCAGATATGACCCAGAGATGGTGACGTTCTGATGCTGCTTCCAGATATCCTTCTAGATATAGTTTCAGATATGACCCAGATATGGTGACGTTCTGACACTGCTTCCAGATTTCCTTCCAGATATAGTTCAGATGAAAACCAGATATGGTGACGTTCTGATGCTGCTTCCAGATATCCTTCTAGATATAGTTTCAGATATGACCCAGAGATGGTGACGTTCTGATGCTGCTTCCAGATATCCTTCTAGATATAGTTTCAGATATGACCCAGATATGGTGACGTTCTGACACTGCTTCCAGATTTCTTTCCAGATATAGTTTCAGATGTAAACCAGATATGGTGACGTTCTGATGCTGCTTCCAGATATCCTTCTAGATATAGTTTCAGATATGACCCAGAGATGGTGACGTTCTGATACTGCTTCCAGATTTCCTTCTAGATATAGTTTCAGATATGACCCAGATATGGCGACGTTCTGATACTTCTTCCAGATTTCCTTCTAGATATAGTTTCAGATATGACCCAGATATGGTGACGTTCTGACACTGCTTCCAGATTTCCTTCCAGATATAGTTTCAGATGTAAACCAGAGATGGTGACGTTCTGATACTGCTTCCAGATTTCCTTCCAGATATAGTTTCAGATGTAAACCAGAGATGGTGACGTTCTGATACTGCTTCCAGATTTCCTTCTAGATATAGTTTCAGATATGACCCAGATATGGCGACGTTCTGATACTTCTTCCAGATTTCCTTCTAGATATAGTTTCAGATATGACCCAGATATGGTGACGTTCTGACACTGCTTCCAGATTTCCTTCCAGATATAGTTTCAGATGTAAACCAGAGATGGTGACGTTCTGATACTGCTTCCAGATTTCCTTCTAGATATAGTTTCAGATATGACCCAGATATGGTGACGTTCTGATGCTGCTTCCAGATATCCTTCTAGATATAGTTTCAGATATGACCCAGATATGGTGACGTTCTGACACTGCTTCCAGATTTCCTTCCAGATATAGTTTCAGATGTAAACCAGATATGGTGACGTTCTGATGCTGCTTCCAGATATCCTTCTAGATATAGTTTCAGATATGACCCAGAGATGGTGACGTTCTGATGCTGCTTCCAGATATCCTTCTAGATATAGTTTCAGATATGACCCAGATATGGTGACGTTCTGACACTGCTTCCAGATTTCCTTCCAGATATAGTTTCAGATGTAAACCAGATATGGTGACGTTCTGATGCTGCTTCCAGATATCCTTCTAGATATAGTTTCAAATATGACCCAGAGATGGTGACGTTCTGATACTGCTTCCAGATTTCCTTCTAGATATAGTTTCAGATATGACCCAGATATGGTGACGTTCTGACACTGCTTCCAGATTTCCTTCCAGATATAGTTTCAGATGTAAACCAGATATGGCGACGTTCTGATGCTGCTTCCAGATTTCCTTCTAGATATAGTTTCAGATATGACCCAGATATGGTGACGTTCTGACACTGCTTCCAGATTTTCTTCTAGATTTAGTTTCAGATATGACCCAGATATGGCGACGTGCTGATGCTGCTTCCAGATTTCCTTCCAGATATAGTCCAGATATGAACCAGATGTGGCGACATTCTGACACTTATTCCAGTTGAAGACATTTCAAGACCTTGTCCGATTCAGTTAAATCGACCCTAAGATTTTCCTGATTCTTATCCAGTCAAAGGCCTTCTCTGGTTCAGTCAGATCGACCCTAAGATCTCCCTGATGCTTATCCAGTTGAAGATTCCAAGACCTTGTCCGGTTCAGCTAAATCGACCCTAAGATTTTCCTGATTCTTATCCAGTCAAAGGCCTTCTCTGGTTTAGTCAGATCGACCCTAAGATCTCCCTGATTCTTATTCTTATCCCAGTAGAAGACACCCAAGATTCTCTCAGCGTTCCTGTTGGGGTAGTAATCATCCAAGATTCTCTTACCATTCATGCTAAGGCAGTAACCATCCCTGGTTCATTCATCGCCATTTGAAGCTCCAGACTCAGCTCCTGTAACCAGTCAGGACACATCTATACCAAGCATCTAAAAATCAGCTCCTACAACGTGTCAGGTACTCATTTTCTTTTACAGGTATGCAGGTTCTCGCTAAGGAATCTCCTACGCGATCAACATCCAGATGGCATCTATAAGCCCATCAACCTCTAAATGGCATCTATAAGCCCATTCCCCCATCACTGCTACTATGTGAGCGCAAATTTCTGGGCACTCTAGTGTCCAATCATCTTCTACCCTCGGATTACGAAAGGCGCGTCAGCCAATCTGCATCCTCAGGTCCAAGAAGATTGAACAGGGGCAACTGTTGTACCCCAAAATTTGCCCTCCCATATTCTCCAAGAAATTGCCAAGTCAAGCTGCAAAATTCCCCAAGGGTTGCACAGTCCAAAGGTCTCCTATACAGTCAAGATTAGGGTTTTGAGTCTGATCAAGAAAAGGAAGTTATCAAGGGCCCAATCAAGTCTCATATGCCTACAAATATGGTCAAGCATCCTCATATCAAGTTTCAAGGCATTCAACACAAAATTGCACAGGCAAAACCCTAAATTGCACTACAGTCAACTGTAGGGGCAAAATGGTCATTTGGCAGTCAAAAGTTCAAATTTTTGGTCAACATATCATTTTGAAGCCACAAACATCATTTGATCAATGCTTGATCATGATTCTCAAAATTTGGCTCAGAAATCACAAAGATGCAAAAGTTTCCTTATTTGGACAGCTGAAAAAGTCAACTGAAATTGACCAGGGCATAACTTTCACATGGATTATCAGCAAAATTCCATCCAAAGCTCATTTTGAAGAGAAAGACATTTCCTACAACTCATCTTCATACTTCGAGTCCAAGAAATGCTCTCACAAAAAGTTATCAATTTCAACATTATAGGGCATTTTCAAAAGTCAACAAAAAGGGACTTTAAGTCAAAGGCCATAACTTGAGATTGGTAAATCACAATGACATGGGACCAAAGGCATTGGTTAGAGGACTCAAAGACCTTTCCAAAATGTCCAAGAACATGAGAAAATCTTTAAAATTGAGCAAGTTATGCCTTGTGGAAGTTGGGAAATTTTTGGATATTTTGAAAAGTCAACATTGATTCAAATGACCTAAAATTGCTAATGGGCCCATTTTTCTTCCATGATTCATCATCCATGACACATTGTCAAAAAAAGTCAAAACTGAAATCATCTTTACAAGGCGATTCAAGGCATAAAAACCATTCCATTAGCTTCCTTGAAGGTTCCTGAACGTGTTCTAATCCATAACACTCATCAAAGCTCAAAGAACTGGTATATTGAACCGAAACTGCATCAAGGAAAATTCACAATCGTGCATCATGATTCACGCATCCTTTGCATTTTTTATTCATTGATTCATGTTCAATATGATATTCTGATGCTAACCAACATATTCAATTGCATTTTTGTGCGCTATATACGATTATGCCATGTTTGACTTTTAGGGTTTTCAGAGGTTGGAATTGGGGATTTTCAAACAAGGAAAAATTGAGACTCCAAACCACCACCATTAGATTCAGCACGTTCAGACGAAGAGGAAACACCCATCGCGCCCAATTTATGAATGCCTGAGCTCTAGTCGCTATTTTCTTGAAAACGGCCTAAAAGAACATTTATAAAACCGTTGCTTTTGTCTTTTGTATTACAGGGATGGTGAAGACGATGATGTTGTGGCACACGTTGATTGGCTGGTTTGAAATTCGCGCGTGTTTCCAAGCACTAACCCACGTTTTCCTTTTTATTAATTGTTGTTTATTTATATATCAAATGCGTTAGTTGGCACAGTTGGTTGGAGAAAGCATTGGCAATATCCATGACCTGGGTTCGAGCCCCAGGTCTGTATTATTCTTCATATTATTTTTCAATCCAGGTTCACATGTTGTTCCACTTACTGAGGACTATGATGCACTGCCAAATCAAGTGTGACACATCCCCCTGGAGGTCAAACCAAAGGCCTAGATCTGAAGCACATCATGAGCATAGGTCAACGCTTCAGCATGCTAGCAAAAAAGTCCAAACAGGCCAATGCTATTGGGCCAGGATTCTTGGATCTATACCTCCAATTTGGGACTTTCACCCCCTGGTTTGCAATTTTCCATATTTTTCTTATATTTTACTTTCAATTGTTATTTTATTTTCTTTATTGTTTTAATTTAATTAATTATTTTTTTTACAAAATACAAAAACCTCATAAAAATCAGAAAAGATAAAAAATATAATAAGTATTTTATTTTAATTATTTTCATAAACAAATTGTATGTAAATAAATTTAGTTTTAATTTAGGTCGCAATTTTAATTCTTTTCATGATAAAAATATAAAAAAAAAACATAGAATTAGGTTTAATAAATGTTATTCCTTTTAATTTTTCTTTTTTTTACAATAATATTAATTATTTTATTTATTTTTATAATTAAATTTGTATGCAAAAATTAGGGTTTAATTTAGGTTTAAAAACTTCAATATTTTTCTTAATAACTTAAAAAATAATTAGAATTAGGTTTAGTATTTTATTTTAATTTTAATTAATTCTTTTTTTTTCTATTAAATCTTACAACACTAAAAAAATACCAAAACAAAAACAATTTCTTTTCTTAAATTAATTAATTCATGTAACTTTCATATTTTGCAAAAGGGTCCAACGCCCTCTTTTCGACTTAATTGTTTAATTTCGCATATTTATTTTACTTTTGCTTAAATAGTTATGTACCTCTCCCGAAGCCTTGTAATTACTTCTCGCATCTTTTAATTCTTTTACTTTCTTTATTTTCCGTCAAATCGGGTCCTGGTTAATTTTGGCGATGTGGACCCGCGCCTTTGTAATAGTTTAGGAATTTTATCTTTCCGCACTTTTTAACTGTTAAATAAATGCATGCAAGAATGAATGACAAAAAAATAAAAACAAACGCGTAGATCACCTATGACATGACAAAAGACAAAAATAAATGAACATGACACACAAATCACACACCACCCCTAGGGTACGCCTCACTGTTGCCTTGCCTCGAAAGGTGATCGTCGAGTAGAGGATGTCTTAGTAAGTCCTCATGATCCGGGAACCTGGCATGAGGGTAGCTTCTAAGGTGTCTTCCCATTGCTCTGGTGATCACCATGTCCCGAACCTCGAATTGACCCGAACACCTCCAACGGTGGTGCTACCTACCTCTCAATGGTGGGATGGCACTACTTTAAAGGACATTTACACAGACGAATTCCTTAGGGTAGGTAGGTTCTCGTAGATACTTGCTCTAAATTTCAAAACAAATCAAAAATACTTTTCACACCAACACATTTTCAAAAAGCTTTCGAAAGCAATTTTTCAAACACTCTTGAGGACCGATACAAGAGTCGAACTGGAATTTTCAAAGAAACTTTTTAAAACCCACAGTTGAAAAGCAAACAAACCATTTTTGAAAACACAAATGAGCAAGTATCTAAGAGCCCGTGGATAACCATGGATAGAAAGGGTGCTAACACCTTCCCTTTCTATAACCTACCTCCCGAACCGAGAGCAATCTCTTTAAGGAATTTTTCTGTGCTTTTGTCCTTTCCATTTGGAGAAAATAAAAGACGGTGGCGACTCTTGCTTCCGCGACATTTCGCGAACCAGCGTTAAACAGTCAGTTCCAGATCCACCGATCACAGATTCGAATGGGGGAAAGAGCAACAAGAAGCCTTTGACAAAATCAAAGGGTACCTCACCAAGCCACCTATTTTGGTGCCTCCTTGTAGCAATAGGAGTATGAGATTGTACATAGCTGCATCCGACAAAACTTTGGGAAGCATGTTAGCCCAAGAAGATGAGAATGGAGTCGAAAGACCCATTTGCTATCTTAGTAGAGTTTTGAACGATGCAGAAACTAGATATAGCGAAGTTGAAAAATTGTGTCTATGTCTGTATTTCTCTTGTACAAAACTCAAGCAATATATAAAACCAGTTGATGTGTATGTTTCGTCTCATTTTGATGTTTTCAAGTACATGTTGTCGAAACCCATCTTGCACAGTCGAATTGGCAAGTGGGCACTAGCATTAACTGAATACTCCTTAACCTTTATGCCTCTTAAGGAAGTAAAAGGACAAGTGGTTGCAGACTTTATAGTCGACCACTCAATTCAAGTTGAGGATATTAATTATGTGGAGATAGAACCTTGGAAATTCTACTTCGATGGTTCCAGCCATAAAGATGGAACAGGAGTAGGAGTCTTGATCATTTCTCCAGAAAAAATTCCAACAACATTCAAGTACAAGATCTCAGGTTCTTGTTCGAACAATGAGGCTGAGTATGAAGCTCTAATTACTGGCCTTGAGATATTGTTGGAATTGGGGGAAACTCGAGTCGAAATAATGGGAGACTCAGAGTTAGTCATTAAGCAAGTCACAAAAGAATATAAATGCATAAGAGAAAATCTCATTATGTACTTCGTGATAGCAAATCGTTTATTGAAAAAATTTGAAATGGTCAATATTTGACACATACCCAGATTGGAAAATTAAATAGCCAACGACTTGGCACAAATTGCATCTGGATACAAGATTTCAAAAACGAGATTACAAAGAGCAATCGAAGTTCGAGAAAAGATAAAAGCAACTTGTCTATCACCAACAGACTTGGAATCGACAAGACTAGGATATGCTGATCAAAGTAACTTCGAAATTTCGTTCATAGATAATTTGTCAGAGCAAGATTGGAGGAAGCCCATTGTGGATTATCTTCAAAATCCAGTAGCTTCGACAGAACGAAAAACAAAGTACAGGGCGTTGAGTTATGTACTCATGGGTAATGAGTTATTTAAAAAGACGCCTGAAGGGGTATTGCTAAAATGTTTAAGTGAAACTGAGGCATACATAGCCCTTTCGACTACGCACGCTGGAGCATGTGGGGCTCACCAAGTAGGCCATAAGATGAAATGGTTGTTGTTTCGACAAGGACTATACTGGCCCACCATGTTGAAAGATTGTGTCGAGTTCGCTAAAGGTTGCCAAGAATGTCAAGTCCATACAGGCATCCAACATGTACCAGCAAGCGAGCTTCACTCGATAGTGAAACCTTGGCCCTTTAGAGGATGGGCGTTGGACCTCATTGGAGAGATTCGACCAGCATCATCAAAGAGCCAGAAGTATATATTGGTAGGCATTGATTATTTTACTAAGTGGATCGAAGCTATCCCTTTAGTCAATGTAGACCAAGAAAATGTCATTGAATTTATTCAAAAGAACATTATCTTTAGATATGGAATCCCTGAGACTATAACTACTGATCAAGGATCAGTTTTCACCGGTCGAAAGATGCATGAATTCGCTCAGGAAACAGGCTTTAAACTCCTAACATCAACGCCTTATTATGCACAGGCAAATGGTCAAGTCGAAGCAGCGAACAAAGTAGTGATTGGCTTGATAAAAAAGCATGTTGGGAAGAAGCCAAAAAATTGGCATAAGACGTTAGACCAGATTTTGTGGGCCTGTCGAACGTCCCCAAAAGAAGCCATAGGTACAACACCATATAGGCTAACTTTTGGCCATGACGCAGTGTTGCCAGCAGAAATTTGTCTTCAATCTGCAAGGGTTCAGAGACATTATGATATTCCCTCTGAAATTTATTGGGATATGATGTTAGACGAACTAGTGGAGTTAGACGAAGAAAGATTGCGCACTCTTGACCTACTCAGGCTTCAGAAGAAAAGAGTGGAAGACTCTTATAATAAAAAGGTGAAACCTAAGGCATTTTCGCCTGGAGAACTAGTCTGGAAGGTGATTCTTCCCATGGATCGAAGGGATCGAAGCATGGGAAAATGGTCACCCAAATGGGAAGGACCATTCAGAGTTATCCAGACTTTTTCTGGTGGAGCTTATGAAGTCGAAGAGCTAGGTGAAGATAAAAGGCTCTTGAGAGTAAATGGTAAATATTTGAAAAAGTATAAACCTATACTCCAAGAGATAAAAATAAATAACAAGTAACGATTAAATTAACCATAAATAAGCCAAAATGGAAAATTTTTATAAATTAGCCAAAATGGCAATATTGTCGAATACATATTACAATATATGGTTAAAGGGCTGAATCAATCAGAAGGGGATGGAGTCCTTGAGTCGAAGGTATTTAGCTTGCTGCAACTCCAATATTTTGTTGCACAAGGCATTCGCCTGCGCAAGCTTGGCAATTTGATCGTCGAAGGCTTGAGCTTTCTCAGTAAATTCTAGGCCTTGTGTGATTTCAGCTTGACTTTCGGTGTTTGGAACAGTCGAGAGAAGTTCCTCCTTGCGCTTAGTATTGGCATTCATCTTAGCCTCTAGTTCTTCGATTTGCGCCTTGATGGAAGCATTCTCTCGATCGATGGCATCAACTTCTTCTTGTTTAGATGCTTTTTGCTTCGACAACTCCGCAATTCGAGAAGTTGTCTCTGCTACAGAAGTCCATGCAGAAGAGCTTTTGCCATATAACACTTCAAGCTGGCTATTAAAGCCCCTTTGTCGCCGATAATCTGCTGAGACTTGATCAATAATGGAGTGTAACTCCATGATAAAGCCTGAAACTTCCGGAGGCACAACTAGCAAGTCTACGGCATTCAAAACAGCCCCCAAATATGATGGAGCAGTAGGGTCCCCCTCCAAAGCTTTCATCAAATCCTTCTTGAAGAACTGAGCCTTAACCTTCGTCAAAGCCTCATCGAGAGGAGAAGTTTCAGTGGACTTCCCCGACAGAGTAGGAGCCTCCTTACTAACATCAGACGAACTTCCCTTTCTCTCGATGATGGCATTCAGATAGCCAACAGGATCAGTTTTCTTCAGGAGTTCTAAGTCTTCTTTCGACCTATGCTTTGTTGAGGTGACAACCTTTGCAACAGCGTTGTCTTGGGGTTGAGGCTGTTGAGTAGCATTTGCCTCGACTTGACTCTCTTCGACTCGGACTGCGGCAGTACCAGCGTCATCATGGTCCCCTTCGCCAGCGTCACCTTGATCCTCTTCGCCAGCGTCACCGCGGTCCCCTTCGTCACGATTTTCTTCCGACAGATCAACCACCTGAATCTCTTTTGGTTGTTGCTCTTCTGTTTGTGGATCTTCTGTTGGTTGTTCTGCTGTCTCATCATTGGCTTCATTTATTTCAGTATTGGCTTCATCGTTCGCCAAGTCTTTTTCTTGTGGCCTGCTAAGTTCAGCAGAATCCAATGTTTCAGAAGTCCTTGGCGCTGAGCTTTCAGTGGTGTCCTGAAAAGAGAAGAAGAAGAATCTTCTAAATTCGAAAGAGACATAATCGAACGTGGGTATCGACACCTGAGTTACAAAGGGATCAAAGAGATTATCTGCAAAGGAGCTTCAGCCCCAGGGCTGGAATTGTCGCTTTCGACAGGTTTATTGAGAAGAACATTTAGTTCCTCCTCTGTTGGCTCTTCAATGATTACTGGAGGTGGCCTGGGATTTCTCCCAGCAACCTTTATCCTGATTGTTCGAGCCTCAGGAAGAGGAACGTCCTTCTTCAGCTTTCGCCTTTTGAGAGGAGCAGGGGGAGAATCATCTTCTTCGTCACTCCCAGATTCGACCGTCAGTGCTGGCCGTTTCTTGGGTGAAGGTGCCTAAAAAACCAATTGGAGTTCGATTTAGAAGTGGCATCGAAAGTCAGAAAGTTAAAGCCAGAAGAAAATAATAAAAGTCTGGTTACCGATGCAGAAGGTTTTTTCGAAGGGCCTTCCCCCTGTTGGTTTGTTGTGGTCTTCGCCGGCGCTATAGTCTTCGCCGATGGTGGAGGTTTTGTTAAGGGGCCTCCTCCCTGTTGGCCTTTTGCAGCCTTCTTGGCCGCAGGCTTTCGAACAACTGAAAGTAGACAAAATAATTAACAGGCTACCAGTCGAAAGGGAAAGACAAAGTAATTCGGAAAGATGAACTTACATTTCTTTATTTTGTCCAAGACAAGGACAAAAGACTTCTGAAGTTCTTCCACGAAGTCCTTCTCATCGAAAAACTCCTCAGTGTAGTAACTTTTCCACCACTCCTCGAAGGATGGTGAGCAGAGAAAGTTAAGCTGATAGTCAAACAACGAAAGAACTGTTCGACCAGCATATCTGCCGATATGCTTAGTGGCAGCGTCTTCAGTGTAGTCGTTGCAGAAGTATAACATAGACTTCTCCCTGGGAAAAATTGGAGATGGTAGTGTTTGAATAATACCAAACTGGCGAGACACCAAGTTTGGTTGATATGCGATTAGACTCAAGTGAGTCTTGGAGCTCTTGAATCGCAGGGGCATTATTCTTGGTGTGAGAAATTCCTCCCACACTGTTGTATGCTCTTCGACCTGAGGGCCACTTGACGCCTTAGGACGTGGCCTCGTGAACCACTCTGGGCCAACCTTTCGTCGGGAAAACGGAGCCATGGTCGAAGCAAACTCTTTCCTTTTAGCAAACATCAAGACGAAGTTTGTAAAAGTTTGTTGAAGCTCCAGCCCATCTTCCGTTGGAGTCAACAGAGCCAATCTGGTGCCTTCGATGCACCTATTTGCTATTTCTGGAGCCTGCTCATTTATTTGAGTCTTCTGAGGTAAGAAAGACTCGAAGGTGGCATTGAGCCACAGCTGAAGCAGCCAAAAAGGTCCAGCAAGCAGCAGACTGGCTCTGTTCTCGATGATCTTCAGAAGAGTCGCTCCGTTGCTAATCGACTCGTACAGACTCGCCAAAATCAATTCTGCCAAACAGATATTTTGGCCGTGGTGGAGTTGAGTGGCGAGAATGACCATCTTCTTGGTCACCTGTAAAGACTTGGTGCAAAACACAAAGCGTGACAACCATAGGGTTAGAAACGCGATATGTTCTACGTCCGACACAGCGTCCGTCGACTTATCGTGGTAGTGATTGATGAAGGTGGTGTAGGTTGGTTTTGTGGCAGAGAATCCAATCTGATCCTCCGACATTTCCTCTGGGTCGAAGTAGTCCCCAGTGGGTCGAAGGCCAGTGATGGCGGCCACGTCGAAGAGCGTGGGAGTCAGCATTCCACAGGGAAGATGGAAGGTGAAATGGGTGTAATCCCAGAAGAGTAAGGAAGCTATCAACATTTCTGGGGAATAGTTAAGACCTGTCTTCGACAACATAACCAGGTCGAATATCCCCATGTCTTTCCAGATCGAAGCCTGGCGTTTCTCCATTTTTTCCAGCCAAGCACTATAGTCAGGAGTAAGGCTAGGGCTAGACCTGAAAGCCCTAACACCTCTGTTGAAAAAACGAAGGTCGATTTTCTCCTTAGCAGGATCTTCATTATCTTCTGCATCTTTCTTAGAGCATCCAACCGGTTTGAGTTTTTCAAGTACCGGAAAGTAGCTTTTAATCTTCATGGATTCAGCAATGCTTGGGTATAGTGGGCCAGACATGGCAAAGATTTTGTTGGAATATCCAACCGGAATCATGAGGTGGCGTGAATAAGCATCACGTACAGCAATGTCCAAAGGCTCAGGGACCCTTCGTTGGCCCGTGGGAGTCACTACGGGAGCAGTGGAGAAAATCCTGGGTTTGACATTTCCAGAGGGAGTGTTGGCGCTAGGAGCGTTGGAAGAACCAGATGCCATTGTTGATACCAAGGTTGAAGATGAAGTGAAAAACAGGTGGTTTGCAAAGTTGCAAGAGTTTGTGTGCAATAACGGATATCTGAAGGCAAGGTAGCGTGAAAAAGTCCCACAATGGGTACTTAGCGCTATTTATAGTAGTTGGGGAAATCCCCAAATTCGAGGACATTTAATGCCATTTAATGTTGCAGAAGGTAGTGGGACACATGGCGTCTCCCTGTTGTTGTAGCCGTTCTGCAGAAGTGAAAGGGTGCAGCGTGCGCCCTCGTTTTTGGGAATTGTCATGATGACAATTTGTGAAAAGACATTTGGCACACTGCACGCCGTACTGAAGTGACGTCTTAGGTACGGATGAAATGATGGCTTTTCCTTGGGATTGTCAGTGGTTGGTAGAAGACAAAAAAGGTGCACAATTTAATTTGTGACTAAGAATGAAAAGACAGGTGTCGAATGGCATTTCAAAGAATGCCTTTTTCTTTCAGAGTCGAAATAAGGCATTCTTGGGGGGCAATTTGTTGGCTCCTAAATTCGACACCCTTGTTTTATTAATATCAGCCATTAAAGCTGGAGGATGTTTTCGACCAGCTGGGTCTGTCGAAATGCCCATTGAAAGGTGGCAATATACTTAGAGGATTTCTTCCAAGGGAGAAGTTGGTTGCCTTCGACGTCGAAGGTGTTTCTCGTCGAAGATGCTTCTCGACGAAGGTGTTCGATGGTTCAGAGTGGAACGGTTTGAAATTCAAGCGTTTGGAGGGAAAACGGTTTCCAGCGGTTACCAAGTGCAACGTGCAAAGATCTGGAGCGTCGAACGCTGAGAACGTGCCAAGTGGAGTCATCTCGAAGCAGTGTAACTGCCCGACGGTTACTTGGGATGTTTTAGTATAAATAGTAGTAGGTCACGCAGTTTTTCGCGTGTGTTCACAATTATATACAAAGTCACTCATATAGATTCGAGTACCCAGCGTGTGAGAAAGAATTGTTGAGAATGTATGTGTGAAACACCACTTTTATTAATCAAAGTCATTTACTTTCCAGAAACTTTACTTGCTTTCTTCTTTACTCTTCCTGTCGAAGCCCCTTTATTTCAAGCCTTCATTTATTTTATCAAGCCCATTTCTTCATGCAATTTACTTAAAGCCTCTTTATTTTCTTGTCATTTAACCATTATCCAACTTAATCAAAACCTCAAAATCAACCATGTCTTAGGATCAATCTGATCGATCCTGCGAGTAACCAAATAAGTAACCATTTGGAGGATCAGCGGTTGTTTACCAATAACCACGGTAAACAGTCGGGTCCAGGCTTTATGGTCTTTTGGAAAGTTGTACTATTATTTGGTCGAGTCCAGGTTTCATACTGTCTTTCCGAGGATCAGGGTCAATTGTTATCTAGTCGGGTCCATGCTTCACAATATACCGTTCAAAAACTGTTATCTGGTCGGGTCCAGGCTTGTAGATTTCTGATGAAGTTAATTGTTATCTGGTCGGGTCCAGGCTTCACAATGAACTACTCGAAAAAACTGGTATCTGGTCAGGTCCAGGCTTTGCAGATTTCCAATGAAGTTAATTGTTATCTGGTCGGGTCCAGGCTTCACAATGAACTGCTTGTGTTATCTGGTCAGTTTCTAGGTTTCACAACGAATCTCTGAAGATGACTGCTATCTGGTCAGATCCAGGCTTCACAATGACTTTCTTGAAAAGATGGAAATGAGGAATGATATATGGTCGGATCCAGGTTTCTCAGTCTTTAGTCGGGGAATAAAGAGGAAACTCTACTAGGGAAAAGAAGTTTAAACCTTGATCAGATTGAATTCAGGTTCTTATATATCTTCGAAGAGCTAGGCTATCATCTGGTTGGGTCCAGGCTTCATAGCATTTTGAGAAATGAGATCAACTATTATCTGGTCGGATCCAGGCTTCAGTAACTCAAGAAGTCAAACTATTATTTGGTCGGGTCCAGGCTTCAGTAAAACTTGAAAATTGTGCTAATATTTGGTCGGATCCAGGCTTCATAGCATTTCTTGGATGGTAATAAAGGCTTTGTTGAAGACTTTACTGGGGATTAGGGGTTATGGCCCTGTGATTTGCAATCATTTGAAGGGAAAATTCTAATTGAAGAGTATATACTCAGCCAGGCGAGGCCTACTTATCTTGGTGAGGATATACTCAGCTGGGGATGATGGACTCATCTGGGGAGGATAAATTCTGTTTTTGGAGAAAATTACCTTGGTGGGAAAAGATGTACTCAGCTGGGAGATTCGGACTCAAATGGGGAATTTGGGTCCCGTTGAGAGGTTTGTACTCCACTGGGGGAATAGAATCTTGGTTGGAAGATATACTCCACTGGGGAAGATGGATTCAGTGGGGAGTATTTATTCAGCTGGACTCAGCTTGGAGAATAAAGTCTCAGTTGGAAGATACACTCTACTGGGGATAAAAACTCATGGTAGGGAGATATGCTCTACTGGGGACAGAAAAACCCTGGTTGGGAGATATACTCCGCTGGGGATGACGGGATTATCTGGGAAATTTTGGACTCAACAGGAAGTACTTACTCGCCTGGGGAAATCAGGGTGTCTTGTACATTGAGGAATTTGCACTTGGCCCGGGGAAATAACTCTGTTTGGGAAATAAACCCTGCTGAGGAGGTGAATTTCTCTTAGACAGAGACCTCTAGGCTTCAAATTTGTAGAAGTTGTCGAGAGATTGAGGCTTTGGCAGGGGGTTTATCCTTTGTGAAGAAATTTTTGTAGGCAATTCCGTTGGGGAAAGGTTGCATTGGGGTTGTTCCGATAGGGATAATGACGACGAGATAACTCTATGGGGAATAAAATCTGCTGAGGAGGTGGATTCCATTGAAGAAGAGATCTCCTAGGCTTTAGCTGGAAAAAGCTGTCAATAGATTGAGACTCTGGCCAAGGATTGTCCCGTGCAAGGGTATTTTGTGGGCAACTCCATTGGAGAAAGGTTTATTACCAACGCCCCGGTGGGGATAATGATGGTGAGATAACTCTGTGGGGCTACTTCACATTCATTAAAGGGATGCTTACTGCAGTTATGCACTAATGCCCTGTTAAGGCTTCTGCTTGGCAGGACACAATGTGTCAAATAGCTTTAATCATGTTCATACGCATATATTCATTCAATTTTAGTCATTGGACAAATTTGCATTCAAAATAGAGGCATACAATTTTGCACTTCAAAGTGTATTTGTATTGATATTTTGCCCATGAACAGGCGTTTTTGTACATAGAGACGGAAATCCTAGTAAGAGGAAATCGTCGAAAAGAAAATTAAGAATGAAAAACAAATAGCCATGTGAAATGATCTCATTGCCTTTCAATTCTACTATTACCCCAGTGTCTTTGAACGTCCTTTGCTGTTGATCAAAGTTGATTGGATTGATCCTGGACCATTTGAACTTGGACCTTGGTGATAGTGTTGACCGTGTTGATTTTACGGGACATAGTCGTACGCTTTTAATCCTTAATTTTTTCCTGAACCGCCCTTTCGGGTTTTCGGCCCACCAGAATACCCTTTTTTGCCCAAGTCGCCCTTTCGGGTTTTCAACTTGTCGGGTGTACGATCTTTTGTATATATCCCTAATTTTTTCCCAAACCTTTTGGTTTGCCGGGATGCCCTGATTTTGCTTAGGTGTGTCAACCTAACGGGTCTCTTATGCGTAGTATTTTTTTAACTATGTTCGCGTTTATAGGATATGGGAAATCTTCACCATCCATGGTGGTCAGTACCATGGCACCACCAGAGAAAACTCTTTTGACGACAAACGACCCTTCATAAGTGGGAGTCCATTTTCCTCGGGGGTCACCTTGTGGTAAAATGATGCGTTTTATCACCAGGTCACCAACTTGATATACTCGAGGCTTGACCTTTTTGTTGAAAGCTTTGATCATCCGTTTTTGATACGTCTGACCATGGCAGATAGCAGCTAATCGTTTTTCATCGATCAAGTTCAGCTGATCCAATCTTGTTTGAATCCATTCGTCTTTACTTTGGCCCGCCTCAATCATAATCCTCAGTGAGGGGATTTGAACTTCCACTGGCGTAACGGCTTCCATGCTGTAGACTAGAGAGAAAGGAGTTGCCCCAGTCGATGTTCTAGCTGAAGTACGGTAACCATGTAGAGCAAATGGTAGCATCTCATGCCAATCTTTATAGGTCACTACCATTTTCTGCACAATCTTCTTGATATTTTTGTTGGCTGCTTCGACTGCACCATTCATTTTTGGTCTCTATGGAGAAGAATTATGATGCTTGATCTTAAATTTAGTGCACAATTCCCTGATCATGGCATTGTTGAGGTTAGTCCCATTATCGGTGATAATCCTTTCGGGGATACCATAATGACATATGAGATTGTGTCTGATGAATCTGGCTACCATGTTCTTGGTGACTGAGGCAAATGAGGCGGCTTCGACCCATTTGGTGAAATAGTCGATAGCAACAAGAATGAAGCGGTGTCCATTGGAAGCTGTGGGCTTGATCTCTCCGATCATGTTAATACCCCACATTGCGAATGGCCACGGAGCGGACATGACATTCAGAGGTATCAGAGGTACATGGACCTTGTCAGCGTAAATTTGGCATTTGTGGCAAGTTCTTGAATGTTGATGGAAATCTGTCTCCATTGTTGACCAATAGTAGCCAGCTCTTAAGATTTTCTTGGCCATTGTATGCCCACTTGATTGAGTACCTAAAAGGCCATCGTGCATGTCTTCCATGATTTCCTCTGCCTCCCTCTTATCCACACATCGGAGTAGAGTTGAATTATGGTTGCGTTTGTACAATATCCCACTACTTAGGAAGAATTTGGCTGCAAATCTTCGTAAGAATTTTCTGTCATTGATAGACGCTCCCTCTGGATACTCTTGCGCTTCAAGGTATCTCATTACCTCATGGTACCACGGCTTTTCCGCATCGGTGTCAAGCTCATAGCAATGTGCAGGTTCATCAAACCTTTAGATTATAATCATAGGGGCTTCGTTGTCCCATCTGACTTTGAACATTGAGGACATGGTTGTCAGAGCGTCAGCCAATTGGTTTTCTTCCCTAGGGAAATGCTCAAAAGTGATCTCTTCGAAGTGAGGAATTAGGGATAGCACAAGTTCCTTGTAAGGGATAAGATTAGGGTGTTTAATGTCCCAATCTCCTTTTACTTGGCTGATTACCAAAGCAGAATCTCCAAACACGTCCAAATGCTTGATCCTTAAGTCAATAGCAGCCCTTAGACCTAAGATGCATGCTTCATACTCGGCCATATTATTTGTACAATCGAAGCATAGTCTGGCGGTAAAAGGAGTGTGTCAACCTTCAGGAGAGATGATCACAGCACCAATTCCGTTACCTAAGGCGTTGGAAGCCCTGTCGAATACCATAGTCCATCGGGATCCTTCTTCAGGTCCGTCATACGGTCTAGGTTTGGCACAGTCGGTTACCAGCATAATATTCCCGTCAGGGAAATCGAAGTTAATTGACTGATAATCATCCACAGCTTGATGGGCCAAATAATCTGCTAGTACACTTCCTTTGATGGATTTTTGATTTGTGTATTGAATGTCGTACTCAGTCAAAATCATTTGCCATCTGGCTATTCTTCCGGAAAGGGCAGGTTTTTTGAAGATGTACTTAATAGGATCCATCTTAGAAATCAAGAAAGTGGTATGAGTCAACATGTACTGCCTTAGCCGGCGAGCAGCCCACGCTAAAGCACATCAAGTTTTCTCGAGCAGTGAATATCTGGTTTCACAGTCGGTAAACTTTTTGCTTAGGTAGTAAATTGCATGATCTTTTTGGCCAGACTCGTCATGTTGGCCCAAAACACACCCCATAGAATTCTCTAGTACTGTTAAGTACATGATCAACGGTCTTCCTTCAACCGAATGCATGAGAATAGGAGGTTCTTGCAGGTATTCCTTGATTTTGTCAAAGGCAATCTGGCATTCATCGTTCCATTTGACTACCTGATCTTTCTTCAAGAGTTTGAAGAGTGGCTCACAGGTAGCGGTTAAGTGTGATATGAAACGGGCAATGTAATTGAGATGACCCAAGAATCCTCTGATTTCTTTTTCAAAACGAGGGACTGGCATTTCTTGGATGGCCTTTATATTGGAGGGATCAACTTCAATGCCTTTATTGCTAACAACAAACCCTAGAAGCTTTCCAGAGCGTACTTCGAATGTGCACTTGTTAGGGTTTAACCTCAGTTTATATTTCTTCAGTCTCTCAAATAGTTTGTGCAGGTGACCGAGATGTTCTTCTTCGGTTTGTGATATGGCGATCATATCATCCACATATACCTCTATCTCATGATGAATCATGTCATGAAATAAATCTACCATAGCCCTTTGATATGTTGCCTCTGCATTCTTTAATCCGAACAGCATGACCTTTGTGATCGGTGGATCTGGAACTGACTGTTTAACGTTGGTTCGCGAAATGTCGCGGAAGCAAGAGTCGCCACCGTCTTTTATTTTCTCCAAATGGAAAGGACAAAAGCACAGAAAAATTCCTTAAAGAGATTGCTCTCGGTTCGGGAGGTAGGTTATAGAAAGGGAAGGTGTTAGCACCCTTTCTATCCATTGTTATCCATGGGCTCTTAGATACTTGCTCATTTGTGTTTTCAAAAATGGTTTGTTTGCTTTTCAATGTGGGTTTAAAAAAAGTTTCTTTGAAAATTCCAGTTCGACTCTTGTATCGGTCCTCAAGAGTGTTTGAAAAATTGCTTTCGAAAGCTTTTTGAAAAGGTGTCGGTGTGAAAAGTATTTTTTGAACTTGTTTTGAAATTAGAGCAAGTATCTAGAGTCGTCTACCTACCCTAAGGAATTCGTCTGTGTAAATGTCCTTTAAAGTAGTGCCATCCCACCATTGAGAGGTAGGTAGCACCACCGTTGGAGGTGTTCGGGTCAATTCGAGGTTCAGGACATGGTGATCACCAGAGCAATAGGAAGATACCTTAGAAGCTACCCTCATGCCAGGTTCCCGGATCATGAGGACTTACTAAAACATCCTCTACTCGACGATCACCTTTCGAGAGGCAAGGCAACAGTGAGGCGTACCCTAGGGGTGGTGTGTGATTTGTGTGTCAGATTCATTTATTTTTGTCTTGTCATGTCATGGGTGATCTACGCGTTTGTTTTTATTTTAGTCATTCATTCTTGCATGCCATTATTAATAGTTAAAAAGTTGCGATAAATGTAAAGTTCCTAAACTATTACAAAGGCGCGGGTCCACATCGCCAAATTAAATCCAGGACCCGATTTGACATAAAATAAAGAAATAAAATGCGAGAAATATAAATTTACACGGCTTTGGGAGAATTACATAAATATTTAAAAGAAGGAAATAAATAAAATGCGCGAAGAGAATAAAAAATCGCAAGCGAGGGCGTTGGACCCTTTTTAATGAAATTAAATTATGATTATTAAATTAATGAAATTAAGATGAAAAAGAAATTATTTTTGAGGTTTTTTGGTATTTTTGGTTTTTTATGTGAATTAAAGGAAATTTAAACCTAATTCTAGCTATTTTTTAATTTATTAAGAAAATATGAAAATTACCTAAAATTAAACCTAATTAATTAATGCAATTTGATTTATAAAAAATAGATAATTAATTATTAGTGATGAGAAAATAAAAGAAGAAAGTAATAAAATTGATTAAAACTCTAATTCTACAAATTTTAATTTATTAAGAAAAGATATTAAAATTAACCCTAGAATTGAAAACTAAATTAGATGATATTATTTATTCACAAAAATATTAATTAAATAAAATATATTTTGATTTATGTCTTTTCTGACTTTTTACTATTTTTTATATTTTATGAAAATAAATTAAATTAAAGAATTAAAAAGAAATAATTGAAACAAAATAAAAAAGGAAGAGAATTACAAAACCTTGGGGGGTTCTGTCCCCAATAGGGAGGTATTATTGTGGCAATTATGGCCCCATTATCCTTGGCCTTATTGACTTTTCATGCCAGCGTGCAGGTGCATTGACTAACGCCTATGGTGCTCATCAGATCTGGGCCTTCAGATTGCCTTCAGTGGCCATGTGGCACACTTGGATTGTGAGTGTATGATGGTCTTCAGGGAAGAAACTGCACAGGATAACGTTAGGAAAAATATTATTGAAAGTGAGGGGGACCTGGGATTCGAACCCAGGTCCCAGGGATTACCAACCAAGTGCCTTGCCAATGGAGATGTGAGCGCGTTTTGTTTATAATGTAACTAATAAATAATATGAAATAAAACAAAAGTTAGTGGGGCGTTTTCGCGCGAAATTTGAATGAACCACTTACTGGCCTACACCTCACCATCTTCTTCCTTAATGCGCTTTTGCCTGAAATATAAAAAAGGGTTAGCGGGGGTTTTAAACCCCCCCAAAATATGCTCTTTTCAAGAATAACGATTAGGCTGTGATGCTATATAAATTGGGCGCGACTATTGCATTAGAATCGTCCAAGCTTCCTGATTTTGATCATGGTATTAAGGTGTTCTAATTTTACAGTATTCAAAAATACCCAATTCGAAGCTTGAAGAACCCTAGCCTGTTTCAATGGTGAAATCACGTACAATGCACAAAAACTCAATCAAACTATAGGGTTAGCTTCAGAATCAATTAATTAGTATGAATCTATAAGAAAAATGCAATGAGAACACTTGAATATTGAAATACGAATATGCATATAATGTGAAAAAGTTTGAGTTCCATTCACCAATTCTGGGCGTTAGGGATGTGGGAAACTATTCAGACACGTTTCTTGATGTCTCAGGAAGGTAATGGGATAATTATTTTGGCTTGAATCGCACTGGAAGATAGTTTTCAGTTTTGGAATTTTTTGTCAAAAACTCAAACTTGGTTATTGATGTATGGCGCAGCTTAGAGGTTCTGATCACTAGGGTTTGCATGAGTATATGTATGTGAACGATTAGGGTAAGGTTTTTGGTCCAAAGAATCAATGAATTGATGGAGAGAATATTTGATTTCCCATGCATATATTTTCCAATCTTTTCATGCATATTTGCTACCAAATCATGGCAAATCACATTGATTCTTTCCAAATCTGATCATGCACGAAATATTGAGTGTATTTCATGCATAAAAAGATTTAAAAACTTAGGTTTGGTATTTTTCATGTATTTTAATTAATTAAATGAATTATTAGCAATTAAAAATTCAAATAAATAAATAAAAATGATGAAAAACTTCCCTTTGGGCCAAATGGTCGTGCACATGCCTTGGATGATGAATTTTGGAAGAAAAAGAGGCCCATTAGCATTTTTAAGGCATTTGAAGCAAAGTTGACTTTTCAAAATACCCAAAAATTTCCCAACTTCCACAAGGCATATCGTGCTCAATTTTTAAGCTTTGCTCATGTTCTTGGACATTTTGGAAAGGTCTTGAAGTCCTCTAACCAATGCCTTTGGTCCCATGTCATTTTGATTTACCAATCTCAATTTATGGCCTTTGACTTAAAGTCCTTTTTTGTTGACGTTTGAAAATGACCTATAATGTTGAAATTGATAACTTTTTGTGAGAGCATTTCTTGGACTTGAAGTATGAAGAGGAGTTGTAGGAAATGTCTTCATCTTCAAAATGAGATTTGGATGGAATTTTTCTGATAATCCATGTGGAAGTTATGCCTTGGTCAAGTTACAGTTGACTTTTTCAACTGTCCAAATATGGAAACTTTTGCATCTTGAGACTTTTTGAGCCAAGCTTTGAGAATCATGATCAAGCATTGATCAAATGATGTTTGTGGCTTCAAAATGAGATGTTGACCAAAAATTTGAACTTTTGACTGTCAAATGACCATTTTGCCCCTACAGTTGACTGTAGTGCAATTAGGGTTTTTGACTGTGCAATCTTGTGCTGTACGTCTTGAAACTTGATATGGGGATACTTGACAATGTTTATAAGCATGTGGGACTTGATTGGACCCTTGGAAACTTCATTTTCTTTGTCAGAACCAAAACCCTAATTTTGACTGTTAGGAGGCCCTTGAATTGTGCAACCCTTGGGGAATTTTGCAGCATGCTCTTTGCAAATTTTGAAGAACATGGGAGGGCAAATTTTGGGGCACAACAGTTGCCCCTGTTCAATCTTCTTAGACCTGAGGATGCAGATTGGCTGACGTGCCTTTCGTAATCCGAAGGTGGAAGATGATTGAACACTAGAGTGCCCAGAAATTTGCGCTCTCATAGTAGCAGTGTGATGGCGGAATGGGCTTACAGATGCCATTTGGAGATTGATGGATAGGATGATGGGCTTATAGATGCCATGCTGAGAGATGATGGAAGGTGGATGGGCTTATGGATGCCATCTGGATGTTGATCGCGTAATAGATTCCTTAGCGAGAACTTGCGTACCTGCAAAAGAAAAGGATTACCTGACCTGTTGTAGGAGCTGGTCTTCAAACTCTTTTGTATAGATGTGTCCTGAATGGTTACAAGAATTGAATCTGGAGCTTCCAACGGTGATGAATGAACCAGGGATGGTTACTACCCCAACGGGACGGTGAGAGAACCTTGGACGATTACTACCTCAACAGGAACGCTGAGAGAACCTTGGATGATTACTACCTCAACAGGAACGCTGAGAGAATCTAGGGACGGTTACTACCTCCACAGTAACGGGGAGAGAACCATAGGCGACCTCAACCTCAACAGTAATCATTGAGAGAATCTTGGGCGACTTCAACCTCAACAGTAATCATTGAGAGAATCTTGGGCGACTTCAACCTCAACAGTAATCATTGAGAGAATCTTGGGCGACTTTAACCTCAACAGTAACGCTGAGAGAATCTTGGACGATTACTACCTCCACAGTAACGGGGAGAGAACCATAGGCGACTTCAACCTCAACAGTAATCATTGAGAGAATCTTGGACGTCTTCTACTGAGTCTTTATCAGGAAAATCTGTTAGGGGTCGATTTAGCTGGACTAGAGAAGGCCTTTGACTGGATAAGAAACAGAAAAATCTTAGGGTCGATTTAACTGAACCGGTCTAGGTCTTGAAATCTTCAACTGGATAAGAAACAGGGAGATCTTAGGGTCGATCTGACTGAACCAGAGAAGGCCTTGGACTGGATAAGAAACAGAAAAATCTTAGGGTCGATTTAACTGAATCGGTCTAGGTCTTGAAATGTCTTCAACTGGATAAGAAACAGGGAGATCTTAGGGTCGATCTGACTGAACCAGAGAAGGCCTTGGACTGGATAAGAAACAGAAAAATCTTAGGGTCGATTTAACTGAACCGGTCTAGGTCTTGAAATCTTCAACTGGATAAGAAACAGGGAGATCTTAGGGTCGATCTGACTAAACCAGAGAAGGCCTTGGACTGGATAAGAAACAGAAAAATCTTAGGGTCGATTTAACTGAACCGGTCTAGGTCTTGAAATCTTCAACTGGATAAGAAACAGGGAGATCTTAGGGTCGATCTGACTGCACCAGAGAAGGCCTTTGACTGGATAAGAAACAGAAAAATCTTAGGGTCGATTTAACTGAACCGGTCTAGGTCTTGAAATGTCTTCAACTGGATAAGAAACAGGGAGATCTTAGGGTCTATCTGACTGAACCAGAGAAGGCCTTTGACTGGATAAGAAACAGGAAAATCTTAGGGTCGATTTAACTGAACCGGTCTAGGTCTTGAAATATAGCTGAGAACTTAACTGGATCTTTCCTGAAAAGTAAAGGTCAGTCATATGCAATGCATGATATGGATCAAGCAATGATGTTCTCAACATAAATGAGATTTGTAAGATATGATGCGTATATGCATGCTGTAATGTATGAAGATGTTTATGAATGTATGTTTTCGTCTTAGGAAAATAAATCCTTGACGGGTGCCGGGAAGTCAATCCTGGGCTGATGTTGGAGAACAAAGCTTTGTTATTTCCGCTGGGGATGATAGTTGCAAGAATACCGGTAGGAGAAGATAACTCTGTTGGGGAATAAACTTGGCGAATGGATTACTCTGCGGGGAGAAAAGTACTCTGACGATCTTGCTGGAGTAATACTCTGTGGGGAGAGAGATACTTTGTGGAAATGTTGATAATAACTTGCTGGGGATACCCTTGTTGTGTTGGAAGTGTTAATAGACTTCGTTGGGGATAAGAAGATTTTGTCGAGGACGCTCTTTCCGTGGCTTTTGGCTGAGGATAACCCAGTTATATCCTGGTAGGGAAATAACTCTTGAATAAAGCTGGGAGACGCGTTCGTATTCTGCGAGGATAAGCTTCCAGAATCTACTAGGGATAAGCTTACTGCTTGGGGAGATGGATTCCAACTTCCCTTGGGAACTAGATTGGACTCTCCTGGGGAAGTTTTGAGTTGTATCGGGGAATTGATTCCTTTGAATGTTTGATATACCGCCGGGGAACAATCTTTAGGCCAAGACTGCCGGGGATGCTTGTTAAGAATGCGTGTATACTGTTGGGGAATGTTGAGATCTGCTGGAGGATACTCAACTTCCTTAAGGTTTGATAATAGCTTTTCTTGAGGAGAGTGTACTGACTTGCTGGTTCACTCTCTGGGGAATTGGGATGTACTGGTTATGTTCTTCAACTGAACCTACCTTGGTACCTTGGAGGATAGAACAATTAGATCGCTTAGACCACCCATCATTGCCCCTGTTTCTGATGTGGGAGAGGAAGACCTGTGAGGTGCTAATAGTCATTGATGGACAAACCTTCTTCTGATAGGCAGGTGACAAGATGGCATGACATAGTCGTACGCTTTGATCCCTAAATTTTTCCTAGACCGCCCTTTCGGGTTTTCAGTCCACCGGGATACCCATTTTTGCCCAAGCCGCCTTTTCAGGTTTTCGACTTGCCGGGTGTACAGATTTTTTCATTTCATCCCTCATTTTGCCCGAACCCTTTTGGTTCGCCGGGAAGCCCTTATTTTTGCCTAGGTGTGTCAACCTAGCGGGTCTTTGATTATGCGCAGTATTTTTTCGACTACGTCCATGCTCTCAGGATGTAGGGAGTTTCCCCTGTTAGCAGTGTTTTGTCATGCCACCAGAAGATGTTTGATTATGCAAGATTCGTTGCTGGAATTGATGTTCAAGGCCCCAAGTGATTCAGGCAGAGATTTTCCCCAGGCTGTTTGGCCTTTGAGAGATTCTCCGAATCTTGATTGGACTGCCCCAGATGATAGACCATGATCAAATCATGCCCCTTGATTGGAAATGCTTTTGTTCACTAGGTATTCATCGTGCGAATTTTCCTGCTGTTCAAACAAATAGTTATATGCAAACAATGTTATATCAAAAATGCAAAGCTTATGTCTGTCTTGAAGATTTTGAAAATGCATTCTTTTTCATAAAACAAGTGAATGTTTGTAAAACGTGACGTCAACTCCGTATTTACCGTAGGCCTTAAGGAGTCAGGATACCTTTCGTAACAGTATGCTTTCGAACTAACCCATGCTTCAGCTAGGACTTTTAAGGGTTATAACTTGGCTTGGTTCACGGTTTAAGAAACAAAGGATAAAGGCTCAAATTTTATTTGTACCCACCCGCTCTTCGTGATGTTCTCCAAACCTAAACTCAGTTGATCATACGTTAGACCTTGTTTGAGTCTTTGCTCTGATTTTCCGGTGATGATTCGGATGTTGATAACTTATTTTGAATAGGCAGTCATTCCTTTTTTGTTGAGGGTTTGTAAGACCTCTTTCTTGTCTGATTTTTGTTATCCCTTTCTTTTTTTGCCTGAACTGTTTCCTTTTTGGAATTACAGTCAGCGGGATGCCCCAGTTTTGTAAGTCTCCTTCATGGGTTTTGACTTAATGGGTTTTTTATTTTTTGAGATAATGACTGCCTTTATTTATTGATTATTCGGAACCATCACTGTCTTTCTTTGTTTTGTAAGGACCTCTTTGGTGCCATTCGTTATGCACTTGGGTCAACTGAGAGACTACCCTGCCCCAGGTTATGATTAAGGGTTTTAAATTTCAAAAAGAAAAACTTCTACTTCTTTGGCTCAGAGGGGTTGACGAGGGATTATCATCCTTATAACTCCAGTGTTTAGGGATTGAAACAATGCCTGTACCTCATCAGCGGAGTCTGTTCAAAAGCATACTGTAGATTATGGTATCGTTTTCGTCATCCTCCCTTAAGAGGCTTAGAGTTATTAATTGAGAGTTGATCATCAGAAAAGATATGAAAATAATTTGCATATAGTGAATACGAATATATTGCTTCAAAATAGACATATGCGATGCATTAATGAAATAACAATGTTTAACATGAGTAAATGTTTGAACAAAAGAGAATTTCAACTTGAACATTCGAATGAACAAAAGTTTTCTAGTCTCAGGGCTTGTCACTTCAAATGGTGAGCCTTGGAGGGATGGTATAAAAACTCAGCCTGACCATCTTGCGTGAACTCCAATGCCCCTTCATCAATCAGGTCCTGGATCTTGTTCTTCAGAGCCCAACACTCATTTGTATCATGTCCTGGACAGGCAGAATGGTAGGCACACCTTTTGTTGGGATCATAGATAGGAGAGGCCGTGTTGGGGTTCCGGGGATGAGCCCTTAATGTGATCAGATTCAACCTCAACAGGTGTTGTAACGCTTGAAACAGCGACATGTTGAGCTGGGTGAATTGCCTCCTGGGCTTGTCTGGCTGAAGCTGGTGAGGTTGATGCTGAATTTGTGACACCGAAACCACCTGAGGAGCTCTTCCCTTATCTCCTTGTTTCAAAGGTGATTGAACGATGACTGGCTCTTTACCCTTAGACGTTTTCCCCAGTTGGTTACCCCGAAGCAGTTGGTTGACGAGAACCCCGAGCTCATCTTGTCTTTGAGCTAAGCCTTGAATGGCAGTCACCTGCCCCATCATCTGGGCTTTCAATGCATCCACTTCAGTTTGCAGATATTTCAGCCGTTCGTCCTCAGCGCTGTTCCTGACCAAAGTCCCCATGAGAAGTGCTCTCAACTCCTCCTGCCCCTTGGATAGATTCAGGAGGATTTCCCCGAACCGGGTCTCTTGAGCAAGAAGGTCCTGGTTATCTTGTTGGGAAGTCATTGTTGAAATAAACAGCGGAGAAAGGTAAGTGACCTGCAACAAGGGTACCTGTTATGCAATGATATGCATGATATATATGTAATGTTTTCAAGGACCTCGTGGGATAAACAAGAAAATTTGTTAGAATTTGGGTCAGGTAGCTTGATTGAAGGAACTTCCTGTTGTAGAGAGTCCTTCTTCAAGGGTCAGAGGCTCACCATATCCAGTGGGTCATAGCCCCTGACTTTAGTCATCATGTCTGGTCTTGATTTCCAAACAACCTTGGTTAAGGGAACTTTCTTCAAGAGTCAGAGCTCACCATATCAAGTGGGTCATAGCCCCTGACAACTTTGTCTAGAGGAAAATAAATCCTCTTTGCCCCTTGCTGGGATAGTTGATTCACCATGACCTGCATCACAAGCCCTTGAGATCCTTGAAATGGGTTAGGATGTATGCAATGGTATGATGTTATGGTATGCATGGGGTAATGTAGGTAACCCTGTTATGAGTCCCAATTAAGGACTGCAAGCCAAAACCTGCAAGAAACTCAAGTAAAACCTGTTATGAGTCCTAATTAAGGACTATAAACGAAACCTGCAAGAAACTTAGTATACTCTGTTATGAGTCCCAAGTAAGGACTAAAAACAAAACCTGCAAGAAACTCGGTAAACCTTGTTATGAGTCCTAATTAAGGACCACAAACAAAACCTGCGAGAAGCTCAAGTGTCAGACAACAAGCATGCAAGTAGTCAAGTACGAAGGCACACAAGTCACACAAGAGAAACCCTTAGAGTTTAGGCCAACATGAGGTCTAGGTATTACCCTCTTTCAGTTTGTTGGTTCATACCTGTCCTATCAAAGTAACCGGGTTCTTAGAGGATCCCAATATCATTGACTACCCTCAATCGGTCATAACTCCAGCATCGCAATCTTTTCTTGCGGCCAGAACCATCACGAGAGTTTAGCCTCAATGGGCGTAGCATACTGCTACTGTTCTAATGGCCAAGTTGGGTCATTTAAGGTTCTAAGGTTATTGGTGCTTAATGACTCCTCAGAAGACCCATATTCTCCTCGTTGCGACACAAGGGATATCGGTACAGACCAAGGTGCCACACCAACGTAGCCACTGTTTCACCCGTGTCGGTCTACGCCGGACAGGTCCCTCACAGCTTATGCTACCTAAACAGGGTATCCCTAGATCCGGGTTAGGATCTATGTAACTCCCATGCAACCCACAAATTTAAAGCAGACAAGTCAATACAATTGAAAACACAGTTATGAACTAACCCTAAGGTACACCTCACTTTATAAGTGTCCCCAGCAGAGTCGCCAGTTCTGTGATCGGTGGATCTGGAACTGACTGTTTAACGCTGGTTCGCGAAATGTCGCGGAAGCAAGAGTCGCCACCGTCTTTTATTTTCTCCAAATGGAAAGGACAAAAGCACAGAAAAATTCCTTAAAGAGATTGCTCTCGGTTCGGGAGGTAGGTTATAGAAAGGGAAGGTGTTAGCACCCTTTCTATCCATGGTTATCCATGGGCTCTTAGATACTTGCTCATTTGTGTTTTCAAAAATGGTTTGTTTGCTTTTCAATATGGGTTTAAAAAAAGTTTCTTTGAAAATTCCAGTTCGACTCTTGTATCGGTCCTCAAGAGTGTTTGAAAAATTGCTTTCGAAAGCTTTTTGAAAAGGTGTCGGTGTGAAAAGTATTTTTTGAATTTGTTTTGAAATTAGAGCAAGTATCTAGAGTCGTCTACCTACTCTAAGGAATTCGTCTGTGTAAATGTCCTTTAAAGTAGTGTCATCCCACCATTAAGAGGTAGGTAGCACCACCGTTGGAGGTGTTCGGGTCAATTCGAGGTTCGGGACATGGTGATCACCAGAGCAATAGGAAGATACCTTAGAAGCTACCCTCATGCCAGGTTCCCGGATCATGAGGACTTACTAAAACATCCTCTACTCGACGATCACCTTTCGAGAGGCAAGGCAACAGTGAGGCGTACCCTAGGGGTGGTGTGTGATTTGTGTGTCAGATTCATTTATTTTTGTCTTGTCATGTCATGGGTGATCTACGCGTTTGTTTTTATTTTAGTCATTCATTCTTGCATGCCATTATTAATAGTTAAAAACTTGCGAGAAATGTAAAGTTCCTAAACTATTACAAAGGCGCGGGTCCACATCGCCAAATTAAATCCAGGACCCGATTTGACATAAAATAAAGAAATAAAATGCGAGAAATATAAATTTACACGGCTTTGGGAGAATTACATAAATAATTAAAAGAAGGAAATAAATAAAATACGCGAAGAGAATAAAAAATCGCAAGAGAGGGCGTTGGACCCTTTTTAATGAAATTAAATTATGATTATTAAATTAATGAAATTAAGATGAAAAAGAAATTATTTTTGAGGTTTTTTGGTATTTTTGGTTTTTTATGTGAATTAAAGGAAATTTAAACCTAATTCTAGCTATTTTTTAATTTATTAAGAAAATATGAAAATTACCTAAAATTAAACCTAATTAATTAATGCAATTTGATTTATAAAAAATAGATAATTAATTATTAGTGATGAGAAAATAAAAGAAGAAAGTAATAAAATTGATTAAAACCCTAATTCTACAAATTTTAATTTATTAAGAAAAGATATTAAAATTAACCCTAGAATTGAAAACTAAATTAGATGATATTATTTATTCACAAAAATATTAATTAAATAAAATATATTTTGATTTATGTCTTTTCTGACTTTTTACTATTTTTTATATTTTATGAAAATAAATTAAATTAAAGAATTAAAAAGAAATAATTGAAACAAAATAAAAAAGGAAGAGAATTACAAAACCTTGGGGGGTTCTGTCCCCAATAGGGAGGTATTATTGTAGCAACTATGGCCCCATTATCCTTGGCCTTATTGACTTTTCATGCCAGCGTGCAGGTGCATTGACTAACGCCTATGGTGCTCATCAGATCTGGGCCTTCAGATTGCCTTCAGTGGCCATGTGGCACACTTGGATTGTGAGTGTATGATGGTCTTCAGGGAAGAAACTGCACAGGATAACCTTAGGAAAAATATTATTGAAAGTGAGGGGGACCTGGGATTCGAACCCAGGTCCCAGGGATTACCAACCAAGTGCCTTGCCAATGGAGCTGTGAGCGCGTTTTGTTTATAATGTAACTAATAAATAATATGAAATAAAACAAAAGTTAGTGGGGCGTTTTCGCGCGAAATTTGAATGAACCACTTACTGGCCTACACCTCACCATCTTCTTCCTTAATGCGCTTTTGCCTGAAATATAAAAAAGGGTTAGCGGGGGTTTTAAACCCCCCCAAAATATGCTCTTTTCAAGAATAGCGATTAGGCTGTGATGCTATATAAATTGGGCGCGACTATTGCATTAGAATCGTCCAAGCTTCCTGATTTTTATCATGGTATTAAGGTGTTCTAATTTTGCAGTATTCAAAAATACCCAATTCGAAGCTTGAAGAACCCTAGCCTGTTTCAATGGTTAAATCACGTACAATGCACAAAAACTCAATCAAACTATAGGGTTAGCTTCAGAATCAATTAATTAGTATGAATCTATAAGAAAAATGCAATGAGAATGCTTGAATATTGAAATACGAATATGCATATAATGTGAAAAAGTTTGAGTTCCATTCACCAATTCTGGGCGTTAGGGATGTGGAAAACTATTCAGACATGTTTCTTGATGTCTCAGGAAGGTAATGGGATAATTATTTTGGCTTGAATCGCACTGGAAGATAGTTTTCAGTTTTGGAATTTTTGTCAAAAACTCAAAATTGGTTATTGATGTATGGCGCAACTTAGAGGTTCTGATCACTAGGGTTTGCATGAGTATATGTATGTGAACGATTAGGGTAAGGTTTTTGGTCCAAAGAATCAATGAATTGATGGAGAGAATATTTGATTTCCCATGCATATATTTTCCAATCTTTTCATGCATATTTGCTACCAAATCATGGCAAATCACATTGATTCTTTCCAAATCTGATCATGCACGAAATATTGAGTGTATTTCATGCATAAAAAGATTTAAAAACTTAGGTTTGGTATTTTTCATGTATTTTAATTAATTAAATGAATTATTAGCAATTAAAAATTCAAATAAATAAATAAAAATGATGAAAAACTTCCCTTTGGGCCAAATGGTCGTGCACATGCCTTGGATGATGAATTTTGGAAGAAAAAGAGGCCCATTAGCATTTTTAAGGCATTTGAAGCAAAGTTGACTTTTCAAAATACCCAAAAATTTCCCAACTTACACAAGGCATATCGTGCTCAATTTTTAAGCTTTGCTCATGTTCTTGGACATTTTGGAAAGGTCTTGAAGTCCTCTAACCAATGCCTTTGGTCCCATGTCATTTTGATTTACCAATCTCAATTTATGGCCTTTGACTTAAAGTCCTTTTTTGTTGACTTTTGAAAATGACCTATAATGTTGAAATTGATAACTTTTTGTGAGAGCATTTCTTGGACTTGAAGTATGAAGAGGAGTTGTAGGAAATGTCTTCATCTTCAAAATGAGCTTTGGATGGAATTTTTCTGATAATCCATGTGGAAGTTATGCCTTGGTCAAGTTACAATTGACTTTTTCAGCTGTCCAAATATGGAAACTTTTGCATCTTGAGACTTTTTGAGCCAAGCTTTGAGAATCATGATCAAGCATTGATCAAATGATGTTTGTGGCTTCAAAATGAGATGTTGACCAAAAATTTGAACTTTTGACTGTCAAATGACCATTTTGCCCCTACAGTTGACTGTAGTGCAATTAGGGTTTTTGACTGTGCAATCTTGTGCTGTAAGTCTTGAAACTTGATATGGGGATACTTGACAATGTTTATAAGCATGTGGGACTTGATTGGACCCTTGGAAACTTCATTTTCTTTGTCAGAACCAAAACCCTAATTTTGACTGTTAGGAGGCCCTTGAACTGTGCAACCCTTGGGGAATTTTGCAGCATGCTCTTTGCAAATTTTGAAGAATATGGGAGGGCAAATTTTGGGGTACAACAACCTTGTAGCAGAAAGTTCCCCATTGTGTAACGAAAGTAGTTTTTTCCATATCTTCGGGAGCCATCTTTATTTGATTATAGCCTGAGAAGCCGTCCATGAATGAGAAGACTTTATGCTGAGCGGTATTGTCGACTAAGACGTCAATGTGTGGTAGAGGGAAATCATCCTTGTGGCTTGCCCTATTCAGATCCCTATAGTCTATGCACATGCGAGCTTTCCCGTCTTTCTTTGGCACTGGCACTATATTAGCCGCCCATTGAGGATAGGATGTTACAGCTAGGAATCCTGCATCAAATTGTTTCATTACTTCGGCTTTGATCTTTTCAGACATGTCAGGTCTCATGCGACGAACTTTTTGTTTAACAGGAGGGCAATCCTTTTTAGTTGGCAGATGATGAACCACAATGTCAGTATCCAACCCAGGCATATCTTCATACGACCTAAGCAAATACTTTCATATAATCACGCAACATCTGAACCAAACGACTTTTGACACTATTTTCCAAATTAGCACCGATCCTGATTTCCTTCTTATCTGACTCAGTACCCAGGTTGATAACCTCAATGAACTCTTCATGTGGTTGAATAGCCTTTTCCTCCTGTAACAGAAGTCTGGCTAGTTCTCTTGGTATGTCACAATCTTCCTTGCCTTCGTCTTTGTCTTGGTTGATAGGAAATTCAAAGTCATAGTTGGCAATAGTAGAGTTGTTGGCAATAGGATCCAGAGTTGATGTAGACCTGCAAGAGTGTGTGTGTGTGCATGTAAGATACATGGCTATTTGTTGAAAATGTATTTGAAAGAAAAGAAAGATAATGATCACAAATGATTGAATGCAAAGGAGTCCAATGTACTGAATGATCATATGATTAGATGAACAAAATATAAAACCATTAACAAAAGAAATAAAGTGCCCCATGCTAGGCACATGGCTTAAAGGTCAATATCAAAATATTACAGACAAAGAGTTCTTGAATTGATTAAAAGCAAAAACAAGTAGATTACTCCTCAATGAAGGAGACTGACACAAAGTCCTTCGCATGCCAATTGTTGGGCTTCCCTTTGGTTGTTGGGTAGATCCAGTCTTCAAAAGCACACTCATTATCAGAATCCTCTGCGGCGTTTATCTCATGACTCTTGAGGTGGAGAGACGACTTTCTAGTACGAGCATCTCTAATTTCTTTCTGAGCTTTTGAGGTGAAACCTATCCCGAACTTATCTACCTTGAACGGGATGTCGGGGAGCTGACCCCACATCTCATTGTTTCCTTCTTCTACTACCGCACGAGCATCCTTAAGAGAAACCATCTTGGGAATAACTGTATCGGCCTTTGGAGTGTCGGAGGAGATTTTGGTGGTGGCCACAACTTCAAATGTCTGGCAAGGGGTCTCTATGAATTCGCCCTCCATCTCTACGTACTTGAAAGAAGTGAGGTGGCTTACCATAAATTCTTCTTCACCGCAAACAGTGACAACCTTCCCTTGAACTGGGTATTTTAACTTCTGGTGGAGAGTAGAAGTGACCGCACCTGCCCCATGGATCCATGGGCGCCCAAGCAAGAAAGAATACGCATGCCGTATGTTCATTATGTATAATGTGGAGTTGAAAATCTGTGAACCAACTTTAATTGGGAGATCCACCTCTCCATGAACCATCCTTTTCGACCCATTGAATGCGCTTACAACAATGTCACTTGGCTTCAAAACCAAACCTTCACAGTCTAGCCGATCTAAAGCGCCCTTAGGTAACACGTTTAAAGATGATCCTGTGTCTACCAAAACATGTGCCAGAGTGGTCCCCTTGTATTCAACAGAAACATGCAAGGCTTTATTGTGATTCTTTCCCATGGGGGTTAAATCTGCGTCAGAGAACCCCAGACCATTGTCAGCTGTCAGACTTGCTACGCAGTTCTCAAACTGGTCGGCTGTGGTTTCTTGAGGCACGTGAGCCTTTTTGAAGAACTTAATCAGAGCTTGTGCATGGCCGTCGGAACATAGAAATAGGGACAACATTGATATTTTAGAAGGGGTTTGTCCCAATTTCTCCACTATTTTGAAGTCGCTTTTCTTGATGATTTTCAGAATCTCCTCCTTCCCTTGAGTGGATGGTTCTTCCATAACAGTCTTTTTAGCAAGTGCCTCTTCCCTGGCAGGCTCACTTTCTTTCTCTTTCCCTTTAGTACTGGCACCGGCATTGTCGTTGGTTATGCGGGTTGGGACTGCAGTAGTGGTTGGTGGTGAGATATCAGGGGAAAAGACTCTTCTCTTTCTTGTGACTTTACTAGAACTGGAGATATTAGTAACACCTGCTTCGTTATCGTCAATCCAAGAATCTGTTTTACCCCATGGTAATAAACATCGACACCATAATTCCATGGAACCTCTTTGTCAGAGGTGTATGAAACGGCTCTGGCAGCACTGATTATGAGAGGAGCAATGGTTGGTTCGTTTGAAATCCTGATAGGACATTTGGATGAGATCCTAGGAGGTTTGTTTGAAATTGTTATGATGGCCAATTCTTCAGCTTTGTCGACTGAATTTTGGATGGCAGGATTCTTTTCGAATAGAATTTCACGGATATCCATTAGGCGTTGTATACCTTTCCTCAGTTTTTCACACCCATCGGATTGTCTTATACAGCCCACACAGTCTTTTTCACAGCCGGGGAAAGTCCCATCTTTCAACAGATTGCTCTTGATTACATTCAATGGAGTAGTTAACCCTTTGACAGAGGCAATGAAAGCTGTATCTTCGACGGCATTAACACCTTTGTCGTGCTTCGGCATTGGAGCGGTAATTACATTTGGTGGTGTTGGAGGGGGATCAAATTCAATAGACTTATTGTCAATTAAATCCTGGATTTTGTTCTTCAGAGCCCAACACTGATCAGTCTCATACCCTGGGTTATTTGAATGATAGGCACATCTTGCATTTGGATTATATCTTGGTGAGGAGGTGTCAGGGTTGGCAGGAGGATCCCGTAACGTCACTAAATTGATCCTGAGCAGATGCTGAAGGGCTTGAGTTAATGACATGCCTAACCTTGTGAATTGTCTTCTTGGAGCTTCATCCTGTTGATGATTGGTAGATGGTCTTTGAGTAGCAGTCGGATTGGAGATTCAGACAGCATTGATAGACGAATGATTATTCATTTTGGTACGGGCCTTTGCTCTATACACAGAATTAACTTCTTTCTTTGCGGAAAAAGGTTTCTTGATAGGATTGGGAGTGGACGTAGATGCCACTGAGATCTTTCCACTCTTAATGTCACTTTCTACTCTCTCACTGGTTAGGATTAATTCGGTGAAACCATAAGAAGAGCATCCAACCAAAAGATTAAAGAAAGGACCAGATAATATGCTCATGAACATGTCAATATGTTCCCTATCAGTCAAGGGAGGTTGGACCCTACTTGCAAGGTCTCTCCACTTCTGCGCATACTCTTTAAATCCTTCATCCTTCCCCATGGTCATACCTTGCAATTGAACCCTTGTCGGTGCCAAGTCGGCGTTGTACTGATATTGATGGTAGAAGGCAGTAGCTAGCCCCTCCCAAGTATTGATGCGAGAGCCATCCAACTGGTAAAACCATTTAAGTTGTGTTCCGGACAGACTCTCTTGGAAAAATTGAATCCATAGTTTTTTATCAGCAGTGTGCGGTTGTATCTTGCGCACATAGGACTTAAAATGGAGCTTTGGGAAAGAAACCCCATCGTATTTTGCGAAGGTTGGTATTTTGAACTTGTGGGGAATGACTACACCAGAGATTAAGCCCAGATCGTCAAAATTCAAACCGGTAATGGCTTGGATTTCCACTGCTTTCAATCTGTCTTCTAGCTGCTTGTATTTGATATCCGCGGGTGGATATTGTTCATTGAAATAATCATCATCAGATTCTTGGTCATTGATACAGTCGGCCTGAGTACTCTTGACTTCACCAATTTGGTTCTCGTCCTCTTTGGATGAATCTTCCTCTATTGGAATTTGACGGATTGTCTCCTTGAACCTCCTGCCCATGTTGAGTAGAGCTTTCTTCCTTAGCTTCTTTTTAGCGGCTAATAAGGCCATCATATCCTGCTGCCCCTTGGCCAGGGTGAGTAAAGCTTCCTAAAATTGAGAATTCTGAGCCTGGAGTTCCGTCACAGTTTTCTATAGATCCATCTTGCTGAAATAAACAGCGGAGGGATAAGGAAACCTGTTATGCGGACGCCTGTCATGTCATGATGCATGAATATGCAGTATGCAATTGATTTCAAGGATTTAAAGAATTTAAATTTGTATAAACAAAGAGTGACCAAACGTTAACTTGCATTATATAATCCTTGATTTGAATACAAACATTCCTTCTTGGGCTTACAACAACAGGAATAAGCATAAAGTAAACTCCTAAGACAGAAAAGTTGTGCGCATTCTCTTCGGCGCAATGTAGGTGTTTAAGCTCCTTTCTTCATGATGTTCCCTTGTAAGCTCCAATATCTTCTTCTCGTTTTCATATAACTTAGCTTCAAAGGTGTCTCGCTCTCCTTTTAACTGAATCCAAGCGTTTTGCAAATCTTGAAGAGAAGTAGGCATATCAGGATAGAGGATCGTATGTGGAATGTCTCCCTCGACTGTTGGCTCCATGATAACAGGTAAGACGGCTTCATAAGGCATCTTGAGACTTTGAGCGCGAGCCCTTACCCATTTAAGATAAGGATCCAAAGGAATGGAATTCTTACGCCCCAACGTCTTGCTATCAACTTTGTTAACCATACCCCAAGCTTGTATAAATCTTTGACGGTAACCTTGGGTGTCGCTTTCATAGTCAAAGGAAATTCCTTGGATGAGTACCTCATGAGGGCCATATCTTCTAGCATATCCAAATTGTCGCAAGGCTAAACAAGGGTTATAAGTAATGCCTCCCCTAATGCCAAGTAGAGGGACATTAGGGAATTCCCCACAGCGGTTAATGATGGTAATGTCTTCTGAGGAGCGATAATACCAACGAATATCAGCATGTGAAAGTGACATAAATCTTTTAGACCATCTCATACCTTGTTCATTCTTTACCACTGATCAAGGTAGGTGCGAAATAAACCACCTAGCCAACAGAGGAGTGCAACACATCAAAGCCCCCCTTTTCTTCAAAGTGCGAGAGTGAAGAGAATGCAATATGTCTCCGAGCAACGTAGGCACCAGATTACGAGATACGAAAACCTTAATCGCATTTACATCTATAAATTGGTCAAGATTTGGAAATAGTACCAATCCATAGATGAGAAGAGCCAGAATTTCCTCAAAGGCTTGTAGATCCAAAATATTCCAACACTCTTGAGCCTTCTCTAACAAAAATTTTGCTAGTAACCCTTTAACACCACTCCTTGTTACCCAATTTGCTACTATGTCAGATGGTTGCAAATGTAGAGCTCGAGCAATTTCCTCAAGTTTGGGATCTCTTTCGATACCTTTGAAAGGTAACTGATTGAGAATAGAGATCCCTACAAGTTGAGAAAATTCCTTCAAAGTGGGCACAAGTTGGTAATCAGGAAAAGTGAAGCAATGATGCAAAGGGTCGAAGAATTGGACAAGCACCTTTATCATCTCTTCTTCAATACTTGAGGTAACCAAACTAAGCAGTCATCCATGTATTTTGGTGAATGGGGAATCTTCAGGGACCCTTGATACTAAATCCTTGAGTTGTGGAGGTACCCTCACAAGACTGACTTGGATAGTGTTCCTACGAGCGGAGGCCATGTCCTACAAAACAGAACAAAGATAAATCCAAAAATCCTTGAAATGGTTAGTGATGTTTATGATGTTTATGATGTTTATGATGTTTATGATGTTTATGTACAAGTGCATATATAAAGCAAACAAGTACTCGGTTTGGGCTTGCATGGGTTTTCAGGTAAGTACCCTCTTGAAGTTTTAGTTGGCTCAACCTGTCATTGTTAAAAGTAACCGGATTCTAAGGGATCTCAATATCACTGATCTTTCCCCCAAGTTTCATTCGATAAGCGATTGACTCACAACCAAACAAAACTCAAGAGTCTAACCTCAATGAGTGTAGCATCGAGTATCGACCAACTTCAGACTGCACCAAAGCCAGACATCTCGCTACGTCCTAATGGCCAAGTTGGTCAAGTAAGGTTCTAAGGTCAGTTGATGCTTCATGACACCACGCGGCAGTCCCGTACTCTCCTTGATTGACTCAAGGGTTACCGGTACCAACCAAAGTGCCACATCAACATAGTTACTGCTTCAACCGTGTCGGTATACCCCGCACAGTTCCCTCACAGTTTATTGCTACTTACCTAAAAGGTGTCCCCAAATCCAGGTGTAGGATTTTTTAACAGTAACCTAAACAAGGAACCAAAATATAGAACAATCAAATCAAACAATATAAGCAAGTAAATATGGTCTAACCCTAAGGTAACCCCACTTTAGATGATTTTTCCCCAGCAGAGTCGCCAGTTCTGTGATACGGTGGGAGAACTGACTTGGGGCTTTTGCGTTTGTATTCGCAAATGTTGCGATTTAGCAAGAGTCGCCACCGACTTTTCTTTTATCCAATAAGGAAAGGTAAAAAAGCACAGAAAAGACCTTTTGAGATGTTTTCTTGAGTTCGGGGGGTAGATCATGAAAAGGGAAGGTATTAGCACCCTTTCCATCCATGTTTTTCCATGGGCTCTTAGTTACTCGTTAGATCACTTGCTTTTGTTTGAAAATTGTGCTTTTGTGTGCTTTTGAAAGTATTTTGAAAAGGTGCCATCGTTTAGGCAAACTTTGCAATGATTCCCGTTCGTAAGAATGTATTCAAAGTGTTGAGCTTTTGAAAATATTTCATGTTTGGAAAGTGTTTTGAAAGTGTATGTGATTGTTTTTGAAAATAGCAAGGTTGTTTGTTTTGAAATTGAGCAAGTAACTAAAAGTAATCTACCTACTCAAAAGGTTTTAGATGTGTTTTTCCTCCTCCTTTAGATGTTGCTACCTTACCATTGGTTTGATAAGAAGCCCCATCGTTGGATGTGAAGGGACGAGCGTTGGGTCATCGTATGACCATGATAGCAATGTTGTGAAATGACTTAGCACTTTTCTGTAGGGACTAAGATCATTTTGAAAGGAAACTTTGATAGCGTCATCGAGGGACTATGATCTTTTTCGATTTGTTTGTGCTAAGACATCCCACATGCATAACATGACCATTTTTATAAGGCAACAAGTGGAATTTCCTTAAGGGTGCATGTGTGTAAGTGTGTTTGATTGCATGCATTTTGTCTTTGATTTTCGGGTTGTCTACTTGTTAATTTTATCTTACCATACACACCTAATTACTAGCATTTGTACAAAGCAATAAAAATGCAGGAAATATATATTCTACACTATTACAACCATATTGAATTGCATGAGAATATAAAGACAAAAATAAGGTAAAAGCAAGAAAAATGGATCTTTTGACTTAAGGCAGCAAACCCTTCGACTCTACCATTTTTGGCCCTCTTCGACCTTACCTAAAAAGGGGTGAAAGGATGAGTTCGACTGGGACCTAGAAGCCAGCATATTGTAGCTTTCGATTGGGACCTGGAAGCCAGCATGTTGTGCCTTTCGACTGCCTCTTTCATTTGGCCTGAAGGTTAGTATGGAAGCCAGAGGCTTCGTTTCTAACTCTTATGTCTCCTATTTCTTTCATTTGAGTTTAAATAGCAATATGGCCCAAGGCCATGCCAATATCACCTTAAGACTAGATTAGTTTTTTAAGACGTATTTAAGTGTACCAAGAGCAAAAGCCAAGAAGATTGTTAACCATGACACATATTATGAGAGTGAAAACAAAACAAAAAAGAAGAAAATAGTATGTACATGTTTGAAACGAAAAGAAATTTTATTTACATGCTATGCGGGAAACAAAGGGTCAAAGGTTAAGAATGACTTACCTTGCTGGAGGTTGGTACGTGTTCTGGACTTTGAGGCAGTTGCTTTGAATGTCTCTGGATTCGAAGGAAAAGACCCAGAGCAGGCCTTCGACACCGGGTTCAAAGGAAAGAACAAAGGGGATGCTCTTTGAGTCGAAGGAAACTGGAATGTGTTGTCCTTCAGAGTTGAAGGAGGTAATGATGATTATGTTTTTTTTTATTTCACAAGTGTTGAAGTGTTTTGAGAATTGTGTGAGAATTTTGTGGATATGTTCCTCTGGTCCAAAAGAAATCCTCTTTTCTTCTTGTGCAAATGAATCTATTTATAAAGAAAAGCTTTTGGGAAGCTTGGGGAACAGAAATAATAAAATAAGGCTCAGTCTGGAAAGTAACTGTCCACTTGTGCCATAAAAGCAAGATGAATGGTTCAGATGGGTTGCTTCCTTCTGAAGGAAAACAGGCGCAAGGCTCAAGACAAACTTTTCTAAAATTTAGTACTATGTCATTTAAGTGCAAGTGGTCTTGGACAAACAAATGAGTGAAGGTCTATAAAGGGAAAACACGTAGCCTAGCCTATGGGTCTAAATGTTCAACTTGATCTTTTGAGTCGAATCCTCCATCTTTCTACACCTTTCGACCAGACTAGAACGACACAGCATTCGTTTTCACCAGCTGTGTGTCCTTCGAGTGAGCCAACTGTGTGTTTTTCGAATGGCCCTTTTCAGAAGGTTATTAACTTCTGAATCAAAAGAAGCTTTCAGAAGATTATTGATTTTTGAATTGAAGAAAACCAAAAGGTGGCCTTTACTTCCTGAGTCGAAGGACATTCTTGAGTCGAAGGACATTGTTTTAAAGGGAAACAAAAACCCAATTGAAACTTATATGAAGATCATTTCCTTCTGAATCTAAGGAGACCTATTTGAAGTCACATGCCCGGACGAAAGAGGCACGCTAGCAGCAACTTTTGAGCAATCGAAGGAGGTGCAAAGTCCAGTCGAAGGGAGCTGAATCGAAGGAGACCTATTTTCCTCCAAATTTGTCGAAATGTGATTTTTGTCTGTTTTCTCCCTTTTTGACAGTTTCTTCTCAATTCTGGTGCTGTAAGATCCCAATGTATTTTGCAAGCTTGAATTTTGAGAATTATTGAGAGAGATGCTTTGAGAATTGAGAGGGCACATTTTGGGGTACAACAACACACTTGATCAAGAAGCTATGATCGAATTGATCCAAAAGTATATCATCTATAAGTTTGGAATCCCATAGACTATTGCAACTAACCAGGGACTAGCTTTTATTGGTCAAAAAGTTCAGGAGTTTGCTAAAGAAATAGGATTCAAGTTACTGACATCAACACCTTATTACGCCTAGGAAAACGACCAGGTCAAAGCAGCAAATAAGGTAGTAATTGGGTTTATTAAGAAACATGTGAGGAAAAGGCCAAAGAATTGGCATAAGGTGTTGGACCATATTTTATGGGCTTGTCGGACTTCCCCTAAAGAAGCTATAAATGATAAACCGTTTCGACAGACATATGGCCATGATGCAGTATTTCCAGTTTAAATTTACCTACAATCAACTAGGATTCAGAGACAACATGAGATTCCATCTGAGATGTGTTGGAATATGATGTTGGATGAATTAGTTGAACTAGACTAAGAAAGACTAATTGCCTTTGAATTACTGAGAGGGCAGAAAAAGAGGGTAGACAAATCTTATAACAAGAAGGTGAAAGTTAAATCATTTTCGATTGATGATTTGGTTTGGAAAGTAATTCCGCCCATGGATCAAAAGATAGAGCATTGGGAAAAAGGTCCCCTAAGTGTAAAGGCCATTTCTAAGTTATCCAAGTTTTTTATAATGGTGCATACGAAATTGAGGAATTGAACAAAGATAAAAGAATCTTGAAAAAGAATGGAAAATATTTGAAGAAATATAAGCCCTCACTTTAAGAAATCAAAATAATACAAGAGTAATTCACACATAAAAGTCAAAGCCAATATGATATTCATAAACCAAGTAATGCCAAAATGGATGTGTTCGAAAGGAAGTTACATAACAAAATTTGCATAAAAAAGCAACTTAAGAACATCACCAAATCAAAAGAGTAACTTTGTCTTCATTAGATCATATTTGATTTACGCCAACCTTAATCGATAATCAATGGAGGACTGCGTGGCTTTGAGTGAAGTAGCTTCTTCTTCTAGTTTTTCATCCTTTTCAACATGTTGAACGCTTAAGAAAATCATCTCATCGATCTCAGTACGATCTTTGTTCTTGATCTCTTTTTGACAAGCTTCTGCTTGAGCAATTTTTTCTTTGAGTTCCTTGATTTGTTTTTTCCAGAGAGATATCGATCACGTATAAACGTTGAACTCTTCTTGGGCTATCTTATTAGATTTATCCATCTGTTCAGCACTGTTGGAAGTAACAACAACTTGCGCCTATTCAGCAGCTTGAGCAATTTGTACTTTGTGAAGCTTAGACATGGTATCACGCTCTCGATTGAAATCTGCACTGACTTGGTCGATAATATTGCCTAAGTCAATTAAAACTTTAGACACTTCAGAGGGGTAAGTAATTATGTTAATTTGGTTAATTAGCCTCTTCAAACCATAAGATGCAGTAGAATCTTTCTTTAAAATATCAAACAAGTTTGCATCAAAGATTTTTTTCTTTGACCTTTTGAAGAAGTTGATCGAAAGTGGCATTGTGAGAGCCTCACTAGAAGTTGTTGAAGGTCTTGAATGGATTTTTTTCTAAAGAAGGACTTCATCTATTCATCATTGCCCTAACATATTCAAGTGGATTATTCTTCTTCAAAGCGTCCAACTATTATGGTGAAAGTTGTGGTTGAGGGTTTTTATTGTCTGGTTGAGTGGCAGATTTGATGTTTTCCTTTGATTCAATATAGATAGTTACCTCTTTTTCATCTTCCTCTTGGAAATACTATTCGGTATCATCAGAAAGATCTTCATGTTCGTCAAGCAAGTCATCATTAGGCTTTTTTCTCTTTAGAGAAGAATCACTGGGGATGTCGTCACCTTGCCCTTCATCAAGATATTTCCTTTTAGTGCCAATATGTTGTTCCTCCTGATTATTATCAGATTGTGTCGAAGGTTCTTTTTCAAGTTTTAAAGTAGAATCAAGCTATTTCACATCAGTGGAGGAACCTTTGTTCTAATCTTTGTTGGTGGACCGGGGGTGATATGAAGCAGTGCCACTACTGGGTGGAACTTCGTACACAATGGGTGAATCAATCGAAGCTGGTTGAACATCCTGCAAAGAAGCAGAGTAAAAAGCATATTGAAAAAGGGATTGTCGAACATGATAATTTGGGAATCATACATTAGGTCCTTCGGCTCCAGGACTCGAATTATCACTTTCAATCTTTTCCAAGACGACATTGTCAGATGGCTACGAACTATCTGTCTTTTTAGGCGCAGGAGGCAGTGTTTCGACTTCAACAAGTTTTGGTGGTTGAGAAGAAGCTGCTTCAGAAGTTGGAGCTTTCTTCTTTCTTATCTTTTTGGACCTTGGAGGAATGGGAGATACATCTTCATCATCTTAAATTGTTATTGGGATCTCCACAGTCGACTGTCGTTTCTTTGGAGTAGGAGGAGTTCTTCCATTAGCCTGAAGAGACAAAAGAGTTAGTAAAAGTAACGTGATAAAATAAGAAAGGCGACATGCCAAACAATACCTTGTTCGCTGTTATTGGTTTTTCGGTGGTTGCAACACCACTCTTCGATGAAGTTGTTGGTTTGGATGCATCTGTCGATCTTGTCATCAAAGTAAGTTTTTCCTTCTTCGCTTATTTCTTTTCAACAACTAGAAGAAAATTTTGAAACAACAAATGTTAGCATTAAGAATGAAAAGAAACAAATATAAATTGAATTATTCGAAGGATCCGTTGGTTACACACCTTCACCTTCTGGAGAGAGCATTGTGACATGTTCTAAATCATAGTGAAGGAAGCCTTTGAAACTGTCCAGGGTATGGTTAGTCGGAACCACTCGTTCAACAGGTTTTTTAGACAGTTGTTGTAAAAATTTATAGTAAGTCCAACAAACGAACCAAACTGGGCAAGGAGGATAAAATGCCAGGCTAAAATCAGTGTTGGGTAATTTTTGGAATTTCGGTGGTTCGAGTTTAAAAGATAAATCATACCAATCCTCAGGCTTGACACATTCATGAATACTTAAATGAGGAAGCATTTTTTTAAACTTCTCTTTTATAGTTTTTGTTGTGTTGTGAATGATTCGACTAAGACTAGTTGGGCCATAGACAGTTTGAAAGTACTTTTGGAATGCCTAGATCTCTTTTATGTGAGTCTTCATACCTTTCTTGACATGATCCTTCATAGAGGCGAAAGTTGTTGTCAGATGTTGGTGGAGGAGAATAACGTCAAGCATATTTCCAGAATAATACTCCTTCCACCAAGATTTAAATTCTTGTGTGCAGTAGAAACATGGTTTAAAAGGGATTAAATAAAACTCAACAAATGTGGCATAATTAGCCATACGTTTGTCTTGATCAAGGAGCGAAAAGTTCATCCCTTGGATGCAAAGAGCTTTTTCCTTTTCAAAAAGAGGCTCAGAAATCAATTGACAAAGCCCAAATTATCAGGAAACAAAGTTGGGTTGGTAAGAAAGTAGGGTAATGTGACTTTTGACTGGAATGAGTCTTGTGACAATTAATCTTGGGAACAAAAAGGCTTTCCAGATGTCCTGAGTTTTTGTGTCATGAGTGGATACAATGTCGGAATGGGTTTTATAAACCATGTTGGACCGTGGGTTCTTTTAGCAAAAGGAGCCATGGAGGGAATGAAATCATGACGTTTTATAAACATCATAGCATATTTGGTGAAACACTCCTCTAAGTTTTTGTTGTCATCATTGGGTGTCAGTCGAACTAATCTACTCCCTTTGATAGCTCGATTTCGAATTTCAGGATCTGCTTCATCCACTGTTCTAGAAGTGGAGAGAGAGGGTTCGAATGTGGCATTTAGCCATTATTGGAGAAGCCAATATGGGTCAGCTAGCAAAAGATTGGTGCCTGCCTTGTATTCTTTCAAATATGTAGTTGCTTCTCCCAGACACTCATATAATCTAACCATGATTAATTCGCTAAGGCAGATATTTCGACCACAGCGGAGTTGATTGGACAAGGTTAGGAATCTCTTGGCAACTTGGAGGAATTTACTATAGAAAATACACCTAGATAACTATAGGGCGAGAAAGGCTATGTGTTTGACATCTGATACTTCACTTCCTTCAGTATGATAATAATAAATATACTTGGTGAATCCAACATGATCGAATTTAAAGTCGATAGTGTTTTTAGATTACACATAAGGGTCAAAAGCTTCCCCAATGGGTCGAAGCCCAGTGATTGCAGCCACATCGAATAGAGTGGGGGTAACCATTCCACAAGAAAGGTGAAAGGTGTTAAAGGTATTGTTCCAGAAATACATAGATGCAATCAACATGTGTTGGCAATAGCTAGGACCAACCTTTGACCGTTGGATCAAGTCTAAGATGCCAACGTCCTTCCAGAATTGGGATTTTTATTTTTCGATCTTAGCTAACAATTCAAGGTATTGTTTACTATCTTTTGATGGGCAAGATCTAAATAGCTTAAAGAGACCAGTCATGTAATTCATGTGAAAGGGTTTTTCTTTATCAGTAGAACCTGAAGAAGTTCCTTCTTGAGGAATTTTTGCGTTAGATTCTTTGGAATCTCTATCAGCATTTTCACCTATATTCTTTTCAGGTCCAAGTTTACTAGCTATGGGTCTGGTTCCCTGATATGTAGGGAAAAATTCCTTAAACTTTTCTAAATCATCAACATGAACTAGAGGACCCATATACCCTAAGGTCTTATCAATAATATTAAAGGGGATAATTACCTGCGATGCATATATTGCTTTTTGTTCTGAAGAAATTACTTGTATTGGCACAAATGTTTGATTTCCGACCATAATGGGTTTTGGTGCATGTCCAATGGGATTGGAAGCAGCATTTGTGTTGCTCTTCACGTCCTTGTTAAGTTTGGTGCTTTTCTTTGTGGGTGCCATTGATGAAAAAGTTTGAAGATTGTAGTTGATTTGAAGAAAGAGGAAGAAACGTTCACCAGTTTCTCCAGAAAAAGATGAAACTAATAGAAGTTAAAAAAGTATTTTTTGAAGCTAAATAAGGTATTTATAAGGAAAAAAATGTTTTAGTTTTTTGGATGAAGAATAGTGGGGCGTGTGTTATCTTTCTATAAGCTAGGAAAGTGGTTACTTTTTGGGAAGCCACGATTTATACCGACATTAGTATAGTAATAATGAAACTGCATCAGCACATGTTCTGATGGGACGTTTGAGGAAAATAGTCATTATGACCTCGACATAATAACAGTAACGGTCATCATGCGATAGCTGTTGTATTGAAATTGAAATCTATTCAAAAATTGTATATTCTCAGATATTTCGAAATACACATTTTTTTGGGGGAATTTGTTAGCTAGAAATTTCGAATAATAAAATGTAAAAGATCAAAAGTCGAAGACTAAGATATTTTTGAAAGAGGTGTCTTATGGAGACTTCGAATCAATTTTTCTAAGTGGACGGTCAAAGGTCAAGTACATAAAGAAACCTTTGTGTTAAAGAGTTCAAAGTATTTGAAGTTTGAATTCGATAATCATGATGAGTTTTGGCGCTCTCTGCAATAGAAGGATTCAAAATTCAGGTCTTTTGATTTTATCCAGAAGACACATGGAGGTCTAATAGTTCGAAGAATTTTCATGTCGCGAACGTGGCATCTAGATGTAGAAATACCGTTAAGGTCAAATTAGTATATATAGGGGTCTTAGCGATAGCATTTGTGTGTTCATTCGTTTGTACAAAATCTCAGATAAACTCAAAGTATCTACGTATTGAGAAAAGAGTCCTTTTGAGAAATGTACCTGTAAACACCATCTTTTATTTTAATACAATTTATCTTTCTAGAAATTGACTTTTAGCAATTTACTATAAATGCTTTTATTACACATTCTTTACAAGTTTTCATAAGTTTATTTTAGATAGTTGTTTAGATTGAAACCTATATTATCAAAAATCTATCAATGTTTTCAAAGTATTCTTCGTTTCAAAGAACAAATTTTGAATAAGAACATCTATCCTAGGATCAATCTAGTCGATCCTGTGAGTTATGTTGAGTTCTAAAAAGTCATGTTTTTAGTAGTAGTTTCATGGCACTTATCGATTCATTTGTAGTATATTCTTGGAATAAATTCCACGTTTTTTTGTATAAATATGTATATTTAGTGTTTAATCTAGTTTTAGTGTAGTTGTGTACCGTTTGATGGTTTTTTATTTATTTTATAGGTATTGATGTTGTCATACCCCAAATTTGCCCTGCCCTAATATAGGATTTCTTCAAATAAATCACATTATTTAGTTCTTACTTTTATGGGGGTGCAAAACATGGAAAAGGGGGTGTCACTGTCGCAAAATGAACCATTAATATCTGGTGGCTCATTAGGTTTCTAAAAACAAGTCCATTTAGTTTTTTTGGAAGGGCGTATAAAAACAATCCTTCTTTTGTTGAGGCCCATAACAAATTACTTGTGAAGGCCCAATTAGAAGGACATATGGCCCATTTCTGTTCTTTTAAAAAAACTATGTTTGTTTTATGAAATCATATTAAGGTGATAGATATGGCAGGCCCAAAACAGGCGGCCCGTTTCAGAATTTTTTTTTTGAAAGAAAATTATTTTTATCATTATTGACATTTTCTACTGTTATATTTAATTATTATTAATATTATTTAATTATCATTAATATCATTTAATTATTATTATTATTTAATTATTATTAATATTAGTATATTATTATTAATATTATTATTTTTGAAATCATTTTTATGTTTGTCAAGGAAAAAAAGCTTTTTTTTTTAAGAAAGAAAAAGGGCCGTTATATAACTTATTTTGCTCGGGCCCAGTTTTTGTTTTTTTTTTCACACCTCAGATGACAGTTTGTTTAGCCCGTTTTGAATTGAAAAGAGTGTAGGGCCCAATTGAGCCAAGAACATGCACTATATAAATCTTACGCGCGCGTGGAATGAAAAAAGACGTGTTCTTCAGCAAACACATAGACATAACAGTAATTGCAGAAAAACGAAAATCCAGCCAAATTAGGAAATACATTCAAGTACAGAAATTGCAATTCAAAAATGTTCTTAATATTACAGACCAAATTCAAATTAATTCATAAATAGAAAAACCTAATTAAACACAGATATAATTCTACAGACAATAGATTTAACTAATTTCCTAAATTGATAATCCTAAATTGCTATAAATCAAAGAAATTGCAGAAGACGAAAGGGACGAAAAATTAGAGTAAAGGAAAATACAATAAGAAGAGAGGAGTACAGTAACGAAGGAGAATAGTAAAAAATATACAAAACAATTTCACGATCTCTACCCGTTTCGCTGTTGGTCTGTCCGTCGCCGTCCTTCCATCTACCAAGCCATCGCTGACAGAGACATTGTGATGATAAAGGTATCGAAATCACTCAGATATTGATTTTTGTTTTTTTAATCGTTAGAAAATCTGGGGATTGGGTTTGAGTTAGGGAAGGATTGAGGATCTATTGGTTGAGTTAAGGATGTGCCGCCGTGGTTTAAAGAAAAAGGGGTTAATTATTCAGTTTGTATATTGTTTTTTCGCCATTGATGATGGTTGAGAGAGGGAAGATGCAGAGAGAGGGAATGTCAGAGGAAGGTTTGTGCGGCTACTGAACCAAGCCCTTTAGGTTTTTGTTCAATTATTTCCTTTTGGGCTTCACAGCACCACCAGCTCGGCCCGCTCTTTCTTCTTCATTTATTTTTTCTTTTCTTTTTGCTTATAATATGTTTGGGCTAGGCCCAATTGCTATATGCATGCCCTGTTATCTTGTTTCTCTAAATTGCCTTCAAACGCGCACCCCCCTGGCCTTCTGGGCCTGAATTCAAAATCTGAATTTAGACCCTTCCAAATATAACCCCCTAGTTTTACTTCTATAAAATAATTTTCACCCCCACTAAATTATTTTATTTATTTATTTTCTTTTCAATTTCATTTATTTATATATATATATATATATATATATATATATATATATATATATATATATATATATATATATATATATATATATATATATATATATATATATATATATATATATATATATATATATATATATATATATATATATATATATATATATATATATATATATATATATATATATATATATTGATAATTATGGTATTATTATTTATTATTATAAGTAATTTAGTATTTTAAAATCCATTTAAAACATAATATTTATTTACATTGAATCACGTCTTTAAATTATTATTAAAAAACATTTCTCAACATATATTTGATTTTAATATTTTCTATCAAAATATTGAAACTCGCGATTTGTTAAATTACAATATCCGCAAGCGACATGGGGCCAATATCTAGCCACGTGATAAGAGGGCTATATCAGACTCTGCTACGTATAAAAAATATTCAACCAAATACCAAATCTTTTTTCACAAATAAAATTTATTCAAACAATTAATTTTCGAAAAGGAATACGAATATATTGAAATTAACCGCATACTTGGTCTAACAAACTCCATTATTCACACTCTTAGACTAGGTATGCGGAAAATTCAAAATATATTTCACAATCCATAAAAACTGCTAACCAACCGCGAACTACAAAGTAGGACTCTGATTCCTCATAAGAGGATACGTAGGCATACGATTAAAATCGTGGCGAGTCCCCCTAACTAAAATCAAAATCCTTTTCCCTTAATTATACTTAAAACCCCTATTTCCTAAAATCGCGCTTCTATACGTAGTATCCTTGCGAACAAGGTAGAGGAGGGGTGCCTAACATCTTCCCATCATCTAGAACCAAGTCCAAATCTAGAATCTTTGAATTTTACGGTTATTCCTTTATACTCCCTTCCTTTATGATAAAAATTAAGGGTGGCGACTCTGATTTAAAACCAGTTGCAACAGCTGGTAACTCTGCTGGGGACTCAACCCTAGGTTTAGAAGCCTTATCTTTCGATTTTAGAGTTTTTAGGGTTTTTTATTTTTTATTTTGGATTTTATTATTTCTTGTTTAATTATTTATTTATTTTCTTGCTTATTTTTTTAATTAATTATGTTTATATATTTGTGTTGGGATTTATAATTTTCCAAAATTATTCTCTAAAAAACCTTAGAAAGAAGGTTCGTCTATTAGCCAAGGGGTTACATCAACCCTATGAGTTTATGTGACGACTTCGCCTAGAGTCGGTTAAATTCCACGAAAGGAATACCTCTCGAGAGATATCCTCTTGAGAAGTAGGACTTTAGAACGACACCTATGAATATTTGTATGATCTTTAAACCAAAAACTCGTGAAGAGACCTTTTCATGACCTAGAAATGAAAGTTTCGGTCTGTAAAGAGACTCTGCTTAAGGGAGGCCCTTATACCTTTCCCTCTAGCGTTATTCATGATACCCTTAAAGAAACCACATTATGGGGAGGGTATAATATCCATAAAACCAAGCTAAGAGCCTACCTTCTAAGGGTTGTTGTTCACTAAATCCCATTGTTTAAACATTTTATTCATATATTCAAGCATCTCTACATTTCACATGTTCATCATACATTGTTTTCTTTTCTCTGTCTTATTCACATGGTACAAAGAAATATAAAAAAAGATTAAAGTTTTTTTGCGAGTATCTGGAAATGAATGCTAAAGGAAAACAGCTCGTCCGTATCAATGCTGCCAAGCCAGATGTGACTCAAATCAAAGCTATAAAGGAAAGATTATCTGAAAGGGTCATGAAAACATTTACTCGTCGATATGGGGATATTTTGGATTTAGCTAATGTCAAAGTGAAGTTGGACACTATTTCTTCTCTAGTACAGTTCTATGATCCTACGCTGAGATGTTTCACATTTCAAGATTTCCAGTTAGCTCCGACCTTAGAGGAACTGGATAGAATTCTGAACTTCTCCAAAGAGAAAGCTTATACGTGTATTGGACAAACCGTTGATATCAAAATACTGGCCGAAGGTTTGGGAATCCCTTATCCCGAGTTTGCTCTTAATTATAAGAAATAAGGAGAAGCGCGGGGGATTGAAAGGTGTTATTTGGAGAGTAAAGCTCTTGATTTGACAAATAACAAAGAATGGGAATCTTGTGTCGACTGTCTTGGGCTGCTTATATTTGGTGTTGTCTTATTTCCACACACTATAGACTATATTGACCCTGCAGCCATCAGTGTGTTTTGGGATACAAAAACTTTTAATACAGATCCCACTTCAGCTCTGCTTGCTAATATCTACTACGACATTCATACACGATACGACAAAAAGAGAGGTACCCTAAATTGTTGTATTCCTTTTCTATACTCCTGGTTTATGACTCAACTTTACAAGGAATATTACTTAATCCCAAATCTGACAAGGTATGAATGGCCTCAAAAGTCAAGGTCTCTCACTGCTATCTCTGTGTTATGGTATGCCAGGAAGTAAGATATCAGTGATATTGTCTATAGTTGTGGGGATTTTCCTAATGTCATACTGATTGGGTCACAAGGCTGTATCAATTACAATCCCACCTTGGCCCTACGACGACTAGGGTATCCTTTGGAAAACAAACCTTCGAATGAGCAACTTCAGCAATTGATCATTCATTACATGGGTAGAAATGACTGAGAGCTACTCAACAAAATCATCAGGGCTTGGAGTAGGGTTAACAAAAGAAGAACATAAAGGAAAAATGCAGTGGCTAAAGAACCTTACACTCAATGGGTTCTAAACCGAGTGCAAACTATCAAACTTCCTTTTGATACAAATCCAGAGTATAAGAAAGAGGTCCCAGTCATTCCTCCTATGTCTTTAGAAGAGGTAGATGATCTAAAAAAGCACTGAAACAGGCTCAGAGGGAGAAAGAAGAGATAGAGCTCAATCTCCTTAACTTGACCAAAGAAAAAACACAAATGTAGCACATACTCGAATCGAAAGACCAACAGATTCAAAAAGAACGCGAAGCATTTGAAAAGGAAAGTTTGAAAAGGAAGCGTTCAAACGAAGGGTTGTTAAAGGCTACCTTTAATCTAGATTCCCATAATCAAAGGCTGGAAGATGCTGCCAATGAAATCAGAAAGTTGAATAGATGGTATGAAAAAGTTGTGCAGGAAAAGAAATTACTAGAGAAAGAGTTGAGGGCTCAGATCCAAAGCTTGGCCCAAGCATCTTTAGAACAAGAAGAACAGTTGAAGTACCCCAAAATTTTCCCTCCCATATTCCTCAAGATTTGTCAAGAATAATCTTCAAATTACTCAAGATGGCTCAAGAGGTGTACAGTCAGACCACCTCCTAAGCCAACTGAAATTAGGGTTTTGGTTCTTTCAAGGAATTTGGGGTTCTCAATGGTTCAATCAAGTCTCATAGGCCTATATACATTCTCAAGCACCTACATGCCAAGTTTCAAGACTCACAGTGCCAATTTGCACAGTCAAAAGCTCCATTTGATCTATAGTCAACTGAAAGGGTAAAATGGTCATTTTGCAGTCAAAAGTCAGAACTTTTGGTCAACATCTTATTTTGAGTTCACAATCATCATTTGATCAAGTCTTGATCATGATTCCACAAGAGTAGCTCAAAAACCATCAAAGGTGCAAAAGTTACTATTTTTGGACAGTAGAAAAGTCAACTGTATCTTAACCAGGGCATAACTTTTTCATGGTTTGTCAGAAAAATCCCATCCAATTCTCATTTTTAAGAGGATGCAATTTCCTACAATCCATCTTCACACTCCAAGTTCAAGAAATGCTCTCACAAAAAGTTATCAATTTTTACATTATAGGTCAAATTCAAAAGTCAACAAAAGTACACTTTGAGTCAAAGGCCATAACTTGAGATTGGTAAATCCAAATGACATGGGACCAAAGGCATTGGTTAGAGGACTTCAAGAGCTTTCCAAAAGGTCTAAGGACATAGTCATATGATCAAAATTGAGCAAGTTGTGCATTGGAGAAGTTAAGAAATTTTCATGAATTTACAAAAGTCAACTTTGCTCAAAACACCTTCTTTTTGCTAATGGGCCTCAAATCTATTCTTGAAACTTCATCCATGGCCTATGCACGACCCATCAAGCTCAATTGAATTTATTTTCTTATTTTTATTGATTAATTGGATTTTTAATTAATATTAATTCATTTAATTAATTTAAATTGTAGGAAAATGCAAGATTTTATTTTTCAATCAATTTGTGAAGCAAATATGGTCAAGATATGCTGGAAAATTCGTGCACAAGTCAAAGATACAAAAATCTCCAAATTTGGCAACATTTTCCAATCATGAAAAATCAAAAAGATTTGATTTCCAATCAAAGATTTAAACTTGAATGCACATGGATTGGATCCAATTTTTTGACCTAATTTGTTTCCTTTATATGTATGCAAGCTAACCTGACCTAGGGGACGTGAAAAAAGCTGCAGAAAGACCCTGTCCAATTTCTAGAAAATTGAAAACTGACTTTTGCATTCTAGGGCGATTCAAGGGTTTTTGTTGATTCAAACACCTTGCAGGAGTTCCCAGGAACGATTTACAATCAAATTCCAGTACCAAAGCTCAAGGAATCGTTGCACACAGTTTCACGGTTTGGCTTTTTGATTCATAATCGTATATCTTGATTCATGCATATTTAACATGTTTTTGTGGTTGATTTGTGTTGCTAGGGACCATACGAAGCTAATGGTATCATTTAATTGAACTATAACTCCCTGAATCACAAGATGCCATGAACGATTTTTTAGGGTTCTTGAGTTTTCAATTGGGGCTTTCTGACCCAGGCAAAATTAGGACTCCTAAGGCACATGGTTGGAATCGTTAGGCCAAGACGAACAAGCCCAATACTTCACGAAATATTTATATATATTGTGGTGCTAATCGCTATTATTCGTGCAGCTAGTTTGTGGGGGTTAAAAACCCCCGCTATCTAATATTCTTTATGTAGAACGAGTGAAGAAGATGATGAGGTGTTAGCATGCCATTGGACAGTTTGAAAAAAGTGCGCGTGGTTTTTTGTTGTACAGCATATTTGTTTGTTTACTAATATAATAATGGCCTATTATCTAAATAACAAAAAGGTGCAGGTGGTTGAGTGGTGAGTGCATTGGCTTGGAAGCATTGGGACCTGGGTTCGAATCCCAGGTCCCCCCAAAATGCTTATTCTATTTTTCTTAACATATTCACGTGTAGAGTTCCAAAGGTTGTCCACCATACACCTCAAAGATCAGTGCGCCAGGTGTCTCCGCACTCAAATCCAGTGGCCAAAGCTGGGTGATCACCATACGCCTTAGTCAACACATGCATGGACGATCCAGAAAAATCAACGTGGCTGGAAGCATAATGGGCCAGAAAATTCCAAATACACCTCCAAATTGGGCCAACACCCCCTGGGTTATTTTCTTTTATTTTCTTCTTTTATATTTTTCACTTAATTATTATTAATTATTACTATTATTAGTTAATTAACCAAATTAATTTTTTTCATAATAAATCTAGAAAACATAAAAAATAATAATATTTTTATTTATTAAATTTAATTAGTTATTTTTGTAAATAAATACTAACATAATTAATTTATTTAGTTTAATTAGGTTAATTTTAATATTTTTACAATAAATCTAAAACTAACGTAGAATTAGGGTTTCTTGACAATTTTGACCATCTTTTATTTATTTCCTTGAAACATAAAAAACCAAAAAAATATTTCTTTTTATTAATTAGTTTTAGGTTTAATTTAATTAAACGCAAAATAACAAAAAAAAACTCATTCTTTCTCAAAAAAGGGTCAAAACCCTAAAAACATTCCGATTCAATTTTCTCTCGCGCGTATGTTTGTTTTTATTAATTTTTGATCTATTATTATGTAATTGCTCCGAGGATGTAATAGCTTTAATTAGGACTCTTTTTATCGCTTTCATTTATTTTCCGCAATTTACTTTTTCAAGGGTTTGTTTTTGGCGATGTAAATACCCGACGCCTTGTAATAGTTTAGATTTATTTTCTGCAACTATTAACTGTTAGATGTATGTTAACTAGGCTATGCATGACAAGACTTCTCTTAAAATAAAATCAACCCGTAGCTCACCATAACATGTGCAAAGATAACTTAATTGAAACTTGACACACTCGCACATGCCACTCCTAGGGTACGCCTCACTTGGTTGCCTCGACGTGGTCATTGAGTATAGGGTGTTTTAGAGGTCGCCCTCCTGTCTAAAGATCAAAGTTGCCTCGAAACGGTTGCCTCGGATAAAAAGATCTAAGACATTAGGGTTACCGCTAAGGCGTCCTACTATTGCTTTAGTGACCACATGTCCCTATAATCGAATTGACCCGAAAAACTCCAACGACGGTGCTACCTGCTTCTCAATAGTGGGATAGTACTATCTAAAGGACATTTACACAGCTGAATTTCTTTTGAGTAGGTAGAGGTTCTCAGGTACTTGCTCTTTCAAAACAAAAATACTTTTCGCACTTACACTTTTCAAACAAAAGTTTTCAAACAAACTCTTCATACACTCTTGAGGACAGATACAAGAGTTAAATCGAAGTTTTCAAACAAACTTTTTTTCAAAACCCACAAACACAAGAAAAGCAAAACATTTTGAAAATGTTGTGAGCAAGTACCTAAGAGCCCGTGGATAACCACGGATAGAAAGGGTACTAACACCTTCCCTTTCTATAATCTACCTCCCGAACTGAGAAACATCTCGAAAAGGAATTTTGTTGTGCTTTTGTCCTTTCCTTGTTGGAGAAAATAAAAGACGGTGGCGAGTCTTGCTTACCGCGACATTTTGCCAAACGCAAACGCGAACCAGCATTCCAAAACAGTCAGTTCTATTTCCACCGATCACAGAACTGGCGACTCTGCTGGGGAGATTTCTATAAGTGAGGTGTACCTTAGGATTAGATCACTATGTTTTCAATTGTATGCCTTGAATGCTTTAATATTGTGGGCTTGTATCGGAGTTTTATAGATCCTAACCCGGATCTGGGGATACCCTTTAGAAGTAGCAACAAACTGTGAGGGAACTGTGCAGGGTATACCGACATGGTTGAAGCAGTAGCTACGTTGATGTGGCACTTTGGTGAGTACCGGTAACCCTTGAGTCAAGTCAAGGAGAGTACGGGGCCGCCGCGTGGTGTCGCGAAGCATCAACTGACCTTAGAACCTTACTTGACCATCCTGGCCTTTTTAGGAATAGTGAGATGGCCGACTTTGGTGCAGTCCGAAGTTGGTAGATACTCGATACTACACTCATTGAGGGTTGTTTTCTTGGAATATTTTGGTCACCAGTTAAGTGGCTAAATCAAAACAATGAACATAGAAAAAAATCCAATGATATTGAGCCCCTTAGAACCCGGTTACTATTTTTAGGACAGGTCTTAGCCAACTGAAACTGAAAGAGGGTAGTACCTAAACTTCATGCCAGCCTGAAATCTAAGGGCTCTTTTGTGTGACTGGTGTGCCTTTACCATGTTTGCCTTTTGTGAATACTTGTGGTGTGCCTTTATCATAACATCATAACATTGCATACATCCTGCATAAGGACTAACCCATTTCAAGGATCTCAAGGGTTTGTGATGCAGGTCATGATGAACCAAATGTCTAACAAGGGGAAAAGGGGATTTATTTTCCTCTAGCCAAGGTTGTCTGGAGATCAAAACATGATAACTTGAGTCAGGGGCTATGACCCACTCGACATGGTGAGCTTGACTCTTGAAGAAGGACTCTCAACAACATGAAGTTCCTTCAATCAAGCTACCGGATTCGAATTCTAACGGTTTCTTGTTTACCCCGCGAGATCCTTGAAAACATTACATACATATATCATACATATCATTGCATTATAGGTACCATTACAGGTCACTTATCTTCTTCGCTGTTTATTTCAGCAATCATCATGTCTACTAAACCTTCTGCTGAACAAGCTATCAAGGCCCTCCAGGCCCAGAATGCCCAGTTCCAGGAGTTGGTTATGAGCCTAGCCCAGGGTCAACAGGATTTGAAGACTCTGATTCTGAAAGAGAGAAAGAAGAAGAAGAAGAGGACCGTCTTGTTCAACATTGGACGCAGATTTGGGAATGGACTGCAGAATAAGGTTGATCTGACCACCTCCTCTGTAGGGAAAGACAACCCACAAGAGAGAAGGGTTCCTAGTCCCGTGGTCTCCGACAACGAGACGGATTATGATGAGGAACAGTATCCTCCTGCTGAGGATAGGTACAAACAGTTGGAGGACCACTTGAGCGCCATGGAGATACGGAATGTGCCCGGGTTGGACTTTGGAGACCTAGGCTTATCCTCTGGGGTGGTGATTCCCCATAAGTTCAAGGCACCTTCCTTTGCCAAATATGACGAAGCCTCCTGCCCAAAGCTGCACCTCCGGTCGTATGTAAGGAAGATCCAACCTTACACTGCTGACAAGAATTTGTGGATCCATTTCTTTCAGGATAGTCTTTCAGGGACTCAACTCGAGTGGTTCTATCAGCTGGATGGGGCCAGTATCTGCAACTGGGAAGATTTGGCTACTGCGTTCTATAAGCAGTATCAATATAATTCCGACCTCGCTCCTACGCGTACCCAACTCCAGGGTATGTCACTAGGGACAAGTGAAGGATTTAAAGAGTACGCCCAAAAGTGGAGAGACCTTGCCGGAAGGGTGCATCCACCTTTAACTGATCGTGAACTTGTTGATATGTTTCTGGGGACCCTGTCTGGTCCATTCTTTAACCATTTGATTGGAAACTCTTCAGTCGGGTTCACAGACCTTATCTTGACTGGTGAAAGAATTGAAGCTGGCATCAAAAGCGGGAAGATTCAAAAAGCTACACCTTCCGATGCTTAGAAAAAGCCCTACAATGGGAAGAAAGAGTCCAATGTTGTGTATGGTCAAAAGAGTCGTCATGACCAACGCGTAGGATAAATCTTGGTCTCTAATCCTACGCCTGCTCAACAAAGACAAGGGAATCAACGTAAGGAGGTTGCACCTAAAAGACAATTCACTAAGATCAACATGTCACTGACTCAAGCGCTACAGCAAATGTTGAAGGCAGGGCTGATTACATTAAGGGCTCCTCTCCGGAATCCAAACACTTCCGCTCCTAACTATCATCCCAATGAAAGGTGTGCATACCACTCTGACAGTCCGGGACATGACACAAACAATTGTTGGGCTCTGAAGAATAAGGTTCAAGACATGATTGATGCCAAAGAAATCCAGTTTGACCCTCCAGAGACTCCAAACATAATCACTGCTCCTATGCCAAATCATTGAAGGCTTTTGTTTTATTTGAATTTTCAAGTTGTATTTTTCTTTGCTTATTCAAATAATTATTATCATGGCAAACTTTTTTATTTCATTAATGCATCGCATATGTCTGTTTTGAATCAATCCATTCGTATTCACTGTATTCGAATTGCTTTAATTTTTTTGTGATGTTCAACTCTCAATTAAAAATTCTAAGCCTTTTGAGGGAGGATGACAAAAACGATACCACGATCTTTACAGTATGCTTTTGAACAGACCCCGCTGATGAGGCACAGGAATTGTTTCAAATCCTAAACAGTGGAGTTATAAGGAAGATAATCCCTAATCAACCCCTTTGAGCCAAAGAAGTTGGAGTTTTTCTTTTCACAAAAAAATTAAAACCCTTAATCATAACCTGGGGCAGGGTAGTTTTCTCAGTTGATCCAGGTGCACAATGAATAGCACCAAAGAAGTCCTTCTGAAACAAAAGACAGTGATGGTTCCCTATAATCGTCAGGACAGGCAGTCATTATCTCTTAAAATAAAAGCCCAATAAGTCAAAACCTACGAAGGAGACTTACAAAAAAACTGGGGCATCCCGCTGACTGTAATCACAAAAGAAACAGTTCAGGCAAAAAGGCAGGGATAACACAATAAAAAAGAAAGAGGTCCTACAAACCCTCAACAAAAAGAAATGACTGCCTATTCAAAATAAACTATCAGTATCCGAACCATCACTGGAATGTCAGAGCAAAGACTCAAACAAGGTCTAACGTACGATTAGCTGAGTTTAGGATCGAAGAACATCACGAAGAACGGGTGGATACAAATAAAATTTGAGCCTTTATCCTTTGTTTCTTAAACTGTGAACCAGGCCACGTTATAACCCTTAAAAGTCCTAGCTGAAGCATGGGTTAGTTCGAAAGCATATTGTTACCAAAGGTATCTTGACTCCTGTAGGGCTTGCTGTAAATCCCGAGTTGACATCACATTTTACAAAAATTCACTTGTTTTATTGAAAACTGCATTTTCAAAAAACTTCAAGACAGACATAAGCTTTGCATTCTTAAAATAACATCGTTTGCATATGGCTATTTGTTCAAACAGCAGAGAAATTTGCACGACGAATATCTAGTGAACAAAAACCTTCTCAACAAAAAGGATCACATCAAGTGGAAAAACACTTCCAACCAAGGGGCAGACATGATCATTGTCCATCATCTGGGGCAGTTAAGTCAAGATTCAAGGAATCTCTCAAGATTCCAAATAGCCAGGGGCAAATCTCCTCCTGAGTCACTGGGGGCATTGGACATGAATTCCAGCAACGAATCTTGCATGATCAGACATCTTTTGGTAGTATGGCAACACAATACTACCGACTGTGACAACTCCCTGCACTCTGAGAACGAGGACATAGTCAAAAAAAAGATACTACGCATAATCAAAGACCCGCTAGGTCGACTGGCCTAGGCAAAAATAAGGGCTTCCCGGTGAACCGAAAGGGTTCGGGCAAAAATAAGGGATGAAAATGAAAAAATATGTACACCCGGCAAGTCAAAAACCTGAAAAGGCGGCTTGGGCAAAAAAAAGGTATCCCGATGGACTGAAAACCCGAAAGGGCGGTCCAGGAAAAAGTTAGGGATCAAAAGCGTACGACTATATCCCGTCATCTCGTCACTGGCCTACCAGAAGAAGATTTGTCAATCGGCAGTTATCAAGCACCGCCACAGGTACCTTCTCCCACAGAAGCTGGGGCAATAAGAATTGTCCGAACTGTACAAGCTGCGTTGTCCTCCAGGTACAAGGTGGATTCAGTTGAAGAGTATGACCAAGATACCTTCACTCCCCAAGAGTAAAACAATAATGGTAGCTCTCCCCACTGAGCCTTGCCACAATGAACAAATCAACAATACTCTCCCCAAGCAGAGTTGGTCTACCATCAGCCCTAAAAAGTTGGGTATCCCCAGTAGATCTTAATATTCCCCAACGGAGTACAGATATTCCTCAGCAAGCATCCCCGACGTTCTTAATATTCTTCAATAGAGTATAAGAATGTTCCCCGGCGGAATACAAGATACCCCCAGTGGAGCTATTTTCCCAGCACAGTCTGAAAAAGGCTTCCCCACCAGAGTTGAATCATCTTCCCAGTAGATTCTGGAAGCTTGTCCCCTGCAGAGTACAAAGGTTATCCCCCACCAGAGTCTAACTGGGTTATCCTCAGCAAGTTGCAACTGAAAGATCATCCCCAGCGAAGTTCTTTCTATCCTCCAACGGAGTGCATCATCAAAATCCCCCAACAGAGCTTATCAACAGAGTCTCCAGCGGAGTTATCGTTAAAATCTCAGCAAAGCATATCCTCTCCACAGAGTAATTCCCCGCAGAGAAATCTCTTCATCAAGTTTATTCGCCAATAGAGTTCTTTTCTCCTACAGGTTTATTCACACAATCATCTTTGTTCATCATCCTCAGCGGAAACGAAGAATTCAACATCATTCTCCAGCAGCTCCTGGATTTATCTTCCCCAGCTAAAAACAACACATTTCCATACATCATGATACATGCATATACGCATCATATCACACGATCTCATTTATATTGAGAACATCATTGCTTGATCCATCTCATGCATTGCATGTGACTGACCTTTACCTTTCAGGAAAGATGCAGTTAAGTTCTCAGCTTAGTCGAAGATCTGACCAGTTCTTAAATCTCAATCGGATTATCCTCGGTTGAAGTTCAGATAAGGTTCTCAATCTCGACAGTTTCTCTACATCATAGGGTGGACAAGTACTATAACCTCAACGGTATAATCCATTGAGCACGAGTCAGTTCCTAGATCCTGATGATTTCCTCTGTCATAGTACGGACCAGTTCTATAACCTCAGCGGCTTACTCCATTGAGCAAGAGATGGTTCAGATGTGACCCAGATTTGGCGACATTCCGATACTTATTCCAGATTTCCTTCTAGAGATAGTTCAGATGTGACCCAGATTTGGCGACATTTCGATACTTATTCCAGATTTCCTTCTAGAGATAGTTCAGATGTGACCCAGATTTGGCGACATTCCGATACTTATTCCAGATTTCCTTTCAGAGACAGCTTAGAGATGCTTCAGACCCGGATGCTATTCTATTTCTTATTCAGATTTCCTTTCAGAGACAACTTAGAGATGCTCCAGACCCGGATGTTATTCTATTGCTTATTCAGATTCAAACTTCTAAAGACAACTTAGAAATGCTCCAGACACGGATGCTATTCTATTGCTTATTCCAGATTCCTTCCAGAGACAATTCAGATGTGACCCAGATATGGCGACATTCTGATACTTATTCCAGATTCATTCAAGAGACAATCCAGATACGATCCAGATTCAGAAGCCATTCTATTTCTCATTCAGATTCAACTATCAACTTCAAGTGCAGATACACTCCAGACACGGAAGTCATTATGTCACTTATCCCGATCCCAGTTACAGCACAGATACGTTCCAGACACGGAAGTCATTCTGCTGCTCATACAGATCTCAATTTCAAATACAGTTCAGATACGATCCAGAATCGGGTATCATTCTGCCACTCATTCAAGCATAGTTCAGATACGATCCCGATTCGGATGTCATTCTGTCACTCTCTCAAATCTCGTCAATGAAGACAACCCGTCAATGAAGATAACTCGTCAATGAAGACAACCTGTCAACGAAGACAAAACTACCTACCAACAATCTCCAGGTGGCATCTATAAGCCCATCCTCCTACCAACAATCTCCAAATGGCATCTGTAAGCCCATTCCCGACATCACATTGCTGATACTACACCATGCGAGTGCAAATTTCTGGGCACTTTAGTGTTCAATCATCTTCCACCTTCGGATCACGAAAGGCACGCAAGCCAATCTACATCCTCAGGTTTAAGAAGATTGAACAAGGGCAACTGTTGTACCCCAAAATTTTCCCTCCCATATTCCTCAAGATTTGTCAAGAATAATCTTCAAATTACTCAAGATGGCTCAAGAGGTGTACAGTCAGACCACCTCCTAAGCCAGCTGAAATTAGGGTTTTGGTTCTTTCAAGGAATTTGGGGTTCTCAATGGTTCAATCAAGTCTAATAGGCCTATATACATTCTCAAGCACCTACATGCCAAGTTTCAAGACTCACAGTGCCAATTTGCACAGTCAAAAGCTCCATTTGATCTACAGTCAACTGCAAGGGTAAAATGGTCATTTTGCAGTCAAAAGTCAGAACTTTTGGTCAAGATCTTATTTTGAGTTCACAATCATCATTTGATCAAGTCTTGATCATGATTCCACAAGAGTAGCTCAAAAACCATCAAAGGTGCAAAAGTTACTATTTTTGGACAGTAGAAAAGTCAACTGTATCTTGACCAGGGCATAACTTTTTCATGGTTTGTCAGAAAAATCCCATCCAATTATAATTTTTAAGAGGATGCAATTTCCTAAAATCCATCTTCACACTCCAAGTTCAAGAAATGCTCTCACAAAAAGTTATCAATTTTTACATTATAGGTCAAATTCAAAAGTCAACAAAAGTACACTTTGAGTCAAAGGCCATAACTTGAGATTGGTAAATCCAAATGACATGGGACCAAAAGCATTGGTTAGAGGACTTCAAGAGCTTTCCAAAATGTCCAAGAACATGGTCATATGATCAAAATTGAGCAAGTTGTGCATTGGAGAAGTTGGGAAATTTTCATGAATTTGCAAAAGTCAACTTTGGTCAAAACACCTTCTTTTTGCTAATGGGCCTCAAATCTCTTCTTGAAACTTCATCCATGGCCTATGCACGACCCATCAAGCTTAATTGAATTTATTTTCTTATTTTTATTGATTAATTGGATTTTTAATTAATATTAATTCATTTAATTAATTTAAATTGTAGCAAAATGCAAGATTTGATTTTTCAATCAATTTGTGAAGTAAATATGGTAAAGATATGCTGGCAAATTCGTGCACAAGTCAAAGATACAAAAATCTCCAAACTTGGCAACATTTTCCAATCATGAAAAATAAAAAAGATTTGATTTCCAATCAAAGATTTAAACTTGAATGCACATGGATTGGATCCAATTTTTTGACCTAATTTGTTTCCTTTATATGTATGCAAGCTAACCTGACCTAGGGGACGTGAAAAAAGCTGCAGAAAGACCCTGTCCAATTTCAAGAAATTCCAAGAAAATTGAAAACTGACTTTTGCATTCTAGGGAGATTCAAGGGTTTTTGTTGATTCAAACACCTTGCAGGAGTTCCCAGGAACGATTTACAATCAAATTCCAGTACCAAAGCTCAAGGAATCGTTGCACATAGTTTCACGGTTTGGCTTTTTTATTCATAATCGTATATCTTGATTCATGCATATTTAGCATGTTTTTGTGGTTGATTTGTGTTGCTAGGGACCATACGAAGCTAATGGTATCATTTAATTGAACTATAACTCCCTGAATCACAAGATGCCATGAACGATTTTTTAGGGTTCTTGAGTTTTCAATTGGGGCTTTCTGACCCAGGCAAAATTAGGACTCCTAAGGCACATGGTTGGAATCGTTAGGCCAAGACGAACAAGCCCAATACTTCGCGAAATATTTATATATACTGTGGTGCTAATCGCTATTATTCGTGCAGCTAGTTTGTGGGGGTTAAAAACCCCCGCTATCTAATATTCTTTATGCAGAACGAGTGAAGAAGATGATGAGGTGTTAGCATGCCATTGGACAGTTTGAAAAAAGCGCGCGTGGTTTTTTGTTGTACAACATATTTGTTTGTTTACTAATATAATAATGGCCTATTATCTAAATAACAAAAAGGTGCAGGTGGTTCAGTGGTGAGTGCATTGGCTTGGAAGCATTGGGACCTGGGTTCGAATCCCAGGTCCCCCCAAAACGCTTATTTTATTTTTCTTAACATATTCACGTGCAGAGTTCCAAAGGTTGTCCACCATACACCTCAAAGATCAGTGCGCCAGGTGTCTCCACACTCAAATTCAGTGGCCAAAGTTGGGTGATCACCATACGCCTTAGTCAACACATGCATGGACGATCCAGAAAAATCAACGTGGCTGGAAGCATAATGGGCCAGAAAATTCCAAATACACCTCCTAATTGGGCCAACACCCCCTGGGTTATTTTCTTTTATTTTCTTCTTTTATATTTTTCACTTAATTATTATTAATTATTATTATTATTAGTTAATTAACCAAATTAATTTTTTTCATAATAAATCCAGAAAACATAAAAAATAATAATATTTTTATTTATTAAATTTAATTAGTTATTTTTGTAAATAAATACTAACATAATTAATTTATTTAGTTTAATTAGGTTAATTTTAATATTTTTACAATAAATCTAAAACTAACGTAGAATTAGGGTTTCTTGAACATTTTGACCATCTTTTATTTATTTCCTTGAAACATAAAAAACCAAAAAAAATATTTCTTTTTATTAATTAGTTTTAGGTTTAATTTAATTAAACGCAAAATAACAAAAAAAAACTCATTCTTTCTCAAAAAAGGGTCAAAACCCTAAAAACATTCCGATTCAATTTTCTCTCGCGCGTATGTTTGTTTTTATTAATTTTTGATCCATTATTATGTAATTGCTCCGAGGATGTAATAGCTTTAATTAGGACTCTTTTTATCGCTTTCATTTATTTTCCGCAATTTACTTTTTCAAGGGTTTGTTTTTGGCGATGTAAATACCCGACGCCTTGTAATAGTTTAGATTTATTTTCTGCAACTATTAACTGTTAGATGTATGTTAACTAGGCTATGCATGACAAGACTTCTCTTAAAATAAAATCAACCCGTAGCTCACTATAACATGTGCAAAGATAACTTAATTGAAACTTGACACACTCGCACATGCCACTCCTAGGGTACGCCTCACTTGGTTGCCTCGACGTGGTCATTGAGTATAGGGTGTTTTAGAGGTCGCCCTCCTGTCTAAAGATCAAATTTACCTCGAAACGGTTGCCTCGGATAAAAAGATCAAAGACATTAGGGTTACCGCTAAGGCGTCCTACTATTGCTTTAGTGACCACATGTCCCTATAATCGAATTGACCCGAAAAACTCCAACGACGGTGCTACCTGCTTCTGAATAGTGGGATAGTACTGTCTAAAGGACATTTACACAGCTTAATTTCTTTTGAGTAGGTAGAGATTCTCAGGTACTTGCTCTTTCAAAACAAAAATACTTTTCGCACTTACACTTTTCAAACAAAAGTTTTCAAACAAACACTTCATACACTCTTGAGGACAGATACAAGAGTTAAATCGAAGTTTTCAAACAAACTTTTTTTCAAAACCCACAAACACAAGAAAAGCAAAACATTTTGAAAACGTAGTGAGCAAGTACCTAAGAGCCCGTGGATAACCACAGATAGAAAGGGTGCTAACACCTTCCCTTTCTATAATCTACCTCCCGAACCGAGAAACATCTCGAAAAGGAATTTTGTTGTGCTTTTGTCCTTTCCTTGTTGGAGAAAATAAAAGACGGTGGCGACTCTTGCTTACCGCGACATTTTGCAAAACGCAAACGCGAACCAGCTTTCCAAAATAGTCAGTTCTATTTCCACCGATCACAACTGTTTTAGAATTTTAATATTTTTCAGTATCTGAAATGTATTATCTTTTTAAAAGACGATTGGCGTTTCAATAAAAGCATTATATTTCCTAGCTTGTTTGTGTATTCACTTTCCAGATACTCACCAAATAAAAAAGAAAAACCTAAATATATATATATATATATATATATATATATATATATATATATATATATATATATATATATATATACACATGATATTATAAAAAGAATATATATGCCCAGGTGAATAAATCTTAATATCATGCATACATAATCATGCACTTGTAAAAACATTACATCTCATATTTTTTCCACTCAAAAACTCATCTTTTTAAAAAATATTCTCCAGTTGAACCATTGGTAGAAGGAAACCATCATCTCTTTGGCCGCCGTATCAAACAAGAGCTCACCAACTGAGAGCCATGGAACAAATAGAAGAGAATCAAGCAGCCTTCAAGTTGGATTTAGAACAAGTTAAGAGCAACATTGATTCAATGAGGGGAGATATGAGTCAAGTTCTTCTAGCTTTGAAGAACATCATTGATAGGAAAGAACAGATTCCCATAGTAGCTTTCGAAGAAATAACCCAAGCTATTGGTGCATCGGGTGGTCACCAAATGAAAAAAGGACTGGAAACAGGGCCATCGAAATATGTCATGGCTTAACACGAGACGAGACAAGAAGCTGAGGGGTTCATCCCACCTCCATCAAAGGTAGAGGAATCTCATACCCTACAAATTCTGGTTAATCATTCTGACAATTACTTGGACTTACAATATTGAGATCACGATTTGGAGGATGTTAATAAGGCACCGCAGAAAGTGACCAACACCCCTGCTATTGAAAACCCGTTGGCACTGGACCAATACAAAGCTCTAGAAGAAAGGTTGAAAGTCGTGGAAGGATATGATGCTTTTGACGTCGATGCCCTCGAGATGGGTGTTGTTCCAGATGTAATAATCCCGCCGAAGTTCAAAGTACTTGACTTTGGAAGATATAAAGGGCTCACTTGTCCGAGAAACCACTTGCGCATGTACTGTAGGAAAATGCATGCCTACACTCAAAACTAGAAGTTAATGATTCATTACTTCCAAGATAGTTTGAGTGGGGCATCACTGGATTGGTATATGCAGTTGGAAAGACACATATAAAAACATGGGCAGATCTCTCCAATGCATTTCTAAAGTAGTATAAATACAACTTGGATATGGCGCCTATCCACACACAGCTCCAGAACTTATCCCAGAAGAAGGAAGAGTCATTCAAAGAATACGCTCAAAGGTGGAGAGAGATGGTATCTCGATTACAACCCCCACTTATGGAGAAAGAAATAGTCGACATGTTCATGGGGACCCTACAAGGGGTATACTATGAAAAAATGGTAGGAAGCATATCTTCATGATTTTCTAACTTAGTGACCATTGGAGAAATAATTGAGACAGGGATAAAGAATGAAAAGATTCAAGGGGGTCATCAAATGCGCCTTTAAATACAAAAATGTCGGTTCCTAATTTTACGATAAGGAAAGAGGGTGAAGTTAATGTTGTGGCTTCACAACCAAGAGAACAACAACCATTGATGATTCCGTGAGAGTAGAAACAACTTAATAACTTTGAAAGACCTCTGAGCATGTTTGAACCCCTCCCTATGCCACCTAGCCAGTTATTACAGCATTTGGCCAAAGCGTCTTTGGTAGAACTCAATCTAGCTCCACTACCTAGGGCACTCCCACCAAGATACGATGCTAATGCTACATGTGAGTATCATGAAAATTCTCTGAGCCACATCCTAGAGAAATGTTGGGCCTTTAAGCATAAGGTTCAAGACTTATTAGAGGCTCAAGATATTACCTTCAAAAATCTGAACATCAAGTCAAACCCTATGTCTCTGCATGGTGGCCCGACAATAAATGCGATCGAAGTAGTCACCGACTTTGGGGCTTGAAGACAAGCAAAGTATCTGATAAGACTATTGAAAGAATATATGTTAGAATGTGGGTTCCTGTTGGAACATAACGAAGCTTTTGAAAAAACCTTACAATAATTGGTGGATCAGGGGATAGTGCAATTCGGACCATACCCTGAAGTTAAGTATATAGAAGCAATTGAAGGAAGTATGAAGAAACCATTGGTGATTCCTTATCAAAAAAAAAATCATGACAAGAAAACTCTCGTGATTCCGTGGGGAGATTCGACAGAAACCCCTATAAGGAAACTCTGAAAATACTAGTAGCACCAAAGGATACCATGGTAATTAAAGGGCCATCTCATATCCCTTACAAAAGCGAAAAGGCGGTACCATGGAGTTATGATCCGGCTATATATGTCAATGGACCGAAACAAGAATATGAGCCATCATCAAGTGAATAACCTGCAATTTCAAACATAGAAGGGACGGGGGGCATAACCAGTAGTGGTCGGGTGTTCGGAAATAAACCATTGGAGAAGAATGACAATTTTTTAAAAACAAAAGCAACTTGTTGAGAAAAGAAAAAGGAAAAGCGGTAGATGAGGTGAATCAAGAGCCTACAAACAAAAGTTTTACCGAACAAGAGGCTGAGGAATTCTTGAAGATAATTAGAAGAAGTGATTATAGGGTGGTGGACCAACTTCACTAGACTCCATCCAAGATTTCCATACTCTCGTTGCTCATCAATTCAGAAGCGCATCAAGATTCTTTGATGAAAGTCTTAAGTTCTGCTCATGTTGCGGAAGAAATCACTGTGAACCAATTTGATAACATGGTAGCAAATCTGATGTCTGGATCCTATTTGGATTTCAATGATAGTGAGTTACCTCCACAAGGCCGAGCTCATAATCAAGAACTACACATTTCAATACAGATAGGTACTATGAGTTTATCCAGAATACTTACTGATACTAGTTCTGTCCTCAATGTGTTACCCAAATCTAGCCTGATGAAATTAACACTAGATGGTGTTGTGATAAGACCAAGTTCCACGACAGTCAAAGATTTCAATGGTTCTCAGAGTACGATGTTTGGAAAAGTAGATCTTCCCATCAAGATCGGTCCACACATGTTCTATATCACCTTTCAAGTCATGGATATAGAACTGGTGTATACATGTTTACTCGAATGATCTTGGATTCATGCGGCAAGGGTAATCACGTCGACTTTACATCAGAAGTTGAAATTCATTGTTGAAAGGAGATTGGTCATAATTGGTTGAGAAGAAGACATCTTCGTAAGTCACATTGAGTCTTACATATACATCAATGTTGACGAAAATTTCATAGCTACACCGTTTCAAGTACTAGAGGTTACTTCAACAATAACCTTACTGATAGAAAAGGTCAGAAAGCCCAATATGACTTCATGGAGGGACTTACAAATAGCAGTGGAGAATGGTGACTCAAAAGGCTGAGGAAAGCTCCCTGAAATATCTGAAAAGAAGAACCATTTTGGCTTGGGTTATGAATCATTGAAGGCTACTCTAAAAGTGAAAGCACGGTTTCCACCAATCCAGGAGACCTTCATCAGCAAAGGGGTAGAACATGGCAAACAAGTGGCAATGGTGTCCCACAAAAATACCATCAAAAGGGCGATAGATTTCATCCGTGAATGCGCCATAGACGAAGAGTTAAAGAACTGGACAGTAGTGGAGATTCCTGAAATTTTCTTTCCAAAGTAATTCTCTGTTTTTGAAAGAACCTATGCCAAGCCCGAGGCATAAGGGTTTATTTGTAAGGGTCCCCGTGTGTTTCAATCAATATTTATGAATAATAAAAATGTGTTTTATATTTAATTAAGATCTTTGTTTTTCTTCTTACATTTACCCTATATATTTTAAATGGCAATATTTTCTCTCATATGCATTTTCCAAATTCACGTACTAAACAAAAACTGCACCAAAACATGATAAATGTGCAGATCCATGCCCAAAATCATCGATGATGTTATTGCTACTATCCGAAATGATTTTGATAATCCCGTCAACCAAGTTGAAGAGGAAGATGTTGAGGATCTTGAACTTTCTAAAGAACTGGAAAGAAGCATAGAAGAAAGGGCTGACAACATACAGCTATATCAAGAGCCCATTAAGACTATTAATCTTGGCACTGAAAAGGAACTAAAAGAGATCAAGCTAGGGGCATCGTTAGAAGAAAGAATCAAAGAAATGTTGATCAAGTTATTACAAGAGTATATGGACATATTCTCCTGGTCCTAAAAAGACATGTCAGGATTGGATTGGATACAGACATTGTAGTACATAGGTTACCTCTCAAAGAAGGTTGTTCTCCAGTCTGACAAAAGCTTAGGAGAACTCATCAAGATATGTCCAGCAAAATTTGGGAAGAGGTTCTTAAACAATTCAATGCAGGGTTCTTTGCAGTGGTAGACTATCCACCATGGATAGCTAACATTGTACCAATACCTACAAAATATGGCAAAGTATGCATGTGTGTGGACTATCGGGATCTAAACAGAGCAAGTCCTAAAGACGACTTCCGGCTACCTCACATAGATGTTCTGGTGGACAACATAGCTCAAGCTTCAGTATTTTCATTCACGAAAGGCTTCTCAGGTTACAATTAGATTAAAATGGCGCCCGAAGACATGGAGAATACTACCTTCAGGACACCGTTGGGGACTTTCTGCTACAAAGTAATGCCATTTGGTTTGAAAAACAAAGGGGCAACCTATCAACGAGCAATGGTGACACTGTTCCATGATATGATTCACTAGGAGGTTGAGGTGTACGTAGATGATATGATCTCCAAATCTAATACAGAGGAGGACCACATCTTACATTTATAGAAGTTATTTGACTGACTATGAAGGTTTAAATTAAGGTTGAACCCAAAATAGTGTACCTTTGGTGTCAGGTCAAGCAAGTTATTGGGTTTTATTGTAAGCCAGCGTGGTATCAAAGTGTACCCTGTCAAAGTAAAAGCTATACAAGAAATGCCAGTGCCAAAGACAAAAAAAGAGGTTTGTGGTTTCTTAGGATGATTGAACTACATTTCTAGGTTCATATCACACCTAACTGCCACATGTGAGCCTATATTCAAATTGCTGCGAAAAGATCAAACTGTAACATGGAATGAGGATTCCTAGAAAACTTTTGAGACGATAAAGCAATATTTGCAAGAGCCACCAATATTGATGCCACCAGTTCCAAGAAGACCTCTTATTATGTACCTAATAGTACTGGAAGGATCGATGGGATGTGTATTGGGACAACAAGACGAAATAGGTAGAAGAGAGCATGCGATCTACTACCTCAATAAGAAATTCACTGACTGTGAAACCATGTACTCGCTCCTCAAAAAAACTTGTTGTGCACTGGATTGGGCTACCAAAAGATTAAGGCAATACATGTTAATGCATACCACGTGGCTAATAGCAAGGATGGATCCTTTGAAATATGTGTTCGAGAAACCAGCTCTCGCAAGAAGGATTGCTTGATGGTAGATGTTATTATCGGAGTACGACATACTATATGTTACCCAAAAGGCTACCAAAACTAGTTTATTGGCTGATCATCTAGCTCATAAACCATTTCTAGAGTATCAGCCTATGAAATTTGACTTTCTAGACGAAGATGTTATGGCTATTGATGACTACGAATTACCCGGACCCGACGAAGGACCTGAACCAGGGGCACGTTGGAAACTCATGTTCGACGGAGCATCAAATGCATTGGGACATGGTATCGGGGCAGTCTTAACTTCTCCAAAGAACTATCACAAACCTTATACCGCAAGGTTATATTTCGACTGCACCAACAATATCACCGAATATGAAGCCTGTATCCTGGGTCTGGATGCTGCCATCAATTTGAGAATCATATACCTTGAAGTATTCGGAGACTCCGCATTGGTCATATACCAAATCAAAGGTGAATGGGACACTAAACACCCAAACTTGATTCCATATCGGGACCATGTCTTAAAGTTAGCTGCAGAATTCACCGAAATTACTTTCAACCACATCCTACGGGAAGAAAATCAAATGGCAGATGATCTAGCAACTTTGTCAGCTATGTTTAAGGTAACCTGGCCCAACCACGCGCCATGCATCACTATCAGACATTTTGAAGAGCCAACACACTGTCTCGCTATTGAAGAAGGACCAAATGACAACCCTTAGTTCTGCGACATCAAGAGATATCTTGAAAAGAAGAAAATGCCTCTATCATCGACAAATGAACTCTGCGAAGGATAACATCAAAATTCTTTCTGAGTGGTAATGTATTGTATAAAACAAACTATGATATGGAGCTACTCTCAAGTGTGTGGAGAAACAAGAAACGTACACGCTTATGAGGGAAATCCATGAAGGCACTTTTGGAACCCATACAAATGGGCATGCTATGGCAAGAAAAATACTACGGGCAGGGTATTACTGGTTAACAATGGAAGCAGATTTCTATCATTATACAAAAACCTACCACAGATACCAAATCTATGCCGATAAAATGAATGTACCACCTACTCCTCTTAATGTCATGAGCTCTCCTTGGCCATTCTAAATATGGGGAATCAATATGATAGGTATGACCGAATCGAAGGCATCTAACGGACACCGATTTATACTGGTCGCCATCGATTACTTCACCAAATGGGTAGAGGCAACATCATACGCAAACGTGACAAGCCAAGTTGTCACTCGTTTCATCAAGCAAAATACTATATGTAGATATGGAGTTCCAAACAAGATCATAACTGATAATGGGTCCAATCTAAATAACAAAATGATGAAAGAATTATGCAACGATTTCAAGATCGAGCATCATAATTCCTCACTATATCGACCCAAGATGAACGGGGCTGCCGAAGCTGCAAACAAGAATATCAAGAAAATCATTCATAAGATTGTGAAGACATACAAAGATTGGCACAAAATACTTCCCTTTGCTTTACATGGCTATCGTACCTCTGTACGTACATCAACAGGTGCAACTCATTTTTCACCAGTATATAGCATGAAGGTGGTACTCCCAGTTGAGATAGAAATTCCATCACTCTGAGTGGTAATGGAAGCTAAGCTCAAAGAAGCTGAGTGGGTTCAAACACAACTTGATCAACTCAACCTCATTGAAGAGAAACGTTTGAAAGTTGTGTGCCACGGTCAATTATATCAGAAACTGATGAAGAAAGTGTTAGCTGGAAATTTCGACTAAGGGTTTTTAAGTTAAACTCGAATATGCTTCAGAATATTCCACTACTTTATTTATGTGAAGCCATAAAGGTTGAGATTTGAATTGAGTAAAATTTGTTGGAAAGGTTTACCAATTAGAATTATTGAATAAAGATTGTTATTCGAAATATGGCTAAGGTTTCAAACATTTTCCGACCGTCTTCAGAGATTGGCGCTCATGATAAGAAGGAGATTCGAACTCAAATATTTTGATCTTATCTGAAAGGACGCGTGGAAGGCTATGAGTTCGTTGAAGACATGCAAACATAAACGTGGCATTAATTTGTGTAGAAGACCGTTAGGGTCGAAGTAGTATAAATAGTGGCCTTAGTATTTCGATTAGTGTGTGTGAACATCTTTGTACAAATTACTCAAAAATTAATCAAAGTACCAAGTGTCAAAGAGAAACGAGTTTATTGAGGATGTACGTATGATACACCCATTTAATATAAGTGCATTTAATTATTCAGAATTTCCAATAACCTTTACTTAAGTCTTTCACCATTTCAAGTTTAGAAGTAATTTTACTTTCACTTCACATGCATTTTAATTCGACATTTGAAGCCCTTTGTCTTCATATACAAAACATGTTAAAACACAATAATCAAGTTAAAGGATTAATAAAGATACTCGTGTCTTGAGATCAATCTGATCGATCTCGCAAGTAACTGGATCTGTGAAAGGATTTAGAAGATCAACGGTTGTTTACCAAAATTTGAGGGTAAACAAATTGGCACAACTGGTGGGACTCAAAAAATACAAATCCTAGACCAAAAGGGAAACACATTAGGGGAATGGATAACCCACCCACTAGTGATGCGCAACAAGTTCACCCTCCCGTGGGAGGAAATACCAGCGCCTCGAATACAAATGAAGTGATGATGGCGAGTCAAGGGACCGCAACGATCCCTTCGAAAGCAAGCGTTGCAGTTATACCCCAAAATACAAACGCTTCAACTATTTCGTCAAACCTCCATAACGAACATACCATTGTGTCTATGGACAATCAAAATCCACCATCAAAACCCATGCCTTTGATAGGGATGTCTAGAACTTTTTCACCAGGATTTACAATCCCAACATCAGATCCTATATATGGCATGCCAACTTCGTTCATGACGGGATTTCAAAATAATACGTCGACATACACCTGTCCCATAACATCTACTTTATCACCACTGCAAGGATCAGGGTCTGGGATAAACCATATGGCTAGAAAAAATTCGCAGCCAACCCAAATACCTGCTATCACCATAAACACACAAGCAATCATAAGGCAACAAATGGATGATAGCAACCACGAGATGTTAGGCGTATTAGCCCAACAGATGGGTATGATTTTCAACCCTTTAATTCAAAGAACTACACAAACTAACTTGCAAAATGCCCAAGCAAACCAACAGATGGCAGCACAAATAGGGCGTCTCACAGATTTCTTTGGTGAGCCCAGAGAAGCAGTTCGACAGCCACCCCCACAGCCCACATGGGTAAGGGAGAATCAAGGCATCATATTCCAAGAGGACCAACCATAAACCAGGCCCAACCTTTGATTCACCCTGAAGTCAAAGTCTAACAACCAATTCAAAGGGAGGAACCACCCAGACCCCAACACGCTATCCCTAGGGAGGAACCAGCGAGAAGGGTAGTTTTGGTGAATCGAAACTAAGATGCCAATGAAATCCTTCAGGGTTGTCGATAGAATGATATGGTGGGAAACAATAACCTAGCAGCCTTAGTCGAAAGAATTATGGTACGAAATGGGGTAAACTTAGGTATGTGTAGACCAAATTATACATCCCCTTTGTTAGAATATATTCAACAAACTGAATTGCCAAGGGGATGGAAAGTATCCAAATTCACCAAGTTTTCTGGAGACACTAGCAAATCTACCATAGAACATATCGCCAGATACCTTATGGAGGAGGGAGATATAGCAAATAATGAAAATCTAAGGGTTAAATACTTCCCTTCTTCGCTGACAAAAAATGCTTTTACTTGGTTCACCACCCTCACGGCGAATTCCATCCATGATTGGACTCGTTTGGAAAGGTTGTTTCACGAACAATTTTATGTAGGACAAACCAAGATTAGTCTAAGCAAATTGGAAAATGTCAAGTGAAAATTTAGTGAGCCCATAGACGATTACCTCAACAGATTCCATTTGTTGAAAGCAAGATGCTTCACGCAAGTTTCAGAACACGAGTTGGTCGAAATGGCAATAAGAGGTTTGGACTTTTCTATCAGGAAAAAGTTAGATCCCCATTATTTGAGGGATATGGCGCAATTGGCTGATAGGGTTCGACAAGTTGAGCGTTTGAAGGTCAAAAAGGCTAGTGCGAAACAAAGTCATAGAAAAGAAAGAGTGGCTTATATCGAAGCCTGCTCGGACGAAAGAGAAGTCGAAGAGGATTTCTCAGAAGTCGAAGAGCACGAGATAGATCTTGCAGAGTTGAAGCAAGGACCACCGTATCCTTGCAAAATGTTGACTCCTGCGAATGTAAAAAATCTTGTCAAACCTAAAAGGAGCGACAAATTTCCAAGAAAGTCTTATACGTTCGACATCACCAAGTGTGATGAAATTTTCGACTTACTAGTTAAAGATGGCCAGATGATAGTGCCCCCTGGTGCTAAAATTCCTCCGTTAGAGCAACGAAAGAAAAGGGGTTTCTGTAAGTATCATAATTTCCTAGGCCACAAGACCCCACAATGCTTTCTTTTCAGGGATCTGATACAAAAAGCAATTCAGGATGGAAGGTTGAAGTTTGGGGAAAAACCCAAACCTCAAATGAGGATTGATGCTGACCCTATGCAGGTTGCCGAGACCAATTATGCTGAGCCTGCTGCCATCAACATGGTGGACATTGCTGAAGTCGAAGGGTTGCAACCAGAATAAAACCTGGGGTCTGACAAAGTCTCAGAGCTAAGATTTTCTGAAGATATCGTGGCGGAAAAGGGAACAAGCGCTACTGATGACGTAGTGAAGAGTGCAATAAAGGCCAGGACTATTGATGGTCTAAGGGTCAAGTTCGAAGGAATGAAACTTGCTGAGGGTCCAAAATTTGAAGTGAACATGGTGGACTTGAACCAACTCTCCCCAGAAATGGAGGAGATAGAAAAGCGAATCAAAATGGAGAATGAAAAGATAAAGGCAGGCGACCAAAAGGTGAGTTTAGTGGATTACTTATTCCATTTCCACGCGACGAACCCAAAGGGGCTCGTATGCCCAAGGTGCAGCATCATGAATGATCAAGGAGCGGCTGCTACCTACCAAAGGGTCTATCAAGAGAAGGCCAGAAACAAATGGCAAAGGGGGAAGGAACTCTTGCCTTACCCCCATATGGGAGAGAGCCTCATGGGATTCTTAGTTCATTGTCACAAAATGGGTTCAGAAGTTCTTATGTGCCCATGGTGCAGCGTGCTATATGACGGAAAGACTGCTGAAGCCTACAAAAGGATTCCATACTCTCAGTGTCGGAACAATCAAAGCTGGAGTAGGGAACGCAACGTCGATAATGCAAGGAGCATTCCCAAATGGGAAGATAGCCTACACCTAGGGGCACGCAAACAGGAAACATTTAAGCCCCCAACAAACATGCCAACGGGAAAATGGCTGAAAGCAGGATAAAACAGAACTGAGGCCAAAGGAAAGTCGAAGTGGAGAAGCTTCGAAGAAGGTGGACATACTGCATGGGACTTCAGGAGGAAGTTTCTATCCAACAAGCAACAATATCACGTGTCGGAGAACTAAAAGGGGAAGAACCCCATGTCTAGATCCTAGTGGAGGCGACACCAAAGAAACAAGAAAGCCCAAAGGGAGTTTATAAACAAGGAAGTTGGTAAGTCAAGCACCAACCAAAATTCGATTGTCCAAGCAATGGAAAAGAAGTCCCCAACAAGGAGGAAACTTTTCTCTCCTACCAAGATGAAGGTCCCTGGCAAAGGGGACAGCAACGAGCTGGCCAGCAATGGGCTAGCAGATGATGATGATATGTCAACAGATATCTTGAATTCCGATGGAGAATCTTCTTTGCAAATAAATTGCAATGTGGTTTCTGTCTTAACACATGAATAGGACTAGGTTACTAAGGTCGAAGACTCCGAAGAGGCCGGCGAATTGGAAATGACAAAACACAAACCTGTATGTTACTATGTCATGAATAATGGCGTTGTTGAAGAGCAGAACGCCTTCTTCGAAAGGCCAGATGCATGTATGAAAAACCACCTCAAGCCTTTATTTATTAGGGATAAAATTGAACAGGTGGGCATCAATAAAGTTATGGTGGATGGTGGGGCAGCATTGAACTTGATGCCTCAATTCCTATTGAAGAGGATTGGGATGTTCGACACCGGCATCAAACCACACCACATGGTGCTATCAAACTATGAAGGCAAAATAGGGCAAACTCTAGGAGTAGTCCAATTAGAATTAACTATGGGTACCATAACAAGACCCACCATGTTCATGGTAATTACGGCAAAGACAAATTACAATCTTCTTCTAGGCCGTGAATGGATACATGGAGTCGGGGAAGTTCCATCCTCAATGCACCAAAGGGTGGAAATATGGAGAGATAATGGGATTGTCGAAAACATAGAAGCATACCAAAGCTATTTCATGGCTGAGGTTAATCATGTTGATAGAAGGTATTTTAATAGGAACTTTGCCAACATTGGGCCATGCACTGCAGCGGAAGGTGCATCAGCGCCAAGTAATAATGCAACGTATTTCCTTACTCTTCACCTAACACATGGATTTTATTGGGACAAGGAAAACAAGGGACCTGACGAAGACATGCTTGGAGTCCCAAGAATGCAGCCAACTGGCTGGGAAAACGAAGACTATGTCCATGACTGAGTCTTCTTGCTTCAAGAAGATTTCAGCCTATTTGGCTGAAAATAAGATGAAAACGACTTTGGAAGCCGAAGTTAAAATTATGGCTGTTGAAGCCAAGGCTGAAGGGGTTCACAACAAGGGGCCAGAAATTTTCTTCAAACCTGAACCACCTGACGAAGACACACTTGTCAGAGACAAAGACCAAAGGTTTGATGCCATCTATGATGATGAGCCTTTGGGGTTCGAGAAGGATCCAACAGCATCCAACACGAAGATGCTAGCGCGAGATCCTCTCGAAAAAGTGGATCTAGGAGATGGAACTCAAAAGAGGCCAACATACGTCAGCGCGAAATTGAACCCATAAGTAAGAGCAGAAGTGATCCAGTTGCTCAAGGAGTATAAATATTGTTTCTCATGGGACTATGGTGAAATGCCTGGTTTAAGCAGGGAACTGGTCGAATTGAAGCTGCCAATAAAGGATGGCAAGAAGCTCGTCAAGCAGAGCCCAAGGAGATTCGCGCCAGAAATCTTGTCCAAAATAAAAGAGGAAGTCGAAAGACTCCTACGTTGCAAGTTCATCAGGACCACAAGGTATGTCGAATGGGTAGCTAATATAGTTCCTGTAATTAAGAAAAACGGTTCTCTTAGAGTATGCATAGATTTTCGTGATTTAAATTCAGCTACTCCTAAAGATGAATACCCATTGCTTGTGGCTGAAATGTTAGTAGATTCTGCTGCTGGTTATGAATACCTTAGTATGTTAGATGGTTATTCAGGATACAACCCAATTTTCATTGTAAAAGAAGATGTGCCAAAGACAGCGTTTCGATGCCCTGGCGCAATAGGCACCTATGAATGGGTGGTTATGCGCTTTGGCCTGAAAAATGCTGGGGCAACCTATCAAAGGGCAATGGATTCAATATTCCAAGATTTCATCGAGACCTTTATGCAGGTGTATATTGATGACATAGTAGTGAAATCTATATCAGGGAAAAGCCATTTGGATCACCTTCGACAATCATTCGAAAGGATGAGAAAGCATGGCCTAAAAATGAATCCCCTTAAGTGTGCATTTTTTGTGCAGGCAGGTGATTTTCTGGGTTTTGTGGTCCATATGAAGGGTATAGAAATTAACCAAAATAAGACAAAGGCAATTTTGGAGGCAAAGGCGCCATCGATAAAGAAAGAGTTGCAGACACTCTTAGGAAAAATAAATTTCTTACAAAGGTTTATATCCAACCTAAGTGGTCGAACTCAAGCCTTTTCCCCACTCTTACGATTAAAAAAAGAGGCCTTTGTCTGGAACGAAGAACATCAGGAGGCATTCGAAAGGATCAAGAAATACTTGGTGCATCCACCAATTCTTTCTCCTCCAAGAAGAAACAAGTGCATGAGATTGTACATTTCAGCGTCAGAAAAAATGATTGGAAGCATGTTGGCCCAAGAAGATGACAATGGTGCTGAAAGAGCCATTTACTACTTAAGTAGGGTCTTAAATGACGCAGAAACTAGATATAGCGATATAGAAAAGATATGTCTTTGTATATACTTCTCATGTACCAAATTAAAATATTATATAAAGCTAGTTGATGTTTTTATTTCTTCATATTTTGATGTTATTAAGCGTATGTTATCCAAACCAATTTTGCACAGTCGAATTGGTAAATGGGCTTTGGCTTTAACGGAGTACTCTTTAACTTTCATGCCTTTGAAAGCAATGAAGGGGCAAGTAGTCTCTAATTTCATTTTCGACCATGCAGTGGTTGGAATATCTCAAAACTTTGTGGAACCAGAACCGTGGAAATTATTTTTGATGGCTCTGCACATAAAAATGTAACTGGGATTGGAATCTTGATTATTTCTCCAGATCAAATTCCAACAAAGCTCAAGTATAAGATAACCGGTCCTCGTTGCTCAAACAATGAAGCAGAATATGAAGCACTCATAGCAGGACTTGAGACTTTATTGGAATTGGGGGCAACTAGAGTCGAAATAATGGGAGATTCTGAGTTAGTAATCAAGCAAATTACCAAAGAATACAAGTGCATAAAAGAAAACTTGATGTTCTACTTTGTGGTGGAGAATAGGCTGCTTTGAAAGTTCGAATACATAGACATCAAGCACATCCCCAGACTAAAGAATCAGGAAGCAAATGATCTGGCTCAGATAGCTTCAGGATATAAGGTGTCGAAGGAAAGACTAGAAGGCCTAATCGAAGTATGTGGTAAGGTACTAGCAACTAAACTTTCTCCGACAGATTTAAAGAATTAAAGGCTAGGTTATGTGAATGATGCATATTTTGAGGTTTTAGCCATATATAGTTTAGAAGATACAGATTGGAGGAGTCCAATAATAAACTATTTGAAGGATCCAACAGTGGATACAGAAAGAAAAATAAAATATAGAGCCTTGAGTTATGTGTTAATAGGAAACGAATTGTTTAAGAAAACCCCAGAGGGAATTTTATCAAAATGTTTAGGGGAAAGTGAGGCTTACATAGCACTATCCAATGTACACAGTGGGGCATGTGGAGCACATCAAGCGGGTCATAAGATGATGGCTGCTGTTTTGATATGGTATGTATTGGCCTACAATATTGAAAGATTGTATAGACTTCACCAAGGGATGCCACGAATGTCAGGTTCATGCAGGAATTCAACATGCTCCTACGAGTGAACTTCATTCAGTTATCAAGCCATGGCCTTTTAGGGGTTGGGCGTTGGACCTGATTGGCGAAATAAAACCATCATCGTCAAAAAATCAGAAATACATTTTGGTAGGAATAGATTATTTCACAAAATGGATAGAAGCAATACCTCTGGTGAATGTCGACCAAGAAGTCATTATCGAATTCATACAGAAGCATATTGTGTATAGATTTGGAATCCCAGAAACCATTACAACTGATCAAGGATCAGTGTTTACTGGTCGAAAGACGCAGGAGTTTGCTAAAGAAATGGGTTTCAAATTGTTAACATCGACACCTTATTATGCACAAGCCAACAGGAAAGTTGAAGCAGCTAATAAGGTGATCATAGGGCTAATTAAAAAACATGTGGGAAGAAAGACAAAAAATTGGCACAAAACTCTAGATCAAGCTATATGGGCCTGTCGAACATCTCCCAAAGAAGCAACGAATACAAATCCATTTCGTCTAACATTTGGGCATGATGCAGTCTTCCCAGTAGAAATTTATTTACAATCAGTCAGAATTCAAAGGCAAAATGAGATTCCTTCAGATCTCTATTGGGAATCAATGATGAATGAACTAGTAGATTTGGACGAAGAAAGACTGTATGCTCTAGAAGTCTTAAGAAGACAAAAAGAAAGGGTAGCCAGAGCATACAAAAAAAGGGTTAAGGGTAAAATATTTTTGAATGATGATTTGGTTTGGAAAGTAATTTTGCCAATGGATAGGAAAAATAAGTCATTAGGGAAATGGTCCCCACATTGGGAAGGCCCCTTTCGAATCATTAGAACCTATACTAATAATGCCTACGAAATTGAGGAACTGGCAGAAGACAAGAGGATCTTAAGAATAAATGGTAAGTATTTGAAAAAGTATAAGCCTTTCATTCAAGATCTAAAGATTTCGACAAAATAACAAAGATAAAATAACAAGTAATAGGGCCAAACATGGTATTGGAGTGCCAAACTAGTTTTTTTTCGAAATTACAGCATAAGGCTTGTTGGCCTATATAAAATAAAAAAACAAGAATCGAATTAGTCAAAGTACAAGTTATCAGAAAGGAAGGTTGGTCTTCATCTTGTCATATTTGGCCCTGGAAAAGCCTAGCCTGCAGACAATGGAAGCTTTTGCAGTTCGAAGGACAGTTACTTCTCCTTCTAAGCTCCTAGCTTCATCAATACACTGGATGCTTTGGTTCAGTTCTTCGTTGGCCCCGTCATTTTTCTCTGCTTCGAGAGCCTGATGACGTTTTTCAGCCTCGGAAATTTTCTTCTGCAACTCTTCAATCTGCTTTCTCCAGAGGGAAATAGAAGAAGAAATCTTGTCTTGCTCCTTTTGGGAAAGTTCTTTGGCTTTCTCACGCTTCTCAACCTTATCTGATAACTCAAAAGCTTGCGCCCACCTCAAGTCTTGAAGTTTTTTCTTCTTCGTGAGTTTGGAATGCACATCTTTCTCTCTGAGAAAGTCAAATTCCAAGTTAGTGATAAGCGTGGTCAAATCAATCAGGACCTCAGCAATCTCAGGGGGACAGTTCCCCAAATCGACTTTATGGATCAGCTTCCTCATAACGATACCTGTAGTTGCGTTTGTCTTCACCAAATCAAATAAATCTGCCCCAAAGACTGTGTCTTTGATTTTTTCAAGCAATGCTTCATTGGATTCGTCAATCGAAGTTTCACTTGAAGAAGTGATTAGACTGGGGAAAGGACTTGCTGCCATTAAGTCCTTTTTGGATCTAAAAAGTCTGATATACTGCATAGGGTTCGTCTTCTTCAAAAGCTCCATTTCTTCGACGGAAGGAAGAACATCTTCAGTAACTTTGGAGTTGGGAGGTTTTGCTGTGGGATCCTCAATTTCAGATGAAGTTGGAATATTTTGGATTTGTTGACCTTGTTCCTCAGTGTCATCCATGTTGGTGTCTTCGTGTGGAATGATGTCATCTTCACCAGCACACTCATTGGCATCACTATTGGATTCTTCTTCTTCATATTTCCCCCTATTAGCCTTCGGGGAACCATCAGCAGATGGAGTATCGTCTGAACTGGCTTGAATAGGTTCCCCTTGAGCAACACTATCAGTTTGTTCGTCTGTTATTGTTTGTCGTTTCAATTTCTGCGATGATTGAGGAGAATCAGGGTCCTCTGTTCGGAGATCTTTCTTGTGCACATCAGTGGGATAGATGGTCTGTTGGCGTTGTGAGGATCCCCATGCTGAATTGGAGATTCACTAATGTTGATTGGTTGTTCCTGCAAAATGAAACATGGGTTAAAATCTGATTGATTTGAAAGTCGATTTAAAAAGAAATTTTTTATAAAAGTCATTACCTTTGTTTCCTTAGCCCCAGGGATGGAGTTATCACTTTCGATTTCTTCAAGTACTCGGGCTACAAGTGTGGCCACACTATCTTTTCTCTTCTTTGGACTTGGAAGGAATTTTTTTTTTGGTACAAGTTCCCTTCGAAGGAGAACCTGCAGTGGAGGATTTTATTTTCTTCGTCTTCTTTTTGGCTTTGGTAAGATCTGCAGATGGCTTGGTGTTGGTTTTTTCAGATGTCGAGGTAGACCCGCCTATGTGTTTTCTCTTTTTTGGAGTCAACGGAGGTTTTCCAGTATCCTGAAACAAAAATAAAAAACCAGAAATCAATGCATGATTCAACAAGTAGGTAAAATAAAAAAATAAAAAGTATAATCTTACCTTGTTGGTCTTGCTAACTTCTCTAGCCGCTTCAGAAATGCTAGTTGTCGAAGGTGTTGGTATTGAGGCTGCTTGCGCACACCCCGTCGATGTAGTAGCCTTCATCACTTTCGTGTGCTTTCTCTCAATAGTTGTAAAGGGAGCGAGGGTTAGAGATTATTTCGAAGAAAAGAATTGAATTTGAAGTAACCAAGGAGTCCATGGTTTCCAAACCTTCACTTTCTGGAGTGTCCATCCTGACATGTTTTAAATCTAGATGAAGGAATCCTTTGAAACTATACAAACTATGCTTGGTCGCAACCACTCGTTTTTCAAGCTTAAGTGCATCTTGCCTCATGACTTTAAAATCCTCTTTCACCGATAACCATGGTAGATAAGGTGGATACCAGGCCAAAGCGAAGTCCGCTGTAGGCAATCTGGGAAATTTTGTAGGCAATCTAAGTCATATCTGTCCTCTGGTTTGACACATGAAGGTATGCGCAAACGGGGGAGTTTCGCTGTAAATTTTTCTTTCAAGGTCACAGATGCATCTCGAATGGTTCGACCAAGATCAGTGGGATTGTAAAAAGTTTCAAAGTATTTTTGGAATGCCTGGATCTCCTTGATGTGTCGTTGCGTACCTTTTTTCGTTTTGTCCTGCACAAAAGCAAAGGCTTTTGTTAGATGTTTTTGGAAGTCTTTGATGCCGCACATGTTGGAGGAATAATTTTCTTGCCACCAGTCTTCAAGGTATTTAGTGCAGTAGTGTGAAGGGGTAAAGGGCACAAGAGTGATGTGGAAAATGCCTGTGAATTTGCTAATGATGCTTTGGGCTTCGACATTATTAAAGTTTATACCTCTATGGCAAATACCACTCTTGTTATGATATAATGGGTCTGGTAGAATTTGGCAAAGGCCAAATTGTCTTGCTACAAAGTTTGGCTGGTAGGTGAGCAGAATATTCTGGGTTTTCTTAGGCATAATCCTGGTGAGGAGAAGTCTAGGAGTAAGAAAGGCTTCCCAGATTTGAAGTGATTCTACTTGTTGCTCAGTCGAAAGATTCAATAATGGTCTGGTAAACCATTATGGGCCATGACTTCTTGTAGCAAAAGGAGCCATCGAAGGAGTGTATTTGTGCCTCTTCGCAAACATCATAAGGTGTCTGGTGAACCATTCTTGAAATTTTTTCCTCCTTCGTCAGGGGTCAGTCAAACTAGTCTGGTTCCTTCAATAGTCTCATTCTCGACCTCAGGATCAACCTCGTTAATGGTGTTGTGGGTTGAAAGAGAAGGTTCAAATGTGGCGTTCAACCATAATTGCAACAACCAATAAGGTCCACCTAAGAGGATGTTGGTTTGGGGTTCGAATTCTTTCAGTCTCGAAGAAGCCTCTCCAAGACTTTCGTAGAGTCCAGCGAGAATCAATTAGCTCAATCAAATGTTTCGACCAACATGCAATTGATTAGCAAGGGTCAAGAATCTCCTAGCGACTTAGAGAGATTTGCAGCAGAAAATGCACCTTGAGAGCCACAATGCAAGGAAAGCAATGTGCTCTTGATCATTGACTTCATTTGTGGTTCATATGTAATGATCCATATAATTGTTATATGTGGGAGAAGTTTTGCTGAAATCAATAGTATCCTCACTATCGATTGTTGGATTGAAAGTCTCTCCAGTGGGTCAAAGCCCAGTGATGGCAACAACGTCGAAAAGGGTTGGGGTAACCATACCACAAGGAAGGTGGAATGTGTTAAAAGTACTGTCCCAGAAGTACAACGAAGCCGTCAACATTAGTTGACAATATTCAGGACCAGATTTCGACAAATAAATCAAGTCGAAAATCCCTAATTCCTTCCAGATAGTTAGCTTTACTTTTTCTACCCTAGCTAACCAACCTAAATATTTTTGATCGTCTTTCGAAGGACCTGATCTAAATGGGTGTGATACTTCAGTAACAAAGTATAAATTTAAATAGATTTTTATTAGTTCTTTTTCTTCCCGGGGAAGGTTCTTTTGAACGTCTTGTTCATCATCTGCCTTAGTTTTTATGACTACATTAGTCTTGCTAGCAATGGGTTGGGTGGAATGGTGAGTTGGAAAAAACTTTTTTAGTTTAGGTAATTTCTCTATATCAAGGATTGGACCCATAAACCCTAACGTTTTATAAGCAAGAGTAAAAGGAATTAATAAATGTGAAGAATATATGGCTATCTTTTCATTCTTCAAAGATGGTGTTGGGACGAATTACTGGTTCCCAATCATTAATGGTGTTGATATTTGAAGAAGGGATTGAGAGGACGCATTGTGTGATACGGTGGGAGAACTGACTTGAGGTTTTGCGTTTGTCTTTGCAAATGTTTTGGTTTAGCAAGAGTCGCCATCGACTTTTTATTTTATTCAAAGGAAAGGTCAAAAAGCACAGGAAAGACCAATGAGATGTTTTCTTGGGTTCGGTGGGTAGATTATGAAAGGGGAAGGTGCTAGCACCCTTTTCATCCATGGTTTTCCATGGGCTCTTAGTTACTTGTTTAGATCACTTGCTTTTGCTTTTCAATTGTTTGAAATGCTGCTTTTGTGTGTGGTTTTTGAAAGTATTTTGAAAAGAGGCCTTTGTTTTAGGCAACCTTTGTAATGATTCTTGTTTGAATATATACAAAGGTGTTTGTCTTTTGAAAAATGTTTCAATGTTTGAAAGTTTGTTTTGGGAAATTGTTTTGAAATTGTGTGTGTGTTTGTTTGAAAATAGAAAGGATGTTTGCAATTTGATCAAGTAACTAGGAGTTGTCTACCCTACTCAAAGATCTTTCCTACACATTTTTAACCCTTTTACATTGTTGTTTTACCATTGTATTTGGTAAACAACCTTGTGTTTGGATGTTAAAACGGGACGGGCGTAGGTCATTGTACGACCATGATAACAATATTGCCAAGTATCTTAGCAAGTTTTTGAGGGACTAGATCATTTTGTATAGGCAACCAAGATAGTGTCATCGAGGGACTATGATCTTTTTGTTTGATTGGTTTTGCCAAGATACCTAGCATGCATACCATGGCCATGTTTTAAGGCAACATAGTGGGTGAAACCCTAGAGATGCTTGTGTGCATTGTGTTGTCATTTTTCATGCATTTTTGTCTTGTGTTTAGTCATACTATTTGTTTTGATTTTTGGTTATCATACAAACCCTAATTTACTAAGCATGCATATAAAAGCAATAAAATGTGAAAAGTAAATCTAAGACTATTACAACATTTATATGGGGAGGGGGATACAAGTTTGAATAGGGGATATTGCATAAAAGAAAACCCTAAAAACTATTATTACAACCAAATTGAAATATTACACAAATAAATAAAAATAGACAAATATTTAAATGTACAAATAAATATAAATATGCAAAGGATGTTTTTGTTATTATTTTTATGTATGTAAAAATGAAATTATTTAATGTCTTAAAAAGGAAAATAATATGATTATTTTTGGAAAGGGTGGAAACCCTAGTTTTTATTTTAAGAAAATATATTCTATATTATTTATTTATGTACAAGAAAATAAATAAATAAAATATACAAAAGTATTAAAAAATTAAAATGTGTGAGAAAATATTATTTAAGTGTATAAATAATAAAATAAAAATATATGATATTTTTGTATTATTTACAAATTTTATTTAAGAAAATAAGTTATATTATTATTAATAAACTATTTCTATGTCCAAAAAATAATAAAAATAATAAAATAAAATGTGAAAAATTAAAAGAATATTTTGGTGATTTTTAATATTTAGAAAAAATAAATAAAAGTCAGAAATGTAAAAGAAATGAAAAAATATATGAAATATAATAAATGGGCCAAGGGGGTGCAGAAATTAAAGAAGGGGGTGCAAATAGCCAGAACAACCAAGCCCAGCCCACGTTCCAGCTTCATCCCTGACCTTTGAACAAAAATGCGCGCATATCCTGCTTCAAATTGTATCTCCTGCATACGTGCTCAAAAACAAAATCTTGCAACATGAAAGTTATAGCTCATGATCACACGATTCTAACCATGTAAAAAACTTAATCTAACTCTCAAAGACCAGAGAGAATTTCCTTGGCCCTAAATTCTAACCTAGTTTTTTCAGCAACTTCAACATCTAAATTCTCCTAGCTCAGTTAACATAAATGAATTCTATGCATATGTATAGTTCAAGGACATTAAGGGCTACATTTTTGCTTCACAAACCTAAGCCTAATGATTCCTAAATAAGGAGATAGAAGTTTGTCAAATACCTGTTTCAGCCAAGTTTGGATATGGCAATGTAGGAGTTTTGGATAAGGCCTGAAGGTCGTGTTAGCTTGCCTGAAGTTCACTCAACCTTCCCCAATGCTTGGCTTGCTTTGAACTTGCCTGAATGTGCTTGTAGAACTCAACCTACAAAGCTTCAAAGTAAAAATGTTGAAGTGTGAAAATGGAGTTACAGTGGTTGGACAGGGACTTGGATAACTTAGGTGTATTGTTTAGAATATGTTTGAAGTGGTTTGGGACAAAACGCACGAGGCAATGTGAAGATGGCTTGAGTTCTGCAGGGCTTGCCCTGTTTTGGGCAGAAATGGGGTGTTTTGTGTATTTGGGTGTTTGAGAGGCTTGGCTATCGTTCTTTGGCTTTGTTACAATATGTTGAAGTTGTTTGAAATGTTTACAAAGCTTGGTTTTATCAGATACCAAAGTTGTGGAGTTTTGGCAAGGTTTCTTGTTTTTGAAGCAAAAGGTAAGAAGTGACAATGCCAAGGTTGTACAAGCTAGCACAAAGCATGCTGAGAGTTGGTACACCTTTACTGATATTAGTGAACTTTGTTTGCAGCAAAAGGCTTGGTCCATGGCTCAAGATAAGCAATTTGACATAAAGCATGCTTTATCAAAGTGGCAATGTTATCTTTTTGCCAAAAATGGATTAATTCAATGTGTAATGTTCTAAAGCTCATAACAAAGCCTCTAAACAATGTATTTGCATTTAATTTTTGAGTGTAGAAGAGATTAGAACCTGTAAACCAAGTCAAGCATGCTTTGGACAGAATTGCAACTTGTATCAATGTGCAAAATGCCTTCGCCAAAAGTGATAATTTCCATTTTTCAAACTTTCGATTCTACCTAACCACAAATGATCTTGGAGAGTTCCTTGACATTTTGGAAAGCTTGTAACATGCTCTACAATCCATATTTGAAATTAATTTTGAGATTCCACTTGGAACTATGTGAAAAGTTGCCATGAAGATAGGTTAAAATCCTACCTAAACTAGGGCAAAATTTCACTAAGTTAAAAGTTTCATGGACCCTTATTCACAAAACCATAACTTGAGATACAAGGATCTTTTGGGAAAACTTTGTGAATCAAAGTTGTAGATTTTGTGGAGGAATACAAATTTCATGTTGGAAGTTTTCTTTGAATCCAATTGCATCATGGTGAAAAAGTTGGGCAAAATTAGGAAAAAATAAGAAATTTTCATAACTTCGAAAAATTCTAAGTTATGAAAATTTTCCATTTTAAACCCTAATTTTGAAAATTAAGTTTCTTGGTGAAAAAGTTTCATGTTTTGACACATCTTGATGAAAAATGACCCTTGGCATTTGATTTTGACCAAAAAGTCAAAGTTTGACTTTTTAGTGTATAGTTGATTTTGATCAGTTGACTGGAAAATTCATCTGTCAATCCAATGCAATTGAGATCTTTTGAACCTTGTGATTAGGTCAAGATGATGACATTGAGTCCTTTAATCCATTATTGGACCCAATTTTCCATTGGCTAGGTTAAAAATCAAAAATTGCCCTTCTGCAGTCAAAACCCTAAAAATGACCATTTTGCCCTTTTGATGATCTGATCAAATTTCTTGAGGAGTTGTGGTCCAAACTTGATCAAATGGTTCAAATGAGTCTATAATGTTGATGTGGATAAAAAATTATGAGGTTTGACTGTAAATTGGCCACAGTTGACTTTTTCCCCAATACAACTGATTTTTAGGTCAACTGTCCAATTGACTGGGCAAAAATTTCTTTCAGAGCTTGAAACTTGGTATAGGCAATCTTAGAGGTCCAACATGAAGTATGAAAGTCACATGAGGCATTGGAAATCCAAAATTCCTTGTGCAAACTCAAACCCTAATTTCAGGTCATCAGTGCAAGGAGATGTCTTGAGCTGAGCAAACCCTAATCTGGTCTGGAATCCAAAGAGTCTTGTAAGGAAAAACTTGATAAAATGAGAGGGAAAATTTTGGGGTACAACAGCTGCCCCTGTTCAATCTTCTTGAACCTGAAGAGTTAGATTGACGAATTTGCCATTCGTGACTCGAAGGTAAAAGATGATTGGACAGTAGAGTGCCCGTAAATTTGCACTCGTCAAAATGTAGTTGAGGAAATGGGCTTAAAGATGCCATTTGGGAAGGTGACAGAATCTTGTCGGAGATCGGCTTAAAGATGCCATCCAAGACTGTTTGTTGAACTGTAAGTTACAGGTAATAAGAATGAGTGTCAGAATGGTGTCCGTATCTGGAATGTATCTGTACTGTATCTGGAGACTGAATCTGTATGAGCAAAGGAATGACATCTGTGTTTGGAGCGTATCCAAGCGGTAAATGTATTTGAATCTGAATTCTGAATAGGCGACAGAAGGACATCCGTGTTTGGAACACCTCTGGGCTGGGGAAAAAGTCAGAATAAAAGACAGCATGGCTACTGTGTCTGGAGCGTATCTGGACTGTATCTGAATCTTGTATTTGAATAAGCGACAGAATAGAATCCGTGTCTGGAGCATCTCTGAGCTGTATCTGAATAAGCAATAGAATAACATACGTATCTGGAGCATCTCTAAGCTGTTTTCTGAGCTTTGAATTTGAATAAGCAATAGAATAACATTCGTGTCTGGAGCATCTCTAAGCTGTTTTCTGAGCTTTGAATCTGAATAAGCAATAGAATAGCATCCGTGTCTGGAGCATCTCTAAGCTATTTTCTGAGCTTTGAATCTGAATAAGCAATAGAATATCATCCGTGTCTGGAGCATCTCTAAGTTGTTTTTTGATTGTATATTGGTAGCTTGTTAATCTTATTCTGAAAAGGGTAAAATGTTAGCTGAAACACAAAGTTATGTTGCATGAAATGTATGATGCAATATATGTGTTTTATCAATGTTTGTGATATATGAACGTAATGTATGCGCATGTAAGCTGATTAGCTATCTTGCTGAGGAAAATAAATCCTTGATAGCTGGAGATAATAAAATCTTTGACTGCTGCCGGGGAAAATAAATCCATGACCGCTGTTGGAGATTCAAGATCTTTGATTGCTGAGGATGAGAAATCCTTGCTGACTACTATTGGGTAGATAATCCTTGGCAACTCGCGAGGATTATCAAAACTTTGACAACTTCTGTGAGGATGTGAGAATCCTTAACGACTTTCCTGGGGATATAGGGATCCTTCAAGTCTTGGAATTTGAGTATGACAAACATTTTGTTGTGAGAGTAATGTCAAACTGCTTAAGAAATCTGCTTGGGAAATCCAAAGAACTTTGATGACTATGGCTGGTGATTTCACAATGGGAATCCTTACTCAGATGGGGAATAGGGAAACTCTGGCGATCTCCACCGGGGATGAAACAAAGGAAAACCTTGATCTACTGGAGAATAAGGAAAGCTCTGATGGCTTCTGTGGGGAACTGAGAATGAGAATCTTCATTCTGCTAGGGGAATTTGAATCCTTGGGGACTTCATGCTGAGGAGTCAAGAATGAGAATCTTCGATCTGCAGGGGATTAAAAATTCTGACAAATTCATGCTGGGGAGTAAAAAAGGCTGGCAACTTCACTGGGGAATCAGGAATGAGAATCTTCATTCTGTTAGGGGATAAAAAACTCTGTGGGGAGTAGCTATACTGCTGGGAAGTAGCTATCCTGCTGGGAGAGTAAATTCAAGACTCTGGAAAAAATCCGATTCCTGTTTGGAAAAAAGTTCAGGAGTTTGGGTTGTATGTCACTTTAAGAATGAGAATCTTCATTCTGTTGGAGATATCAGGAGCTTGGGTTGTATGCCAATCTACTGGGGAGTTATCCTAGGTTGGGGATGAAGCAAAAGTTAATTGTTATCTGGTTGATTTCCAGGCTTTAAGATAACTTGCTGGGGAATCCGGGGAAAACTAAATGGTTTCCGCTGGCGATTGATAGTCACAGCTTCGTTGGGGATCTTAATGACATGCTGATTTGATTGTGTATGGAAATTTGACTCCGTTGGGGAAGAAGGTTTCATCTTTGCTGAGGGTCTGTAGTTCAAAGTTTTGCTCCGCTGAGGATTGGGAGTTTGAATTTTTAACTCTGGTGGAGATTTTGAAATTATAACTCCGCCGGGGATATGTATTTCAAGGTTTTATCTCCACTGGGGGATCTAGATGATATACTGCAGGGGATTTCTCTTGGAATAGCCTAAAGACGTTTTCCTATACTTTCAACCTGGCAGTAATTATTCTTTCTCATTTCGTTTATTTGTAAACAGTGATTATATTCAAATGCATATGCTCATTAAATAAACCATTGGACGTTTTCAAATAAAACACAAGTATAAAAAAGAAGAAGAGGCAAATAGTTTTCTGCACTTTGAAGTATCTTTGTATTAACTTTGTGTAATTATATTGTACAAAGGAGACAGACATCCTATTAATAGAATGTTGTCATAAAAATGAGAAAAATTTATACAAAGAAAGATGGCTATGTGTAAAAAATTCCATGGGGTTCTCATTCTACTATAGCCTTTGTAACTCTGAATATCTTATCCATTCGTTGCTTCCTCCGAAGATGATTGAGTTGATCAGAAGCCTGGAGCTTGTCTGTGAAGAGATTGTCCTTAAAGTGATCCGACGAGACATAGTCATACGTGTTAATTCCCTAACTTTTTCTTGGACCTCCCTTTCGGGTTTTCGATCCACCGGGAAACCCTTTTTTTGCCCAAGTCGCCCTTTCGGGTTTTCAACTTGCCGGGTGTACATATTTGTTTTATTTATCCCTAACTTTTGCCTGAATCGCCCTTTCGGTTTTTTGATTCACCGGGATGCCGTTTTTTTCCCATGTTGCCCTTTCGGGTTTTCAACTTGCCGGGTCATTTATGTGTAGTATCTTTTGACTATGTCTGCATTCGCAGGGTGCGGCAGGTCGTTGCCGTCCATGGTGGTTAATATCATTTCCCCACCAGAAAAGATGTTTTTGATCACAAATGGTCCTTTGTAGGTAGGAATCCATTTGCCCCTGGGATCACTTTGCGGCAAGATGATCCGCTTGATTACAAGATCTCCAACTTGATACACTTGTCGTCTGACTTTCTTGTTGAAAGCCTTGATCATCCTTTTTTGATACGTCTGACCAAGGCAAACAGCAGTAAGTCGCTTTTCGTCAATCAAGTTAAGTTGATCAAGTCGAGTCTGAATCCAATCGTCTTCACTCAAACCAGCATCTTTCATGATTCTCAAGGAGGGAATCTGAACCTCGATAGGTAAGACAGCTTCCATGTTGTATACCAAAGAATAGGGTGTTGCCCCGGTTGATGTTCATGCCGTGGTACGGTACTCGTGAAGAGAAAATGGTAACATCCCATGCCAGTCCTTGTAGGTGACTGTCATCTTCTGTATGATCTTCTTGATATTTTTGTTCGCAGCTTCGACATCACCATTCATCTTTGGCCGATAGGGAGATGAATTGTGATGTTGAATCTGGAACTGCTCACACAAAGTGGTGATCATAGTATTGTTCAGGTTTGTACCGTTGTCAGTGATGATCCTGTCAGGGATACCGTACCGACAAATGAGGTTCTACTTGATGAAGCGGGCAACAACATTCTTTGTAATGGAGGTGAAGGAAGCTGCTTCGACCCATTTGGTGAAGTAATCAATTGCCACCAGGATGAAACGGTGTCCATTGGATGTTGTAGGCTTGATCTCTCCAATCATGTCGATTCCCAACATTATGAATGGCCAAGGAGCTGTTAAGACATTGAGAGGAACTGGAGGTATGTGTACCTTATCCACATAGATTTGGCATTTGTGACAAGTCCTGGAATGTTGATGACAATCAGCTTCCATGGTAGACCAGTAATAGCCTGCCCGTAGAATCTTCTTAGCCATCGTATGTCCGCTAGAGTGGGTGCTGAAAGTACCATTATGCAGTTCAGCCATGATCTATTCAGCTTCAACCTTGTCCACACAATGGAGCAGAATGCAATCATGATTGCGCTTGTATAGGATACCATTGCTCAGGAAGAACTTGGCAGATAATCTCCTCAAGAACTTTTTGTTGTTGACTAAAGTTCCTTTAGGGTATTCTTGCGCTTAGAGATACCTTTTGACTTCGTGAAACCAAGGCTGGTCCACTACTTCTTCGGCATTAATCTCGTGACAATGTGCAGGTTCGTCCATCCGCTCAATGGTGATTTGGGGAGCCTCATTATCCCAGTTAAGTTTAAACATGGATGACATTGTAGTTAGAGCATCTGCTAGATGATTTTCTTCTCGCGGGAAGTGCTCGAAGGTAATCTGCTCGAAATGAGGTAGAAATGTCGAGACATGTTCTTTGTAAGGGATAAGGTTGGGATGTTTAGTGTCCCACTCTCCTTTGATCTGACTAATGACCAAAGCTGAGTCTCCAAACACAACCAAAGATTTGATTCCCAGGTCTATTGCAGCCTTGGGTCCAAAGATACAAGCTTCATACTCGGCCATGTTGTTGGTGCAGTTAAAGCAAAGTCTGGTGGTGAAAGGTGTATGGCAACCTTCTGGTGAGATGAGCACATCACCGATACTGTTTCCAAGTGCATTGGAGGCACCATCAAAGTACAGGGTCCATCGGGATCCTTGTTTAGGTCCGTCATACGGTCCGTTATCTTCAATGTTGTCCAAAGTCATTATATCTTTGTCGGGGAAGTCGAACTTCATGGATTGGTAATCTTCGACAGCTTGATGAGCCAGATGGTCAGCTAGTACACTTCCCTTTATAGCCTTTTGGGTCGTGTACTGGATATCATACTCAGTCAGGATCATTTACCATCTAGCTATTCTTCCAAATAAAGCAGGCTTCTCGAAGATGTACTTGATCGGATCCATCTTAGATATCAGTAGAGTGGTATGGGTCAACATATACTGCCTTAGTCGACGAGCAGCCCATACCAAAGCGCAGCAAGTTTTCTCGAGCAGTGAGTATTAGGTCTCACAGTCGGTAAACTTTTTGCTAAGGTAATAAATGGCATGCTCTTTTTGGCCAGACTCGTCATGTTGGCCCAGTACGCACCCCATTGAGTTATCCAAAACAGTCAGATACATGATTAACGGCCTTCCTTCGACGGGTGGCATCAAGATAGGAGGTTCTAGCAAATACTCCTTGATTTTATCGAAAGAAACTTGACAGTCATCATTCCATTTAACCACCTGATCTTTCTTCAACAGCTTGAAGATTGGCTCACAGGTAGATGTTAGGTGAAAAATGAACCTAGCAATGTAGTTTATGCATCCCAAGAAACCTCTGACCTCCTTCTCAGTGCGAGGGGCAGGCATTTCTTGTATAGCTTTGAATTTGGTAGGATCAACCTCAATGCCTTTGTTGCTGACTATGAAACCCAAGAGTTTACCGGATCGGACTCCAAAGGTGCACTTTTTAGGGTTCAGTCTGAACTTGTACTCCTCCAACCTGACAAACAGCTTTTGCAAATGGTCGAGGTGTTCTTCTTCCGTCTGTGATCTGGCTATCATGTCGTCTATATAGACTTCAATCTCATGATGGATCATATCATGAAACAAAGCTACCATGGCACGTTGATAGGTTGCCCCGACATTCTTCAGTCTGAATGACATCACTTTATAGTAGGAGGTACCCCACTGTGTAACAAAAGTAGTTTTCTCCATGTCTTCAGGTTCCATTTTGATCTGGTTGTAACTTGAAAATCCGTCCATGAAAGAAAATACCTTGTGTTGACTTGTATTATCAACCAAGATGTCAATGTGCGGTAGTGGGAAGTCATCTTTAGGGCTAACCCTATTTAAGTCTCTGTAATCCACACACATTCTCACTTTGTCGTCCTTCTTAGGCACGGGCACAATGTTAGCAACCCATTGTGGATAGGAAGTAACAATAAGAAACCCAACATTGAGTTGCTTCATCACTTCTGCTTTGATATTTTCTGACATGTCGGGCCTCATTCAGAGGACTTTTTGTTTAATTGGTGGACAGTCTTCTCTGGTAGGGAGACGGTGAACCACAATATCTGTATCAAGTCCCGGCATGTCTTCGTAAGACCAGGCGAAGATCTCAACATATTCATTCAACAGCTGAACTAAGCGCTCTTTGACACTTGGCTCAAGGTTGGCACCCACTATGACTTCTTATTTGTCTTCAACAGTACCCAAGTTGATTGTCTCTAACAACTCCTCATGAGGTAGAATAACCCTTTCTTCCTGTTGTAGAAGTCTAGCCAATTCTCCCGGCACTTCGTAGTCTTCATCACCTTCGTATTCGGCATGGTAGACCAGATCTTCAGAGTCACTGAATGCCATAACAGAATTGTTACCCATGGAATCTGGAATGGAAGGGTACCTGCATTTGTGAGTGTGGGTGTGTGTAAGGGATAGCCACCTTTAAACAAAGTAAAATTTAAAAAGAAAGAAAATGAACACAAAAGTTTATATGTGAAAACGTCCATGATTCATTAAAATGGCATATGAAGATGAAAAATCAAACCCTTACAAATGGACCTATGTACCTCGGGTAAGGCACATAGGTTAAAAGTGTATGAATTGTTTAAGAATTATTACAAACCAACATAAATGTTTGAAAGATAAATTACTGATTTATGAAAGTAATGGGAACAAAGTCTTTTGCCTCCCAGTTGTTCAGTCCTCCGTCAACAGTAGGGAAAATCCAGTCTTCCAGGTTGCTATCCTCTTCACTATCCTCCAAGGCATTGACTTCATGATGGGTGATCTTCACTGGTGGCCCTCCAGCCTGGGAGCGGCGTACAGCCTTTTGAGCAGAAGCAGGGAAACCCAAGCCGAATTTATCTAATTTAAAAGGAAAGTCTGGTAGCTGACCCCAAATTATGCTTCCTCCTACTTCAATCACAGCCTTTGCATCTTTGAGGGATGACATCTGAGGCACAGGTTTGGTAATCATGGGTACAGGAGACACTATCTTGGTTGCCGCAATCTCCTCAGAAACTTCCTCGAAGTGTTGGAAAGGGGTTTCTACGAATTCACCATCCAATTCTACATAGCAGAAAGAATTTAGATGGCTTATCATGTATTCCTCTTCGCCGTGAACAGTTATAATTTTCCCCTGGACAGGGTACTTGAGCATTTGATGCAGAGAAGAAGTAACGGCTCCAGCATTATGAATCCAGGGTCTTCCCAACAAGCAAGAATAGGAAGAACGGATGTCCATCACATAGAATGTGGAGTTGAAGATTTCAGTTCCCACTTTAATCGGGATGTCCACCTCCCCGTGGACCATCCTTTTAGAACCATCAAAGGCTCTGACAATGATGTTGCTGGGATTCAGGGTTAGGCCTTCACAGTCTAATCTGTCCAAGGCTTTCTTCGGCAAGACATTTAAAGACGACCCTGTATCAACCAAAACATGAGCTAGAGTAGTCCCTCTGCATTCCACCGAGACATGCAGAGCGTCATTATGCTTTCTCCATTTAGATGTTAAATTGGCATCGGAGAATCCTAGATCATTGTCAACTTTTAGGCTAGCTACACATTCCTGGAACTGATCCACAGAGGTTTCCTGGGGCACATGGGTTGTCTTCAAGAATCTGATCAAAGCTTTGGCATGAGCTTCGGAACAAAGCAACAGGGCCAACATAGAAATCTTTGAGGGGGTTTGCCCTAGTTTCTCCACAACATCATAATCGCTTTTCTTGATTATTTTCAAAATCTCTTCCATTTCGTTTTGAGAAGTATCAGGGATGACCAATGGCTGAGCCCTCGTCCTGACAGGCGCTTCTTGGATCCCTTTCCCTCTATCATCAGCAACAACAGAGGGGACAACCACAGGAGTCACAACTTCTTCAATAACTGGAGTTCTCGCAAATATGTTGACCAGCACAGGGGTAACCTTAGGAGCATTTAAGGGTCCGAAGATTGCCCTTGGGGGAGAAATCTCCAGAGAGAAAATTCTTCCGCTGCAGGTGATTTTACTCGTTCCAGCAATATTTCCAATGTCGGAAGTCTCTTCATCGGAACTTTCTTCAACTGATTCAATCTGTTTAATACCGTGGTAGAAGATCTCTACCCCATAGTTCCACGGTATTGATTTGTTGGACTTGTACGGGATAGGCCCCGACATAGTTATCTTCAAAGGTATAATCTTCGGATCGGATGTAATCTTAACAGGTATTTTGGAGACCTTGGAAAGATTGGCGGATATGGTAATTATTGAAATATCATTGATAGGAGTCGGTGTAACAGGAGTCTTCTCAAAAAGGATTTCTTGATTATCCATTAGGCGTTTGATGTCTAACTTCAACAACGGACAGTCGGATGGTAAGGATGAACAAAGGCAACAATCTTCTTCACAACCTGGGAAAATCCCAGCCTTCAACAAATTTAACTTGATTATCGGTAGCGGAGTTATCAAATCATCAACAGTAGCAACAAAAATATCCTCTTCAACAGCATGGGCATTATGGCCATGCTTTGGCATTGGAGCAGAGATCACATTCGACTTTTCAGGGGCGTCGAATTCAACCTCTTTAGCATCTATTAAATCCTGAATTTTATTTTTGAGGGCCCAACAATTGTTGGTGTCGTGCCCCAGGCTGTCTGAATCATAAGCACACTTGGCGTTGGGATGGTAGTGTGGTGATGAAGTGTTCGGATTCTTCGGGGCCTCTCTCAAACTGGCAAGGTTTAACTTCAAGAGATGGGGTAGAATCTGAGTGGGAGTCATGTTTATCCGGGTGTATTGTCGTGCAGGCCTTTCCACCCGTGCTTGGTTGGTTCTGGGTTGATTGTTTCTGGGTTGATCAGCTGCAGACTTCTGAATCATTATGGCCCCCACCGCTGGCTGGCGCTCAACTCTTCCTTGACCTCTTTGGGAGTAGACAGCTGAGACTTCTTTCTTTGCTGGAAAAGGATTTTTGACGGCAGCGGAAGCAGATGCATCTTTTTGAATTTTACCGCTCTTGATTCCGGCTTCAACTCTTTCACCAGTCAGAATTAACTCGGTGAACCCCGCAGACGAACTTCCAATCAGGTGATTGAAAAAGGGGTCCGACAGTGTACCCAAGAACATATCTACAAGCTCTCTCTCAGATAGAGGTGGTTGTACTCGTCCCGCCAAGTCTCTCCATTTCTGGGCATACTCCTTAAAGCCTTCATTTGAGACCATACCCATACTCTGTAATTGAGTACGGGTTGGTGCTAAGTCCGCATTATACTGATACTGCTTGTAGAAAGAAGCAGCCAAATCCTCCCAATTGTGCACATCAGACCTCTCTAGCTAGTAGAACCAATCTAATTGCGTCCCCGACAAACTGTCCTGGAAAAAATGTACCCACAGGTCTTTGTCAGAAGAATATGGTTGAATTTTTCTAACGTATGACCGTAGGTGCATCTTTGGGCAAGACAAACCATCGTATTTAGCAAACAGAGGTACTTTAAACTTCGGGGGAATGACAATTCCAGAAACCAACCCTAATTCTTTGAAATCCAGCCCAGACACTCTCTGCACTTCCATAGCTGCCAGACGTTCTTCCAGATTCTTGTATTTTTCATCTGCAGGAGGATACTACTGTTCAGAATAGTCTTCATCCTCCTCCTCTTCAGCCTCAAATTCAGATGGTATTGCAGCTCCCTTTCCTTTTCCTACCCCTTCATCAGATGTTGAGGGGAAATCCAGGACCCTTCTAGCTTAACCTTCAAATCTTCTACCCAAAGTAGCCACACCAACTCTCTTCTTTTTCTTTTTCTCTTTTTCCTTCTCTAACAGAGCTTTAAGATCTTCCTGACCCTTTGCCAAGGTCATGAGTAGTTGTTGGAACTGTGAATTCTGCGCTTGCAAATCTTTGACCGTCTGCTCAATATCCATCTTGCTGAAATAAACAGCAGAGAGATAAGGAAACCTGGTGTGAAGACCTGTTTATGCATATGATGAATGATATGTATTCATGTAATGCATTCAAGGATTCAGAAATTCAAATTTGTTTTAAACAAAAAAGAACACACGTCATATTAATAAGATAGAATTGTTAGTACATAAATGCCCCATGGGAAAAATAATACAAAATTCTAAGGTAAAAAGACGTTGCGCATCCTCTTTGGTGCAATAGAGGTGTTGAGAGTCTGATCTTCGTGAAGTTGACGAGTAAGTTCCAAAACCTTTTTCTCACTGGCGTAGAATTGGGCTTCAAACGTATCGCGTTCTCCCTTGAGTTGTATCCAACTCCTTTGTAAATCTTCTAGTGATGTTGGCATGTCAGGATGTAGGAGGGTGTATGGAACCTCTCCTTCCATAACAGGCTCTTTGATCACAGGGAGAATGTAGGGGTAAGGCATCATAAGACTTTGGGCGCGGGTTCGTACCCACTTGAGGTAAGGCTCAAGGGGGATGGAATTCTTGTGTCCCAAGGTCTTACTGTCTACCTTGTTGGGCATCCTCCAAGCTCGAATAAACCTTTGTCGAAGTCCTTGAGCGTCGTTGTCGAAGTCAAAAACCAAGTCTGGAATCAGCATGTCATGTGGGCCATCCCTTCGGGCATACCCAAACTGTCTCAGAGCTAAGCAGGGGTTGTAGGTGATGCCTCCCCTAATGCCTAGTAGAGGGACATTAGGGAATTCCCCACAACGATCAATAATGATAACATTTTCTCTGGACCGAGAACACCAATGAACATCTGAATATGTAAGAGTCATCAGTCGTTGTGACCACCTCAACCCTTGCTCATTCTTCAAGACTGATTGGGGAAGGTGAGAAATAAACCACCTTGTTAGAAGAGGAGTGCAGCACATGAGAACACCTTTGTTCCTCATTGTTCGAGTGTGAAATGAGTGGAGGATATCCCCAAGTAAAGTAGGCACCAGATTCCGAGATATGAAAATCTTGACAGCATTCATATCTATAAGCTGATCAGGGTTTGGGAACAAGACCAACCCATAGATAAGAAGTGCTACAATCTCCTCAAAAGCTTGCAGATCTAGAGAATTCCAGCATTTTTGAGCTTTCTCAAATAGGAACTTTGCCAAGAAACCCTTGACACCACTTCTGGTTTCCCAATGACCTATGACATCAGATGGTTGCAAGTGTAGGGCTCGAGCAACATCTTCAGGCTTTGGATCTCTTTCCGTACTGTTGTAGGGTAGTTGATGGAGAATAGGAATACTCAGGAGTTGAGAAAATTCCTCCAAAGTAGGAACTAACTCGTAATCAAGAAATGTGAAGCAGTGGTGTAGGGGGTCAAAGAACTGGAAGAGAACTTTCACCATGTCTTCCTCTGTGTTGGAGTTGACCAAGTTGAGAAGTCGACCATGTATTTCAGTGAATGGAGAATTTTATGGAATCTTGGAAGTAAGCTCCTTGAGTTGAGGAGGGATTCTCACAAGGTTGACCTGAATAGTTTTCCTGCGAAGTGATTCCATAACCTACAAAATAGGAACAAAGATGAAAATCCAAAAATCCATGAAATGGTTAGTGGATGCAAATGATGCTTCATGATGCTCATGATGTTACGCACAAGTATATATGTACACACAAATCACACAAGCTCCTAGTTTCAGGCTTGCATGGGGTTTCATAGGTAAGTACCCTCTTGAAGTTTAGTTGGCTCAACCTGTCCTATAAATAGTAACCGGGTTCTAAGGAGCTCAATATCACTGGATTATTTTCTGTGTTCATTGTTTCAGTTTAGCCACTTTACTGGCGACCGAAATATTCCAAGAAAACAACCCTCAATGAGTGTAGTATCGAGTATCTACCAACTTCGGACTGCACCAAAGCCGGTCATCTAACTATCCCTAAAAAGGCCAAGATGGTCAAGTAAAGGTTCTAAAATTCCATTAGTGCTTCATGATATCACTCAGCGGCCCCGTATTCTCTTTGATTGACTCAAAGGCTACCGGTACCCACAAATATGTCGCACTAATATAGCTATTGCTTCAACCATGTCGGTATACCCCGCACAACTTCCACAACGTATTGCTATTTACCTATAATGTTTCCCAAATTCGGGTAGAGGATTCAAACCCAAACAATAGAACCAAATGTAAAGCAATCAAAGCAAACTAGATAAGCATGTAAAGGTGATATAAACCCTAAGGTAACCCCACTTTTAGATTTCTCCCCAGTAGAGTCGCCAGTTCTGTGATACGGTGGGAAAACTGACTTGAGGTTTTGCATTTGTGTTCGCAAATGTTTCGGTTTAGCAAGAGTCGCCACCAACTTTTTATTTTATCCAAAGGAAAGATCAAAAAGCACAGGAAAGACCAATGAGATGTTTTCTTGGGTTCGGGGGGTAGATTATGAAAAGGGAAGGTGCTAGCACCCTTTTCATCCATGGTTTTCCATGGGCTCTTAGTTACTTATTTAGATCACTTGCTTTTGCTTTTCAATTGTTTGAAATGGTGCTTTTGTGTGTGGTTTTTGAAAGTATTTTGAAAAGAGGCCTTTGTTTTAGGCAACCTTTGTAATGATTCTTGTTTGAATATATACAAAGGTGTTTGTCTTTTGAAAAATGTTTCAATGTTTGAAAATTTGTTTTGGGAAATTGTTTTGAAATTGTGTATGTGTTTGTTTGAAAATAGCAAGGATGTTTGCAATTTGATCAAGTAACTAGGCGTTGTCTACCATACTCAAAGATCTTTCCTACACATTTTTAACCCTTTTACATTGTTGTTTTACCATTGTATTTGGTAAACAACCTTATGTTTGGATGTTAAAATGGGACGGGCGTGGGTCATCGTACGACCATGATAACAATATTGCCAAGTATCTTAGTAAGTTTTTGAGGGACTAGATCATTTTTGTATAGGCAACCAAGATAGCGTCATCGAGGGACTATGATCTTTTTGTTTGATTGGTTTTTCCAAGATACCTAGCATGCATACCATGGCCATGTTTTAAGGCAACATAGTGGGTGAAACCCTAGAGATGCTTGTGTGCATTGTGTTGTCATTTTCATGCATTTTTGTCTTGTGTTTAGTCATACTATTTGTTTTGATTTTTGGTTATCATACAAACCCTAATTTACTAAGCATGCATATAAAAGCAATAAAATGCGAAAAGTAAATCTAAGACTATTACAACATTAATATGGGGAGGGGGATACAAGTTTGAATAGGGGGATATTGCATAAAATAAAACCCTAAAAACTATTATTACAACCAAATTGAAATATTGCACAAATAAATAAATAGACAAATATTTAAATGTACAAATAAATATAAATATGCAAAGGATGTTTTTGTTATTATTTTTATGTATGTAAAAATGAAATTATTTAATGTCTTAAAAAGGAAAATAATATGATTATTTTTGGAAAGGGTGGAAACCCTAGTTTTTATTTTAAGAAAATATATTCTATATTATTTATTTATGTACAAGAAAATAAATAAAAACTATATATACAAAAGTGTTAAAAAATTAAAATGTGTGAGAAAATATTATTTAAGTGTATAAATAATAAAATAAAAATATATGATATTTTTGTATTATTTACAAATTTTATTTAAGAAAATGAGTTATATTATTATTAATAAACTATTTCTATGTCCAAAAATAATAAAAATAATAAAATAAAATATGAAAAATATAAAAGAATATTTTGGTGATTTTTAATATTTAGAAAAAATAAATAAAAGTCAGAAATGTAAAAGAAATGAAAAAATATATGAAATATAATAAATGGGCCAAGGGGGTGCAGAAATTAAAGAAGGGGGTGCAAATAGCCAGAACAACCAAGCCCAACCCACATTCCAGCTTCATCCCTGACCTTTGAACAAAAATGCGCGCGTATCCTGCTTTAAATCGTATCTCCTGCATACGTGCTCAAAAACAAAATCTTGCAACATGAAAGTTATAGCTCATGATCACACGATTCTAACCCTGTAAAAAAACTTGATCTAACTCTCAAAGACCAGAGAGAATTTCCTTGGCCCTAAATTCTAACCTAGTTTTTTCAGCAAATTCAACATCTAAATTCTCCTAGCTCAGTTAACATAAATGAATTCTATGCATATGTACAGTTCAAGGACATTAAGGGCTACATTTTTGCTTCACAAACATAAGCCTAATGATTCCTAAATAAGGAGATAGAAGTTTTTGAAATACCTGTTTCAGCCAAGTTTGGATATGGCAATGTAGGAGTTTTGGATGAGGCCTGAAGGTCGTGTTAGCTTTCCTGAAGTTCACTCAACCTTCCCCAATGCTTGGCTTGCTTTGAACTTGCCTGAATGTGCTTGTAGAACTCAACCTGCAAAGCTTCAAAGTAAAAATGGTGAAGTGTGAAAATGGAGTTACAGTGGCTGGACATGGACTTGGATAGCTTAGGTGTATTGTTTAGAATGTGTTTGAAGTGGTTTGGGACAAAACGCACGAGGCAATGTGAAGATGGCTTGAGTTCTGCAGGGCTTGCCCTCTTTTGGGCAGAAATGGGGTGTTTTGTGTATTTGGGTGTTTGAGAGGCTTGGCTATCGTGCTTTGGCTTTGTTACAATATGTTGAAGTTGTTTGAAATGTTTACAAAGCTTGGTTTTATCAGATACCAAAGTTGTGGAGTTTTTGCAAGGTTTCTTGTTTTTGAAGCAAAAGGTGAGAAGTGACAATGCCAAGGTTTTACAAGCTAGCACAAAGCCTATTGAGAGTTGGTACACCTTTCCTGATATTAGTGAACTTTGTTTGCAGAAAAAGGCTTGGTCCATGGCTCAAGATAAGCAATTTGACATAAAGCATGCTTTATCAAAGTGGCAATGTTATCTTTTTGCCAAAAATGGATTAATTCAATGTGTAATGTTCTAAAGCTCAAAACAAAGCCTCTAACCAATGTATTTTCATTTAATTTTTGAGTCTAGAATATATTAGAACCTGTAAACCAAGTACAAGCATGCTTTGGACAGAATCGCAACTTGTATCAATGTGCAAAATGCCTTGGCCAAAAGTGATAATTTGCCATTTTCAAACTTTCGATTCTCCCTAACCACAAATGATCTTGGAGAGTTCTTGGACATTTTGGAAAGCTTGTAAAATTCTCTACAATCCATATTTGAAATTCATTTTGAGATTACACTTGGAACTATGTGAAAAGTTTCCATGAATATAGGTCAAAATCCTGCCTAAACTAGGGCAAAATTTCACTAAGTTAAAAGTTTCATGGACCCTTATTCACAAAATCATAACTTGAGATCCAAGAATCTTTTGGGAAAACTTTGTGAATAAAAGTTGTATATTTTGTGGAGGAATACAACTTTCATGTTGGAAGTTTTCTTTGAATCCAATTGCATCATGGTGAAAAAGTTGGGCAAAGTTAGGAAAAAATAAGAAATTTTCATAACTTAGAAAAATTCTAAGTTATGAAAATTTTCCATTTTAAACCCTAATTTTGAAAATTAAGTTTCTTGGTGAACAAGTTTCATGTTTTGACACATCTTGATGAAAAATGACCCTTGGCACTTGATTTTGACCAAAAAGTCAAAGTTTGACTTTTCAGTGTAGAGTTGATTTTTGATCAGTTGATTGGAAAATTCATCTGTCAATCCAATGCAACTGAGATCTTTTGAACCTTGTGATTAGGTCAATATGATACCATTGAGTCCTTGAATCCATGCTTGGACCCAATTTGCCATTGGCTAGGTTAAAAATCAGAAATTGCCCTTCTGCAGTCAAAACCCTAAAAATGACCATTTTGCCCTTTTGATGATCTGATCAAATTTCTTGAGAAGTTGTGGTCCAAACTTGATCAAATGGTTCATATGAGTCTATAATGTTGATGTGGATAAAAAATTATGAGGTTTGACTGTAAATTGGCCACAATTGACTTTTTCCCTAATACAGTTGATTTTTAGGTCAATTGTCCAATTGACTGGGCAAAAATTTCATTCAAAGCTTGAAACTTGGTATAGGTAATATTAGAGGTCCAACATGAAGTATGAAAGTCACATGAGGCATTAGAAATCCAAAATTCCTTGTGCAAACTCAAACCCTAATTTCAGGTCATTAGTGCAAGGAGATGTCTTGAGCTGAGCAAACCCTAATCTAGTCTGGAATCCAAAGAGTCTTGTAGGGAAAAACTTGATAAAATGAGAGGGAAAATTTTGGGGTACAACACATTGTCTTTATTTCGTTTACCCTTTTCAGATTTAGTTTTGCTTTGAGACGCCATTGATGCAGATAAGAAAGATTTTGTTGAGAAAGTTTTGCTGAAGTTTTGAGAAAGAAGAAGCTTGAAAGTTGAATAAGATTAAAGAGAAAAAGGAAAAAGAGATTAAAAATTACTTATATGGAAGAAAGTAATCATTTTGATGAAATAGAAAATTAAAATTCTCAGGTTAGTGGGGCACGTGTAGCATGATCCTGCATGCTGATGGACAGTTTTGTGAGTTCCAAGACAAGAACTAGTCATTGTAGCTAATGATGGAATTTATAGATACCCATGCTGTGATTTGACATTTTAAGATTAAAGATCATCATGAGGATGACGTTAGAGTAGTTGAAAGATTGACAGCATATTCAGGGAGTAGAAATTTTGAAGAGGTCACAAAAAATATGCATTTCTTGTTTCGAAATGAATATTTCTTGGGGGCAATTTGTTAGCTGGAAATTTCGACTAAGGGTTTTTAAGTTAAACTCGAATATGCTTCAGAATATTCCACTACTTTATTTATGTGAAGCTATAAAGGTTGATATTCGAATTGAGTAAAATTCTTTGGAAAGGTTTACCAATTCGAATTATTAAATAAAGATTGTTATTCGAAATATGGATAAGGTTTCAAACATTTTTCGACCGTCTTCAGAGATTGGCGCTCAAGATAAGAAGGAGATTTGAATTCAAATATTTTGATCTTATCCGAAAGTACGCGTGGAAGGCTCTGAGTTCGTTGAAGACATGCAAACATAAACGTGGCATTAATTCGTGTAGAAGACCGTTAGGGTCGAAGTAGTATAAATAGTGGCATTAGTATTTCGATTAGTGTGTGTGAACATCTTTGTACAAATTACTCAAAAATTACTCAAAGTACCAAGTGTCAAAGAGAAACGAGTTTATTGAGGATGTACGTATGATACACCCATTTAATATAAGTGCATTTACTTTTGCAGAATTTCCAATAACCTTTACTTAATTATTTCACCATTTCAAGTTTAGAAGTAATTTTACATTCACTTCACATGCATTTTAATTCGACATTTGAAGCCCTTTGTCTTCATATACAAAACATGTTAAAACACAGTAATCAAGTTAAAGGATTAATAAAGATACTTGTATCCTGAGATCAATCTGATCGATCTTGCAAGTAACTGGATTTGTGAAAGGATTTAGAAGATCAGCGGTCTGTTTACCAAAATTTGAGGGTAAACAGAAAGCCTTCGACAAGAAAGTTTGTCCTTGCGTATTCAAAGAAGGAGATCTAATGCAAAATAAGATCATGTTGCCTCGTCTTGATTCACTTGGAAAATGGACACCCAACTACGAGGGTCCATTTGTGATAAAAACGATATTCTCCGGTGGTGGTCTTATCCTCACAATAACGGATGGGGAAGAATTACCACATCCAGCAAATACAGACGCAGTAAAAAAATACTATGTATAAGAAAGCTCGCTAAGGTCGATCCTTAAAAAGGCGACTTAGGAAAAAAGAAGCGTCACGGTGGATTGAAAACCCTAAGAGGGTGATCCAGGCAAAAATTAGGAACATACACAAAAAATTATCCCGGTGGATTGAAAACCCGAAAGGGCGATCCAGGCAAAAATTAGGGATTTCATTCAAAGAAATAAAGAACAAAAAGATTGTGATCTAAGAACCACGACTATGAACCCCGAAGGAAGGGATTGGTCTAAATCATCCGACTCAAAAGCAAAAAAGATTGAAGCTATCAAGAGAATATTGGGAAAATAGCACTAGCAATCATCATTTTCATTGCTATTTATAGCTTTTACTAAAACTTTATGTAATTACCTCTTTCTAGGGATTGCATCTTGTACACTTGCCTGTTCAAAGGCATATTTATCAATAAAAATATTGAAGTCTTCTTCAAATATTTCAATTGCGTTTATTTCTTTTTTAGACTTGTTTGCAAAGTACTACAATTATTTTTTTATGAATATTGTTTGAAATCATGTTGGTGAATTAACATACCAATAAAAACATTTGATAAAACATCGAAAAGCATTTTGGTTAGAAAAACATCGAAGGAAAATCCACGTCTGCATCCACATCCACGCCTATCTCAATGCCCATGCCTATATTCACGACAATGTCAATATCCACGCCATTGTCCAAGTCTACGTCTATACCTACGCTTGCACCCATGATACAGACATCGAGATCTTGTTGACATTATTCACCAAATTTTAATCAACTTGGAGATACAATAATTGGCAACATATAATGTTGGGGAGTTGGTGACTACGAGGACCCAATGGTTTAACAAAAGATATCTGTCAAAAGCATACACATACATTTGAGGGCATGCACATACTTGAGCCATGCACCTACAAACATTTGGGGCATAAGCATATAAGCATTCTTGTACATACACATATAAACGTTTAGGGCATACATCACACTTGGATAACACCTCATTTTACAGAATTATTCATACATGGCATCTTGTAAAGCTACTCTTGTTAAGATTACAAATTCTCTTGGGGTTCATTTTTAGCAGGCTTGTCTGTGCGAACTATTAGTTCAAACTTTAAAGCAATTTGGGGTTTATTTTTCTTCACATTGATGGTTATGGTTGAGACGACACGACCAACGTCATCGTGAGTTCAGGGTATTTTTCTTCATTTTAATAGTTATGATTGAGACGACACGACCAACATCATCATGGGTTTGGGTTTTTTTCTTCATGTTGATGGTTATGGTTGAGACGGAACGACCAACATCATCGTGAATGTGGGGTTTATTTTCTTCATGTTGATAATTATGGTTGAGATGACACGACCAATATCATCATGAATTTGGGGTTCATTTTCTTCATGTTGATATTTATGGTTGAAACGATGCGACCAATATCATCATGAATTGGGGCTTATTTTCTTCATATTGATAGTTATGGTTGAAACGACACAACTGACTTCATTGTGAATTTGGGGTTTATTTTATTCATGTTGATAATTATGGTTGAGACGACACGACCAATATCATCATGAGTCAGGGGTATTTTTTTTTACGTTGATGGTTACCATTGAGACGACATGACCAACATCATCATGAGTTTGGGTTATTTTCTTCATGTTGATGGTTATGGTTGAGATGATACAACTGACCTCATCAGTGAATTTTGGGTTCCATCACTTCAAATCTAGCATATTTTGTTCGGTTATCGAATCTTGGTTGAGGGCTGACACAACCAACATCGTCATTCCAAGTTCCAAATATCCGGTTTCAAGTTTTTTCAATTATCTATCCCTTAGGTTGCGATAGATATGCGAATCTTCAAGGTTATATTATTCATCCCCTCGGTTGCGATGGATAATATAAGCCCACCCCTGTTGTCTTTTATCCCCTAGATTGTGATAAATGCACATATTCATCCTCGTACTGTTTACTCCCTAGGTTGTAGTAAACATAACAAATTTGTGTAATCCATTGCATCAGTCTCCACACAGCAATGTGTTATCAAACTTTGTTTTATTCGTCCCCTATGTTGCGATGAATATACAAAATTTGCGTCCCAAACTTACTATATTAGTATCCTAGCATTAGTAGGTCAACTTTTCAAAACTTGTATCATTTACCTCCTCGGTTATGGTAAATAAGCAAATTCTGCAATCCTTAGATACTTACGAGTTATTTGCGTTGTCGTATCTAAATTCTATCGAAACTTTGATTCAAACATCGGTAGGATGATACATCATCATTTGTGCCTATTTTTCCTACTCATGGGAACGCTGCACAATGTGTCCTTATAATATTTTGGGCAAATGCAGGGATTTCCCAATATTTAATAAACTTCCGATCAGAACATGCGAGACATGGGTATTCTCGCACTACTCAATCGAAAGATGATTAAATAGGGACAGCTGACATATCCCAAATTTTCCCTACCCCTAATCTAGGGTTTCTTAAAATAAATCATATTATTTAGTTCTTACTTTTATGGGGGAGCAAAACGTGGAAGAGGGGATGTGACTGTCCCGAAATAAACCATCAATATCTGATGGCTCATTAGGTTTCTAAAAACAGACCCATTTAGTTTTTTTGGAAGGGTGTATGAGAGCAATCAGTCTTTTGCTGAGGCCCGTAACAAATTACTTGTGAAGGCCAAATTAGAAGGACATATGGTCCATTTATGCTTCTTTTTAAAACACTATTAATGTTTTATGAAATCATATTAAGGTGATAGATATGACAGGCCCAAAACAGGCAGGCCGTTTAAGATTTTTTTTGAAAGAAAAGTATTTTTATCATTATTGACATTTCTACTGTTATATTTAATTATTATTAATATTATTTAATTATTATTATTGTTATTTGATTATTATTAATATTAGCATATTATTATTAATATTATTATTTTTGAAATCATTTTTATGTTTGTCAAGGAAAACATGTTTTTTTTTAAAGAGAGAAAAAGGGCCATTATATAACCTATTTTGCTCGGGCCCAGTTTTTGTTCTTTTTTTTCACACCTCAGATAATAGTTTGTTTAGCCCGTTTTGAATTGAAAAGAGCGTAGGTCCCAATTGAGCCAAGAACATGCACTGTAGAAATCTTACGCGCGCATGGAAAGAAAAAAGACATGTTCTTCAACAAATGCAGAGACATAACAGTAATTGCAGAAAAATGAAATCCAGCCAAATCTGAAAATACATTCAAGTACATAAATTTCCATTCAACAATGCTCTTAATATTACAGAACAAATTCAAATTAATTCCTAAATAGAAAAACCTAATTAAACATAGAATTAATTTTACAGACAATAGATTTAACTAATTTCCTAAATTGATAATCCTAAATTGCTATAAATCAAAGAAATTGCAGAAGATAAAAGGGACAAAAAATACAGTAAAGGAAAATACAGTAAGAAGAGAGGAGTACAGTAATGAAGGAGAATAGTAAAAAATATACAAAAATTATGTTTGCAGTGAAACAATTTCATGATCTCTACCCGTTTTGCCGCTGGTTCGTTTGTCGTCATCCTTCCATCTACCAAGCCATCGCTGACACCTGAAAAGACCACAAGGAAGAAGGGTCAGAATTCGTAACCAGAGAAGAGACATCATGATGATAAAGGTATCGAAATCACTCAGATTTTGACTTTTGTTTTTTTTTTAAATCGTTAGAAAATCTGGGGATTAGGTTTGAGTTAGAGAAGGCTTGAGGATCTGTTAGTTGAGTTAAGGATGTGCCACCGTGGTTCGAAGCAAAAGGGGTTAGGGATTCGGTTTGCACATTTTGTTCTTTCGATTGATGATGGCTGAGAGCGAGAAGACGCAATGAGAGGGAATGTGAGAGGAAGGTTGGTGCGGATACTGAACCAAGCCCTTTAGGTTTTTGTTAAATTTTTTCCTTTTGGGCTTTACAGCACCACAAACCAAACCCGCTCTTTCTTCTACATTTTTTTTTCTTGTTGCTTATAATATGTTTGGGCTAGGTCCAATTGCTATTTGCACGCCCTGTTATCTTGTTTCTCTAAATTGCCTTCAAACGACACCCCCTGGCCTTCTGGGCCTGAATTCAAAATCTGAACTCAGGCCCTTCCTAATAGCACCCCCTAGTTTTACTTCTATAAAATAATTTGACCCCCCCCCCCCCCCCACTAATTAATTAATTTATTTTCTTTTCAATTTCATTTTTTTTATTATTTATTTTATTTTGCTATATGTATATATATATATATATATATATATATATATATATATATATATATATATATATATATATATATATATATATATATATATATATATATATATATATATATATATTGATAATTATGATATTATTATTCATTATTATAAGTAATTTAGTATTTTAAAATTCATTTAAAACATAATATTTATTCACATTAAATCACGTCTTTAAATTATTATTAAAAAACATTTCTCAATATATATTTGATTTTAATATTTTATATCAAAATATTGAAACCCGTGATTTGTTAAATTACAATATCCGCAAGCGACACGTGGTCAATATCTGACCACGTGATAAGGGAGCTATATCAGACTCCTCTGCTACGTATAAAAAATATTCAACCAAACACCAAATATTTTTTCGCAAATAAAATTAATTCAAACAATTAACTTTCGAAAAGGAATACGAATATATTTAAGTTAACCGCGTACTTGGATTTAAAAAACTCCGCTATTCATACTCTTAGACTACGTATGCGAGAAATTCAAAATATATTTCGCAATCCATAAAAAATGCTAACCAACTGCGAACTACCAAATAGGACTCTGATTCCTCATAAGAGGATACGTAGGCATACAATTAAAATCATGGCGAGTCCCCCTAACTAAAATTAAAACCCTTTTCCCTTAATTATACTTAAAAACCCTATTTCTTAAAATCGCGCTTCTAAACCTAGTATCCTTGCGAACAAGGTAGAGGAGGGGTGCCTAACACCTTCCCCTCATCTAGAACCGAGTCCAAATCTAGTATCTCTGAACTTTAGGGTTATTCCTTTATACTCCCTTCCTTTAGGATAAAAATTAAGGGTGGCGACTCTGATTTAAAACCATTTGCAACAGATGCGTATTTCGAACATGAGCAATAAAGTGTTGAAGACACGGTTTCAAACGCGCGATTTTGAGCAATTCATCAACAAATAAGGCTCAAAACAAATCTGGTAAAAATTATAAATTTGTTTTATATTTAGTCATTGTTATATAGGAAATTTAATAAGCTTTCTAATGCTTCTGACCATGCGTAAATCATAGTTACGATTCTCAAGTTATGGCAAAATTACAAAGTTGATTTTTTCGGAATAGCAGCGAGTGCATTAAGCGTGCTCTGAAGGCGCTAAGCCTGGCCTGCGAGTTTTTAAAAGTGTATAAATATAATTCTAAAAATATTTTTAGGGTTATGCTTTGGGGTTTTTGTTCCCAAAGTCATCACCTTCTTTTATCTTAGGTTAGAGCTTAGAAAACTTGTGGCTTCTAATCTGATGATTCATGGTTGGGAGCTTGATTGATCGTGTCTGACACCGTAGAAGATTGGGTTTTCTCGTCTTTTCTTATCTTTTCAACCCTCTAGTGTTGGGTTTTGTTTGTAAGTATGCTTTGTTTTATATGTATATTGATTAGTCATGGTGTTGTATGATTCTTTTTTTACAAATCATTCTTAGTGATTACTTGCTTTATTTGGATTTGAGTTACTATAGACATATACTCCTTAGATTCGAATTTAGGATGAACACCTATTGGATTTTAACTCTAGATATATATTAAGGCTTAATAATCATGTGGGTATCGACTCTTAATGCCTCTGTGTTGTTTTAGTTGCGCGAGACATCGTCGACGAAGAGCAAAACAGTTGTTTTCTCACTTTGCGTTAGACATTACCTCTGTGTGAGTGGTACATGATGATATTGATGAGTGATTAAGGTTGAGTGTGACTGAATAATTAGTTTAAGTATTTAACGGGTATGTTAAATTAAATCCCGAGAGTTTTCTCCTTTTCGAAGAATGAAATTCTTTGATGTTCATAACTTTTAGTTCCGACATTTACCACTTCAAACCCAATTCAACCCCAAACTCATAAACGCGAGAAATTGTCGAACGAAAATTTAGTAGAACTAATCCCTGTCGAGACGATATGATAAAACCTATAAAAATACATACTTTTGCTTGTCACTTTACTGCTTCAGCAAGTTACTAAATGATTTTCGTTGTTTTTAGAAGACTAGCGTTTGTTTACCATTTTTCGTGGTAAACAGTAGCCTACTAAACATAAGTCTATGCTGACTAATTTGATCAAGAATGTTATATCCATTTATTTTTATTTCTTTCATAGTGATGTATGTGAAGTTGGGAGAAATTCCAATTTGTTTCAAGTTTTAAATTGATTAGCTTTTAATTATGCATACAACAAGTATATATAAGTTATCATACAACTGGGGAACTTTGACAACTTACAGTTAGCTTACAACAAAAGTAAGTTAATTATTTCACAAACAAATAACTAATTAACTACCTAACTAATTGTATAATTCTAACAAGATCTTTATAGTTAGGTATTGTGCTTCAATTGTCTCCTCTTTTCAAGGGGAATGGTATTTTTGTTTTGATCTATTTCCTCTTAATTGAAAGATGTGTCTCTTCTTGGGTCCAAATAGGATGATCATTTTAATTAGGTTGTTGATGTTATTCTTAAGAGAGTAGGGTCAAGTCTCAAGACATCCTTTTGGAAGGACCATTGGTTAGGAACCATACCTCAAAAAGTTCAAATTAGGTTAAATGGTGGGAGAGATCGGTAGGGTGGAGAATGAGAACCTAGTTTTGGATCTCATGTGGAGGACATCCTTCTTTCTTAAAGAGCTACATGTGTAATACAATCTTCTCTTAATGATATGAGATGTCATTCTATCTCTCTAGAGAATGACAAGTGAATTTGGAAGCATACAAGATAGAGTTTTTTCTCTGTTGCCTCTGCCTACCATGTTCAATTTGTTGGTTCCCTCCCCCTTATATGGGATAGTTGGGCTCCTTCCAAAGTGGCATTTTTTTCTTGGCCTCTTTTATTGTATAGATTATCTTCAAGAGAGAACCTATTTAAAAGGGGGGAGGGCATAATTACTGATCCTAGTGGGATCTCTTGTCCTTTATGTGGAGATTCTATTGAGTTGATTTCTCATCTTCTTATCACTTGTGAATTAGTTTTGTCCATGTTGCATAGAATCTTCCAATGATTGGGTTGACAAAGGACTCTTCCTAATGGTCATATCATTATTTTTTAGTATTTCATTTCCTTGGGTGGTATTGACAAATCTAGGGATGATTTTGTTATGATTTGATACGTTATAGTCTGAATCATTTGAGAAACTTATAATGTCATTTTTAATGATGTTATAAAAATTGCGAAAAAGGTGGATGAGAAGAGTATTTTTGGTTTGAAAATAATTTTTAGATAGGTTAAGGATGAATTCATAAACGTATTTTGATTGGTTTCAGAACCTTATCCCCAATCTTATCCAATAACATACGAAATATTTACCTTAATTCTGAAATAGGTTTTAATATTTAGTTTTTGTTTTTTCTTTATAGAGTCTGATTTATTGAATGTGATTCTGACGATTTGAGCTCTAATCTAAATTCTATTACATGAATCTTTAGTTGTAGGTGGTTTTCCTTTGCTTTTAATTTTGATTTGTTGGTTTTATTGTTTTTGGCGTCTTTTTTTGTAATTTTTTAACTTTAAATTTTTATTTGTATTATTGATAACCTTCTTAATATTATTGTAATTTGAAATTATTTATTTTGAACCTTTGTTATTCATATATTATTTTGCTATTAAAAGAAAAATCCTAACAAAAGTCATGTAATAAAAAGTCGAGCATATGTTAATTGTAGCTTAAATAAAATAGTGAAACGAGTGTAGACAATGATTTGAAATTTCCATATTTTTATTATTCCATCTTCTAGATACCTAGACTAGTCACACACATTTTCTAGATTCCGATTTTTTATAGAATTGGTTTTTGAATAACCATGTATTAAAAAAAATCGCAAAAAACCACGTTTCGAAAAAAATTACGCAAATAACCATGTTTCAGATGACTCCCCAAAGGAGGAGCCATCTCACTTGGCGCCTACACCCATTATTTAAGGGGAAGCGCCATCTCACTTGGCGCCTAGGTGCTTAGGGCTTGCCCTAAGCCAAGTGAGATGGCGCCTTAGTGCATTTCTAGAGCAAGTTTCGCGTTTTTTTCCCAATCTGGTGCGTTGCATATTCGATACAGGATCAACAAAATTGACATTTTATTAAAAAAATGATTACACCCATAAGTATTACATAAAAAAATAGATAAATCAGTGGTCCCCCAGAACCCGGTAATAACCCCCGGTTTCGCATCCCTGTCCTCGCCTTTCCCGTGCTGGGTGTCGTCGCGTTTCCTGCTGTGGCAGGGTCGATGGCCCAGCAAAGTCAATGCGTTCCAGATCCTTGAAATCAGTCAGATCTCCATATCTAGAAGATCTGCTTTGGTACAGTCAGTTACCCATACCCTCAAAGTTTGGTCGTGTTGGCGGTGGGTGGGGTTCCATGGTGGGTCTGTAGCATTGATCGTCTGAGTACGGGGGGTAGAAAGGAAATGGATCTTGGGGTGTTTGGTATTGAGGATGTTGGGTGGTTTGGTGATACTGTGGTTGATGGTAAGTTGGGTTGGTTGGTTCATAATCTTCCAACATTCCCAGATCAGGGCTAAGGCTGGATATTGAGGGGCCCATATTGGGATATACAGAAGACTGAAATTGTGTGTGGGGTATGCGGGTGTGTTGGTATTGTGATTGGAATTGCGGTTGGGTGTGAGGCATATGTGGGTATTGGTACTGAGGTGGTGATTGTGGTTGGTTGTGGGGAATTTGGGTGTAATTGTGTTATGGTGGGGACTGTGGTTGGGTGTTTGTGATTTTGTTTCGTCTGGGCGGTTGGTGGGAGGTTGATGTGTGTTGGGTTTGTTATTGGGGAAACGAGGGTTGTGCCCATTGTGTTCGTGGGTCAACCAAATACCTTGGATGAGACACGTGCATTTCAGGGTTACTAACCGACTTGTACCAAGATAAATACTGATCTGTGTGTCGCATATTACCATGTTTGAGGAAAACCAGGAATTGCAAGACATGTCGGTGACGCCTCTGCCACATCTTACACCATTCTGGAGAAAAGTATTTCCAGTTGGTAAGACCCCACTGGGCGTCGACCCTTTTGAGATGCCACGGGGACAAACAAGTTGGATCACTTGGTATCTCTTGATGCATTCCGAACTGCATCTTCACACGGTCGCTGTGGTGTATCTCGACAACATTGAACCGTATGATTGTAGTCTTGGAACTCCAAATTGCTGCATCCTCGGGGTTTGGTTCATGGCCCAAACCCAAATATGGTCTCCAGACAAACTGCACAAAAAGTTAAATCAGGTTAATGAAAACGTAATATATAAATAATTTAAATGAATAAAAGTTGAAAGGTACGACGTACATCATCCGGGCCTAGGTGATCCAACAGATTGTGGTATAGTGCGACATTGAATCTTGGATTCTTGCCGTAATCCATACCCCTCACGCAATACCTAAAGGAAATGAAAAACAATTTATTTTTAGCATATATTTGGTGAAGAGATGAATAGTAATAAATGATATAACTTGATGACTTACTTTGTTGCGTACGGGAAAATGAATGTGTTGTTGTTGATGGGGTTTAAGGACTCCATCCTCCACCAACCCCAGGCTTGAAGTAAAAAAGCGCAGCCATAAAATGTACATTTTTCCTTGACTGCATTTTTGCACAAGGAACTGTATAGGTAGGCTAAAACTGCAGAACCCCAACTATACTTTCTTGTTTTTTCAAAATCTCTAAGTAAATGTAAATACATAAAATTTACGCTATTTCTCGTACTTTCGGGAAATAAAAAGGTTCCAAATAGTATCATTAGATAAGTTCTAGCTTTTATTGCCCTGTCTAGCTCGGAGGAATTTTCGTTTAATTCCAAACTTGCATAATGATTTTTAAGCTCAGTGAGTAGTATACCCTAACCTCTCGCACCACCACCTTCAACCATATCCCTGCCCAACAATTCTTCACACTGAGAATTGGGTTGTTGAACCGACCCGTCAACAGCCTTACCGTCGACAGGGAGACCCAGTAACATGTACACATCCTCTAGCGTGACGGTACATTCACCGATTGGTAGGTGAAATGTATGGGTCTCTGGTCTCCACCTTTCCAACATTGCAAGAATGAACTTTGGATCAATTGTGCAGTTGGAGATCTTTATAACATGCCTGAAACCTGCGTATTCCAGATATGGTACGATAAATGGGTCGGGAGCCAGGTAGTTGTGAGACCGGATTCAGAATCTTTTGGTATCCTGAGTTAATAATGTAAAAGGTGTAAGATTAAGTAAGATGAACAAAGCATTACCTGAAGTATAAAAAATGTATAACTAAAATAGAAACTTACAAATGCGGCAATGTTGTCCCTTGTGCCTCTGTGAGAATCGCCCATTGTGAGAACAACCATTGTTGAAAATGCCTGAGATTATGAAAGACTTAGAAAGTGTAAGAGATTATGAAAGACTTTGTAGCAGAGAGTGAGACGATTGTGGGTGTGAGAGAAGTATGTTATGCTCTGTATTCATAGGAAAAAAAATTTCATAGAGTAAGTGAGGTGGTAACTGGTGCATGCATGCATGATAAGTGTCACTCTTGCAGAGTAGGCGCAGCTAGGTGGCATCCCTTGGAGAAGGCATCTCTGAATGCATGTAACACGATTGGACATTAAGGAAGGCGCCATTGGACTTGGCGAAAGAGTCCAAAAATTAAAGGTGTCGCCATCCCCATTGGCGAATAAGAGGTGTCGTGGTTTCCAGAGTAGGCGCAGGCTAGGTGACAGCCTTGGGGATGCCATGCCTGAATGCATGTAACACTATTGGAGGTGATGGGAGGAGACTTACAAGTAACAATGTAGGTGCAGAGTAGGCGTAGCTAGGTGGCAGCCTTGGAGAAGGCATCTATACATGCATGTAACACGATTGGACATTAAGGGAGGCGCCATTGGACTTGGCGAAAGAGTTCAAAAATTAAAGTTGTCGCCATCCCCATTGGCGAATAAGAGGTGTCATGGGTTGCAGAGTAGGCGCAGGCTAGGTGACAGCCTTGAGGATGCCATGCCTGAATGCATGTAACACAATTGGAGGTGATGGGAGGAGACTTACAAGTAACAGTGTAGGTGCAGAGTAGGCGCAGCTAGGTGGCAGCCTTAGAGAAGGCATCTCTGCATGCATGTAACACGATTGGACATTAAGGGAGGCGCCACTGGACTTGGCGAAAGAGTTCAAAAATTAAAGGTGTCACCATCCCCATTGGCGAATAAGAGGTGTCATGGTTTCTAGAGTAGGTGCAGGCTAGGTGATAGCCTTGGGGATGCCATGCCTGAATGCATGTAACACTATTGGAGGTGATGGGAGGAGACTTACAAGTAACAGTGTAGGTGCAGAGTATGCGCAGCTAGGTGGCAGCTGTGACAGCCCAAATAATTCGATTATTAAATAATTAGAATTTTTAATTATTAATTTAATTGGAAATTTAATTATTGGTATTTTTGGATTATTGGAATTAATTTAATTAATTAAAGGAAAGAAGTATTGGTGGTGTGAAGAGTGATTAGAGGGTGTGAGGGGTAAAATACCCTACTCTTACTAATTACTAATTTAATTATTTTATTGGAATAATAAAATGAGTATTAAAAGGAAAAAGAAGAGAAAGAGAGTTATTTTGGAATATTCATCATACGTGCATTTGAGAAGAGGAAAAAGAAGGAGAAAACTGGAAGCGTCAGAATTCGAAGAACCCATAAGGTAAGGGTTGATTTCGATTAGTTAATTCGTATTATCGGTTTAGATATTCAATAGTATGGATCATAGTATGTTAGGGAATCCCGGTTTGGAATTCTAGGGTTCCGTAGAATTGTCCCTATTGCGTCGAATTGTAGGTTGAAAATCATTAGGGTGTCAGATGATAAAAAGGAATGATGAAATAATGTTGTTTGATGTTATAATGGTGCAAAATGGATTTGTTTTGGTGTTTCTCATGTTGCAATTCGTATGGGTATGTTTGGAATTGGTTTAGAATGAATAAATGCTGTCAAAAGTGCAGAATTTGACTCTGCAGGTCGTGGGAACCGGTTCCCAGTGGGGAGGAACCGGGTTCCACTGTGTGAATTTATAAAAACTGGCAAAAATGCACGTAGGAACCGGTTCCTGTATAGGTAAGAACCGGGTTCCCATACATTTTTCCAGAAGCGTGATTTTTGAACTTCGCAGGAACCGGTTCCTGCATATGTAGGAACCGGGTTCTGCTGTAACTTTTGAAAAATATTAAACTTTGAAAATTCATAACTTTCAAACCGTAAGTCCGTTTTGAGTGCCGTTTTGGACGTTATTTCTTAAATTTAATGCTCTATTTTATAAAATGAAAAGATTTCCTAAAACCTGAAATTATTTTGAAAATGAGTCAAATCCCAGAATAAGTGATTATTGGCTAACGCACATGGGTGTGTATGTAGCAGTGAACCTGTGATGGATGGATGTATTAGTATTGTGTGAATGAAAGGCATGTTTATGTTGCTAATGATGGTGTGCATGATCTTTGAGATATCATGTTTTTGGTTTTGGTTCAGTTATGATAAATTGATGTATTTCATAGACTGATTTGATGTTGCATGCTAGTGATGTGCGTGCATATGCATTGTTTTGGTGAAGTTAATTCCCATTGTGTGGAATTTGACTTGTATTGCCGTTAACCGATACCCGGGTGATGATGGGTGGTTAGGCTGGATTCGTGTCCAGGTGTTTATGGACGAATCGATGGTTGCTGTATCCGGTTGATGATGGATCAGTGTTAGGTGACTTGGTCACGTGTTGGTACCACATGCATTGTGTCTGCATTTGTGTTTGCATGGAATTGTAACATGTTAGGATGTCTTCCAGTGTTACAATTCTTTGGTTGATTATTGATTTGTGCATAATGACTTGTATGATTGGAACTGCGTGTTGAACCTGAATTTATGCTAAAATGGGTGAAATAATATGCTTGTGATATAATGTTGATTGAGAAGATTATAATGCATGTTAATTATGAGAAATCTCACCCTTACTTTAACAATTTCAGATTAAAGTTAGCAGCTCAGGAGTTGGTGAGGATGGCTCTAGAGCTATGTTACTTTAAGTCCGCGTGTCAGTGTCGTGCTCTGATAGGTTATAACAATGGGGAACGTTTAGTTGAGGAATTAGTTATTATTCAATTGTTTCTTTGAATTTCATTGGGAATAATTATGTTTTGGTTATGGTATTTTTCCGCTGTGTAAGACATGGTCTTAAGTTGATTGAATTATTTGAATAATGACCCTCAGTGTAGCATGACTACTGTTTTATTGGAAGTTTTATTTATTTCATAATTGTGACATCCCTTGTTCTGTGTTAACTCTGATGGAATATGTCTTTAATCATTGATATAATTAATATTATTCGGGGTATTTTAGAAGGGGTGTTACAATAGTGGTATCAGAGCATAGTCGGTCTTGTCTTGTGTCGTTATCCCTTTTGTATGCGACTAGTGTAAGATGACACTTTCGATACTTGTGTGCTAATGAGGTTGTTTTGTAATGTTACAGAACAATGGCCGGAAGAGGTAACGGAAGAAACGACGATGCTATTGCTGAAGCATTGGGAATGTAGGCTGGAGTACTCGGAGGGAACCAACAGGGAGCTGTGATTGGTGCTGACCGACAATTGGGGAATGTTCAGAGGAATAATCCTCCGTTGTTCAAGGGTGCACATGATCCCGAAGGTGATCAGAAGTGGTTGAAGGAGATCGAGAGGATCTTCAGAGTAATTGACTGTGCTGAAGGGCTGAAGGTGAGATACGGAACTCACATGTTAGCAGAGGAAGCTGATGACTGGTGGGTTGCTACCAGAACTGAAATGGAAGAAGATGGTATTGCGTTGACATGGGCTGTGTTCATGAGGGCTTTTCTGAGGAGGTACTTTCCTGAGGACATCAGAGGCAAGAAGGAGATTGAGTTTCTGGAACTCAAGCAGGGTAACAAGACTGTCAGTGAGTATGCTTCGAAGTTTACTGAGTTAGCAAAGTATTATGCTCATTATACTAACGATGCAGATGGAGAATTTTCAAATGTATCAAGTTTGAGAATGGTCTTCGTGATGAGATTAAGCAGGGTATTCGGTATCAGCATATCCGAAGATTTCCTGATCTGGTTGACTTTAGTAGGATTTTAGAGGAGGATCTTGCTAGCACTAAGTCGAATGCTCGATGGTATGTTGATAGGAAGGGTAAGCAACAGATGGATCGTGGTAAGGCTTACGATAGAAGTAATCAGAGACCCGGTGGTTGGAAGAAGTTTGGTGGAGGAGATTCTAGTTCTTCCATTAAGTGCTACAAGTATGGTGAGATAGGACATCGTATGGTGGATTGCAAAAGTAATGATAAGAAGTGTTTCAAGTGTGGGAAACTCTGCCATGTGGCCAATGATTGCAGAGTAAGAGTGGTGACTTGTTACAACTGTGGTGAAGAAGGTCATACTCGTCCTCAGTGTACAAAACCCAAGAAGGAGCAAGTTGGTGGTAAAGTGTTTGCATTGTATGGGTCAGAGACTAAGCCAGATGATCGGCTGATTAAAGGTACATGTTTTATTAATGACATACCTTTGATTGCGATTATTGATACTGGAGCTACGCATTCTTTTATTGATTTGGATTGTGCTAAAATATTGAATTTGGAAATTTCTAATATGGATGGAAGTATGGTTATTGATACTCCTGCGTTGGGTTCAGTGACTACTTCGTATGTTTGTAGGAATTGTCCTATTATGATTTTTGGTAGGGGTTTCGGTATGGATTTAGTGTGCCTACCGTTAGAACAACTTGATATCATCCTTGGAATGAACTGGTTGGAATTCAACCAGGTTCATATCAACTGTTTTGCAAAGACGGTTATTTTTCCTGAAGAGGTTGGTGTCGAAGATGTGACTATGTCGGTTAAACAGATGAACCTAGCTGTGAAAGATGGTGCTGTGGTATTTATGTTGTATTCTGCAATAGAAGCGGAGGGAAAAGCAAAGAGTGATGGATTTCCAGTGGTTGAATGAATTTCCAGAGGTGTTTCCGGAAGACGTTAGTGAATTGCCACCTGAGAGGGAGGTAGAATTTACTATAGATTTGATTCCTGGAACTAGTCCGGTGTCGATGGCGCCTTACCGTATGTCGGCATCTGAATTAGCGGAGTTAAAAAAACAGTTGGAGGAGTTACTTAAGAAGAAGTTTATTCGTCCGAGTGTTTCGCCGTGGGGTGCTCCGGTGTTGTTGGTTAAGAAGAAAGAAGGTTCAATGAGATTATGTGTTGATTACAGACAGCTGAATAAAGTTACAATCAAGAATCGGTATCCTTTGCCGAGGATCGATGATTTGATGGATCAACTAGTTGGAGCTTGTGTATTTAGTAAGATTGATCTGAGATCTGGATATCATCAGATTCGTGTGAAGTCGGAAGATATTCAGAAAACTGCATTTAGAACGAGGTATTGACATTACGAGTATTCTGTTATGCCGTTTGGAGTTACTAATGCACCTGGTGTTTTTATGGAGTATATGAACAGGATATTTCATCCGTATCTTGATAAGTTTGTGGTGGTGTTCATTGATGATATTCTAATTTATTCAAAGAGCGATGAAGAGCATGCAGAACATCTCAGAGTTGTGTTGGAATTGTTGAAAGAGAAGAAGCTTTATGCGAAGTTGTCCAAGTGTGAATTCTGGTTAAGTGAAGTAAGTTTTCTTGGCCATGTAATTTCCAAGAATGGAATTTTTGTGGATCCTACGAAGGTAGAAGCAGTATCTCAGTGGGAAGCACCGAAGAATGCTTCTGAGATCCGTAGTTTTCTGGGTCTTGCAGGTTATTACAGGAAGTTTATAGAAGGATTTTCCAAATTAGCGTTACCGTTAACTAAGTTGACCAGGAAGGGTCAGATGTTTGTTTGGGATGTTGAATGTGAGAAAGGATTTCAAGAGTTGAAGAGGAGGTTGACAAGTGCTCCGATCTTGATTTTGCAAAATCCGACTAATTCTTTTGTTATGTATTGTGACGCATCATTAATGGGATTAGGTGGTGTGTTGATGCAAGATAAGCAGGTGGTGGCTTATGCTTCGAGACAATTGAAAGTACATGAAAGGAATTATCTGACTCATGATTTGGAGTTGGCAGCTGTTGTGTTTGTTTTGAAGTTGTGGAGGCATTATTTATATGGTTCTCGGTTTGAGGTGTTCAGTGATCACAAAAGTCTGAGGTATCTCTTTGATCAGAAAGAGTTGAATATGAGGCAGAGGAGATGGTTAGAATTTCTAAAGGACTATGATTTCGGTTTGAATTACCATCCTGGTAAGGCAAACGTTGTTGCGGATGCCTTGAGTAGGAAGTCCTTGCATATGTCGATGTTAATGGTCCGTGAGTTAGATTTGGTTGAGCAGTTCAGAGATTTAAGTTTGGTATGTGAAACTACTCCAAATAGTGTGAAATTGGGTATGTTGAAACTGACTAGTGGTATTCTGGAAGAAATTTGGAATGGACAGAAGTCTGATGTTGGGTTAGTTGATAAATTGACATTGATCAACCAAGGTCAAGGAGGCGAGTTCCGGATTGATGGGAATGGTGTTATGAGATTTGGTAATAGGGTGTGTGTTCCGGATGTTGCAGAGATTAGGAAGAGTATTTTGGAAGAAGGACATCGTAGTGGATTGAGTATTCATCCTTGTGCTACTAAAATGTACCATGATTTGAAGAAGTTGTTTTGGTGGCCGGGAATGAAAAAGGAAATTGCTGAGTTTGTGTATGCTTGTTTGGTTTGTCAGAAGTCGAAGATTGAGCATCAGAAACTGTCAGGATTGATGGAACCGTTGTTTGTTCCGGAATGGAAATGGGATGGAATCTCTATGGATTTTGTGTCTGGTTTGCCAAGGACATCGAAGAATTGTGATTCTATCTGGGTTATTGTTGATCGGTTGACGAAATCTGCTCACTTTATTCCGATAAGAATGGATTATCCGATGGAAAGGTTGGCAGAATTGTATGTTGAGAAGATTGTGAGTTTGCACGGTATTCCTTCTAGTATTGTGTCAGATCGAGATCTGAGGTTTACATCTAAATTCTGGACGGGATTGCAAGAAGCTTTGGGTACTAAGTTGCATTTGAGTTCCGCTTATCATCCACAGACAGGTGCTCAGATGGAGAGAACGATTCAGTCGTTGGAAGATTTGTTAAGAGCTTGTGTGTTGGAGAAAGGTGGAGCTTGGGATAGTTATCTACCATTGATTGAGTTTACCTACAACAATAGTCTTCATTCGAGCATTGGTATGGCTCCGTTTGAGGCATTGTATGGTAGGAGGTGTCGGACACCGTTGTGTTGGTATGAATCTGGAGAGAGTGCTGTGATTGGACCGGAAATTGTCCAACAGACTTCGGAAAAGATTAAGATGATTCAGGAGAAGATGAGGACTTCTCAGAGTCGTCAGAAAATTTATCACGATAAGAGGAGGAAAGATCTTGAGTTTAGCGAAGGAGAACATGTTTTTATGCGGGTTACTCCGATGACTGGTATTGGTCAAGCTTTGAAGTCAAAGAAGTTGACTCCACGTTTTATTGGTCCGTTTCAGATTAAAAAGAGAGTTGGGAAAGTTGCTTATCAGATTGCTTTGCCGCCGTCACTTGCAAATTTGCATGATGTTTTTCATGTATCTCAGCTAAGGAAGTACATTGCTGATCCGTCTCATGAGATTCGAGTAGACGATATACAGGTACGAGAGAATTTGACTGTGGAAGCGGTACCTGCGAGAATTGAGGATCGGAAGTTGAAACAGTTGCGAGGCAAGGAGATCGCGTTGGTAAGAGTGGCTTGGGAAGGACCAGCAGATGGAAATGTCACTTGGGAGCTGGAGAGTCAGATGAAGGACTCGTATCCCGAACTGTTCGTCTAAGGTATGTTTTCGAGGACGAAAACTCTTTTAGTTGGGGAGAGTTGTGACACCCCAAATAATCCGATTATTAAATAATTAGAATTTTTAATTATTAATTTAATTGGAAATTTAATTATTGGTATTTTTGGATTATTGGAATTAATTTAATTAATTAAAGGAAAGAAGTATTGGTGGTGTGAAGAGTGATTAGAGGGTGTGAGGGGTAAAATACTCTACACTTACTAATTACTAATTTAATTATTTTATTGGAATAATAAAAGGAGTATTAAAAGGAAAAAGAAGAGAAAGAGAGTTATTTTGGAATATTCATCATACGTGCATTTGAGAAGAGGAAAAAGAAGGAGAAAACCGGAAGCGTCAGAATTCGAAGAACCCACAAGGTAAGGGGTGATTTCGATTAGTTAATTCGTATTATCGGTTTAGATATTCAATAGTATGGATCATAGTATGTTAGGGAATCCCGGTTTGGAATTCTAGGGTTCCGTAGAATTGTCCCTATTGCGTCGAATTGTAGGTTGAAAACCATTAGGGTGTCAGATGATAAAAAGGAATGATGAAATAATGTTGTTTGATGTTATACTGGTGCAAAATGGATGTGTTTTGGTGTTTCTCATGTTGCAATTCGTATGGGTATGTTTGGAATTGGTTTAGAATGAATAAATGCTGTCAAAAGTGCAGAATTTGACTCTGCAGGTCGTGGGAACCGGTTCCCAGTGGGGAAGAACCGGGTTCCACTGTGTGAATTTATAAAAACTGGCAAAAATGCACGTAGGAACCGGTTCCTGTATAGGTAGGAACCGGGTTCCCATACATTTTTCCAGAAGCGTGATTTTTGAACTTCGCAGGAACCGGTTCCTGCATATGTAGGAACCGGGTTCTGCTGTAACTTTTGAAAAATATTAAACTTTGAAAATTCATAACTTTCAAACCGTAAGTCCGTTTTGAGTGCCGTTTTGGACGTTATTTCTTAAATTTAATGCTCTATTTTATAAAATGAAAAGATTTCCTAAAACCTGAAATTATTTTGAAAATGAGTCAAATCCCAGAATAAGTGATTATTGGCTAACGCACATGGGTGTGTATGTAGCAGTGAACCTGTGATGGATGGATGTAATAGTATTGTGTGAATGAAAGGCATGTTTATGTTACTAATGATGGTGTGCATGATCGTTGAGATATCATGTTTTTGGTTTTGGTTCAGTTGTGATAAATTGATGTATTTCATAGACTGATTTGATGTTGCATGCTAGTGATGTGCGTGCATATGCATTGTTTTGGTGAAGTTAATTCCCATTGTGTGGAATTTGACTTGTATTGCCATTAACCGATACCCGGGTGATGATGGGTGGTTAGGCTGGATTCGTGTCCGAGTGTTTATGGACGAATCGATGGTTGCTGTATCCGGTTGATGATGGATCAGTGTTGGGTGACTTGGTCACGTGTTGGTACCACATGCATTGTGTCTGCATTTGTGTTTGCATGGAATTGTAACATGTTAGGATGTCTTCCAGTGTTACAATTCTTTGGTTTATTATTGATTTGTGCATAGTGACTTGTATGATTGGAACTGCGTGTTGAACCTGAATTTATGCTAAAATGGGTGAAATAATATGCTTGTGATATAATGTTGATTGAGAAGCTTATAATGCATGTTAATTATGAGAAATCTCACCCTTACTTTAAATATTTCAGATTAAAGTTAGCAGCTCAGGAGTTGGTGAGGATGGCTCTAGAGCTATGTTACTTTAAGTCCGTGTGTCAGTGTCGTGCTCTGATAGGTTGTAACACTGAGGAATGTTTAGTTGAGGAATTAGTTATTATTCAATTGTTTCTTTGAATTTCATTGGGAATAATTATGTTTTGGTTATGGTATTTTTCCGCTGTGTAAGACATGGTCTTAAGTTGATTGAATTATTTGAATAATGACCCTTAGTGTAGCATGACTACTGTTTTATTGGAAGTTTTATTTATTTCATAATTGTGACATCCCTTGTTCCGTGTTAACTCTGATGGAATATGTCTTTAATCATTGATATAATTAATATTATTCGGGGTATTTTAGAAGGGGTGTTACAGCAGCCTTGGAGAAGGCATCTCTGCATGCATGTAACACGATTGGACATTAAGGGAGGCGCCATTGGACTTGGCGAAAGAGTTCAAAAATTAAAGGTGTCGCCATCCCCATTGGCGAATAAGAGGTGTCATGGTTTCCAGAGTAGGCGCGGGCTAGGTGACAGCCTTGGGGATGCCATGCCTGAATGCATGTAACACTATTGGAGGTGATGGGAGGAGACTTACAAGTAACAATGTAGGTGCAGAGTAGGCGTAGCTAGGTGGCAGCCTTGGAGAAGGCATCTATACATGCATGTAACATGATTGGACATTAAGGGAGGCGCCATTGGACTTGGCGAAAGAGTTCAAAAATTAAAGGTGTCGTCATCCCTATTGACTAATAAGAGGTGTCATGGTTTCCAGAGTAGGCGCAGGCTAGGTGACAGCCTTGGGGATGCCATGCCTGAATGCATGTAACACTATTGGAGGTGATGGGAGGAGACTTACAAGTAACAGTGTAGGTGCAGAGTAGGCGCAGCTAGGTGGCAGCCTTGGAGAAGGCATCTCTGCATTCATGTAACACGATTGGACATTAAGGGAGGCGCCATTGGACTTGGCGAAAGAGTTCAAAAATTAAAGGTGTCGCCATCCCCATTGGCGAATAAGAGGTGTCATGGTTTCTAGAGTAGGCGCAGGCTAGGTGACAGCCTTGGGGATTCAATGCCTGAATACATGTAACACTATTGGAGGTGATGGGAGGAGACTTACAAGTAACAGTGTAGGTGCAGAGTAGGCGCAAACTAGGTGTCAGCCTTGGAGAAGGCATCTCTGCATGCATGTAACACGATTGGACATTAAGGGAGGCACCATTGGACTTGGCAAAAGAGTTTAAAAATTAAAGTTGTCGCCATCCCCATTGGTGAATAAGAGGTGTCATGGGTTGCAGAGTAGGCGCAGGCTAGATGACAGCCTTGGGGATGACATGCCTGAATGCATGTAACACTATTGGAGGTGATGAGAGTAGACTTACAAGTAACAGTGTAGGTGCAGAGTAGGCGCAAACTAGGTGTCAGCCTTGGAGGTTACAACCTTAGTTAATTCAAATTCAGTATGACCTATTTAGTCTTAAATTTATCAAAAATCCGATTCACTTAATCTGTCAAACCTTGCAATCTTCAAACCTTCAAACAATCAAACCTTCAAACCTTCAAACAATTAAACATAAAAACCTTCGAATAAGTCATCAACTTCAAACCTTCCAACCTTCAAACCTTCACACAACCATACGCAATGGCCTCTGCACTCCAATATGTCATCAATGCACATTTCAACGGTGAGACATACATTTGTCCCACCTCTTGGTTTTTGTTTAGAGACACAGATAACATCCGATTTCTTTTAAACGGGAAAGCCAATTTCTCGTACTTCAAAAAACAATTGGAGGCCAAACCTGGAAGAGGCCCGGTGACACAAATATTTTATCAGAATCCAGTTTTTTTTTTTAAAACAACCAAATAATATTTTATAAGGTTGAGGTTCAAGATGACGAGGATCTTCAGAATATGTTTTCCAACCATGTGTATTCTGGGTACGACTCTATTGAGTTGTACATTATGTTGCGAGAGCCTCAGGTGACACAAGTGGTTGATCCTTTGGAGACCGAACAAGCAGAGGTAGATGCAGTTGATGAAGAAAAAGAAGATGACGAGTTAGAGTTTGATGAAATGGTGAATGATGATTCCGACGATGATAGCATACCTAGTATTCCTGCAAACGAGATCTACACACCACCTCCGCACATGACAAACTTCAACATGGGCGGAGATGAACCGTCTACTGATTTATTTTTCAATCCGTATATGCATTCGGATAAAAACTTAAAAGAGAATGACAAGTTTCGTAACAGAGAGGAATGCATCAGAGCCATAAAAAATTTCACATGCTCAACTTGGTCGATTTTAAGGTGGACCGTGTCAACCCAGAAAGGTACAAGATCAAGTGTGTCCACCCTGACTGTATGTTCAAGCTCACTGCATCATACAGATTAAGAGGTGATTGCTGGGTCATAGGTTCCATGACTACCCACACTTTTGTAAGTTCTACCCAATCACAGGACCATCGAAAACTTAATTAAGATCTCATTTGTCAAGAAATCCTACCACTGGTCAGCAACGACCCATCTTTGAAGGTGAAAACCATCATCTTCCACATCACCACGGTTTTTAACTATACTCTGTCTTACCGTAAGGCGTGGTTAGCAAAGACCAAGGCGATTGAAAAGGTGTACGGAAACTGGGAGGAGTCATACCAAGAACTTTCTTGCTACCTAAATGCACTCAAGACTTATTCTCCGGGTACTATTTACATTCTGGAAACAGTGCCAGCATACGCCCAAGATGGTAGTCAACTAAACGGAAACGGAATATTCAGTCGAGTGTTTTGGGCATTTCAACCTTGCATCACAGGGTTTGCATCATGCAAACCAATTATACAAATTGATGGGACTTGGTTGTATGGTAAATACAAAGGCACGCTATTGATGGCAGTTGCACAAGATGGCAACAACAACATTTTCCCAATTGTCTTTGCCCTAGTCGAGGGGGAGACCGTTGGTGCTTGGAGCTTTTTTCTGAAAAACCTGCGAACACATGTGGCTCCTCAACCAGATCTCTGTTTTATCTCGGACAGACATGCCTCCATTGAAAGTGCCTACAATAATCCTGCAAACGGTTGGCATGACCCTCCTTCTACGCATGTCTATTGCGTTAGGCATATCGTCCAAAATTTCACGAGGGAGATCAAGGACAAAACACTAAGGAAAGCGGTTATGAATGCGGGATATGCATTGACACAACCCACGTTCAAATATTACTGCAACAAGATTCGTTTGTCGAATCCGGAAGCTGGTAGGTGGATCGATAATATTCCGGTGGAAAATGGACTAGGTCATACGACAATGGCCAAAGATGGGGGCACATGACAACGAATCTTATTGAATCGATGAATGGGGTATTCAAAGGCATACAAAACCTCTCGATCACTGCTTTGGTAAAATCTACGTATTTTAGGATGGCTTCGTTGTTTGCCAAAAGAGGTGAAATGTGGAATGCGGTGTTGCAATCTGGACAACTATGGAGTGAAAGCTGCATGAAGTACATTAAGGCAGAAAGTGCCAAAGCCAACACTCATATGGTTATACGGTTTGACCGACACAGCCACAACTTCATTGTGAAAGACACAATCGACCACAACGAAGGCCTGCCAAGACAAGAATATAGGGTTATACTACCTTCTCGTTGGTGCGATTGTGGCAAATTTCAAACCTTTCGTATATCTTGCTCTCATGTCATTGTCGCTTGTGCTTATACCCATCAAGACGCGCTACAACTTCTGTCACACATTTACAAATCTGAAACGTTGCTCAACGTTTACAACAACAACTTTCCTTTGGTAGCAAAACCAGATTATTGACCTGCATACAACGGCGAAATAGTGTGGCACAATGACCAAATGCGAAGGAACAAGAAGGGTCGTCCCAAAAGTAAGCGCATCACAACCGAAATGGACGACCTTGACAAGCTAGAAAGAAAGTGTGGGTTATGCCGTCAGGTCGGACACAATCGCAAAAATTGTCCTAATCGGGCGTCTGCCTCGACCACATAAAAATTGTAATACATAAAATCTTTCCTTAATTATCTTGTAAATATTAGGGTTTTTCGTTAACAGTATTTGCTACAATAAATATTGCGCGTGCAAGAAAAAAACACGATATTCCGTCTATGAAATTACAACTGTTAAAATAATTTCATATGACTCATGCATCATCAACATTACGTCGATGTCTGTTTTGACTTCCTCCAACCATACATTAGGTCTTCCAGTCGCATGTGAGGTTGTTGTCCGTCTTCGCTGGATCCTTCGAATTTTTTCCCCTACACAATGTCTCCATCTAGCCATCGCATCAACTCCCGCTTCAGACGCTCCATGGAGTGAATGTGCCAGAATTTCATTTTCATCGCAAGTTTCGTGGCGGAGAAGATAACGTAACCATCTCTGGTAAAAATCATGGGTGATGCCATGACGCAAATAATAGAGTAAAAAATAAGAAAACAGTGCGAGAAAGTGTAAGAAATGACGGAGAAACAGACGAATTATTTATAAAAACAACATTTTGCCCTAGGAGCCAAGTGAGATGGCGCCTCCTCTCACTTTTAAAGTGCATGCGCCATCTCACTTGGCTAAAAGAGAGAGGAGGCGCCAAGTGAGATGGCGTTTAGGGCAAAATCCTAGGTGGAAGCACCAAGTGAGATGGCTCCTCCTTTGGGGAGTCATCTAAAACATAGTTATTTGCGTAATTTTTTCTCGAAACGTGGTTATTTGCGGAAATTTTTTTTAATACCTAGTTATTCAAAAAAAAATTTATTTTTTATATATCCTGTTTCTATTTGAACTGTCTGTGCATCAGCACACGAACTGTTGATAATTTCTGAGTTGTATGGATAAACTATAGTACTATATAAATGTGGCTAAGCAATCCCTTTTCTTATTTTAGTAATTTTCAACTTCTGAAACTACAATGCAACACGTTAATTTCTTTTTCGTTTTTTATTTTTCATTTTCAACATCTGCTGCTGTTTTTTATTAGACTACTAGAAGACATGTGAATGTGTATGTGTATATAGCACTCATTTTCTTTCATTGTTTGTGTTGAATGGAGACTGAAATAGAATTTTCACTGTTCTATCATGTTATTCAACACTATATATCAATATACCATATTTTTAAATGAAAAAATTTACAAAGAAGCTCAGTTGAAAGAATGTACTTTGAAAAGGTTCCGTTTATTCAAAAGATAGACATGTGTAAATCAAAATTAATTTAATATTTTTAATAAAAATATTAAAATTTAATTATAATTAAATTTAATTAATAAATTTAAAATAATATAAATTTATTATAATTATTAATAATTCATTAAAAATAAAATACTAATAATAATTCAAATAAAGCAATAATTATATTAATATTTAATAATTAACAAAATGAAAAAAATTACAATAAATTATATTCTTGCATAAAATAGTGGAAGTGTTGCGGAACATACTTGTACAAGAAACAAGTAGCTTAGTGTTTAAGTTTTGTTCACTCGGTTTCTCAACAATGCAAAACATCTATTTGGATCCCACGTTTTCTCTTTTGACTTTACCTCTATATAAATACAAGTTCTTTAGTATTCTTCCATTAACCAAACCATATCGTTAAACATACTCATGATGAAGAGACAAAGAGAAAATGAAGTAGAAAAAGAGAGCATAGATATAGCAACAAGTCTAATGTTACTCTCTTTTCATCGTATCCAACAACACGAAAACAACAAAACATATTCTAAAATTGAGTTTGAGTGCAAAACATGCAATCGCAAGTTCTCATCTTTTCAAGCACTTGGTGGTCATAGGACAAGTCACAAGAAACTCAAACGTGAAGGAGAACAAACCCTCAAAGGAAATAATCATGTTAATAAGCAACCAAAAATGCACAAGTGTTCAATTTGTGGACAAGAATTCAAATTGGGTCAAGCTTTGGGTGGACACATGAGAAGACATAGAATTAATAATGAAGAATTTTCTTCATCTTCTATTGATTATCAAGTGATAGCAAAATCTTCTTTTGTTTTGAAAAGATCGAATAGTAAAAGGGTTATGTGTTTAGAATTGGACTTGAATTTGACACCTTTAGAAAATGACTTGAAGTTCTTGTTTGGAAATAAGGCGCCTCAAGTAGATCACTCTTTATTTTGATTTTAGTATCTCACCAGTTTTTTGGATATTTTTGTATGTAAAAACAATTTATGGATTAATTTAGTGAGTATTTTGTCTTCTCTTTTTTCTCCCAATTAAAATTTTGTTATATAAATATAAAATTCTACTGTGTGGTTGTTTCACTACTTCATATGTGTATTTATTTATCTATTTATATGATTTAGCAATGACTTTTTTTTAGCTGCCAAGATGAAGTACCCGTAAGGATGATTGTGGGCTTGTGGCCTCAATCATATCTTGAGTTTGTGATCTAACTCATATCTTCGTATAATTATAATTAGAGATATCTTAATGTGATTCTTTATTTTATATTTGACACCTCTCACGTTTCAATAATATTTATGTTGGAGAAAGTAAAGTGAAAAATCCAGATAAAATATTCAAAAGTTTAATCTAAAAATTTGGTATATAGAACAAACATTTGGTAGTGTACATGAAATATATGATGCACCAGAGATTTCAAAATGTCTGGAATATTTGCTTAGTACCTTATTTTTTGCAAAATTTGGAAAATTTCGAATATTTAGTACACGTGTAGTTATAAAAGAGTGCGAAATTGAATAGCTAACATTTTGCCAACACTTTTATACGACTGTGATTCTACCGACTATATTGTGTGGTCCTGAATGAATTCAAAGCTATATAAATAGGATTCACATATTGTTGTTAAAAATAACATATTATAATGCCTCTTCCTCAATTTTTGTCTATGGCAGAAGTGTACTTCAACGGGGACCGATCGAGTTCGGTGCGACAATTTCTAAAAGGACTTTCTTAAAAAGTATCTCGGTTAAGTTTTTAGTGAGAGAAAGTAAACAAAGAGAAATTTTAGAGAGAGTGTGTGTGAGAAAAGTGTGAATAGAGCACGACTTTGGATATGAAAAAGAGTGGAAATAGACCTCTATTTATAGACAAGAGATTGACAAAAAAAGGAAACAATTCTAAGGCTTTTTAAGACTTGTCAATCGATTGGAGCTTATTTCCAATCAATTGGCTACCCCAAGTTAATTGATTTTCAAGCTCAAAATAGAAAGGAAGAATATTTAGTCATTACTCGTCATTAAGATGATGTCTTAATCGCTTAAGGGTTTAAGTTTGAATTGATCTAATTGATTAGGTTAATGTGTCAATCTATTGGCAAAGACAAAACTTTTCCCAAAGCTATTATGAAGTGCCCATCAGGATGATTGTGGGCTTGTGACCTCAATCATACCTTGGGCTTGTGACCTAACTCACACCTTCCTATAGTTATAATTGGAGATATTTTAATGCCATTCCTCATTTTATATCTGACACCTCCCACGTTTCAATAATATACATGTTGTTGTTGAAGAAAGTTAAGCCAAAAATCCAGAAAAAATATTCAGTAGTTTAATCTAAAAACTCGGTACATAGAACAAAAATTTGATAGTGTACATGAAATATCTGGAATATTTAGTACATGTTTGGTAGTTATAAAAGAGTGCAAAATTGAATGGCTAAGATTTTGCCGAAACTTTAATACGATTGTGATCACACCAACCGTATTGTGTGGTCCTGAATGACTTCAAAGTTGTATAAATATGGGTCACATGTTGTTGTTAAAAATAATATCTTACAATGTCTCTTCCTCAGTTTTTGTCTATGGCTGAAGTGTACTTCAACGGAGCGAAAACTCTCGTTGAGTTTCGACAACCGTCAGACAGCTCATGTCTCTCCAACTTGATATATGAGTTGAATGATTTGTTATCCGACACAGATAACAAAAAGGTGAGTAAGATCAAGTTTTGTGATGATTGGATGATACTAATGGAAGGGTGAAATACAACCTTATTGAGTTGAAGACCGAAGAAGATTTGAAAGATATGTGGAGATTATATCACTGTAGACTAACAAAGGGATCAATCAAGTTCGATGCGACAATTTCTAAAAGGACTTTCTCAAAAAGCAATCCGGCTAAACTTTTAGTGAGAGAAAGTAAACAAAGAGAAATTTTAGAGAGAGAGTGTATGTTAGAGAAGTGTGGAAAAAGAACGATTCTTGATATCAAAAAGAGTGGAAAGAGACCTCTATTTATAGGCAAGAGATTGACACAAAAAGGAAACGATTTTAAGACTTTTTAAGACTTGTCAATCGATTAAGGCCTATTTCCAATGAATTGGTTACCCCAAGTTAATTGATTATAAAGCTCAAAATGGAAAGGAAGAATATTTAGTCATTATCCGTCATTAAGATGATGTCCTAATCGCTTAGGGTTTAAGTTTGAATTGATCCAATCGATTAGGTTAATATGTTAATCTATTGGAAAAGACAAAACTTTTCCCAATGCTATTATGACAACTCCTAATTCATTTGGCGCGACTTTTAAGTATTTTTAAAAAAGTTTTCTTGAGAAAATAAGTTGGAAAACAAGTTAATATGTGTGTGCTTTAGCGATGTACTTTTACAAAAATGTCCTTATGTTTTACAATATGTTAACTCAGACACGTCGAGGCAGGGCTTCTATAAACTTCAAGTCTTTATCAGATGATTCATTCTTGTAAGCACTTGCTTGAAGTTTCTTTAGGATGAGGCTTGAGTTTCAATACATTTTTTGCCATCATCATATGGTAAAGTTCTTTATCAAATCCTAATAGTTTGGTTTGCATCTTTAATCGCTTTAACCACTTATGCATGACTTCAGCTCTTGTTAGACATTTTCATTGTCACTATTAATCATTAGTTGTCATCATAAAAAGTTATTGTTCTTGTTGAATGCAAGTCGCCTGCAAAACAAGTTTCCACGATAATGGAAGAAGTAGAAGGGGAGGAGGTAACTACCCCAACCCTCTGTCGCACTTTCTGTCGATCGAAGAGATATCTCACTGCAGCCATACCTTCAGAAGCCATTGTATCTACAAAATGAAAAATCAATGAGTCATTATAATCTTAGAAAAATCTAGAAATAAAACAGAGCCATGCCAAGTTTGTCTTCTCACAAAAAAACTTACATTCTCTCGTTAACATCTATGACATCTATTATAGTCAGGGTACCATTGGTTTGCTTCTCTTACATTGAGGAGCCAAAATCTGAGGACCAACCCCTTCCCTATAATGATCCATCTAGAGATGACTTAATTAATGATATCAGGCTGACACAAGTCTTAAAAGACTTACTGTTCAACACTTTGCGATAAGCCTTAGGGGAAATGTTCTGAGCAAGTCCAATGCATAATAAGAAGAAGGCCATTATTGCTCCAACGAAGGCCCAATAACCCGTTCCATCCATAGATAAATACTCTTGCGCGTATTCATACTTTTTGCATTTCACTATACCATTTTATCCCTATCACTAACTTGAAAGTTGCATTGCTAACTTTGCATGTCCATCCTCGTGATCCATCACATGGATACTTGCAACACTATAATAAAATTTTAACCTTCTAACTTAAACATAATTCTAGTTTCGATCCAGAACAAAACTCTTATTTATATTGTTATGTTTTCTTGAATTCACCTGCCCTCTAGTTTTTGAGAAAATTCATTTTACGTAGACAAAATATAAATATTGACTTATTCATTAAGTTACCATATTACATATATAGTTGAATACTATATTAAACATGTTTTTTTGTAAGCAGGAATTAATATAAGGGATAACTTAGGATTCTCCAAACCTGATTACACCAAGAAAACGGGATAACCCGACAAAAAAAATTAGAACCATCTACGCTTACGATAAGAATAACAAAGGATCTTTGTTAGACTCATAGAAACTACAATTGGAATGAGTAATTTCTCCAAAAAAAGACCATTTCCAAACCAATATTTTTATGTATAAAATCGTATTGTTAAAATTCCAAACCTCATTTCGGAAACAAACCTCGTTCCTAGATAGTCATATTGTCCAATTAGTAGATAACCATAAAACATCTCTCTTGCCATCTCTCACCTTTTTAAGACGACAAAAAGGGTGTCATCTCATAAAATTCGAAAAGCACCCATCCTCCAACCTATCCATATTACCAACCCAACAAACAATTTTCCTCCAAACCTTGTTAATCATACTACACAAAGAGAATATATGGTCTCTTTTTTCCTCTTCTATACCACAAAAACAACAGCTTTGTACATTAAAAGGAATATTAACACCCCTATTTACTAATAGATCCGTTGTTGGTAATCTATTAATGAAAAGTCCCCATTTAAAAGCTCTTAATTTATAGGGCACTTTCGTTTTCCAAATTAACCCCAACGCCGAATCATGCCTATTAGGGGGGCCTAACGGAACTCAAATTTTTTAAAAGAAAAGATAACATGAAGCCACCGAAAAACCTTCCCCAAGATTAGGAGACCACTCCACCAAGTCCTTTCCTTCCATACCGTAACGGAACTCTTCCAATCTCCCTTTTAATAAAAAATCCTCCATTAACACCAGATTATTAACCACACCCGAGGCAAGACCGAGATCTCCCCACATCCACCTTCCTTCACTCCAACCCCCATACCCGCCACCGACACACTCTTCAAGCTAGAGGCCACGAATAAGTCCAGGAATAACTTCATTAAAACTTTATCTTCTAACCAAATCGATTCCCAAAAAGGGGTGTTAAAACTGTTACGAATATCAAACCTACAGTTAGGAACTATAGGATCCTTAAGAGGAGTCTTTCCTAACAATATCATATCCCGCCACCAAGTAGAGCTCGAGAAACCGACTCTACAAGCAACACCTCCACAAAACGCTTTAATCGATAAATCTCCATATTGGGCTTTCAAAACATTGTACCAAAGAGATTTTCGACCTTGAAGAATTCTCCATCTCCATTTATTAAGGAGGGCTAAATTAAAATCTTCCAAGTTTTTAATCCCTAACCCCCCTTTTTCAAAAGGAAGATTTACTACCTTCCAACTAACCTAATGTATCTTTCTCCTTATATCTCCTCCACTCCATAAAAAATTACTTTGCATCCTCGTAAACTCTTTAACCACTTTCTTCAACATTTTATAAAAAGACATTGTAAAGATAGAAAGAGAATACAAAATAGACTTTAAAAGTGTTATCCTAACTATAGTAAACATGTATTAGTACATGATAATACTAAGTGTTGTTATGATTCACATATTTATTTCTTTAAAAAAATTTAGTGACTCGTTTATCCTAACACTTATATTTTATCAATTTAGTAAAAACACATTTAAGTATGGTCTATAGTTTACGGGATTTGGTTTATGAATGGTTTGAAATTTTAATGATTTTGACGGTCTTTTTCATAAGCAAACAAACTTGAATTAAAGATGAGAACAAGGATAGTGGTAATGGTCATTAATTAAACTCGATGGTCTTTTTTTTAATGTAAACCACTAATTAAACGTGATGGTCTTGAATATGGCCATTATATATTATATGGTAATGATTTTAATTAATAGTTTTCAATTTTTTATGGGAGAATCAAACCTAGAAATAATCTTTGGTCTATAAGATGGCTCACATTATTCAAAATATGCCATCTATATTGAAAGTAATTGCTTAGAAGAATCAAAGAAAATGTACTCATAAAATTGTAACTATGGATGGAGATAAAATACGTTTCAATTTTCAGTATTTTATTTTTGTTGTGAGGACCATGAGATCAATTTTATAGAATAACATTTGAAATTTACATATTCCATCTAGAATCCTTAATAAATTTTCTAAATAAATTATTGTTTCTTTTATATTCAGACTTTCTTTTCCTTGAAGTGGTGCAGCATCAAGCAAACATTTCATAATTTGTGAGCTCAATGGATAAAGTAAAGTAAAACATAAATGTGGGAAATGTATCCCTTTTTTAATTTTATTTTTTATATTTATTTTAGTAATTTTCAACTTCCGAAACTACAATGCATGCAACAGTTAGGTTTTTCCAATTTCAACATCTACTATAGAAAACATGTGAAGGAGTATATATATATATATATATATATATATATATATATATATATATATATATATATATATATATATATATATATATATATATATATATATATATATATATATATATATATATATATATATATATAAAAGGATGTCAACGGAACGACGAATATTTGGAGAATGTTTCTCCACTCTCCGTCCCACCTCAAATATTTTTTCTATCTCATCCTTACAGATTTTCACAGAGATCTACAATGATTGAATCTTTTTTTTTTTTTATACTTTTCAATCAAAACTATGAAACTATTATTTCATTATTTTTCCTTTTTTAAAAAAATACATATATTTTATTTTTTTTTTAAAATAAAAATACATCTTATATCAATAAGAAAAAAAAACTAAAGCATTTGTTGTTGCTAATATTTTTTCTGTAAATATAATAATAAAAATTAATAGAACTTGTTGCAACCATTCTTCTTCTAATTTACTACCATAGTATTGCTATCGCCCAGCGCAATTGGTTGATTATGTGTGAGTGTAGAAAATCTATAACTACTTATTTATTAATTGAATGAAAACATGTTATTAATAGAAGTAAATTGAGTTTGAAGAGTAATTATCATAAACACAATGAACAAAGTGGTTGTTGTGATGATGATGTGAATAAAGGGGACGATGAATAGAGGAGATAAAGATAATTGAGAAAATAAAAGGAGGAGACGATGTGTATATTCTATGTATTGAATTCACTTTTCTAAGGTTGAATACTTAGATAGTAAAATAATACATTATACAATAAAACATAAAAATAAAAAAGATATATTGATTACTCTTCATTTTCTAATTCATTAATATTTTTTTCATGTAAAATTATTTAATTATATTATGTATTATATAATATATAAAATATAAAATATAAATAAGATATTAAAAATCGGAGAATTCACGAAACAGAGAATACTTTTTTAATTCCCATTTCAAAGTATTATCGAGGAACCTTTCCTCCATTCATATTCCCACGAAAAAAAACTTCAATTTCAATATTTCAAACAGATAATTCTCAAAGAAATTTTCATTAACAAATACAAATTGAAATTCCTATACCTACCGATCAGAACTCAAAGGAAAATATGTATTTGTTCCCCCATTTGATGAATTCCTTTTTATGAACAACAAGTTGGTGCACCACTTTACTGTTGTCTTTGTTGAATAGTGACCGAAAATAACCTCACTCACATGAATGTACATCAGAAGTTGCTATCATGTTTCTACATAAAAAAAATATATATTTACTATACTACAAATTGTACGAGATTATATATAAAAAATGCTGGAATTTCATGGAACGTTGTTTTTGTACAAGTAAAGTAGCTCGGTGCTCAAGACTCGTTCACTCGGTTGTTATTGAACTGTTAATAGATTTTTTTTAATAGATAATAGATTCACTAAGAGGAGTATAAGGGATATTCCATCCAATTACATATCAGATAGTCCTTACGTCCTAAAATAAATAAGAGATAAGATATTTGATAGGGTAAGGATTATGATTAGTTGGAAGTAAAATTTATATTATTGTTATTTAATTTGTAATACTTTTTAGAATGTTCTTAAAACTTTAAAATATTATTGAAATGGACTTTAATTAGGTATTGAGTCTTTAGTTACTATCCATTACTATTATATGTACTCATTGAGAGATGACAAAATTATCAAATAATGAAAAAAAATTATTTCCTTAGTTTATCTTCTTAATTCTTAGTTATTTATAAGTTTGTTAGCAATTTCAAACTAGTTTCTTAACAATTGGTACTTTCATACATGTACTCAAATCTTCTTATAGATTATCCTTATCATACACGTTCATATCTGATAACACGAAAAGTCATAGCATATTCCGTCCGATTTACATAGATAAAAAATTTGATTTTTCGTTAGTTATGTTGCATTATGTCTCTATTTATAGTATATTTCAGGTATTTACTTTCTGCAAACCTACTTGAGAAAAGGAAGAAAAATATTGAAGAAATGAAGAAGAAATGACAGTTTAGCAGGAAAATACAGAAGAATCTGTATCAGAAGCATGTGACATTCGTCACAGCTTCATGATGGTCGACATAAGTTTTGGATGTGTACCCCTCGGCATACAATACCTGACGGTCAGCACATATAAGAAATGCATTCCCCACATAATGAAATACATGCCACTCGCCACAATGCACAAAGTCTCTTCTTTGTTTCAGTTACTTATGAAGTCTTCGCGAGAAACACTTTTTCCTCTGGTTTTTCCTCCACGCACGTAGAACGGAAATCAAGTAACTCTCCCTATTTCTCCTCAACAAATGGAATCTATAAAAGCAAGGCAATTATCAAAGAAAGTCTCTCTCTGGCGCGCCCTCTCCAGAAATTATTTTTTTCTTCTGCCTACTGAGTTTGTGATTATTATTTCAATTTACAGATTTGAGCATTTTTTTTTTATTTTCATGTAGAATTCCTTAAGCAGAAAGAACCGATCATCATTAAAGAAATATTTCTCTACACCGGAGGAGTATTGCATCATTAGTTTCCTTCTTAGTTTTCAGAATTTTGCTTAGGCTTATTTATTTTTCTGCAATTTATTTTATTCCACGGCTAATCCTGTCGGCTTGTGGAGGATTGCATACTGCAGTATATTCTTTCAGTATTTTATTCCAGGTTTTAAATTTAACTAATACAATTTATTTATTTTACCATGATTATATTGTTGTATGCATGTTTTTATTCTATATTATTACGTAATAAAACCATGTTCGACTAACTATCCCGATACCGGTATGTGAGGTCATAAACCAAAGGGGTTCGGTATGTTTTTATTCTGGTTTTTGTTTCCAATTTCTGTATTAAATTTTTTTGTTACGAGATTAAAGACAAACTAAGGATAAAATCGACAGAGCGAGAGTTTGGGATTTTAACCAGATAGTGGTAATTGAACATTAATTTTAAATACAACGAGAGCACTTTAAATTTAATTGGACTCTATTTGTTTTCAAAAAATACTTTTAAAATTTAAATGACATGGCGAGAGTGCTCATTTGAGTTTAATAATATGGCTTGAATCGATAGAACGAGAGTGTGAGACAAAAGCTTTTAAATTAATAGTTCCCACTGAAATAGTGTTTTAATACTTAAAATTGTGTCAATGATTTATTGAATCCCCGAAGTCGATAAATTACATATCAGTGTCCCGTTATCAATTATTAGATCTTAGTTAATTCCCGTTTAAACCCCAACATCCAAATCTTATCATTGGCCTTAGCTTTACACAGTGACCCTAGATAACAGTAGTTTGACCATCAGTCCTCGTAGGTTCAATATCTTTTAAAACTACGTGATTAGACTGTGCACTTGTTGTCACTACACCCGACAGACTCTCAAAGTCGCAATCAAGTTTTTGGCGCCGTTGTCGGGGACTGATTGAGTCAATATTTTGAATCCTTTGTTACGCAGTATAGACTAAGGCAACCAATTTTATTTTATTTTATCCGTTGATTGTATGCCAAATACTCGCTCTCAAGGCGAAGATCTAGAGCAACCAATCGACGAAGTCGAGCGCTTCGTTAGTATAAGGCGCCGAATTAGAGAATATCAGATTAAGTACAATCTTCCCGAAACCACTCTTCCTAACTATTCTCTTCCTGAACCTAGTATGGTTGAAGGACCCCAAAATCGTCCTCTGAAGGATTATGCTGCCCTATCGCAAGAGGAACCTCACAACAATATTGCTGCTCCCACCATCGCTCGAAACGATTTCGAGTTAAAACCTTCGTTATTACAAGCGGTCCAACAAAACCAATTTTCAGGATGTCCTACGGATGATCCGAACCTTCATTTATTAGTATTTGTGTAGTATGCAAACACAGTGAAAGCAAATGGTGTCAGCCATGAAGTAATAAGACTATGTCTTTTTCCTTTCTTATTATGAGATAGAGCTAGAGCTTGGATCCAGTCTCTACCATCCAACTCTATTACCATATGGAATGAGTTGAAGAAAGTTTTCCTAGCGCGATATGTTCCGCCGAGTAAGACAGCTATGCTAAGAGCCAATATTAATGGTTTTAAACAAAAGGAAAGTGAATCTCTTTTCGAAGCATGGGAAAGATACAAAGACATGTTGCGACATTGTCCACATCACGGTCTAGAAGAATGGTTGGTCATCCACACCTTTTACAATGGTCTCTTGTACAACAAAAGACTAACGATTGACGCTGCAGTTGGCGGTGCACTGATGGATAAACCTTACCACGATGCCTATCAGCTTATCGAAAGTATGGCTCAAAATTATTGTAGCTGCTCCGAGTTTGTAATAATAATTAGGGTTTTAAATTCCTGCACCTTTATTTACAGTCAAAATAATTATGTATCTGCGAAAGCCTTGTAATAGTTAGGACCCTAATTTCTTGCATTTTAATTTCCGCAAGCTATAAACTGCTTAGATGTATGTATAAGATTGTATGGAAAGACAAATTGAAATTAAATCATGTCGTCCATATATACCTCGAGCATATCCCCGATTTGGTTGCGGAAGACTTTGTTCATCATCCGCTGATACGTTGCTCCTGCGTTTTTCAGACCGAAGGGAATTACATTGTAGTAATAGTTGCCCAAGCTAGTCATGAAAGCGGTGCAGTGTTTGTCGCCTATTTCCATTGGGATATGGTTGTAGCCTGAATAGGCGTCCATAAATGATAGAATTTTATAGCCCACCAAGTTATCGACCAACATATCAATATTAGGTAAAGGAAATGAATCTTTGGGGCATGCCCGATTAAGATCAGTGTAGTAAATGCACATTCGCCATTTTCCATTATTTTTCTTGACAAGTACAACATTTGACAGCCACGTTGAATACTGGGCTTCAGAAATAAAATTTGCCTCTAAGAGATCTTTTACAGCTTTTTCAGTAGCCTCCGCTTTCTCTAGAGACTACTTACGTCTATGTTGTACTATTGCCCTAGAGGCTGGATCAATGGTGAGTTGATGACAGGAGACCTCAGGGTCGAGATCGGGCATCTCCGCAACGCTCCATGCGAATAGATTCGCATTATCCCTCAAGCAAGCCTTGATCTGCTTCCTCGCCAAGTCGGGGAGTTCGGTGTCAATCTTCACTCCTCTGCTTGGGTCTTCACCGAGGGGAACGAGCTCGAAGTCCCCGTCCGGAATTGGTCGGAGGGGGACTTGCTCGCCGCTGGGAGGCTCGTCCTGGTCGAAGTGAGTGTCTAGGGATATCGAGTCGACCTTTGGAGGGGCTCTCTGTTCTTCTGCTCTAACGGGCTCTGACCGCCGAGGTTCTGGTCGCGTAGTTGCCGCTTTCTTGGAGGGCCGTGTGCTGGTATCGACCGTGTTGTGTCCCTTGGACGCCGCGTTGAAACACCTTCGGGCAGCTGCCAGGTCACCTTGAATAGTGGCAACCTGTGCCCTCTTGGTGTAGAACTTCATTTTTAAATGGACGGTGGAGGGCATCGCGGTCAACTCTGCTAGCGTTGGCCTTTCCAGAATGCAGTTGTAGAGAGACGGCAAATCAATGACGAAGAAGTGCACCTTGACTTGCCTAGAAGAAGTATCCTCGCCGAACGTGACCATGAGCTCGACGTATCCCCAAGGCTTGGAGGTCGAGCCGTTAAAGCCATGCAGGTCCGACCCTACGTATGGTGAAAGGTGGGAGTCGTCGAGCTGTAGGGTTCGGAACAGCTGGCTGTATATCACGTCGAGGGAACTTCCCTCGTCGACGAGGACGCGATGTACGTCGAAGTTGGCCATTATTGCCCTTATCAGCAGAGGGATGGCCGAATTAGGGGCCCCTCCGGGGAGCTCCTCGAGGTAGAAGGTGATTGGCTCTGATCTGCCTTTCACCCATTCAAAGGTCACCGTATAGGGGGGGGGGGGCGTGTCGACCAGCTCGTCCAGCTTCCTCTTAGCTGAATTTATGGTCAAATTATTGAACCCTCCACCATTGATGACCATGGCGGAGGGGAAGTGTTCCCACCTGTTGTGCGTAGACAAAGGTTCTTGCAAATGTTCGGGGACGTAGAAGTCCTCGGGTCTTGTGACGGAGAACGCTATTTGGATGGGAACCGACCCGTCAGATGGTTGGGTATCCTATTCTGCTTCCCTCATCTCATGGGCATCCTGACGAGGAGTGTCGTTTCGCCGGTATTGTGCAAGTCTTCCCCCTTTTATGAGGGTCTCAATGGCGTCCTTGAGGTGGACGCAATCTTCGGTCAGGTACCCGTGGCTTCGGTGGTACTGGAAGTATTTGCTTCGGTCTGCCTCGGGTTTGGCAGGAGCTGGGCGGAGACGTTTGACACTGCCATCCTTGAAATTTGTACTTGCCCACTCCGCTAAGATGCGCTCGCGGGAAGCTGTAAGCGGACTGTATTCTGTGAACCTCCCCGAGGGTCCCCTTTGTTCCCGGGCGTTTCGGGGTTTATCGTCCCTTCTCTTTTTTCCAGTTAGTCGAGGAGGGGCGATGTCTTGTCACAGATTGTTGTTGGATCCGCGGTTCTAGGGTCTCGGGCTCTGTTGGCCGCTTCTCTCTCCTCGTAGTCCATGTAGGCTCTGGTCTTTTTGAGGAGGGCATCAAACGTCCGGGGTGGTTCGATGCTCACGGCTTTTCTGAATTCAGTGCCGGGGAGGAGCCCCCTCTCCAACAGGTATCTCTTCATATGGTCCATGCAGGGGACCTGGATGGCTTCCCGGTTGAAGCGGTTAATGAATTCTCTTAAGGTCTCATCGTGCTTCTGGACGATGGCCTCGAGCGCTGCTTCGGTCTTTGGGTGTCATCGTGAAGCAGTAAACGAGCTGATGAACTGGTTCTTTAGGTTTCGCCAAGAGGTAATTGACCCTGGGGCGAGACCTTTGTACCAGTCCATAACCGCTTTCCTCAGAGTCGTGGGGAACAACTGACACTTGATTGGTCCCTCGACGTTATGGTAGTGCAGCATGGCTTCGAACCCGTCTATGTGGTCGACCGGGTCAGTGATACCGTCATACTCCTTTAAGTGGGGAGGCTTCTCCATGCCCGGGGGAATGGGCGCCTCCATGATAGCTTGTGACAAGGCACCGTAGGGGTCGTCCTTGTCACTCTGTTCCAGAGAGCAGGATGGGGATCCAACGTAGTGGCGGTTATGATGGCCCTGGTCGCGCGGAGCGTTCCTCGGGCGGTGTGACCGTTGATGGTTTCCCCCATGTCTGTCTCCGGGGGGTCTTCGTTCTTGCCACGAGGGGCCATAGTTGCGCTTTCCCGTGTCGATGAGCGGTTCCCTCTCCAAAGGGGGTTGTCGCCCGAGTGGTCGAGGTGACGGGCTTCGAGAGATGTCCCGATTCTGTCTTCGCGGGGGAGATTGGGGACGTTCACACGCTTGTCGAGGGGGAGGAGATTGAGGTCTTTTGTGCCTTCTAGGGGGCTTTCGGTCGTCCTCGAGTGCTCTCAGTCGTTCTCCCTGGGCGAAGATGAGATAGTTGGTTTGATTGATCGTCGCGAACAGTGCCCTGGTTGTGGCGTCTGCCCAAAGGGATTGATGAAGAAGAAGTCGTGGCTCCGTCCCGGTAGTTAGAAGGTCCGGGGATGTTGACGCCAGGGACCGTATTATGGCCGGCGGTATCGGCGTTGTCGAGGCCGACATTATTGTTGGCGATGTTGTTGTTAACACCGACGACACAGACGTTTTGGTTGTCTTGAGTTTGGTCAGCCATGACAGTCGAGGATTGTTAGCTTTGGTCTTTTAAGTGAAGAGAAGACGGGGAAGCTTAGATTCCCACATACGGCGCCACTGATCTGACTTGATCAGATTTGGATCATCACAGTTGGCTTCGGGCTAGATTTGAAGGAGATTGGGGGGGGGAGGGTACCTGCAAGACGCTCCGATGGCAAAGTGAGAGACGGAATGAGAAAGCAAGTATGAATGTAGGTGTGAATGAATGAATACATGTCCCTCTCGAAAGTAAAGGTATTTATAGCCCCCAGCGTTGGGCCAAAGTCCCTTTATTGGACTGATCAAACAGGCCCAACAAAGAAACTGCCAGGTTTTACGTGAGTAGTGGGGACCTGCACGTGGCCCCCTACCTGGATGACACCCTCTGCAAGACAGGGAGGATAAAGACGCGATCTTTCCGGAATCATGAAGACTCCGCGAAATCCGAAGAGGTTGAAAGTCAGCCTTACGAGGAGGGTGCTCGGAGGGAGCGCGTGCTCGTCGGGGACATTCTTCGCGAGTACTGGCGGGAAGTAATTATAGCCGATCAGATACTCATGATTGAGGTATGCTCAGTGGATATACTGCTCAGCGCGGTAGGTTGACAAGCTTGAATTGAGCCTCACTGGTGATTGGACCAAGGACAAACTCAGTCCAGAACATATATCAATATACTATATTTTTAAATGAAAAAATTTACAAAGAAGCTCTGTTGAAAGAATGCAATTTGAAAAGATTAAGCTTATTTAAAAGATAAACGTGTAAATCAAAATTAATTTAATTTTTTTAATAGAAATATTAAAATTTAATTATAATTAAAAATAAAATACTAATAATAATTCGAATAAAACAATAATTATATTAATATTTAATAACTGATAAAATGAAAAAAATTACAATGAATCATATTTATTGTAGATTTGAATTCAGACGTGTCAATCGAGAGTGGATTCTATATGAAAGAACTTGTCTAATACGTGTGTCCATCATACGAATCACCTTATTATTCTCACTATTTCTGTATAAATGCGATGTTAGAAATGATCGAAAAAACACTAAATTAATGATGTGAACCAAGACCTTCTTCTCAGCCACCGTATAATTACATTACAATAGTTACAAGGTTGCATGCAAATTATGTATAATGGATATAATAAAAATAAAGAAGCGTTATGAAACCGTCAATGAACATCACGAGAGACAGCTTGAACGACTTTGATTCTGACGGCTTTAACATAGCCTTCAGCGTAAATATGATTTATTATAATTAAAATTTAATATATTTATAAAAAAATTAAATTAGTTTCGCTTTACACATGTCTGCTTAGTAGAACTTTTTCAAATCGTATTCTTCTGTGTCTATTAGATGAGCAGAACCCTCTATCAAAAACTATTTTTTTTTTAAAACATGGATACTCGTAAATAGTGTTAAACAACATGATATTTTAATATTTTTTGTGTAAAAATACGGCAGGAGAGTGGAAAATTCACTGAAAAACATTCACCCATAAGATATGCACTATTCTACGCAAACAAATGTACTAGAAACTGTACAAGAATATTCTTGCATAAAATAGTGGAAGTGTTGCGGAACATACTTGTACAAAAAACAAGTAGCTTAGTGTTTAAGTTTTGTTCACTCGGTTTCTCAACAATGCAAAACATCTATTTGGATCCCACGTTTTCTCTTTTGACTTTACCTCTATATAAATACAAGTTCTTTAGTGTTCTTCCATTAACCAAACCATATCCGTTAAACATACTCATGATGAAGAGACAAAGAGAAAAAGAAGTAGAAAAAGAGAGCATAGATATAGCAACAAGTCTAATGTTACTCTCTTCTCATCGTATCCAACAACACGAAAAGAACAAAACATATTCTAAAATGGAGTTTGAGTGCAAAACATGCAATCGCAAGTTCTCATCTTTTCAAGCACTTGGTGGTCATAGGACAAGTCACAAGAAACTCAAACGTGAAGGAGAACAAACCCTCAAAGGAAATAATCATGTTAATAAGCAACCTAAAATGCATAAGTGTTCAATTTGTGGACAAGAATTTAAGTTGGGTCAAGCTTTGGGTGGACATATGAGAAGACATAGAAATAATAATGAAGGGTTTTCTTCATCTTATATGAATTATCAAGTGATTTCAAAATCTCAGCCAGTTTTGAAAAGATCAAATAGTAAAAGGGTTATGTGTTTAGAATTGGACTTGAATTTGACACCTTTAGAAAATGACTTGAAGTTCTTGTTTGGAAATAAGGCGCCTCAAGTAGATCACTCTTTATTTTGATTTTAGTATCTCACCAGTTTTTTGGATATTTTTGTATGTAAAAACAATTTATGGATTAATTTAGTGAGTATTTTGTCTTCTCTTTTTTCTCCCAATTAAAATTTTGTTATATAAATATAGAATTCTACTGTGTGGTTGTTTCACTACTTCATATGTGTATTTATTTATCTATTTATATGATTTAGCAACGACTTTTTTTTAGCTGTCAAGATGAAGTGCCCGTAAGGATGATTGTGGGCTTGTGGCCTCAATCATACTTTGGACTTATGATGTAACTCATATCTTCGTATAATTATAATTGGAGATATATTAATGCGACTTTTCATTTTATATCCAGACACCTCTTACGTTTCAATAGTATCTATGTTGGAGAAAGTTAAGTTAAAAATCCAGATAAAATATTCATAAGTTTAATCTAAAAAGTTGGTACATAGAACAAAAATTTGGTAGTGTACATGAAATATATGGTGCACTGGATATTTCAAAATGTCTGGAATATTTGCTTAGTACTCTAGTTTTTGCAAAATTTGGAAAATTTCGGATATTTAGTACATGTGTGGTAGTTATAAAAGAGTGTGAAATTGAATAGCTAATTTTTTGCCGATACTTCTATACGACTGTGATTGCACCGACATATTGTGTGGTCCTGAATGAATTTAAAGTTGTATAAATAAAGTTCACACATTGTTGTTAAAAATAATATATTAAAATGTCTCTTCCTCAGTTTTTGTCTATGGCAGAAGTGTACTTCAACAGGGACCGATCGAGTTCGATGTGACAATTTTTAAAAGGACTTTCTTAAAAAGCATCCCGGTTAAGTTTTTAGTGAGAGAAAGTAAACAAAGAGAAATTTTAGAGAGAGTGTGTGTGAGAAAAGTGTGAAAAGAGCACGATTTTGGATATGAAAAAGTGTGGAAATAGACCTCTATTTATAGGCAAGAGATTGACACAAAAAGGAAATGATTCTAAGGCTTTTTAAGACTTGTCAATCGATTGGAGCTTATTTCCAATCAATTGACTACCCCAAGTTAATTGATTATCAAGCTCAAAATAGAAAGGAAGAATATTTAGTCATTACTTGTCACTAAAATGATGTCCTAATCGCTTAAGGGTTTAAGTTTAAATTGATCAAATCGATTAGGTTAATGTGGCAATCTATTGGCAAAGACGAAACTTTTCCCAAAGCTATTATGAAGTGCCCGTCAGGATGATTGTGGGCTTGTGACCTCAATCATACCTTGGGCTTGTGACCTAACTCACACCTTCCTATAGTTATAATTGGAGATGTCTTAATGCCACTCCTCATTTTATACCTGGCACCTCCCACGTTTCAATAATATCCATGTTGTTGTTGGAGAAAGTTAAGCCAAAAATCCAGACAAAATATTAAGTAGTTTAATCTAAAAATTCGATACATAGAACAAAAATTTGGTAGTGTACATGAAATATCTGGAATATTTAGTACATGTTTAGCAGTTATAAAAGAGTGCAAAATTGAATGGCTAAGATTTTACCGACACTTTAATACGATTGTGATCGCACCAACCGTATTGTGTGGTCCTGAATGAATTCAAAGATGTATAAATAAAGTCACATGTTGTTGTTAACAATAATATCTTACAATGTCTCTTCCTCAGGTTTTGTCTATGGCTGAAGTGTACTTCAATGGGGCGAAAACTCTCATTGAGTTTCGACAACCGTCAGACAAAGCATGTCTCTCCAACTTGATATCTGAGTTGAATGATTTGTTGTCCGACACAGATAACAAAAAGGCGAGTAAGATCAAGTTTTGTGATGACTGGATTGATACTAATGGAAGGGTGAAATACAACCTTATTGAGTTGAAGATCGAAGAAGATTTGAAAGTTATGTGGAAATTATATCACCGTAGACTAACAAAGGGACCAATCGAGTTCGATGCGACAATTTCTAAAAGGACTCTCTCAAAAAGTAATCCGGCTAAATTTTTAGTGAGAAAGTAAACAAAGAGAAATTTTAGAGAGAGAGTGTATGTGAGAGAAGTGTGAAAAAATCACGATTCTTGATATCAAAAAGAGTGGAAAGAGACCTCTATTTATAAGCAAGAGATTGACACAAAAAGAAAACGATCTAAGACTTTTTAAGACTTGTCAATCGATTAAGGCCTATTTCCATTGAATTGGTTACCCCAAGTTAATTGATTATAAAGCTCAAAATGGAAAGGAATAATATTTAGTCATTATTCGTCATTAAGATGATGCCCTAATCGCTTAGGGTTTAAGTTTGAATTGATCCAATCGATTAGGTTAATGTGTTAATCTATTGGCAAAGATAAAACTTTTCCCAACGCTATCATGACAACTCCTAACTCATTTGGCGCGACTTTTAAGTATTTTTCAAAAAGTTTTCTTGAGAAAAAAAGTTGGAAAACAAGTTAATGTGTGTGTGCTTTAGCCATGTACTTTTACAAGAATGTCCTTATGTTTTACAATATGTTAACTCAGACACGTCGAGGCAGGGCTTCTATAAACTTCAAGTCTTTGTCAGATGATTCATTCTTGTAAGCACTTGCTTGAATTTTCTTTAGGATGAGGCTTGAGTTTCAATACATTTTTTTTCCATCATCATATGGTCAAATTCTTTCTCAAATCCTAATAGTTTGATTTGCATCTTTAATCGCTTCAACCACTTATGCATGACTTCAGTTCTTGCTAGACATTTTAATTGTCACTATTAATCATTAGTTGTCATCATAAAAATTTATTGTTCTTGTTAAATGCAAGTCTCCTGAAAAACAAGTTTCCACGATAGTAGAAGAAGTAGAAGGGGAGGAGGTAACCACCCCGACCCTCTGTCGCACTTTCTGTCGATCGAAGAGATATCTCACTGCAGCCATACCTTCAGAAGCCATTGTATCTGCAAAATGAAAAATCAATGAGTCATTATAAACTTAGAAAAATTTTAAAATAGAACAGAGTAACGCCAAGTTTGTCTTCTCACAAAAAACTCATTCTCTCGTTAACATCTATGACATCTATTATAGTCAGAGTACCATTGAGTTGCTTCTCTTGCATTGAGGAGTCGACATCTGAAGGACCATCCCCTTCCCTATAATGATCCATCTAGAGATGACTTAATTAATGATATCAGGCTGACACGGATCTTAGAAGACTTACTGTTCAACACTTCGCGATAAGCCTTGGGGGCAATGTTCTGGGCCAGTCCAATGCATAATAAGAAGAAGGCAATGCATAATAAGAAGAAGGCCATTATTGCTCCAATGAAGGCCCAATAACTTGTTCCATCCAAGGATAAATACTCTTGCGCGTATTCATACTTTTCACATTTCACTATACCTTTTTATCTCTATCACTAACTTGAAAGTTACATTGCTAACTTTGCATATCCATCCTCGTGATCCATCACATGGATACTTGCAACACTATAATAAAATTTCAACCTTTTAACTTAAACATAATTCTAGTTTATGTTAGTGCGTGAGGCACTTTTAGTGAGGAGAGAAAGAGAGAATAATAAAGAAAATAAAGATTTGTATTATTCAAGTGTACAAATAATGATACACACTATGACTATTTATATACAACCCTAATTGGGCTTGGACTAACACAACTTCGATTATATTAAATATTAAATATAATCAAATCTAATCTAATCTAATTTAATATTTCAACACACCCCCATAATCCAAGTTGTCGAACATCCTCAAAAATAGTCAATCTGAACTATTCCTAATTTCTTTCTCAAATTCAGGAATCTGTCGATCTTCAATACTTTGGTGAAAATGTGGGCCAACTGTGCTTCACTTGAGCAATGCCTAACTTCAAGTTCACCTTGATTTACTTTTTCCCTTAAGAAGTGAAATCTTGCTTCAATATGTTTACTTCTTCCATGCAGAACTGGATTCTTCGCTAGATTTATGGCTGACTTGTTGTCGATTTGCAATACTAGAGGTTTCTTCACTTCGACAGTCATTTCTTCAAGTACAGATCTGATCCAAATTGCTTGACATGCAGCATGGGATCCCGCTATATATTCAGCTTCACACGATGACAATGCCACCACAGGTTGCTTCTTCGAACACCATGAGATTGGGGCACCAAATACTTGAAAGAAATATCCTGTTGTGCTTCTTCGATCTTCCTTATCTCCACACTAATCAGCATCTGAAAAACAATTAACTATTGCTTCTTTGCCTTCAGAATCTCGTCGAAATAGTATTCCACAATTTATTGAACCCTTCAAATATTGAAGGATTCTTCTTGTAGTCTTCATATGTGACACTCTTGGTTCACCCATATATCTGCTTACTAATCCGACTGTGAAACTTATATTAGGTCGACTATTGCACACATACCTCAGAGATCCCACAATTTGCTTGAACAAAGTTGCATCGACTTTGTCTTCCTCTCTATTCTTCTCCAACTTCACATTTGGTTCGACAGGTGAGGATGCAGGATTTGAATCATCCATTCTGAATCTCTTGAGTATTTCTTTGACATATTTTCTTTGATGTAGCACCATACCTTGCTTCGACATTTGAAAATCCATGCCTAGAAAATAAGACAATTTTCCTAGATTCGACATTTCAAATTCCTTCGTCATCAGCTCTTTGAACTTCGACAAGTTCTCCAAACTATTTCCAGTTACTAGCAAGTCATCAACATACAAGAAGATGATTGTTATATCTTGTGCTACAACCTGAACATAGACACCATACTCTGATTTGGATTTGACAAATCCTAATTCGACTAAGTATGAGTCGATCTTCTTGTTCCATGCTCTAGGTGTCTGCTTAAGGCCATAAAGCGCTTTGTGCAATCTATATACTTTACTCGCTTCCTTCTGAATCACAAACCCAGGAGGTTGTGTGACATAAACTTCTTCGTCTAAAGGACCATTCAAAAATGATGATTTCACATCTAGATGAAATGTTGACCAACCTTGGTTGCATGCCAATGCTACTACTAGTCGAACAGTCTCTAATCTTGCTACTGGGGCAAATACTTCAGAGTAGTCAAGTCCTGCTCTTTGAAGAAAACATCGAGCGACTAATATTGCTTTCTGTCTTGCTATTGACCCATCTGCATTGTGTTTCAACTTGAACACCCACTTTACTTCGATAGCTTTTGTATGTGTTGGCAATTTGACTAACTCCCATGTGTTGTTTCTTTCGATTGCCTGTAACTCTTCGACCATAGCTAACTTCCACTTTTTAATATTCAAAGCTTCTCTATAGTTGATTGGTTCAGCACCTGCAAGTAAAGCAAAATGAATTAATTCTCCATCTGGTGTGATTTCATCATCACCCATCACTTCATAATCATGAAGTCTTGTTGGAAGAACTCTATTTCTTTGAGGTCTTTGGCTTGCTTCAGCCATAACCTCTTTGACTTCGACTATGACGGGAGTGTCAGCAACCGCTTCTTCTTCGACTTCGACTGGATTCTCAACAATTCCTTCGACCTCTACTTCATTAGTTTCTTCGTCAAAATCAAATTTCATTAATGATTTTTTAATTGAATTGCTAGAATTCCAATCCCAGGCAGAATTTTCATTAATCACAATATCTCGACTCAACACAATCTTTTCATTAACTTGATTGAATATTCTGTATGCACCAGTTTTATGATATCCTACCAGAATCATAGGTTCACTCTTGTCATCAAGCTTCCTTCTCCTTGCATTAGGAACATGCTTGTAACACATAGAGCCAAACACTTTCAAGTGACTTACTGATGGTCATTTGCCACTCCACACTTCTTCAGGAACCTTTTTCTTCAATATCTTAGTAGGACACCTATTCAAAATATAAACTGCAGTCGAAACAGTTTCTCCCCATAAAGATTTTAGCAAATTCTTTTACTTCAGCATGCATCTTTCCATATGTAATATGGTTCTATTTCTTCTTTCACCAAATCCATTATGTTGAGGTGTGTAAGGAGCAGTTATCTCATGATCAACACCATGTTCTGCACAGAAATCTTCAAACATCTTGGATGTGTATTCGCCACCTCCATCTGTTCGTAGAACTTTGATCTTCTTCTCACTCTGGTTTTCGAAAAGTATCTTGAATCTCTTAAAGATTTCGAATATTTCGTCCTTTCGTTTAATCACATAGATCCACAGCTTTCGACTAAACTCATTGACAAAGTAAACAAAATATCTGTTTCCACCAATTATATGTTCTTCAAATGGACCACATACATCTGAATGCACCACTTCGAGAATGCAGGATGATCTCATTGACATAGTCGAAACGAAAGAATTTCTGGATTACTTTCCCACTAAACAACCTTCATAAAGTTTTTTAGGCATCTCAAGACTTGGAATACCAGTAACCATATCTTGAGTAATCAGTTGATTAAGTGATCGAAAATTCAAACGTCCAAACCTCAAATGCCACAACCAACTATCCTTGTGGTCGACAACAGTTTTCAAACATTGAACTTATGTCGAACTGATCATAGTCTTAAATGTCCCGTTCTTCGACAATGGAGATTTTAAAACCAAATTGTTCTTAGTGTCGAACAATTTCAAAACTCCATCTTTCATGACAATTGAGAGACCTTTTTCAACTAGTTGTCCAACACTTAACAAGTTGCATTTCATTCCAGGTACATAGAGCACATCTTTGATCATAGCTTTCCCTCCATTACTCATTTGAAAGACTATGTTGCCAGTACCTTCTACTTGCAATGAACTATTATCAGCAAGTTTTACCTTGCTCTTCTTCGACTCGTCAAAATCTGCCAACCACTCCTTTCGACCAGTCATGTGGTTCGAGCAACCTGAGTCGAGAACCCAGATATTAGATTCAACATGGTTATCTGGAACTGCATCCATAACCATCATACCACCTTCAGAATCATCTTAATCTTGGCGTGCAAGGTTCGCTCCTTTGTCCTTGCCTTTCGATCCCTTGTCTTTTCTGTACTAACAATTCTCGGCCAAGTGTCCCCACTTTTCACAGTTATAACACTGCATACCTTTCTTATCTTCTTTTTCCTTTCGATAGTTTCCTCCTCCCATTTTCGAGGATTCAGAAGATCTATCTTCGACCTTATTCTTATGGGAATTTGACCAAGACTTCTTACCATGAGTCTTGTCGAACTTGCCTTTGAATTTGTTGGAACCACCATCTTTTTTCCATGATTGAGCTTGTAGTTCCTGTATCGAGTCTTGAACTCCTTTCCTTTCGACAATCCTCATCTCATGCGCCTCCAACGAACCAACCAAATCTTCCACTTTAGTGGTTTCAAGATTGTTGGATTCTTGAATAGCTATGATAACGTGATCAAAGTGAGAGGTCAACGTTCTCATTACCTTCTCAACTATCATCTTATCAGTAATGGTTTCACCATAATCCTTCATGAGATGGACGAGTTTCTGAACCTTCGACACATATTCTGCAACTTTTTCATCTTCTCCCATCGACAATAACTCATGTTGTCGACGCAAGGTTTGTAATTTGACAACCTTGACTTTCTCACCTCCTTCGAAATACTTTACCAGAATATCCCATGCCTCCTTCGCTGTTTCAGCATGAGAGATTCTGTCGAAGTTAGCAGCATCGACAACTGTTTGAATGCAATAAGCAGTCTTGTAATCTTTTTTCTTGACTTTGTTGTGAGTTTTTTTCTGTTCGTCGGTTGCATTTGTAGCCAACGCCATAACGCCGTCGGTAACAACTTCTAGGGTTTCATGGAAGCCAAATAAGGATTGCATCTGTTTTTTCCATCGGATCCAATTTTTACCGTCAAGCATTGGAAGAGAATTTGGAATGCCCTTATCACTAGCCATCTTCGCAGCGGTTGATTTACTTGCCCTGGAAAAACGATCTCTGACGTGAAATTCTTGAAAACTTGATCAAAAACAATAACTGGAAGCTCTGGATACCAATTTGTTAGTGCGTGAGGCACTTCTAGTGAGGAGTGAAATAGAGAATAATAAAGAAAATAAGGAATTGTATTATTCAAGTGTACAAATAATGATACACATTATGACTATTTATATCTAACCCTAATTAGACTTGGACTAACACAACTTAAATTATATTAAATATTAAATCTAATCAAATCTAATTTAATATTTCAACAATTTTGATCTGGAACAAACTCTTATTTATATTGTTATATTTTCTTAAATTCATCTGCACTTTAGTTTTTGAGAAAATACATTTTACGTAGACCAAATATAAATATTGACTTTTCATTAAGTTACCATATTACTTATATAGTTGAATACTATAGTAAACATGTATTAGGACATGATAATACTGAGTGTGGTTATGATTCACATATTTATTTTTTAAAGAAGTTTTAGTGACTCGTTTATGCCAACAATTATATTCTATCAATTGAGTAAAAAACATTTAAGTATGGTCTATAGTTTATGGGATTTGGTTTATGAATGGTTTGAAATTTTAATGATTTTGACAGTCTTTTTCATAAGCAAACAAACTTGAATTAAAGAGGAGAACAAGGATAGTGGTAATGGTCATTAATTAAACTCGATGGTCTTTTTTATTTTATTTTAATGTAAACCATTAATTAAACGTGACGGTCTTTAATATGGCCATTACATATAATATGGTAATGATTTTAATTAATAGTTTTAAATTTTTGATGGGAGAATCAAACCTAGAAATAATCTTTGGTCTATAAGATGGCTCACATTATTCAAAATAAGCCATCTATATTGAAAGTAATAGCTTAGAAGAATCAAAGAAAATGTACTCATAAAATTGTAACTATGGATGGAGATAAAGTACGTTTCTATTTTCAGTATTTTATTTTTGTTGTGAGGACCATGAGATCAATTTTATAGAATAACATTTGAAATTTCCATATTTTCCATCTAGAATCCTTAATAAATTTTCTAAATAAATTATTATTTCTTTTATATTCAGACTTTCTTTTCCTTGAAGTGGTGCAGCATCAAGCAAACCTTTCATAATTTGTGAGCTCAATGGATAAAGTAAAGTAAAACATAAATGTGGCAAATGTATCCCTTTTTTAATTTTATTTTTTATATTTATTTTAGTAATTTTCAACTTCCGAAACTACAATGCATGCAACAGTTAGGTTTTTCCAATTTCAACATCTACTATAGAAAACATGTGAAGGAGTATATATATATTTTTTTCCATCTCACCTCAAATATTTTTTTCCATCTCCCTCTCTAATCTCCATCATGGGAGAATATTTCTCCTATCTCATCCTTACAGATTTTCACCGAGATCTACAATGATTGAATCTTATTTTTTTTTTATACTTTTCAATCAAAACTATGAAACTATTATTTCATTATTTTTCCTTTTTTTAAAAAATATATATTTTGTTTTTTTTAAATAAAAATACATCTTATATCAATAAGGAAAAAAAACTAAAACATTTGTTGTTGCTAATATTTTTTCTGTAAATATAATAATAAAAATTAATAGAACTTGTTGCAACCATTCTTCTTCTAATTTACTACCATAGTATTGTTATCGTCCAGCGCAATTGGTTGATTATGTGTGAGTGTAGAAAATCTATAACTACTTATTTATTAATTGAATGAAAACATGTTATTAATAGAAGTAAATTGAGTTTGAAGAGTAATTATCATAAACACAATGAACAAAGTGGTTGTTGTGATGATGATGTGAATAAAGGGGACGATGAATAGAGGAGATAAAGATAATTGAGAAAATAAAAGGAGGAGACGATGTGTATATTCTATGTATTGAATTCACTTTTCTAAGGTTGAATACTTTGATAGTAAAATAATACATTATACAATAAAACATAAAAATAAAAAGATATACTGAATACTCTTCATTTTCTAATTCATTAATATTTTTTTCATGTAAAATTATTTAATTATATTATGTATTATATAATATATAAAATATAAAATATAAATAAGATATTAAAAATCGGAGAATTCACGAAACAGAGAATACTTTTTTAATTCCCGTTTCAAAGTATTATCGAGGAACCTTTCCTCCATTCATATTCCCACGAAAAAAAACTTCAATTTCAATATTTCAAACAGATAATTCTCACAAGAATTTTCATTAACAAATACAAATTGAAATTCCTATACCTACCGATCAGAACTCAAAGGAAAATATGTATTTGTTCCCCCATTTGATGAATTCCTTTTTATGAATAACAAGTTGGTGCACCACTTTACTGTTGTCTTTGTTGAATAGTGACCAAAAATAACCTCATGTGTATTTACTATACTACAAATTGTACGAGATTATATATAAAAAATGCTGGAATTTCATGGAACGTTGTTTTTGTACAAGTAAAGTAGCTCGGTGCTCAAGGCTCGTTCACTCGGTTGCTATTGAACTGTTAATAGATTTTTTTTAATAGATAATAGATTCACTAAGAGGAGTATAAGGGATATTCCATCCAATTACATATCAGATAGTCCTTACGTCCTAAAATAAATAAGAGATAAGATATTTGATAGGGTAAGGATTATGATTAGTTGGAAGTAAAATTTATATTATTGTTATTTAATTTGAAATACTTTTTAGAATGTTCTTAAAACTTTAAAATATTATTGAAATGGACTTTAATTAGGTATTGAGTCTTTAGTTACTACTGAGTTTGTGATCATTATTCCAATTTACAGATTTGAGCATTTTTTTTTTTTTTTCATGTAGAATTCCTTAAGCAGAAAGAACCGATCATCATTAAAGCAATATTTCTCTACACCGAAGGAGTATTGCATCATTAGTTTCCTTCTCAGTTTTCAGAATTTTGCTTAGGCTTATTTATTTTTCTGCAAGTTATTTTATTCCACGGCTAATCCTGCCGGCTTGTGGAGGATTGCATACTGTAGTATATTCTTTCAGTATTTTATTCCAGGTTTTAAATTTAACTAATACAATTTATTTATTTTACCATGATTATATTGTTGTATGCATGTTTTTATTCTATATTATTACGTAATAAAACCATGTTCGACTAACTATCCCGACACCGGTATGTGAAGTCATAAACCAAAGGGGTTCAATATGTTTTTATTCTGGTTTTTGTTTCCAATTTCTGTATTAAATTGTTTTGTTACGAGATTAAAGACAAACTAAGGATAAAATCGACAGAGCGAGAGTTTGAGATTTTAACCGGATAGTGGTAATTGAACAATAATTTTAAATACAACGAGAGCACTTTAAAATTAATTGGACTCTATTTGTTTTCAAAAAATACTTGTAAAATTTAAATGACATGGCGAGAGCGCTCATTTGAGTTTAATAATATGGCCTGAATCGATAGAACGAGAGTGTGAGACAAAAGTTTTTAAATTAATAGTTTCCACTGAAATAGTGTTTTAATACTTAAAATTGTGCCAATGATTTATTGAATCCCCGAAGTCGATAAATTACATATCAGTGTCCCATTATCAATTATTAGATCTTAGTTAATTCCCGTTTAAACCCCAACATCCAAATCTTATCATTGGCCTTAGCTTTACACAATGACCCTAGATAACAGTAGTTTGACCATCACTCCTCGTAGGTTCAATATCTTTTAAAACTACGTGATTAGACTGTGCACTTGTTGTCACTACACCCAACAGACTCTCAAAGTCGCAATCAAGTTTTTGGCGCCATTGTCGGGGATTGATTGAGTCAATATTTTGAATCCTTTGTTACGTAATATAGACTAAGGCAACGAATTATATTTTATTTTATCCGTTGATTGTATGCCAAATACTCGCTCTCAAGGCGAAGATTTAGAGCAACCAGTCAACGAAGTAGAGCGCTTCATTAGTATAAGGCGTCGAATTAGAGAATATCAGATTAAGTACAATCTTCCCGAAACCACTCTTCCTAACTATTCTCTTCCTGAACCTAGTATGGTTGAAGGACCCCAAAATCGTCCTCTGAAGGATTATGCTGCCCTATCGCAAGAGGAACCTCACAACAGTATTGCTGCTCCCACCATCGCTCGAAACGATTTCAAGTTAAAACCTTTGTTATTACAAGCGGTCCAACAAAACCAATTTTCAAGATGTCCTACGGATGATCCGAACCTTCATTTATTAGTATTTGTGTAGTATGCAAACACAGTGAAAGCAAATGGTGTCAGCCATGAAGTAATAAGACTATGTCTTTTTCCTTTCTTATTATGAGATAGAGCTAGAGCTTGGATCCAGTCTCTACCATCCAACTCTATTACCATATGGAATGAGTTGAAGAAAGTTTTCCTAGCGCGATATTTTTCGCCGAGTAAGACAGTTATGCTAAGAGCCAATATTAATGGTTTTAAACAAAAGGAAAGTGAATCTCTTTTCGAAGCATGGGAAAGATACAAAGACATGTTGCGACATTGTCCACATCACGATCTAGAAGAATGGTTGATCATCCACACCTTTTACAATGGTCTCTTGTACAACAAAAGACTAACGATTGACGCTGCAGTTGGCAGTGCACTGATGGATAAACCTTACCACGATGCCTATCAGCTTATCGAAAGTATGGCTCAAAATTATTATCAGTGGGGAAGCGATAGAACCATTGTGGAGAAACCTCAAACGAAAGGTGGTATGTACGAAGTTAGTAGCCTAGACCAAATTAACGCTAAGTTAGTAGCCCTTACCCAAAAGATAGAAAGCTTGACCACAGCTCTCGCAGCCACTGTGGCTGCAGTAGCTCCAACCTGTGATTTATGCAAACTTCACGCGCATGCTGCACCCTAATGTCCACTTTTAATAGGAGTACCAGCTGATCAAGTGAATCATGCTCAAGGGAACCCCTATAGCAATAACTATAACCCTGCTTGGAAGAACTATCCAAACTTCTCATACAAAAGCAATAATTCCTTGTACCCACCCGGGCAAGCTCCTACTACACCCCCAGGATATCAGAAAGCCACCCCAAATGTCTCAAATATTCCGAATATCCCTAGGAAATCAAACATTGAAATAATGATAGAAAACTTTGTGGCCACCCAAGCTCAAACTAATAAAGATTTCCTGAATCAAAATATTCACACTAGTGAACAAATTAAACAACTGACAAATAAGGTTGATGCTCTTGCCACAAATAACAAAATGTTAGAAACACAAATCTCCCAAGTGGCTCAACAGTAGGCAGCTACAGTTGCTCTAGCTGGAAATTTTCCTAGACAACCCCAACCAAATCCAAAAGGATATGCTAATGCTATAACACTTCGAAGTGGGTCAGAACTAGACGGACCAACTGAACCTAGAATCAAGAAACCAGCCAAGTACCAAAAACATGGTAAAGAGATTGAGAAGGAAGATGAGCCGAAGGAAATAGAAAAGGAAGGTGACAGTGAAGAGGTCGTAGAGAAAGAATAACCTTATGTGCCTCTGCCACCCTATAAACCACCTATTTTGTATCCTCAAATATTTTATAAGTCTAAAAACGTAGGGCAACTTAAGAAATTTGTTGAACTTATAAAACAACTTAACATTAGCATACCTTTCACAGAAGTTATCACACAAATGCCCTCCTATGCTAAATTTTTTAAAGAAATCTTGTCCAATAAGAAAAATATTGAGGATAATGAAACTGTTATACTCACTGCTGAATGCAGTGCTATAATCCAAAACAACATGCCTCCTAAACTGAAAGACCCAGGTAGTTTTTTCCATACCTTGCATTATCGGAAAGTCTGTCATAGACAAAGCATTATGCGATTTAGGAACCAGTATTAGTCAGATGCCCTTATCAATTTTCAGAAGACTCAGTGTTGTACCCCAAAATTTTCCCTCCTATTTTACTCAACATATGTTCATGGAGATCCTTAACTTGCTCAAGGATACCCAAAAGTTGACCAGACAAACTCTCTCCTAAAGCAAGGAACCTCCAACTAGGGTTTCCCTTTTCATCAAGATGGGTGAACTCCAAAGGCCTCAAATCTTTTCCATGGTCCTAATATGTTCTCAATAACATCCATGTCAAGTCTCATGCCCTGCACAAGAAGTTTTCTCAATCAACTGCTCAAATGCTTGAAAATCAACTATATTAGGTCAAAAGTCAACTGTGACCCACATACAGTCAAACTTCAAGATTTTTGGTCAACATCAACATTTTGAAGTGATATACATCACTTTATCAAGGGTTGATCGTGATTCCTCAAGGAATACTCCTAATTCATCAAAACTCAAAAGTTGCTAAATTAGGGTTTCTTAGGAAAAGTCAACCAAACTTTGACCAAGCATTACTTTCTCATACGTTATCATAAATTTCTCATATAAGGCTCATTTTGAAGAGAATCCAATTTCCTACAACTCATCTTCATCCCTCAAGTTCAAAAAATTCACTCATAAAAAGATATGAATTTCTACATTATAGGTCCTTTTGAAAAGTCAACAAAAACACCTTTTGGGTCAAAGCTTCTTACATGAACATGGAAGACCCAATTGAGATGAAACCAAAAGAGTTTTTAGGGGACATACTAAGCTTTCTAAAAATTCTAAGAACACCTCTCTAGGGTTAAAATTGGATGAGATATGCATTGTCAAAGTTTGCCATTTTTGGAAAATTGCCAAAAGTCAAATGTGCTCAAAAGTGCATTTTTTGTCAAATGGGCCTAGATTTTCATGATTGTATCTTGTCGAAGACATGGTCCACGACCCAAATCAGCATCCATATATTATTTTCTCTATTTATTTATTTTATTTTTATTTTTATTATTTAAAAGTCATATTAAATCAAATAAATGACAAAAAATATAAAAGATTGATTTTTTGATTTGATTTTTGTTAGAATCAAATCTAATTAAGCTGGCCTAATCAGATCAAATCGAATCAAGGAAAATTGAGGAAAAATAGCATGATTAGGATGGTTTTGGAAAGATATCATATAGCAAACAAATCACATTCAATTCCCGTGATTCCAAAAGATTTAATATGTTTTTGTTGCCCTAATTCATCACACTACATATACTGAACACAAACAATGCAAAAGGACAAGGATTGCAGTCGTGAGAGATGAAGAACAAAACTCAAATTTTGGAAAAAAAGTGGTAGATCGTTTTCTCACATAAAGGGTGATTCAAAACATTCCAAAGCTTCTAAACGATTCCTGGATATCTCCTGAAGCTAACACGATCAATTACAAGGATTCCCAAGTCCAGAATCTCCCCATAGCCTTCACACGGTTTGCTCTTTGTTTCAAAATTGAATACGATAATTCTTGCATCATAAACATATTCTAATAATGTATTTGTGATGATTGACATATTTGCAACATGCTTGAATCATTTAATTGAAGTTTTGATGTATATATTGATGATTGCCATGGCTAGGGTTTAAAAAGTTGTTTTAGGGCTTCTTTGTACATGTAAAATTAGGCCAAGAAAATGGTGCCATGGTACTCGTAAGATCAAGACGAGTTGATTGGTATAGCTAGAATTAATTTATCATGTGTTTTGTGAATTTTTAAAGCTTGCAGGTTTATAGCTATGGAAGATGTCCGTTGGTATAAGTCTGGTACCTAAAACGACACTTCTGGGAAGAAGATGAAGGCGTGGCAATCAACCACTGGTCCATTTGAAATTCGCGCATTTTTTTGGAGGAAACTACGTGGCTTGCCTTATATTTTATTTATCTTATTATACTAGCAAGTAAACAATACATCGCAGATGGCAAGGGGTATGGACAGGTGAAGCAAAAGACCTGGGTTCGATCCCAGGTCCAAACATTTTCTTATTTTCTGAACATTTAACTATAGATCCAGCGTGCCTCATAGCTTAGCATCCACCGTACGCCCCAGATCTCAGCCCTGAGATCCATCATCATACAAATCTCACGCTCCAGCATTGAGGGACTACCATGTACCATCAGAGGAGAGAAGCATTGGACCCAACGTCAGACCCTGGGCCATCTTTGGGCCTAACAAGAATTTGGCAACACCCCCCGATTGCTCAACACCAAGCCCATTTCTCTTCCTTTTTTCTATTTTAATTCCTTTTATTATTTATTAATTTTTTTTCTTCAAATAACACCAAAAATCATGTTTTTTTTATTTAATCAAAAAATCATAAAAACATCAAAAATCTTTTTTTATAAAAATATTTTTATTAATTAATTAGTTTAATTAAATTAGGGTAATTTAATTCTTTTTATAATTTATAATAAATTAGAATTAGGGTTTAATGTTGTACATAACCTATTTTTTTCTCAAAAAATAACCTAAATATTTTCTCAATTAGATTTTTAGGTTTTCCAATTATTTCTCACATTTAATTTGCTGCGCGCGCCTTTAAGTTTTTTTTTTATTATTGTAGCTGCTCCGAGTTTGTAATACTAATTAGGGTTTTAAATTTCCGCACCTTTATTTACAGTCAAAATAATTATGTATCTGCGAAAGCCTTGTAATAGTTAGGACCCTAATTTCTTGCATTTTAATTTCCGCAAGCTATAAACTGCTTAGATGTATGTATAAGATTGTATGGAAAGACAAATTGAAATTAAATCATGTCGTCCATATATACCTCGAGCATATCCCCGATTTGGTTGCGGAAGACTTTGTTCATCATCCGCTGATACGTTGCTCCTGCGTTTTTCAGACCGAAGGGAATTACATTGTAGTAATAGTTGCCCGAGCTAGTCATGAAAGAGGTGCAGTGTTTGTCGCCTATTTCCATTGGGATTTGGTTGTAGCCCGAATAGGCGTCCATAAACGATAGAATTTTATAGCCCGAATAGGCGTCCATAAACGATAGAATTTTATAGCCCACCGAGTTATCGACCAGCATATCAATATTAGGTAAAGGAAATACATCTTTGGGGCATGCCCGATTAAGATCGGTGTAGTCAACGCATATTCTCCATTTTCCATTATTTTTCTTGACAAGTACAACATTTGACAGCCACGTTGAATACTAGGCTTCAGAAATAAAATTTGCCTCTAAGAGATCTTTTACAGCTTTTTCAGCAGCCTCCGCTTTCTCCAGAGACTACTTACGTCTATGTTGTACTATTGCCCTAGCGGCTGGATCAATGGCGAGTTGATGACAGGAGACCTCAGGGTTGAGATCAGGCATCTCCGTAGCGCTCCATGCGAATAGATTCGCATTCTCCGTCAAGCAAGCCTTGATCTGCTTCCTCGCCAAGTCGGGGAGTTCGGTGTCAATCTTCACTCCTCTGCTTGGGTCTTCACCGAGGGGAACGAGCTCGAAGTCCCCGTCCGGAATTGGTCGAAGGGGGACTTGCTCGCCGCTGGGAGGCTCGTCCTGGTCGAAGCGAGTGTCTAGGGATATCGAGTCTACCTTTGGAGGGGCTCTCTGTTCTTCTGCTCTAACGGGCTCTGACCGCCGAGGTTCTGGTCGCGTAGTTGCCGCTTTCTTGGCGGACCGTGTGCTGGTATCGACCGTGTTGTGTCCCTTGGACGCCGCGTTGAAACACCTTCGGGCAGCTGCCAGGTCACCTTGAATAGTGGCAACCCGTGCCCTCTTGGTGTAGAACTTCATTTTTAAATGGACGGTGGAGGGCACCGCGGTCAACTCTGCTAGTGTTGGCCTTCCCAGAATGCAGTTGTAGAGGGACGTGAAATCAATGACGAGGAAGTGCACCTTGACTTGCCTAGTAGCAGTATCCTCGCCGAACATGACCATGAGCTCGACGTATCCCCAAGGCTTAGAGGTCGAGCCGTTAAAGCCCTACAGGTCCGACCCTACGTATGGTGAAAGGTGAGAGTCGTCGAGCTGCAGGGTTCGGAACAGCTGGCTGTACATCACGTCAAGGGAACTTCCCTCGTCGACGAGGACGCGATGTACGTCGAAGTTGGCCATTCTTGCCCTTATCAGCAGAGGGATGGCCGAATTGGGGGCCCCTCTAGGGAGCTCCTCGAGGTAGAAGGTGATTGGCTCTGATCTGCCTTTCACCCATTCAAAGGTCACCGTTTAGGGGGGGGGGGGCGTGTCGACCAGCTCGTCCAGCTTCCTCTTAGCTGAATTTATGGTCAAATCATTGAACCCTCCACCATTGATGACCATGGCGGAGGGGAAGTGTTCCCACCTGTTGTGCATAGACAAAGGTTCTTGCAAATGTTCGGGGACGTAGAAGTCCTCAGGTCTTGTGACGGAGAACGCTGTTTGGATGGGAACTGACTCGTCAGATGGTCGGGTATCCTATTCTGCTTCCCTCATCTCATGGGCATCCCGACGAGGAGTGTCGTTTCGCCGGTATTGTGCAAGTCTTCCCCCTTTTATGAGGGTCTCGATGGCGTCCTTGAGGTGGACGCAATCTTCAGTCAGGTGCCCGTGGCTCCGGTGGTACTGGAAGTATTTGCTTCGGTCTGCCCCGGGTTTGGCAGGAGCTGGGCGAAGATGTTTGACACCGCCATCCTTGAAATTTGTACTTGCCCACTCCGCTAAGATGCGCTCGCGGGAAGCTGTAAGCGGACTGTATTCTGTGAACCTCCCCGAGGGTCCCCTTTGTTCCCGGGCATCTCGGGGTTTATCGTCCCTTCTCTTTTTTCCAGTTAGTCGAGGAGGGGCGATGTATTGTCACGGATTGTTATTGGATCCGCGGTTCTAGGGTCTCGGGCTCTGTTGGCCGCTTCTCTCTCCTCGTAGTCCATGTAGGCTCTGGCCTTTTTGAGGAGGGCATCAAACTTCCGGGGTGGTTCGATGCCCACGGCTTTTCTGAATTCAGTGCCGGGGAGGAGCCCCCTCTCCAGCAGGTATCTCTTCATATGGTCCGTGCAGGGGACCTGGATGGCTTCCCGGTTGAAGCGGTTAATGAATTCTCTTAAGGTCTCATCGTGCTTCTGGACGATGGCCTCGAGCGCTGCTTCGGTCTTTGGGTGTCGTCGCGAAGCAGTGAACGAGCTGATGAACTGGTTCTTTAGGTTTCGCCAAGAGGTAATTGACCCCGGGGCGAGACCTTTGTACCAGTCCATATCTGCTTTCCTCAGAGTCGTGGGGAACAACCGACACTTGATTGGTCTCTCGACGTTGTGGTAGTGCAGCATGGCTTCGAACCCGACTATGTGGTCGACCGGGTCGGTGATACCGTCATACTCCTTTAAGTGGGGAGGCTTCTCCATTCCCGGGGGAATGGGCGCCTCCATGATAGCTTGTGACAAGGCACCACAGGGGTCGTCCTTGTCACTCTGTTCCAGAGAGCAGGATGGGGATTCAACGTAGTGGCAGTTATGATGGCCCTGGTCGCGCGGAGCGTTCCTCGGGCGGTGTGACCGTTGATGGTTTCCCCCATGTCTGTCTCCGGGGGGTCTTCGTTCTTGCCACGAGGGGCCATAGTCGCGCTTTCCCGTGTCAACGAGCGGTTCCCTCTCCAAAGGGGGTTGTCGCCCGAGTGGTCGGGGTGACGGGCTTCGAGAGATGTCTCGATTCTGTCTCCACGGGGGAGATTGGGGATGTTCATGCGCTTGTCGAGGGGGATGAGATTGAGGTCTTTTGTGCCTTCTAGGGGGCTTTCGGTCGTCCTCAAGTGCTCTCAGTCGTTCTCCCTGGGCGAAGATGAGATAGTTGGTTTGATTGATCGTCGCGAACAGTGCCCTGGTTGTGGCGTCTGCCCAAAGGGATTGATAAAGAAGAAGCCGTGGCTCCGTCCCGGTAGTTAGAAGGTCCGGGGATGTTGACGCCAGAGACCGTATTATGGCCGGCAGTACTGGTGTTGTCGAGGACGACATTATTGTTGGCGATGTTGTTGTTAACGCCGACGACACAGACGTTCTGGTTGTCTTGAGTTTGGTCAGCCATGACAGTCAAGGATTGTTAGCTTTGGTCTTTTAAGTGAAGAGAAGATGGGGAAGCTTAGATTGCCACATACGGCGCCACTGATCTGACTTGATCAGAGTTGGATCATCACAGTTGGCTCCGGGCTAGATTTGAAGGAGATGGGGGGGTACCTGCAAGACGCTCTGATGGCAAAGTGAGAGACGGAATGAGCAAGCAAGTATGGATGTAGGTGTGAATGAATGAATACCTGTCCCTCTCGAAAGAGAGTATTTATAGCCCCCAGCGTTGGGCCAAAGTCCCTTTATTGGGCTGATCAAACAGGCCCAACAAAGAAACTGCCAGGTTTTACGTGAGTAGTGGGGACCTGCACGTGGCCCCCTACCTGGATGACACCCTCTGCAAGACAGGGAGGATAAAGACGCGATCTTTCCGGAACCATGAAGACTCCGCGAAATCCGAAGAGGTTGAAAGTCAGCCCTACGAGGAGGGTGCTCGGAGGGAGCGCGTACTCGTCGGGGATATTCTTCGCGAGCACTGGCGGAAAGTAATTATAGTCGATCAGATACTCATGATTGGGGTATGCTCAGTGGGTATACTGCTCAGCGCGGTAGGTTGACAAGCTTGGATTGAGCCTCACTGGTGATTGGGTCAAGAGCAAGCCCAGTCCAGAACATATATCAATATACTATATTTTTAAATGAAAAAATTTACAAAGAAGCTCCGTTGAAAGAATACAATTTGAAAAGATTAAGCTCATTTAAAAGATAAACATGTGTAAATCAAAATTAATTTAATTTTTTTAATAAAAATATTAAAATTTAATTATAATTAAAAATAAAATACTAATAATAATTCGAATAAAACAATAATTATATTAATATTTAATAACTGATAAAATGAAAAAAATTACAATAAATCATATTTATTGTAGATTTGAATTCAGACGTGTCAATCGAGAGTGGATTCTATATGAAAGAACTTGTCTAATACGCGTGTCCATCATACGAATCACCTTATTTTTCTCACTATTTCTGTATAAATGCGATGTTAGAAATGATCGAAAAAACACTAAATTAATGATGTGAACCAAGACCTTCTTCTCAGCCACCGTATAATTACATTACAATAGTACAAGGCTGCATGCAAATTATGTATAATGGATATAATAAAAATAAAGAAGCGTTATGAAACCGTCAATGAACATAACGAGAGACAGCTTGAACGACTTTGATTCTGACGGCTTTAACATAGCCTTCAGCGTAAATATGATTTATTATAATTAAAATTTAATATATTTATAAAAAAAATTAAATTAGTTTCGCTTTACACATGTCTGCTTAGTAGAACTTTTTCAAATCGTATTCTTCTGTGTCTATTAGATGAGCAGAACCCTCTTTATCAAAAACTATTTTTTTTTTTAAAACACGGATACTCGTAAATAGTGTTAAACAACATGATATTTTAATATTTTTTGTGTAAAAATACGGCAGGAGAGTGGAAAATTCACTGAAAAACATTCACCCATAAGATATGCACTATTCTACGCAAACAAATGTACTAGAAACTGTACAAGAATATTCTTGCATAAAATAGTGGAAGTGTTGCGGAACATACTTGTGTTGTTCACGGATTAGTGATTAAAAAAAAAAGAATAGCCACTGAGAAATTTATCGGGTCGAGTCGCGGTTCGGTACGCTTTCTTTAAGACGTTTCGCCGGATGCCAACAAAGTGTAAGGGAGTCGATAATAGGCGACGTCTCCAGGATAAAACAGCCCGTTCGAATAAAATACGATTATCACTTGCACTGTGATAAATCGTTCGATGAATAACACCTTTTGATGGTGTAGAAACCACTCGTAGTATTTGCAAAGAAGCAGTCGGAAAAACAGAGTAGAAAATATTTGAGATGAAGCAGAACAGAGAGAGAGAAGCGTGAGATATCGAGATAATGAATTCTGGAGTTATTTGCAAATGAAATAAGCACTAATTCAACAAAACGGTTCGAAAAAATAGGAAGAACGTGGGAGAGGGTGGAATTGGCCCAGTCAAAAGTAACTGTTATTGCTTGGTCAGACAGTCATGCAGTCATGCGTTTTGACTCTTGGAAGGCAAGTAATTGACACGTCACTAATTCCGTAATTAATTAATATTAAATATTAATTAATTTCCACTATTTTTAATTAATTAATGCTAATTAATTCCACCGAATTAATTAATTATTAATAATCATTAATAATTAATTTTTCACCAAAATCCGGTTCAAAAATTAATTCATCTAGACCGAACCGAACCGAACCGAGCCGAGCCGGCCGGCCGGTCGGACGGACGGACGGCGGCGGCGCGCGCGCGTGTGTGTCTAGATGACTTAGTGGTGTGTCCTCACTCCTTAACAAAATTGGGGTGCCCCTTGGGGCCCAACCCAAGTGTCCAAGTTGGAGTATTTATGCACTACTAGAAGTTGTGTTCCCTCCAATGTGGGACTTAAATGAATCCTTTCAAATTCACTCACAAACTAGTTCATTCATGTGCTCATTTATTGCCCATTTAATGTCAGACGTTTCTAAGATTGTGCATAAGCAAAGGTGTCTATGACTTGAACCTTTGCGTAGCAAGTAGGATTCTGATTCAACAAGAGTGACACAATTGTCTTGAACTCTATCTCAGACATCAGACCCGCACACAACCTTTTCTTTAAGGTGTATTCTAATAGCCCGTGCTTTAATGGCCCTGCACGTGTATCCCGGTTTAGTGAAAGCTCTAGGAATTTTGCCTCGCAATTCCATAGGAACCGACCCAAGTTCCACAATCACCAAGGTGAGTCTATCAAGAGTACTCCTGTAGTCTTGGTACTCCCTCATACAGAGTATAGATCTCATTAAGAGTTTCTATTATCTCAACCTCTTATTACTTCAGGAATCATGCTTCTCTTGCATGATCATCTCATATCACTCACAACTTGTTATTACCCATTGAACCTATTTCTTGGGATCTCCAGTCATTTAGGTCGGGTTACCATTGTGAGCAACTCATATTCATATAGGCATTAGTCCCATCTTATATGATGTGTTATGGACTTTCTCTCTAGCTAATCCTTTCGTCAAAGGATCTGCTAAGTTTTCATCAGTGCGTACATGATCCACTCTTACAGCTCCTTTAGAGATACAGTCTCTAATGGTGTTGTGCTTTCTTCTTATTTGACGTCTTTTACCATTATAATAACGGTTCTCAATTTTTGCAATAGCCGCGGTACTATCGCAGTGGATCAACACAGCTGGCATAGGTTTTTCCCATACGGGAATCTCAGCTAGCAAGCATCTTAACCAACTTGCTTCTTCACTAGCTGTGGCTAGTGCTATCATTTCAGACTCCATTGTGGACTGAGCCAGAATGGTCTGTTTCTTTGATTTCCAAGATACAGCTCCTCCGGCTATACTAAATATATAGCCACTAGTAGCTTTGGAATCATCTGACAAAGTATTCCAATCAGCATCACTGTATCCTTCAAGTACAGCAGGAAATCTCTGATAATGTAAACCGAGGTTCACAGTCTTTTTAAGATATCTCATGACTCGCTCAATAGCTTGCCAATGTTCATTACTTGGTCTACTAGTAAACCTGCACAATAATCCCACGACATATGCAATGTCAGGTCTAGTACAATCAGTAGCATATCTAAGACTTCCAATGATACTTGCATATTCTGTCTGTTTAACACTTTCACCAGTGTTCTTAAACAGTTTCATGCTTGGATCGTATGGAGTGCTAGCAGGTTTACAATCAAAGTAATTATATTTCTTTAAGATCTTTTCCACATAGTGTGATTGATCCAAAGAAATTCCTTGTTTGGATCTCGTGATCTTGATACCGAGGATTAAATTTGCTTCTCCCAGGTCTTTCATATCAAAGTTGTTGCACAACAAAGATTTCACATCATTAATAGTCTGAATGTTTGATCCAAATATAAGTAGATCATCTACATAAAGACATATGATAGTGCAAATGCGATTCTCAGATTTGTAATAAACGCATTTGTCACTTTCATTCACTTTATATCCATTTGATATCATTAAGTTATCAAATTTTTCATGCCATTGCTTAGGGGCTTGTTTTAGTCCATATAGAGACTTGTCTAACTTACAAACCTTGTTTTCTTGTCCATGGATCACAAACCCTTCTGGTTGTTCCATATAGATTTCTTCCTCTAAGTCACCATTTAAAAAAGCTGTTTTAACATCCATTTGGTGTACTATTAAGTTATAAATAGCAGCAATTGAAATAAGTACCCTAATGGATGTGATTCTAGTGACTGGAGAGAAAGTGTCGAAGAAATCTATATTTTCTCTTTGTCTAAAACCCTTGGCTACAAGGCGAGCCTTGTATTTATCAATAGTTCCATCAGGTTTTAGTTTCTTTTTCAGAACCCATTTACAACCGATCGGTTTGCAACCAGGAGGCAAGTCTACTAAGTGCCATGTCTTGTTAGAATCTAGGGATTCTATCTCATCATTTATAGCTTCTTGCCATAAATCTGCATCTAGAGATGACAATGCTGCTTGAAGATTTATTGGATCTTCTTCTATATTATAAGCCGCATAATCAGGCCCATAGTCTTTAGCGACTCTTACTCTTTTACTTCTCCGAAGTTTTGTTTCTACTTCGTTGTTGTTTTCTGCACTTCTTATCACAGGAATGTGACTCGATTGGGTGCCCCCACTATTTCTCAGTTTGAAAGGAAATTTGTCTTCATAGAATTCAACATCATTTGATTCTATGATTACTTTTGCATTTAGGTCATAGAACCTATATGCCTTACTGTTTGCTGCATACCCAATGAATACACATTCATATGCTCTACTAGCGAGTTTAACTCGTTTCGGATCCGGAATTCTGACATAAGCCAGGCAGCCCCAAGTTCTCAAATAAGACAAGTTTGGTTGTCTTTTCTTAAATATCTCATATGGTGAGATCTTACTTTTTGACTTGGGGATTCTATTCAGGACGTAGCAAACAGTCAATAAAATTTCCCCCCACCAGTGAGGAGCAGCACCAGAATTTATCATAATTGCAACAACTAGTTCGGTAAGAGTCCTATTCTTTCTTTCTGCTTTACCATTCATTTCAGGAGAATATGGAGCAGTCGTTTCATGTACAATTCCATGTTCTTTATAAAAATCATTAAATAAACCAGAATCATATTCAGTCCCCCTATCACTACGAAGTCTCTTAATCTTCTTACTAAGTTGATTCTCAATTTCAGTTACATATATCTTAAACATTTCAAGCGCTTCACTTTTATTCTTCATTAAGTATACATAAGTATAATCTGAATAATCATCAATAAAAGTGATAAAATAACGTTTATTGTTTCTAGTTAAACTTCCATCTAATTCGCATATATCAGAATGTATAAGATCTAGGGGATCAGATTCCTTATTAATTGATTTATGCGAAGTCTTGATTATTTTTGCTTGACTACAATATTCACATTTATTTGTATCATTAATACTTAATTTAGGGATTAGGCCCAAGTTGCTTGCATTATGCATAATTCGCTTATTAACGTGACAAAGTCTAGTATGCCAAATATTAAAATCACACAAAGAGTAAACAGAAGGAGAAATCTTATTAAAATCAACATTCAACTTAAACATGCCATCAGTGGCGTACCCTTTCCCAACAAAAATACCATTCTTAGTGATGGTGTACAAATCTGCCCCTAAAGTTTGACTAAACCCTGCCTTATTTAAAAGAAAGCCAGAAACAAGATTCTTCCTAATTTCAGGAACGTGCATGACGTCCTTCAAGATCAAAGTCTTTCCTGAGGTGAATTTCAGCTCAACATCCCCAATTCCAGCAACCTTAGTGGTGTGAGCATCTCCCAACAACACTTTCTTATCTTCAGCATTCATGTATGTTTTGAACATAGCACGATCGTAGCAGACATGACGAGAGGCGCCAGTGTCTATCCACCAACCATCACTTCCACCAACCATGTTGACTTCAGTGATCATAGCAATGAATTGCTCATCAGTCAGGTTAACCTGAGCATTTGAGCCAACAACAGGTTTAGGCCTGCTCTTACACCTTTTTGCCATGTGACCCGGTTTCCCACAATTGTAGCAAGTGAAAATCGGAGCATCATTTCTCTGTGGTGGTGGTTGCTGCCTAGCAAGTGGAGCATTTGGGGCCCTAGAGGGATTCCCATTCTTAATTCGGTTCACAGCATTGCGGTTCTGATTCTTTAATGGTTTGCCCGTAGGCTTCAGAACCGCACCGAATCTCTTTTTGTTGTTAGAAACAACTAAGACTTCATCTTTCTGATCTTGTCTTCGAGCTTCCTCTTCAATTCGGAGGCGAGTAATCAAACTTTCGATGGAGAATTCTTTGGTTTTATGGCGAAGCATATTTTTGAAATCTTTCCAAGCAGGGGGCAGTTTGTCAATAATAACAGCAATTTGAAATTGTTCATTTAGGGGCATACCTTCAGTTATGATTTCATGAGCAATTTTCTGAATTTCGTGGCTTTGAGTTTCCACAGACTTTTCATCCACCATCTTGTAATTCAAGTAGCGGCTGACAGCATATTTCTTTGCGCCTGCTTCTTCAGTATCATATTTCTTCTGCAGAGCTTCCCACACTTCTTTAGCACTGTTTTAATTACTGTAGTAATCGTACAAGTCATCAGCAAGACCGTTAAGAATGTGATTTTTGCATAGGTAGTCATTCTCTTGCCATATGGCAATTTCTTTTCGAAGCTGTAAATCATCTGCTGCGACTTTGGCTTTTGCAGCAGCTTGTGCTTCAGCAGAGCTGGGAGCTTTGTCAGAAGTTACAATTGTCGCATGATCAGTTTGTTCGGTTGATCCAGAAGGAACAACAGGGATATCCTCAGTCAGAACGTGGGCAACCTTCTTGATAGTTAAGAAAAATCTCATCTTAGCTTGCCAACGTTTGAAATGAGAACCCTCAAACTTAAATGGTTTGTCAGTGACAGCAGCGACCGCATTATTACCGATAATTTCCTCAGTAGCCATGGCAGTTAAGGCAAACGTCTTAAAATTGTTGTTCACGGATTAGTGATTAAAAAAAAAAGAATAGCCACTGAGAAATTTATCGGGTCGAGTCGCGGTTCGGTACGCTTTCTTTAAGACGTTTCGCCGGATGCCAACAAAGTGCAAGGCAGTCGATAATAGGCGACGTCTCCAGGATAAAACAGCCCGTTCGAATAAAATACGATTATCACTTGCACTGTGATAAATCGTTCGATGAATAACACCTTCTGATGGTGTAGAAACCACTTGTAGTATCTGCAAAGAAGCAGTCGGAAAAACAGAGTAGAAAATATTTGAGATGAAGCAGAACAGAGAGAGAGAAGCGTGAGATATCGAGATAATGAATTCTGGAGTTATTTGCAAATGAAATAAGCACTAATTCAACAAAACGGTTCGAAAAAATAGGAAGAACGTGGGAGAGGGTGGAATTGGCCCAGTCAAAAGTAACTGTTATTGCTTGGTCAGACAGTCATGCAGTCATGCGTTTTGACTCTTGGAAGGCAAGTAATTGACACGTCACTAATTCCATAATTAATTAATATTAAATATTAATTAATTTCCACTATTTTTAATTAATTAATGCTAATTAATTCCACCGAATTAATTAATTATTAATAATCATTAATAATTAATTTTTCACCAAAATCCGGTTCAAAAATTAATTCATCTAGACCGAACCGAACCGAACCGAGCCGAGCCGGCCGGACGGACGGACGGCGGCGGCGCGCGCGCGTGTGTGTCTAGATGACTTAGTGGTGTGTCCTCACTCCTTAACAAAATTGGGGTGCCCCTTGGGGCCCAACCCAAGTGTCCAAGTTGGAGTATTTATGCACTACTAGAAGTTGTGTTCCCTCCAATGTGGGACTTAAATGAATCCTTTCAAATTCACTCACAAACTAGTTCATTCATGTGCTCATTTATTGCCCATTTAATGTCAATGAATCATTCCAATTCCCAATCCAAGTTATCATCATTCCAAGATTTCCAACAATCCCCCACTTGAATTTAAAAGGTGATTTTATAGGTAACGTCAGACGTTTCTAAGATTGTGCATAAGCAAAGGTGTCTATGACTTGAACCTTTGCGTAGCAAGTAGGATTCTGATTCAACAAGAGTGACACAATTGTCTTGAACTCTATCTCAGACATCAGACCCGCACACAACCTTTTCTTTAAGGTGTATTCTAATAGCCCGTGCTTTAATGGCCCTGCACGTGTATCCCGGTTTAGTGAAAGCTCTAGGAATTTTGCCTCGCAATTCCATAGGAACCGACCCAAGTTCCACAATCACCAAGGTGAGTCTATCAAGAGTACTCCTGTAGTCTTGGTACTCCCTCATACAGAGTATAGATCTCATTAAGAGTTTCTATTATCTCAACCTCTTATTACTTCAGGAATCATGCTTCTCTTGCATGATCATCTCATATCACTCACAACTTGTTATTACCCATTGAACCTATTTCTTGGGATCTCCAGTCATTTAGGTCGGGTTACCATTGTGAGCAACTCATATTCATATAGGCATTAGTCCCATCTTATATGATGTGTTATGGACTTTCTCTCTAGCTAATCCTTTCGTCAAAGGATCTGCTAAGTTTTCATCAGTGCGTACATGATCCACTCTTACAGCTCCTTTAGAGATACAGTCTCTAATGGTGCTGTTCTTTCTTCTTATTTGACGTCTTTTACCATTATAATAACGGTTCTCAATTTTTGCAATAGCCGCGGTACTATCGCAGTGGATCAACACAGCTGGCATAGGTTTTTCCCATACGGGAATCTCAGCTAGCAAGCATCTTAACCAACTTGCTTCTTCACTAGCTGTGGCTAGTGCTATCATTTCAGACTCCATTGTGGACTGAGCCAGAATGGTCTGTTTCTTTGATTTCCAAGATACAGCTCCTCCGGCTATACTAAATATATAGCGACTAGTAGCTTTGGAATCATCTGACAAAGTATTCCAATCAGCATCACTGTATCCTTCAAGTACAGCAGGAAATCTCTGATAATGTAAACCGAGGTTCACAGTCTTTTTAAGATATCTCATGACTCGCTCAATAGCTTGTCAATGTTCATTACTTGGTCTACTAGTAAACCTGCACAATAATCCCACGACATATGCAATGTCAGGTCTAGTACAATCAGTAGCATATCTAAGACTTCCAATGATACTTGCATATTCTGTCTGTTTAACACTTTCACCAGTGTTCTTAAACAGTTTCATGCTTGGATCGTATGGAGTGCTAGCAGGTTTACAATCAAAGTAATTATATTTCTTTAAGATCTTTTCCACATAGTGTGATTGATCCAAAGAAATTCCTTGTTTGGATCTCGTGATCTTGATACCGAGGATTAAATTTGCTTCTCCCAGGTCTTTCATATCAAAGTTGTTGCACAACAAAGATTTCACATCATTAATAGTCTGAATGTTTGATCCAAATATAAGTAGATCATCTACATAAAGACATATGATAGTGCAAATGCGATTCTCAGATTTGTAATAAACGCATTTGTCACTTTCATTCACTTTATATCCATTTGATATCATTAAGTTATCAAATTTTTCATGCCATTGCTTAGGGGCTTGTTTTAGTCCATATAGAGACTTGTCTAACTTACAAACCTTGTTTTCTTGTCCATGGATCACAAACCCTTCTGGTTGTTCCATATAGATTTCTTCCTCTAAGTCACCATTTAAAAAAGCTGTTTTAACATCCATTTGGTGTACTATTAAGTTATAAATAGCAGCAATTGAAATAAGTACCCTAATGGATGTGATTCTAGTGACTGGAGAGAAAGTGTCGAAGAAATCTATATTTTCTCTTTGTCTAAAACCCTTGGCTACAAGGCGAGCCTTGTATTTATCAATAGTTCCATCAGGTTTTGGTTTCTTTTTCAGAACCCATTTACAACCGATCGGTTTGCAACCAGGAGGCAAGTCTACTAAGTGCCATGTCTTGTTAGAATCTAGGGATTCTATCTCATCATTTATAGCTTCTTGCCATAAATCTGCATCTAGAGATGACAATGCTGCTTGAAGATTTATTGGATCTTCTTCTATATTATAAGCCACATAATCAGGCCCATAGTCTTTAGCGACTCTTACTCTTTTACTTCTCCGAAGTTTTGTTTCTACTTCGTTGTTGTTTTCTGCACTTCTTATCACAGGAATGTGACTCGATTGGGTGCCCCCACTATTTCTCAGTTTGAAAGGAAATTTGTCTTCATAGAATTCAACATCATTTGATTCTATGATTACTTTTTCATTTAGGTCATAGAACCTATATGCCTTACTGTTTGCTGCATACCCAATGAATACACATTCATATGCTCTACTAGCGAGTTTAACTCGTTTCGGATCCGGAATTCTGACATAAGCCAGGCAGCCCCAAGTTCTCAAATAAGACAAGTTTGGTTGTCTTTTCTTTAATATCTCATATGGTGAGATCTTACTTTTTGACTTGGGGATTCTATTCAGGACGTAGCAAACAGTCAATAAAATTTCCCCCCACCAGTGAGGAGCAGCACCAGAATTTATCATAATTGCAACAACTAGTTCGGTAAGAGTCCTATTCTTTCTTTCTGCTTTACCATTCATTTCAGGAGAATATGGAGCAGTCGTTTCATGTACAATTCCATGTTCTTTATAAAAATCATTAAATAAACCAGAATCATATTCAGTCCCCCTATCACTACGAAGTCTCTTAATCTTCTTACTAAGTTGATTCTCAATTTCAGTTACATATATCTTAAACATTTCAAGCGCTTCACTTTTATTCTTCATTAAGTATACATAAGTATAATCTGAATAATCATCAATAAAAGTGATAAAATAACGTTTATTGTTTCTAGTTAAACTTCCATCTAATTCGCATATATCAGAATGTATAAGATCTAGGGGATCAGATTCCTTATTAATTGATTTATGCGAAGTCTTGATTATTTTTGCTTGACTACAATATTCACATTTATTTGTATCATTAATACTTAATTTAGGGATTAGGCCCAAGTTGCTTGCATTATGCATAATTCGCTTATTAACGTGACAAAGTCTAGTATGCCAAATATTAAAATCACACAAAGAGTAAACAGAAGGAGAAATCTTATTAAAATCAACATTCAACTTAAACATGCCATCAGTGGCGTACCCTTTCCCAACAAAAATACCATTCTTAGTGATGGTGTACAAATCTGCCCCTAAAGTTTGACTAAACCCTGCCTTATTTAAAAGAAAGCCAGAAACAAGATTCTTCCTAATTTCAGGAACGTGCATGACGTCCTTCAAGATCAAAGTCTTTCCTGAGGTGAATTTCAGCTCAACATCCCCAATTCCAGCAACCTTAGTGGTGTGAGCATCTCCCAACAACACTTTCTTATCTTCAGCATTCATGTATGTTTTGAACATAGCACGATCGTAGCAGACATGACGAGAGGCGCCAGTGTCTATCCACCAACCATCACTTCCACCAACCATGTTGACTTCAGTGATCATAGCAATGAATTGCTCATTAGTCAGGTTAACCTGAGCATTTGAGCCAACAACAGGTTTAGGCCTGCTCTTACACCTTTTTGCCATGTGACCCGGTTTCCCACAATTGTAGCAAGTGAAAACCGGAGCATCATTTCTCTGTGGTGGTGGTTGCTGCCTAGCAAGTGGAGCATTTGGGGCCCTAGAGGGATTCCCATTCTTAATTCGGTTCACAGCATTGCGGTTCTGATTCTTTAATGGTTTGCCCGTAGGCTTCAGAACCGCACCGAATCTCTTTTTGTTGTTAGAAACAACTAAGACTTCATCTTTCTGATCTTGTCTTCGAGCTTCCTCTTCAATTCGGAGGCGAGTAATCAAACTTTCGATGGAGAATTCTTTGGTTTTATGGCGAAGCATATTTTTGAAATCTTTCCAAGCAGGGGGCAGTTTGTCAATAATAACAGCAATTTGAAATTGTTCATTTAGGGGCATACCTTCAGTTATGATTTCATGAGCAATTTTCTGAATTTCGTGGCTTTGAGTTTCCACAGACTTTTCATCCACCATCTTGTAATTCAAGTAGCGGCTGACAGCATATTTCTTTGCGCCTGCTTCTTCAGTATCATATTTCTTCTGCAGAGCTTCCCACACTTCTTTAGCACTGTTGTAATTACTGTAGTAATCGTACAAGTCATCAGCAAGACCGTTAAGAATGTGATTTTTGCATAGGTAGTCATTCTCTTGCCATATGGCAATTTCTTTTCGAAGCTGTAAATCATCTGCTGCGACTTTGGCTTTTGCAGCAGCTTGTGCTTCAGCAGAGCTGGGAGCTTTGTCAGAAGTTACAATTGTCGCAGGATCAGTTTGTTCGGTTGATCCAGAAGGAACAACAGGGATATCCTCAGTCAGAACGTGGGCAACCTTCTTGATAGTTAAGAAAAATCTCATCTTAGCTTGCCAACGTTTGAAATGAGAACCCTCAAACTTAAATGGTTTGTCAGTGACAACAGCGACCGCATTATTACCGATAATTTCCTCAGTAGCCATGGCAGTTAAGGCAAACGTCTTAAAATTGTTGTTCACGGATTAGTGATTAAAAAAAAAAGAATAGCCACTGAGAAATTTATCGGGTCGAGTCGCGGTTCGGTACGCTTTCTTTAAGACGTTTCGCCGGATGCCAACAAAGTGCAAGGCAGTCGATAATAGGCGACGTCTCCAGGATAAAACAGCCCGTTCGAATAAAATACGATTATCACTTGCACTGTGATAAATCGTTCGATGAATAACACCTTCTGATGGTGTAGAAACCACTCGTAGTATCTGCAAAGAAGCAGTCGGAAAAACAGAGTAGAAAATATTTGAGATGAAGCAGAACAGAGAGAGAGAAGCGTGAGATATCGAGATAATGAATTCTGGAGTTATTTGCAAATGAAATAAGCACTAATTCAACAAAACGGTTCGAAAAAATAGGAAGAACGTGGGAGAGGGTGGAATTGGCCCAGTCAAAAGTAACTGTTATTGCTTGGTCAGACAGTCATGCAGTCATGCGTTTTGACTCTTGGAAGGCAAGTAATTGACACGTCACTAATTCCGTAATTAATTAATATTAAATATTAATTAATTTCCACTATTTTTAATTAATTAATGCTAATTAATTCCACCGAATTAATTAATTATTAATAATCATTAATAATTAATTTTTCACCAAAATCCGGTTCAAAAATTAATTCATCTAGACCGAACCGAACCGAACCGAGCCGAGCCGGCCGGCCGGTCGGACGGACGGACGGCGGCGGCGCGCGCGCGTGTGTGTCTAGATGACTTAGTGGTGTGTCCTCACTCCTTAACAAAATTGGGGTGCCCCTTGGGGCCCAACCCAAGTGTCCAAGTTGGAGTATTTATGCACTACTAGAAGTTGTGTTCCCTCCAATGTGGGACTTAAATGAATCCTTTCAAATTCACTCACAAACTAGTTCATTCATGTGCTCATTTATTGCCCATTTAATGTCAATGAATCATTCCAATTCCCAATCCAAGTTATCATCATTCCAAGATTTCCAACAATCCCCCACTTGAATTTAAAAGGTGATTTTAGAGGTAACGTCAGACGTTTCTAAGATTGTGCATAAGCAAAGGTGTCTATGACTTGAACCTTTGCGTAGCAAGTAGGATTCTGATTCAACAAGAGTGACACAATTGTCTTGAACTCTATCTCAGACATCAGACCCGCACACAACCTTTTCTTTAAGGTGTATTCTAATAGCCCGTGCTTTAATGGCCCTGCACGTGTATCCCGGTTTAGTGAAAGCTCTAGGAATTTTGCCTCGCAATTCCATAGGAACCGACCCAAGTTCCACAATCACCAAGGTGAGTCTATCAAGAGTACTCCTGTAGTCTTGGTACTCCCTCATACAGAGTATAGATCTCATTAAGAGTTTCTATTATCTCAACCTCTTATTACTTCAGGAATCATGCTTCTCTTGCATGATCATCTCATATCACTCACAACTTGTTATTACCCATTGAACCTATTTCTTGGGATCTCCAGTCATTTAGGTCGGGTTACCATTGTGAGCAACTCATATTCATATAGGCATTAGTCCCATCTTATATGATGTGTGTGATACGGTGGGAGAACTGACTAGTGTTTTGCGTTCGTATTCGCACTTGTGCGGTTAGCAAGAGTCGCCACCGACTTTTTACTTTATCCTAAAGGAAAGGTTAAAAAAGCACAGCAAAAAACCTTTTGAGATATTTCGTGGGTTCGGGGGGTAGATTATGAAAAGGGAAGGTATTAGCACCCTTTTCATCCATGGTTATCCATGGGCTCTTAGTTACTTGGTTTTTAGATCTCTTGCCTTGATTGCTTTGAAAATGGTGTGTGTGTGGGTGCTTTTTGAAAATGTTTTGGAAAAAGATGCCTTGTCTTAGGCAACTAATGTATTTGACTCGTGTTTGAGTGTTTTACAAAAGTGTGAATCTTTTCGAAAAAGTGTTTTCAAATGTTTTTAAGAGTTTGTTTGAAAGTGTTGTGGATTGTGGTTTTTGAAAATAAGGCAAGTGTTTTTGCAAGTTTGATCTCAAGTAACTAAGAGTTTTGTCTACCCTATTGTACTCAAAGGTTTTTGTCATGTCTTAACCCCTTTTAACAATTTTGTTCTACCATTGAAATTGGTAGACAATCCTGCGTTTAGGAAGTTTATTCGGGACGGGCGCGGGTCATCGTATGGACCATGAATGCAATGGTGCCAAGTGTCTTTGGCAATTTGCTTTGAAGGGACTATGATCATTCCGTTTAGGCAACTTTCGAAAGCGTCATCGAGGGACTTATGATCATTTGATTTTGTTTTGCCAAAGACATTCGACGTGCAAGCATGGCCCATTTGGAAGGCAACATGTGGGATTACCCTAGGGGGTGCAAGTGTGATTGTGTATTGATTACATGTATTTGTCTTGTATTAGGTTATCTAGCGTTTTGATTTTAGGTACATACAAACCCTAGGTCTAACCATGGTATAATTGGAAAAAGCTGTAAATTGCGGAATGTAAATCTACGCTATTACAAAATAGTGTCCGGGAGTGGGGGTATAAATGTACAAGGGGATGAGACTTATAGTACCCAATAATTACAACCAAATCGAATGTCGCAATCAAAATGTAAATATCGAATATAAATGTAAGATAAACATGTGTATAGGATAATGTGAATGTATTTGTGTAAGTGTACAAATGTATATGTATGTGAATTGTGTATGTGTAACTATGTACAAGTGCGATATGAAGTTGAATCGTATTAGGGTTTTGACCTAGATACATGTTTTAACCTTGTATTTTTGATTTATATGTTGAATTATGTACAAAAGAAAAATGAAGGTGTTTTGATTAAATGTTTGGAAATTAATTGGAAAGTATTTTAGTCTAATATTTGTGAATTTCAATATTAAAAGATGTGTTGAATTAATATGTACAACAAAGAATGTTAACTAAAAAAAACAAAGAGTTTAATTTTAATTATGTATGAAATATGTATAATATGTACAAAAGGAAAAGTTTTAATTAGGAAATGTATTATGTATGAAAAAGAAAAGATACTATGTACGAATATGTATTTTAATTAAAAAGGTATTTTCAATTTAATTATGTATAAAAGTATTTAGTTATTTTTATGTACAAATGTGTATTAATCTAAAGAAAATGTTTTATATGATATGTACAAAATTAATTTTTAATATAATATGTATATACAAAATGAATGTTCTAAAATGAGGTCTTAACTTTATGATAATAAAAAAGAGCATTTTAATTAAGATAAAAAAGGTAAACATTGTTTGTAAAATAAAAAAAAGATTAGTGTTTCAAAAAAAGAATAAGTATTTTATATATGAGAAAAAAAGATTAATTTTTAATGTTGTTAAAAAAAAGAAAGAGGAGAAGTATTTTTAATTAGGTTAGTATGTTTAATTAAATTAGGAAATAAATTGTATATGTTTTTAAAAAAGAAAAAATGAATTAATTGAATTAGTATATAAAAGAGTAAACATTGTTTTTTTATAAAAATGAAAAGAGTTAATATTTTACAAAAAAAATAAAAAGTAAATATAAACTAAAGTTAGTGATTAATGATGTTAAAAAAGAAGAGAAGCATTGTAAATGGGCTTAGGAAGGCAGAAACGGGTCAAGCCCATATTGATCCAAAAACGAGATTTAGGGTTAGGCATGGTTCCAGAACGAAAATTAGGGTTTGTGAGGTGACGACGGCGCCATGTTCACTGAGTTCTGCTCATCTTCGTCTTCTACGCGAGCTTCCACGCCTCTTTGCCCGAGCCACCGCGCTACCGCCTCTCCTCCTCTCACACGGACTAGACAGTCCTCAAATGACGGTTAGTGCATCGTTTCGATTTGGTTTAGGCGTTTTGCTTTAGACTCTTGCATGTCCTGATTTATGTGCTTTGTTCTTTATATTTGTTGTGTTTGTTTTAACAAGATGATGAGAAGAAAGATGAGGAAGGAAATGTACTACCTTTGAGGTGGAGGAGAGGGCGAGGAAGCGCTTGAGGAGGCTTAGTGGCGAAGGGAGACGCTTGCTACGCTTCTGACTTTTCCTGGTACTTTCGTTCTTTGCTTATGTTAGGTTTTGATGATGATACGTACTGAGAAACCCTAATTCCTCGCTTTTTTATCTTCTCTTCTGTGCCACTGTGTGTTTGCGTGCTTGTTGCTTATGTATGGTTGCCTGAGATGCCCAGTGATGATCTCTAAGATCTGAGGGCCTATGTTGCCTGAATACTTTTGTTTTCCTCTGAGCCCTTGATGCCTATGCTTCTGAACTGGTCTTGAATGTTCTTGAGTTGCTTCTTTTTTTTTCTTCTTCTCTCGAGCGGCTATATGCTTATTTGTGTTGCCCAGTGATGTTCTACTGAGGGCTTAGGCTTGACAGTAGTGGTTTGATAGGCATGGTCTGATGCTAGCTTTTTATGGTGAGGCTTTTGAGTTTGTATGCCAAAGTTTGAGGTGTTTGAACAGGGTAATGGTAGTTCTGGTTATGACAGAGTATGAGTTTGGGCTATGTTTCGTGACTGATGCTTGGCTTGAGGTTGTTCAGGTTATGGTGTTTTTGAAGGTTGAGGCAGGTTATTGCTTCAGTTTTTTTACTGATGCAGGTTCAATGGTTTAGGGGTTAGACAGGTTTGAGGCGTTATGCTGTATGGTTTGGATGTGGTATTGGTTTTGGTAGTGAGGATTATTGTTGTTTGGAGCTTTTAACTTTTACAGGTTCAGTAGCCTTTGAGTTTTGGGTTTGAGGATGTTGGTATGGTGAGGTTATTGGTGGTTTTTTGTTATGACTGATGCTTATGCTTGAGGTTATTCAGGTTATGGTGTTTTTGAAGGTTGAGACAGGGTGAGGCCTGATGCAGGTTACCTTTTGCTTCTCTTCACTTCTGAACTGTGCTTGCTGCCCAACTCAGTTTTGTTATTTTCTGATTTTGTATCTCTCTTCTTCTGAACTGTCCTGAACTGTTTTATTGGCTTGCTATGCTGGGTTTGTATTGAGGCAGAGTTGAGTGCTTGATGCAGGTTTCTTCCCTTTTTACAGGTTCTGAGTAATTTTTTGTATATATCCTTCTCTCTTCACCTTACTTCTGAACTGAGTTTGGATTCTCTCCTCCTCCCTCTATTCTGAACTGCTATCTATGCTTTTTCTCTCTTCTTTTTCTGAATTGCCTCCTACTGTCTGCTGTGAACTGCCATTGGACTGTCTTGTAGATTTTCCTTATTATGCTCTCTTCACTTCTGAACTGCCATGCTGAACTGAACTGTCTTGTGTATATAGATTTGTGTATCTTTTTCTGTCTTCCTGCTATGCCGGACTGCTGAACCTGAACTATGCCTAAACCCTGCTTGCTTTATCTCTCTTTACTTCTCTCTCAAAGTACAGTTTGAATTTTAATATGATTATATTCGTACTGTTCTGAAGGGGCCCTATGGGAAATGATGAATTAAGATGTTTAGCTTGCATAATACATCTTGCATCTCCTTTATCTCTCTTTTGACAGTTTGGACAGATTTTCTGCTTTGACAGTACATTCCCTTTTTGCTTTTCTTTGACATCTTTGGCATTGGACTTTCAGTTTAGTTTTGAATGGGAAATTTGGATTTGAACTAAATGGTTTGGAATTGGAAATTGAGATTCTTATGTAGCTTAAAATTTGTAACCTATGCATTTTTGACATTTGCATTTCATGAGATAAAATAATCTTCCCTCTCTGTGAACCGGGAGAAATCCCGTGATTTGCAGAGAGGGTCAACTGATCCCAGTCAGTGGCCCCTAATGATGAGCAAGTTTTAACTGTCTTTTCCAATTTAATGCTTTCTGACTTTTCTTATTTCTTTTTGCAGATGAAAAATGGAATACCGGAGCGGAATGAAGCACGAAGAATATTTAGAAGATAGGATAGTTTTTCATTCTATGTAATATTTAAATTAAATGTAAATTATTGTTTGTAACAACAATTTGTACAAATAATTTGAATATCAATAAAAATCAAATTATCCAATTGGTTCTAACTTTCTTTATTGTTTATTTATTTATTTAAAATTCTTAGAATTAAAACAATTGAAAAATAAATTCAAACATTTAATTTCAGAATAATAAATAACTAAAATAAAACAACATTGATCCAATAAACCTGTCTTATCCCACATCCAAAGCAAAGCAGCAATTGACCCAGATAGACTGATCAAACACTGGCCCAATCAAAACGTACTGAATTCAAAACCACTGTCTCTTTTGCTGATTAAACCAAGATAACGCGAATTTTAATCCGAATCTCGAAATAAACCGCAAAGTGCTGTGGAATTCAAATTCTTCTGAGAATATGCCCATAAAACCCTAATTCCCGATTAAATGCCAAATCACGCTCGCTTGATCAAAATTGAACCAAAAATCAATCAAACCCTAAGCCCACTGTATGAAACAATTCAGAGCTCTGAAAATCAGTAAAAACCCTAGTTTTGCTTGACTGTCAAGAAAAGTCCGTTTGTCCGATTCTTGAGCCAGTTTGAAAAGTCAGGAAATGTTTGAAGCTGAGATTTCTTGTGGGAAAGCGCGAGGGCAAATTTTGGGGTACAACAGTTGCCCCTGTTCAATCTTCTTTGACCTGAAGAGTTAGATTGGCAAGTTTGCCTTTCGCGACTTGAAGGTAAAAGGAGATTGAACACTAATGTGCCCAGAAAATTTGCGCTCGTCGATGTGACGGTGAGGTGAATGGGCTTAAAGATGCCATTTGGTGATGGGCTTAAAGATGCCACCTGGTGCGAAAGAATTTGTCGGGGGATGGGCTTAGAGATGCCATCTGAGAATGGGCTTAACGATGCCATTCGGCGACTGCTGGTAGGAGGATGGGCTTATAGATGCCATATGGTGATGTTGAACTGTACGTCAATGGTGAGTGGACGAGTATCAGAAGGGCATCCCTGTTTTGGAATATCTCTGAATTGGGGTCTGAACAAGCAATGGAGCAGCATCCGTTGTTGGGAAGCGTCCGTAACCTATTTTCGAAAATTGAGAAGAGTCTGAATCAGTTGGTAGATTGACATCCGTTGTAGGGAAGAATCCGTAAACTGTTTTCAAAAGTTGAGAAGAGTCTGAATCAGTCGGTAGATTGACATCCGTTGTAGGGAAGAATCCGTAAACTGTTTTCAAAGGTCGAGAAGAGTCTGAACAAATCGGTAGATTGACGTCCGTTGTAGGGAAGAATCCGTAAACTTGTTTCAGAAGTTGAGAAATTGAAGAGGAAACGGTGTAAGGTTTCTGCTGATGCGTCTGAATGAATCTGGAATAAGTATCAGAATGTCGCCGTGTCCGGGTCACATCTGAACTATTTTGGATAAATCTCAGGAGATGATTTGTATCTGTCGACTGATCTTACCTGAAAAGGCAACGGGTTAGTTGTATGCAATGTTATGATGCATGATGCAATGCATGTGACATTTAATGTTTATGATATGAATGTAATGAGTGCACATGTAAGCTGATGAGCTAATCTTGCCAAGGATACATGATTCCGAGATGGCTGAAGATAAAAGCATCTTGACCGCTGCCGGGGAAAATAAATCCTTGGCTGTCACTGGGGACGAGAATTCCTGATGACCTCTACTGGGGAGTCCCAAACTAGTAGACTCATGCCGGGGAGACCAGATTGAGAGTCTTTGGTTTGATGGGAGGTAACCCTGGAGACTTCACTGGGGAACTCAAAAATTGCTTCCTCAAAACTCTGTGGGGAGAAGGTTTGAAAATCTGACTCCGCTGGGGGTTGAAGGAACTCCGCTGGGGATAGGGAGAATTTTGGCGAGCGCGATCTTCCGTGGTGGTTAGCTTTGAGAAGAATCTGAACAAGCGATAGGTTAACATCCGTTTACTTGGAGAAACCGTGAACTGTTTTCAGAAATCTTGAAGTTGAATCAGCAATAGAACAACATCCGTTGTTGGGAAGCGTCCGAAAACTAAATTCAAAGGTTGCATCTGAACAAGCTGATAGATTAACATCCGTTGTTGGGATGAATCCATGAACTGTTTTCAGAAGTCTTGATAAGAAACTGAACAAGTCGGTAGATTGGCGTCCGTTGTTGGGAAGAATCCGTAAACTGTTTCAGAGGTCTTGATAAGAATCTGAACAAGTCGGTAGATTGGCGTCCGTTGTTGGGAAGAATCCGTAAACTGTTTTCAGAAATCTTGATAAGAATCTGAACAAGTCGGTAGATTGGCGTCCGTTGTTGGGAAGAATCCGTAAACTTGTTTCAGAAGTCTTGCAGGGGAACCGGTGTAGGGTTTCCTGATGATGAGCTTGTGTAAAACTGCATCGGGTTTGGAACACTTTTGACATTCGAATGCCCCAAGTGGTGATGTAGATAAAATCCTGGTTTATTACAGGTGTTGGTCTACAATCGGTCGTTCACAGATGTTTCCTGGGTTGTTGCAGGTGTTGATCTGGAATTCTTCAGACACGCCCTGGCTGGATACAGGAGTCGAATCTGGAAAGGTGATAGTTGATAGATATGCCCTGGCAGGATACAGGAGTCGAATCTTCAAACTCTTCAGACATGCCCTGGCTAGATACAGGAATCGAGTCTGGAAAGGTGATAGTTGATAGATATGCCCTGGCTGGATACAGGAGTCGAATCTGGAAATAGTCGTCAACAGATATGCCCTGGCTGGATACAGGAATCGAATCCTCGAACTCTTCAGACATGCCCTGGCTAGATACAGGAGTCGAGTCTGGAAATGATGTAAACAGATATGCCCTGGCTGGATACAGGAATTGAATCTGGAGATGTTGTAGTTGATTTGTTGAACACTTTTGACATTCGAATGCCCCAAGTGGTGATGAAGGAATCTTGAATCAGATTACTCTGCATATTGAGAGATTTCTTGAAATCTTGACTGGACTGCCCCAGGTTAACTGTACTTTGAAAGATCTGTTGGACCTTGACTGGACTTCCCCGGGTTAACTGGATTGCGACATGTCATGCCCCTTGTTGATAGGAGATTTGTAATGGAAGTGTTATTCTCTTGAAGTGATTTTGACTTACTGAGAGAGTTTTCGTTCCTCCGAACATTCGCTGTATGAACTTCTTCGCTGTCAAACAAAAGGGTCAAATGTAGACAGTGATATTCGAATAATGCAAAGTTTATGTTTGTCTCGAAGTTTTGAAAAATGCGTTTTTAGCAGAAAACTTTTCATAAGACAAGTTAACACGAGATTTAGAGCAAAGCCCTACAGGAGTCAGGATACCTTTTATAACAGTATGCTTTCGAACTAACCCATGCTTCAATTAGGACTTTTGGAGGGTTGTAACGTGGCCTGGTTCACGGTTTAAGAAACAAAGGATAAAGGCTCAAAGTATATTTGTACCCACCCGCTCTTCGTGATGTCCTCCAACCTAAGCTCAGTTAACTGTGCGTCGCACTCTGTTTTGAGTTTGGAGCGACTTTTGGGCGATGGTTCACCGGTTTTGAATTTGGGAGACAGTCATCATCTCCTTTTTATTTTCCAACACTTTCCATGTTGTTGAGGATTTTGTAATGACCTCACTATTTTGATTTTGATTTGTTATCCCTAACTTTTGCCTGACTGTTACCGTTTTCGGGATTACTGTCAGCGGGATGCCCCAGCTTTCTTAAGCCTCCTTCATAGGTTCTGGCTCAGTGGGCTTCTCTCTTTTGAGAGATTGACTGTCTATGTGATAGGGAACCACCCTTGTCTTTTGATTCCGAAGGAATGCTTTCTTTTTCGACGTCGTTCGTTGTATTACGAACTGAGAGTTTGCGACTTCAATGCGTGTTCTCTTTTGAATTAACTGAGAGACTACCCTGCCCCAGGTTTATATCAAAGGTTTTGATTGTTTAGAACGGGAAACTCCTACTTCTTTGGCTCGAAGGGGTTGACTAGGGATTAACTTCCTTATAACTCCAGTGTTTGGGAATTGAAAGAAATGCCTGTACATCATCAGCAAGGTTTGTTCAAAAGCACACTGTATAAGATCACGGTATTGTTTCGTCATCCTCCCTCTAAAGGCTTGCAGCTTTTTATCAAGAGTCAAATATCATAAAGAAAAGCATAAAAGTAGTGAAACGAATGGATGAATTCAAGACAAACATATGCAATGCATTAATGAAAACAGAGTTTAACATCAACAAATAATTGTTTGACAGCAAAAGAAATTACAACTTTGAAAATTCAAAAAAGAAGCAAAAGTCTTTCAGCTTCAAGCCTCGTCACTTCGAGCGGAGAACCCTTCAACGGAAGATCTTCATCTCGCCGTCTGGCATGAATTCCAGCACCCCTATGTCAATCAGATCTTGAATCTTATTCTTCAAGGCCCAACAGTCGTTGGTACTGTGCCCCGGGCTGCAGGAGTGGTAAACACAGAATTCGTCGGGATTAAAGCGAGGAGAGGAGATATTGAGCTTCTGAGGAGGGTCCTTTACGGTGAGCAAATTGACCTCCAACAGGCGCTTCAGTATGAAGAATGATGGTATTTCAGTCTCCGTAAACTGTCTTCCCGACTTTTCTTGCTTACGCCGATTGCCCCGTTGACGCTGGCGAGGTTGTTGATGGGTTTGTGACCCTGAAGCTAGCAGAGGAGCTTTCCCCTTGTCTTCTTGAGTTGAGGGAGGCTGAGCGGTGACTCGCTCTTCGACCTCAGATGTTTGCCCCAGTTGGTTGTTTGGAAGCAGTTGGCGGACCAGAACTCTGAGTTCCTCTTGTCTTTGAGATAGATCTTGGATGAGAGCCATCTGGCCCACCAAATATCCCATCATTTGAGTCCTCAGTGTTGTCAGATCAAACTGCAGCTCCGCAATCTGATCACTCCTGGCATTGTTGGAATTCCCCAAGCCGTTGGTGAGGAGAGCTTTCATCTCTTCTTGCCCCAGAGACAAGTTCATGAACATCTCCTGCAGCTGAGTAGTCTGGTCTTGGATGTCTTTGACAGACCGTTCTAGAGCCATCTCTTGCTGAAATAAACAGCAGGAGAGTAAGGAAACCTGAAAAAGGAAAGGTCGTCAAAAATGCAATGCATGATATGTGGATGCATGTTTTCAAGGATCTCTTGGGGTAAACACAAGAAAATGTTAGAGGTTGAACTCTGCTCTTGGATTGTTGATTGGAGATCTCCGCACCGGTGGACGTCCTTCCACGAGAATCAAGCTCACCATGTCAAGTGGGTCATAGCCACTGATTCAAGTTGTTGTACTTGATCTTTGATTGGAGAACTTTGTGTTGGTGGAAGTCTTTCCACGAGGATCAAGCTCACCATGTCGAGTGGGTCATAGCCACTGATTCAAGTTATTGCACTTGAACTTTGACTGGATTGGTTAGAGGAGAGACCTCTTGCCCCTTGATAGATGTCTGGTTCAACGTAACCCTGCATCAACAAAACCCTCGAGATCCTTGAAATGGTTATTGAAAATGCTAGAATGCTATGGTATGATGTTATGTGCATGTATGCACCAGCAAGTAAGTGTATATACAGGCAAACAATATTCACACAAAGCACACAAGGCCTTAGGTTTAGGCTTGCATGAGGTTCAGGTACTACCCTCTTTCAGTTTGTTGGTTAAAACCTGTCCTATCAAAAGTAACCGGGTTCTAGAGGATCTCATATCATTGGCTACCCTCAATCGGTCATAACTCCAACATCGCAACCTTTTCTCGCGGCCGGAACCATCTCGAGAGTTTAGCCTCAATGAGTGTAGCATACTGCTACTGTTCTAATGGCCAAGTTGGTCAATTAGGGTTCTAAGGTCGGTTGATGCTTAATGACTCCTTGGAAGACCCATATTCTCCCCGTCTGACGCGAGGGATATCGGTACAGACCAAGACGCCACACCAACGTAGCCACTGCTTCACCCATGTCGGTCTACGCCGGACAGGTCCCTCACAGATTATGCTACCTAAAAAGGGTATTTCCCAGATCCGGGTTAGGATCTATAAAACTCCGATACAAAGCCCACAAATGTAAAACAAACAAAGCAATCAATTGAAAGTAAAGGTGATCTAAACCCTAAGGTAACCCCACTTTTAAAAAGCTCATCCCCAGCAGAGTCGCCAGTTCTGTGATACGGTGGGAGAACTGACTAGTGTTTTGCGTTCGTATTCGCACTTGTGCGGTTAGCAAGAGTCGCCACCGACTTTTTACTTTATCCTAAAGGAAAGGTTAAAAAAGCACAGCAAAAAACCTTTTGAGATATTTCGTGGGTTCGGGGGGTAGATTATGAAAAGGGAAGGTATTAGCACCCTTTTCATCCATGGTTATCCATGGGCTCTTAGTTACTTGGTTTTTAGATCTCTTGCCTTGATTGCTTTGAAAATGGTGTGTGTGTGGGTGCTTTTTGAAAATGTTTTGGAAAAAGATGCCTTGTCTTAGGCAACTAATGTATTTGACTCGTGTTTGAGTGTTTTACAAAAGTGTGAATCTTTTCGAAAAAGTGTTTTCAAATGTTTTTAAGAGTTTGTTTGAAAGTGTTGTGGATTGTGGTTTTTGAAAATAAGGCAAGTGTTTTTGCAAGTTTGATCTCAAGTAACTAAGAGTTTTGTCTACCCTATTGTACTCAAAGGTTTTTGTCATGTCTTAACCCCTTTTAACAATTTTGTTCTACCATTGAAATTGGTAGACAATCCTGCGTTTAGGAAGTTTATTCGGGACGGGCGCGGGTCATCGTATGGACCATGAATGCAATGGTGCCAAGTGTCTTTGGCAATTTGCTTTGAAGGGACTATGATCATTCCGTTTAGGCAACTTTCGAAAGCGTCATCGAGGGACTTATGATCATTTGATTTTGTTTTGCCAAAGACATTCGACGTGCAAGCATGGCCCATTTGGAAGGCAACATGTGGGATTACCCTAGGGGGTGCAAGTGTGATTGTGTATTGATTACATGTATTTGTCTTGTATTAGGTTATCTAGCGTTTTGATTTTAGGTACATACAAACCCTAGGTCTAACCATGGTATAATTGGAAAAAGCTGTAAATTGCGGAATGTAAATCTACGCTATTACAAAATAGTGTCCGGGAGTGGGGGTATAAATGTACAAGGGGATGAGACTTATAGTACCCAATAATTACAACCAAATCGAATGTCGCAATCAAAATGTAAATATCGAATATAAATGTAAGATAAACATGTGTATAGGATAATGTGAATGTATTTGTGTAAGTGTACAAATGTATATGTATGTGAATTGTGTATGTGTAACTATGTACAAGTGCGATATGAAGTTGAATCGTATTAGGGTTTTGACCTAGATACATGTTTTAACCTTGTATTTTTGATTTATATGTTGAATTATGTACAAAAGAAAAATGAAGGTGTTTTGATTAAATGTTTGGAAATTAATTGGAAAGTATTTTAGTCTAATATTTGTGAATTTCAATATTAAAAGATGTGTTGAATTAATATGTACAACAAAGAATGTTAACTAAAAAAAACAAAGAGTTTAATTTTAATTATGTATGAAATATGTATAATATGTACAAAAGGAAAAGTTTTAATTAGGAAATGTATTATGTATGAAAAAGAAAAGATACTATGTACGAATATGTATTTTAATTAAAAAGGTATTTTCAATTTAATTATGTATAAAAGTATTTAGTTATTTTTATGTACAAATGTGTATTAATCTAAAGAAAATGTTTTATATGATATGTACAAAATTAATTTTTAATATAATATGTATATACAAAATGAATGTTCTAAAATGAGGTCTTAACTTTATGATAATAAAAAAGAGCATTTTAATTAAGATAAAAAAGGTAAACATTGTTTGTAAAATAAAAAAAAGATTAGTGTTTCAAAAAAAGAATAAGTATTTTATATATGAGAAAAAAAGATTAATTTTTAATGTTGTTAAAAAAAAGAAAGAGGAGAAGTATTTTTAATTAGGTTAGTATGTTTAATTAAATTAGGAAATAAATTGTATATGTTTTTAAAAAAGAAAAAATGAATTAATTGAATTAGTATATAAAAGAGTAAACATTGTTTTTTTATAAAAATGAAAAGAGTTAATATTTTACAAAAAAAATAAAAAGTAAATATAAACTAAAGTTAGTGATTAATGATGTTAAAAAAGAAGAGAAGCATTGTAAATGGGCTTAGGAAGGCAGAAACGGGTCAAGCCCATATTGATCCAAAAACGAGATTTAGGGTTAGGCATGGTTCCAGAACGAAAATTAGGGTTTGTGAGGTGACGACGGCGCCATGTTCACTGAGTTCTGCTCATCTTCGTCTTCTACGCGAGCTTCCACGCCTCTTTGCCCGAGCCACCGCGCTACCGCCTCTCCTCCTCTCACACGGACTAGACAGTCCTCAAATGACGGTTAGTGCATCGTTTCGATTTGGTTTAGGCGTTTTGCTTTAGACTCTTGCATGTCCTGATTTATGTGCTTTGTTCTTTATATTTGTTGTGTTTGTTTTAACAAGATGATGAGAAGAAAGATGAGGAAGGAAATGTACTACCTTTGAGGTGGAGGAGAGGGCGAGGAAGCGCTTGAGGAGGCTTAGTGGCGAAGGGAGACGCTTGCTACGCTTCTGACTTTTCCTGGTACTTTCGTTCTTTGCTTATGTTAGGTTTTGATGATGATACGTACTGAGAAACCCTAATTCCTCGCTTTTTTATCTTCTCTTCTGTGCCACTGTGTGTTTGCGTGCTTGTTGCTTATGTATGGTTGCCTGAGATGCCCAGTGATGATCTCTAAGATCTGAGGGCCTATGTTGCCTGAATACTTTTGTTTTCCTCTGAGCCCTTGATGCCTATGCTTCTGAACTGGTCTTGAATGTTCTTGAGTTGCTTCTTTTTTTTTCTTCTTCTCTCGAGCGGCTATATGCTTATTTGTGTTGCCCAGTGATGTTCTACTGAGGGCTTAGGCTTGACAGTAGTGGTTTGATAGGCATGGTCTGATGCTAGCTTTTTATGGTGAGGCTTTTGAGTTTGTATGCCAAAGTTTGAGGTGTTTGAACAGGGTAATGGTAGTTCTGGTTATGACAGAGTATGAGTTTGGGCTATGTTTCGTGACTGATGCTTGGCTTGAGGTTGTTCAGGTTATGGTGTTTTTGAAGGTTGAGGCAGGTTATTGCTTCAGTTTTTTTACTGATGCAGGTTCAATGGTTTAGGGGTTAGACAGGTTTGAGGCGTTATGCTGTGTGGTTTGGATGTGGTATTGGTTTTGGTAGTGAGGATTATTGTTGTTTGGAGCTTTTAACTTTTACAGGTTCAGTAGCCTTTGAGTTTTGGGTTTGAGGATGTTGGTATGGTGAGGTTATTGGTGGTTTTTTGTTATGACTGATGCTTATGCTTGAGGTTATTCAGGTTATGGTGTTTTTGAAGGTTGAGACAGGGTGAGGCCTGATGCAGGTTACCTTTTGCTTCTCTTCACTTCTGAACTGTGCTTGCTGCCCAACTCAGTTTTGTTATTTTCTGATTTTGTATCTCTCTTCTTCTGAACTGTCCTGAACTGTTTTATTGGCTTGCTATGCTGGGTTTGTATTGAGGCAGAGTTGAGTGCTTGATGCAGGTTTCTTCCCTTTTTACAGGTTCTGAGTAATTTTTTGTATATATCCTTCTCTCTTCACCTTACTTCTGAACTGAGTTTGGATTCTCTCCTCCTCCCTCTATTCTGAACTGCTATCTATGCTTTTTCTCTCTTCTTTTTCTGAATTGCCTCCTACTGTCTGCTGTGAACTGCCATTGGACTGTCTTGTAGATTTTCCTTATTATGCTCTCTTCACTTCTGAACTGCCATGCTGAACTGAACTGTCTTGTGTATATAGATTTGTGTATCTTTTTCTGTCTTCCTGCTATGCCGGACTGCTGAACCTGAACTATGCCTAAACCCTGCTTGCTTTATCTCTCTTTACTTCTCTCTCAAAGTACAGTTTGAATTTTAATATGATTATATTCGTACTGTTCTGAAGGGGCCCTATGGGAAATGATGAATTAAGATGTTTAGCTTGCATAATACATCTTGCATCTCCTTTATCTCTCTTTTGACAGTTTGGACAGATTTTCTGCTTTGACAGTACATTCCCTTTTTGCTTTTCTTTGACATCTTTGGCATTGGACTTTCAGTTTAGTTTTGAATGGGAAATTTGGATTTGAACTAAATGGTTTGGAATTGGAAATTGAGATTCTTATGTAGCTTAAAATTTGTAACCTATGCATTTTTGACATTTGCATTTCATGAGATAAAATAATCTTCCCTCTCTGTGAACCGGGAGAAATCCCGTGATTTGCAGAGAGGGTCAACTGATCCCAGTCAGTGGCCCCTAATGATGAGCAAGTTTTAACTGTCTTTTCCAATTTAATGCTTTCTGACTTTTCTTATTTCTTTTTGCGGATGAAAAATGGAATACCGGAGCGGAATGAAGCACGAAGAATATTTAGAAGATAGGATAGTTTTTCATTCTATGTAATATTTAAATTAAATGTAAATTATTGTTTGTAACAACAATTTGTACAAATAATTTGAATATCAATAAAAATCAAATTATCCAATTGGTTCTAACTTTCTTTATTGTTTATTTATTTATTTAAAATTCTTAGAATTAAAACAATTGAAAAATAAATTCAAACATTTAATTTCAGAATAATAAATAACTAAAATAAAACAACATTGATCCAATAAACCTGTCTTATCCCACATCCAAAGCAAAGCAGCAATTGACCCAGATAGACTGATCAAACACTGGCCCAATCAAAACGTACTGAATTCAAAACCACTGTCTCTTTTGCTGATTAAACCAAGATAACGCGAATTTTAATCCGAATCTCGAAATAAACCGCAAAGTGCTGTGGAATTCAAATTCTTCTGAGAATATGCCCATAAAACCCTAATTCCCGATTAAATGCCAAATCACGCTCGCTTGATCAAAATTGAACCAAAAATCAATCAAACCCTAAGCCCACTGTATGAAACAATTCAGAGCTCTGAAAATCAGTAAAAACCCTAGTTTTGCTTGACTGTCAAGAAAAGTCCGTTTGTCCGATTCTTGAGCCAGTTTGAAAAGTCAGGAAATGTTTGAAGCTGAGATTTCTTGTGGGAAAGCGCGAGGGCAAATTTTGGGGTACAACAATATGTTATGGACTTTCTCTCTAGCTAATCCTTTCGTCAAAGGATCTGCTAAGTTTTCATCAGTGCGTACATGATCCACTCTTACAGCTCCTTTAGAGATACAGTCTCTAATGGTGCTGTGCTTTCTTCTTATTTGACGTCTTTTACCATTATAATAACGGTTCTCAATTTTTGCAATAGCCGCGGTACTATCGCAGTGGATCAACACAGCTGGCATAGGTTTTTCCCATACGGGAATCTCAGCTAGCAAGCATCTTAACCAACTTGCTTCTTCACTAGCTGTGGCTAGTGCTATCATTTCAGACTCCATTGTGGACTGAGCCAGAATGGTCTGTTTCTTTGATTTCCAAGATACAGCTCCTCCGGCTATACTAAATATATAGCCACTAGTAGCTTTGGAATCATCTGACAAAGTATTCCAATCAGCATCACTGTATCCTTCAAGTACAGCAGGAAATCTCTGATAATGTAAACCGAGGTTCACAGTCTTTTTAAGATATCTCATGACTCGCTCAATAGCTTGCCAATGTTCATTACTTGGTCTACTAGTAAACCTGCACAATAATCCCACGACATATGCAATGTCAGGTCTAGTACAATCAGTAGCATATCTAAGACTTCCAATGATACTTGCATATTCTGTCTGTTTAACACTTTCACCAGTGTTCTTAAACAGTTTCATGCTTGGATCGTATGGAGTGCTAGCAGGTTTACAATCAAAGTAATTATATTTCTTTAAGATCTTTTCCACATAGTGTGATTGATCCAAAGAAATTCCTTGTTTGGATCTCGTGATCTTGATACCGAGGATTAAATTTGCTTCTCCCAGGTCTTTCATATCAAAGTTGTTGCACAACAAAGATTTCACATCATTAATAGTCTGAATGTTTGATCCAAATATAAGTAGATCATCTACATAAAGACATATGATAGTGCAAATGCGATTCTCAGATTTGTAATAAACGCATTTGTCACTTTCATTCACTTTATATCCATTTGATATCATTAAGTTATCAAATTTTTCATGCCATTGCTTAGGGGCTTGTTTTAGTCCATATAGAGACTTGTCTAACTTACAAACCTTGTTTTCTTGTCCATGGATCACAAACCCTTCTGGTTGTTCCATATAGATTTCTTCCTCTAAGTCACCATTTAAAAAAGCTGTTTTAACATCCATTTGGTGTACTATTAAGTTATAAATAGCAGCAATTGAAATAAGTACCCTAATGGATGTGATTCTAGTGACTGGAGAGAAAGTGTCGAAGAAATCTATATTTTCTCTTTGTCTAAAACCCTTGGCTACAAGGCGAGCCTTGTATTTATCAATAGTTCCATCAGGTTTTAGTTTCTTTTTCAGAACCCATTTACAACCGATCGGTTTGCAACCAGGAGGCAAGTCTACTAAGTGCCATGTCTTGTTAGAATCTAGGGATTCTATCTCATCATTTATAGCTTCTTGCCATAAATCTGCATCTAGAGATGACAATGCTGCTTGAAGATTTATTGGATCTTCTTCTATATTATAAGCCGCATAATCAGGCCCATAGTCTTTAGCGACTCTTACTCTTTTACTTCTCCGAAGTTTTGTTTCTACTTCGTTGTTGTTTTCTGCACTTCTTATCACAGGAATGTGACTCGATTGGGTGCCCCCACTATTTCTCAGTTTGAAAGGAAATTTGTCTTCATAGAATTCAACATCATTTGATTCTATGATTACTTTTGCATTTAGGTCATAGAACCTATATGCCTTACTGTTTGCTGCATACCCAATGAATACACATTCATATGCTCTACTAGCGAGTTTAACTCGTTTCGGATCCGGAATTCTGACATAAGCCAGGCAGCCCCAAGTTCTCAAATAAGACAAGTTTGGTTGTCTTTTCTTTAATATCTCATATGGTGAGATCTTACTTTTTGACTTGGGGATTCTATTCAGGACGTAGCAAACAGTCAATAAAATTTCCCCCCACCAGTGAGGAGCAGCACCAGAATTTATCATAATTGCAACAACTAGTTCGGTAAGAGTCCTATTCTTTCTTTCTGCTTTACCATTCATTTCAGGAGAATATGGAGCAGTCGTTTCATGTACAATTCCATGTTCTTTATAAAAATCATTAAATAAACCAGAATCATATTCAGTCCCCCTATCACTACGAAGTCTCTTAATCTTCTTACTAAGTTGATTCTCAATTTCAGTTACATATATCTTAAACATTTCAAGCGCTTCACTTTTATTCTTCATTAAGTATACATAAGTATAATCTGAATAATCATCAATAAAAGTGATAAAATAACGTTTATTGTTTCTAGTTAAACTTCCATCTAATTCGCATATATCAGAATGTATAAGATCTAGGGGATCAGATTCCTTATTAATTGATTTATGCGAAGTCTTGATTATTTTTGCTTGACTACAATATTCACATTTATTCGTATCATTAATACTTAATTTAGGGATTAGGCCCAAGTTGCTTGCATTATGCATAATTCGCTTATTAACGTGACAAAGTCTAGTATGCCAAATATTAAAATCACACAAAGAGTAAACAGAAGGAGAAATCTTATTAAAATCAACATTCAACTTAAACATGCCATCAGTGGCGTACCCTTTCCCAACAAAAATACCATTCTTAGTGATGGTGTACAAATCTGCCCCTAAAGTTTGACTAAACCCTGCCTTATTTAAAAGAAAGCCAGAAACAAGATTCTTCCTAATTTCAGGAACGTGCATGACGTCCTTCAAGATCAAAGTCTTTCCTGAGGTGAATTTCAGCTCAACATCCCCAATTCCAGCAACCTTAGTGGTGTGAGCATCTCCCAACAACACTTTCTTATCTTCAGCATTCATGTATGTTTTGAACATAGCACGATCGTAGCAGACATGACGAGAGGCGCCAGTGTCTATCCACCAACCATCACTTCCACCAACCATGTTGACTTCAGTGATCATAGCAATGAATTGCTCATCAGTCAGGTTAACCTGAGCATTTGAGCCAATAACAGGTTTAGGCCTGCTCTTACACCTTTTTGCCATGTGACCCGGTTTCCCACAATTGTAGCAAGTGAAAACCGGAGCATCATTTCTCTGTGGTGGTGGTTGCTGCCTAGCAAGTGGAGCATTTGGGGCCCTAGAGGGATTCCCATTCTTAATTCGGTTCACAGCATTGCGGTTCTGATTCTTTAATGGTTTGCCCGTAGGCTTCAGAACCGCACCGAATCTCTTTTTGTTGTTAGAAACAACTAAGACTTCATCTTTCTGATCTTGTCTTCGAGCTTCCTCTTCAATTCGGAGGCGAGTAATCAAACTTTCGATGGAGAATTCTTTGGTTTTATGGCGAAGCATATTTTTGAAATCTTTCCAAGCAGGGGGCAGTTTGTCAATAATAACAGCAATTTGAAATTGTTCATTTAGGGGCATACCTTCAGTTATGATTTCATGAGCAATTTTCTGAATTTCGTGGCTTTGAGTTTCCACAGACTTTTCATCCACCATCTTGTAATTCAAGTAGCGGCTGACAGCATATTTCTTTGCGCCTGCTTCTTCAGTATCATATTTCTTCTGCAGAGCTTCCCACACTTCTTTAGCACTGTTGTAATTACTGTAGTAATCGTACAAGTCATCAGCAAGACCGTTAAGAATGTGATTTTTGCATAGGTAGTCATTCTCTTGCCATATGGCAATTTCTTTTCGAAGCTGTAAATCATCTGCTGCGACTTTGGCTTTTGCAGCAGCTTGTGCTTCAGCAGAGCTGGGAGCTTTGTTAGAAGTTACAATTGTCGCAGGATCAGTTTGTTCGGTTGATCCAGAAGGAACAACAGGGATATCCTCAGTCAGAACGTGGGCAACCTTCTTGATAGTTAAGAAAAATCTCATCTTAGCTTGCCAACGTTTGAAATGAGAACCCTCAAACTTAAATGGTTTGTCAGTGACAGCAGCGACCACATTATTACCGATAATTTCCTCAGTAGCCATGGCAGTTAAGGCAAACGTCTTAAAATTGTTGTTCACGGATTAGTGATTAAAAAAAAAAGAATAGCCACTGAGAAATTTATCGGGTCGAGTCGCGGTTCGGTACGCTTTCTTTAAAATGTTTCGCCGGATGCCAACAAAGTGCAAGGCAGTCGATAATAGGCGACGTCTCCAGGATAAAACAGCCCGTTCGAATAAAATACGATTATCACTTGCACTGTGATAAATCGTTCGATGAATAACACCTTCTGATGGTGTAGAAACCACTCGTAGTATCTGCAAAGAAGCAGTCGGAAAAACAGAGTAGAAAATATTTGAGATGAAGCAGAACAGAGAGAGAGAAGCGTGAGATATCGAGATAATGAATTCTGGAGTTATTTGCAAATGAAATAAGCACTAATTCAACAAAACGGTTCGAAAAAATAGGAAGAACGTGGGAGAGGGTGGAATTGGCCCAGTCAAAAGTAACTGTTATTGCTTGGTCAGACAGTCATGCGTTTTGACTCTTGGAAGGCAAGTAATTGACACGTCACTAATTCCGTAATTAATTAATATTAAATATTAATTAATTTCCACTATTTTTAATTAATTAATGCTAATTAATTCCACCGAATTAATTAATTATTAATAATCATTAATAATTAATTTTTCACCAAAATCCGGTTCAAAAATTAATTCATCTAGACCGAACCGAACCGAACCGAGCCGAGCCGGCCGGCCGGTCGGACGGACGGACGGCGGCGGCGCGCGCGCGTGTGTGTCTAGATGACTTAGTGGTGTGTCCTCACTCCTTAACAAAATTGGGGTGCCCCTTGGGGCCCAACCCAAGTGTCCAAGTTGGAGTATTTATGCACTACTAGAAGTTGTGTTCCCTCCAATGTGGGACTTAAATGAATCCTTTCAAATTCACTCACAAACTAGTTCATTCATGTGCTCATTTATTGCCCATTTAATGTCAATGAATCATTCCAATTCCCAATCCAAGTTATCATCATTCCAAGATTTCCAACAATCCCCCACTTGAATTTAAAAGGTGATTTTAGAGGTAACGTCAGACGTTTCTAAGATTGTGCATAAGCAAAGGTGTCTATGACTTGAACCTTTGCGTAGCAAGTAGGATTCTGATTCAACAAGAGTGACACAATTGTCTTGAACTCTATCTCAGACATCAGACCCGCACACAACCTTTTCTTTAAGGTGTATTCTAATAGCCCGTGCTTTAATGGCCCTGCACGTGTATCCCGGTTTAGTGAAAGCTCTAGGAATTTTGCCTCGCAATTCCATAGGAACCGACCCAAGTTCCACAATCACCAAGGTGAGTCTATCAAGAGTACTCCTGTAGTCTTGGTACTCCCTCATACAGAGTATAGATCTCATTAAGAGTTTCTATTATCTCAACCTCTTATTACTTCAGGAATCATGCTTCTCTTGCATGATCATCTCATATCACTCACAACTTGTTATTACCCATTGAACCTATTTCTTGGGATCTCCAGTCATTTAGGTCGGGTTACCATTGTGAGCAACTCATATTCATATAGGCATTAGTCCCATCTTATATGATGTGTTATGGACTTTCTCTCTAGCTAATCCTTTCGTCAAAGGATCTGCTAAGTTTTCATCAGTGCGTACATGATCCACTCTTACAGCTCCTTTAGAGATACAGTCTCTAATGGTGCTGTGCTTTCTTCTTATTTGACGTCTTTTACCATTATAATAACGGTTCTCAATTTTTGCAATAGCCGCGGTACTATCGCAGTGGATCAACACAGCTGGCATAGGTTTTTCCCATACGGGAATCTCAGCTAGCAAGCATCTTAACCAACTTGCTTCTTCACTAGCTGTGGCTAGTGCTATCATTTCAGACTCCATTGTGGACTGAGCCAGAATGGTCTGTTTCTTTGATTTCCAAGATACAGCTCCTCCGGCTATACTAAATATATAGCCACTAGTAGCTTTGGAATCATCTGACAAAGTATTCCAATCAGCATCACTGTATCCTTCAAGTACAGCAGGAAATCTCTGATAATGTAAACCGAGGTTCACAGTCTTTTTAAGATATCTCATGACTCGCTCAATAGCTTGCCAATGTTCATTACTTGGTCTACTAGTAAACCTGCACAATAATCCCACGACATATGCAATGTCAGGTCTAGTACAATCAGTAGCATATCTAAGACTTCCAATGATACTTGCATATTCTGTCTGTTTAACACTTTCACCAGTGTTCTTAAACAGTTTCATGCTTGGATCGTATGGAGTGCTAGCAGGTTTACAATCAAAGTAATTATATTTCTTTAAGATCTTTTCCACATAGTGTGATTGATCCAAAGAAATTCCTTGTTTGGATCTCGTGATCTTGATACCGAGGATTAAATTTGCTTCTCCCAGGTCTTTCATATCAAAGTTGTTGCACAACAAAGATTTCACATCATTAATAGTCTGAATGTTTGATCCAAATATAAGTAGATCATCTACATAAAGACATATGATAGTGCAAATGCGATTCTCAGATTTGTAATAAACGCATTTGTCACTTTCATTCACTTTATATCCATTTGATATCATTAAGTTATCAAATTTTTCATGCCATTTCTTAGGGGCTTGTTTTAGTCCATATAGAGACTTGTCTAACTTACAAACCTTGTTTTCTTGTCCATGGATCACAAACCCTTCTGGTTGTTCCATATAGATTTCTTCCTCTAAGTCACCATTTAAAAAAGCTGTTTTAACATCCATTTGGTGTACTATTAAGTTATAAATAGCAGCAATTGAAATAAGTACCCTAATGGATGTGATTCTAGTGACTGGAGAGAAAGTGTCGAAGAAATCTATATTTTCTCTTTGTCTAAAACCCTTGGCTACAAGGAGAGCCTTGTATTTATCAATAGTTCCATCAGGTTTTGGTTTCTTTTTCAGAACCCATTTACAACCGATCGGTTTGCAACCAGGAGGCAAGTCTACTAAGTGCCATGTCTTGTTAGAATCTAGGGATTCTATCTCATCATTTATAGCTTCTTGCCATAAATCTGCATCTAGAGATGACAATGCTGCTTGAAGATTTATTGGATCTTCTTCTATATTATAAGCCGCATAATCAGGCCCATAGTCTTTAGCGACTCTTACTCTTTTACTTCTCCGAAGTTTTGTTTCTACTTCGTTGTTGTTTTCTGCACTTCTTATCACAGGAATGTGACTCGATTGGGTGCCCCCACTATTTCTCAGTTTGAAAGGAAATTTGTCTTCATAGAATTCAACATCATTTGATTCTATGATTACTTTTGCATTTAGGTCATAGAACCTATATGCCTTACTGTTTGCTGCATACCCAATGAATACACATTCATATGCTCTACTAGCGAGTTTAACTCGTTTCGGATCCGGAATTCTGACATAAGCCAGGCAGCCCCAAGTTCTCAAATAAGACAAGTTTGGTTGTCTTTTCTTTAATATCTCATATGGTGAGATCTTACTTTTTGACTTGGGGATTCTATTCAGGACGTAGCAAACAGTCAATAAAATTTCCCCCCACCAGTGAGGAGCAGCACCAGAATTTATCATAATTGCAACAACTAGTTCGGTAAGAGTCCTATTCTTTCTTTCTGCTTTACCATTCATTTCAGGAGAATATGGAGCAGTCGTTTCATGTACAATTCCATGTTCTTTATAAAAATCATTAAATAAACCAGAATCATATTCAGTCCCCCTATCACTACGAAGTCTCTTAATCTTCTTACTAAGTTGATTCTCAATTTCAGTTACATATATCTTAAACATTTCAAGCGCTTCACTTTTATTCTTCATTAAGTATACATAAGTATAATCTGAATAATCATCAATAAAAGTGATAAAATAACGTTTATTGTTTCTAGTTAAACTTCCATCTAATTCGCATATATCAGAATGTATAAGATCTAGGGGATCAGATTCCTTATTAATTGATTTATGCGAAGTCTTGATTATTTTTGCTTGACTACAATATTCACATTTATTTGTATCATTAATACTTAATTTAGGGATTAGGCCCAAGTTGCTTGCATTATGCATAATTCGCTTATTAACGTGACAAAGTCTAGTATGCCAAATATTAAAATCACACAAAGAGTAAACAGAAGGAGAAATCTTATTAAAATCAACATTCAACTTAAACATGCCATCAGTGGCGTACCCTTTCCCAACAAAAATACCATTCTTAGTGATGGTGTACAAATCTGCCCCTAAAGTTTGACTAAACCCTGCCTTATTTAAAAGAAAGCCAGAAACAAGATTCTTCCTAATTTCAGGAACGTGCATGACGTCCTTCAAGATCAAAGTCTTTCCTGAGGTGAATTTCAGCTCAACATCCCCAATTCCAGCAACCTTAGTGGTGTGAGCATCTCCCAACAACACTTTCTTATCTTCAGCATTCATGTATGTTTTGAACATAGCACGATCGTAGCAGACATGACGAGAGGCGCCAGTGTCTATCCACCAACCATCACTTCCACCAACCATGTTGACTTCAGTGATCATAGCAATGAATTGCTCATCAGTCAGGTTAACCTGAGCATTTGAGCCAACAACAGGTTTAGGCCTGCTCTTACACCTTTTTGCCATGTGACCCGGTTTCCCACAATTGTAGCAAGTGAAAACCGGAGCATCATTTCTCTGTGGTGGTGGTTGCTGCCTAGCAAGTGGAGCATTTGGGGCCCTAGAGGGATTCCCATTCTTAATTCGGTTCACAGCATTGCGGTTCTGATTCTTTAATGGTTTGCCCGTAGGCTTCAGAACCGCACCGAATCTCTTTTTGTTGTTAGAAACAACTAAGACTTCATCTTTCTGATCTTGTCTTCGAGCTTCCTCTTCAATTCGGAGGCGAGTAATCAAACTTTCGATGGAGAATTCTTTGGTTTTATGGCGAAGCATATTTTTGAAATCTTTCCAAGCAGGGGGCAGTTTGTCAATAATAACAGCAATTTGAAATTGTTCATTTAGGGGCATACCTTCAGTTATGATTTCATGAGCAATTTTCTGAATTTCGTGGCTTTGAGTTTCCACAGACTTTTCATCCACCATCTTGTAATTCAAGTAGCGGCTGACAGCATATTTCTTTGCGCCTGCTTCTTCAGTATCATATTTCTTCTGCAGAGCTTCCCACACTTCTTTAGCACTGTTGTAATTACTGTAGTAATCGTACAAGTCATCAGCAAGACCGTTAAGAATGTGATTTTTGCATAGGTAGTCATTCTCTTGCCATATGGCAATTTCTTTTCGAAGCTGTAAATCATCTGCTGCGACTTTGGCTTTTGCAGCAGCTTGTGCTTCAGCAGAGCTGGGAGCTTTGTCAGAAGTTACAATTGTCGCAGGATCAGTTTGTTCGGTTGATCCAGAAGGAACAACAGGGATATCCTCAGTCAGAACGTGGGCAACCTTCTTGATAGTTAAGAAAAATCTCATCTTAGCTTGCCAACGTTTGAAATGAGAACCCTCAAACTTAAATGGTTTGTCAGTGACAGCAGCGACCGCATTATTACCGATAATTTCCTCAGTAGCCATGGCAGTTAAGGCAAACGTCTTAAAATTGTTGTTCACGGATTAGTGATTAAAAAAAAAAGAATAGCCACTGAGAAATTTATCGGGTCGAGTCGCGGTTCGGTACGCTTTCTTTAAGACGTTTCGCCGGATGCCAACAAAGTGCAAGGCAGTCGATAATAGGCGACGTCTCCAGGATAAAACAGTCCGTTCGAATAAAATACGATTATCACTTGCACTGTGATAAATCGTTCGATGAATAACACCTTCTGATGGTGTAGAAACCACTCGTAGTATCTGCAAAGAAGCAGTCGGAAAAACAGAGTAGAAAATATTTGAGATGAAGCAGAACAGAGAGAGAGAAGCGTGAGATATCGAGATAATGAATTCTGGAGTTATTTGCAAATGAAATAAGCACTAATTCATCAAAACGGTTCGAAAAAATAGGAAGAACGTGGGAGAGGGTGGAATTGGCCCAGTCAAAAGTAACTGTTATTGCTTGGTCAGACAGTCATGCAGTCATGCGTTTTGACTCTTGGAAGGCAAGTAATTGACACGTCACTAATTCCGTAATTAATTAATATTAAATATTAATTAATTTCCACTATTTTTAATTAATTAATGCTAATTAATTCCACCGAATTAATTAATTATTAATAATCATTAATAATTAATTTTTCACCAAAATCCGGTTCAAAAATTAATTCATCTAGACCGAACCGAACCGAACCGAGCCGAGCCGGCCGGCCGGTCGGACGGACGGACGGCGGCGGCGCGCGCGCGTGTGTGTCTAGATGACTTAGTGGTGTGTCCTCACTCCTTAACAAAATTGGGGTGCCCCTTGGGGCCCAACCCAAGTGTCCAAGTTGGAGTATTTATGCACTACTAGAAGTTGTGTTCCCTCCAATGTGGGACTTAAATGAATCCTTTCAAATTCACTCACAAACTAGTTCATTCATGTGCTCATTTATTGCCCATTTAATGTCAATGAATCATTCCAATTCCCAATCCAAGTTATCATCATTCCAAGATTTCCAACAATCCCCCACTTGAATTTAAAAGGTGATTTTAGAGGTAACGTCAGACGTTTCTAAGATTGTGCATAAGCAAAGGTGTCTATGACTTGAACCTTTGCGTAGCAAGTAGGATTCTGATTCAACAAGAGTGACACAATTGTCTTGAACTCTATCTCAGACATCAGACCCGCACACAACCTTTTCTTTAAGGTGTATTCTAATAGCCCGTGCTTTAATGGCCCTGCACGTGTATCCCGGTTTAGTGAAAGCTCTAGGAATTTTGCCTCGCAATTCCATAGGAACCGACCCAAGTTCCACAATCACCAAGGTGAGTCTATCAAGAGTACTCCTGTAGTCTTGGTACTCCCTCATACAGAGTATAGATCTCATTAAGAGTTTCTATTATCTCAACCTCTTATTACTTCAGGAATCATGCTTCTCTTGCATGATCATCTCATATCACTCACAACTTGTTATTACCCATTGAACCTATTTCTTGGGATCTCCAGTCATTTAGGTCGGGTTACCATTGTGAGCAACTCATATTCATATAGGCATTAGTCCCATCTTATATGATGTGTTATGGACTTTCTCTCTAGCTAATCCTTTCGTCAAAGGATCTGCTAAGTTTTCATCAGTGCGTACATGATCCACTCTTACAGCTCCTTTAGAGATACAGTCTCTAATGGTGCTGTGCTTTCTTCTTATTTGACGTCTTTTACCATTATAATAACGGTTCTCAATTTTTGCAATAGCCGCGGTACTATCGCAGTGGATCAACACAGCTGGCATAGGTTTTTCCCATACGGGAATCTCAGCTAGCAAGCATCTTAACCAACTTGCTTCTTCACTAGCTGTGGCTAGTGCTATCATTTTAGACTCCATTGTGGACTGAGCCAGAATGGTCTGTTTCTTTGATTTCCAAGATACAGCTCCTCCGGCTATACTAAATATATAGCCACTAGTAGCTTTGGAATCATCTGACAAAGTATTCCAATCAGCATCACTGTATCCTTCAAGTACAGCAGGAAATCTCTGATAATGTAAACCGAGGTTCACAGTCTTTTTAAGATATCTCATGACTCGCTCAATAGCTTGCCAATGTTCATTACTTGGTCTACTAGTAAACCTGCACAATAATCCCACGACATATGCAATGTCAGGTCTAGTACAATCAGTAGCATATCTAAGACTTCCAATGATACTTGCATATTCTGTCTGTTTAACACTTTCACCAGTGTTCTTAAACAGTTTCATGCTTGGATCGTATGGAGTGCTAGCAGGTTTACAATCAATGTAATTATATTTCTTTAAGATCTTTTCCACATAGTGTGATTGATCCAAAGAAGTTCCTTGTTTGGATCTCGTGATCTTGATACCGAGGATTAAATTTGCTTCTCCCAGGTCTTTCATATCAAAGTTGTTGCACAACAAAGATTTCACATCATTAATAGTCTGAATGTTTGATCCAAATATAAGTAGATCATCTACATAAAGACATATGATAGTGCAAATGCGATTCTCAGATTTGTAATAAACGCATTTGTCACTTTCATTCACTTTATATCCATTTGATATCATTAAGTTATCAAATTTTTCATGCCATTGCTTAGGGGCTTGTTTTAGTCCATATAGAGACTTGTCTAACTTACAAACCTTGTTTTCTTGTCCATGGATCACAAACCCTTCTGGTTGTTCCATATAGATTTCTTCCTCTAAGTCACCATTTAAAAAAGCTGTTTTAACATCCATTTGGTGTACTATTAAGTTATAAATAGCAGCAATTGAAATAAGTACCCTAATGGATGTGATTCTAGTGACTGGAGAGAAAGTGTCGAAGAAATCTATATTTTCTCTTTGTCTAAAACCCTTGGCTACAAGGCGAGCCTTGTATTTATCAATAGTTCCATCAGGTTTTAGTTTCTTTTTCAGAACCCATTTACAACCGATCGGTTTGCAACCAGGAGGCAAGTCTACTAAGTGCCATGTCTTGTTAGAATCTAGGGATTCTATCTCATCATTTATAGCTTCTTGCCATAAATCTGCATCTAGAGATGACAATGCTGCTTGAAGATTTATTGGATCTTCTTCTATATTATAAGCCGCATAATCAGGCCCATAGTCTTTAGCGACTCTTACTCTTTTACTTCTCCGAAGTTTTGTTTCTACTTCGTTGTTGTTTTCTGCACTTCTTATCACAGGAATGTGACTCGATTGGGTGCCCCCACTATTTCTCAGTTTGAAAGGAAATTTGTCTTCATAGAATTCAACATCATTTGATTCTATGATTACTTTTGCATTTAGGTCATAGAACCTATATGCCTTACTGTTTGCTGCATACCCAATGAATACACATTCATATGCTCTACTAGCGAGTTTAACTCGTTTCGGATCCGGAATTCTGACATAAGCCAGGCAGCCCCAAGTTCTCAAATAAGACAAGTTTGGTTGTCTTTTCTTTAATATCTCATATGGTGAGATCTTACTTTTTGACTTGGGGATTCTATTCAGGACGTAGCAAACAGTCAATAAAATTTCCCCCCACCAGTGAGGAGCAGCACCAGAATTTATCATAATTGCAACAACTAGTTCAGTAAGAGTCCTATTCTTTCTTTCTGCTTTACCATTCATTTCAGGAGAATATGGAGCAGTCGTTTCATGTACAATTCCATGTTCTTTATAAAAATCATTAAATAAACCAGAATCATATTCAGTCCCCCTATCACTACGAAGTCTCTTAATCTTCTTACTAAGTTGATTCTCAATTTCAGTTACATATATCTTAAACATTTCAAGCGCTTCACTTTTATTCTTCATTAAGTATACATAAGTATAATCTGAATAATCATCAATAAAAGTGATAAAATAACGTTTATTGTTTCTAGTTAAACTTCCATCTAATTCGCATATATCAGAATGTATAAGATCTAGGGGATCAGATTCCTTATTAATTGATTTATGCGAAGTCTTGATTATTTTTGCTTGACTACAATATTCACATTTATTTGTATCATTAATACTTAATTTAGGGATTAGGCCCAAGTTGCTTGCATTATGCATAATTCGCTTATTAACGTGACAAAGTCTAGTATGCCAAATATTAAAATCACACAAAGAGTAAACAGAAGGAGAAATCTTATTAAAATCAACATTCAACTTAAACATGCCATCAGTGGCGTACCCTTTCCCAACAAAAATACCATTCTTAGTGATGGTGTACAAATCTGCCCCTAAAGTTTGACTAAACCCTGCCTTATTTAAAAGAAAGCCAGAAACAAGATTCTTCCTAATTTCAGGAACGTGCATGACGTCCTTCAAGATCAAAGTCTTTCCTGAGGTGAATTTCAGCTCAACATCCCCAATTCCAGCAACCTTAGTGGTGTGAGCATCTCCCAACAACACTTTCTTATCTTCAGCATTCATGTATGTTTTGAACATAGCACGATCGTAGCAGACATGACGAGAGGCGCCAGTGTCTATCCACCAACCATCACTTCCACCAACCATGTTGACTTCAGTGATCATAGCAATGAATTGCTCATCAGTCAGGTTAACCTGAGCATTTGAGCCAACAACAGGTTTAGGCCTGCTCTTACACCTTTTTGCCATGTGACCCGGTTTCCCACAATTGTAGCAAGTGAAAACCGGAGCATCATTTCTCTGTGGTGGTGGTTGCTGCCTAGCAAGTGGAGCATTTGGGGCCCTAGAGGGATTCCCATTCTTAATTCGGTTCACAGCATTGCGGTTCTGATTCTTTAATGGTTTGCCCGTAGGCTTCAGAACCGCACCGAATCTCTTTTTGTTGTTAGAAACAACTAAGACTTCATCTTTCTGATCTTGTCTTCGAGCTTCCTCTTCAATTCGGAGGCGAGTAATCAAACTTTCGATGGAGAATTCTTTGGTTTTATGGCGAAGCATATTTTTGAAATCTTTCCAAGCAGGGGGCAGTTTGTCAATAATAACAGCAATTTGAAATTGTTCATTTAGGGGCATACCTTCAGTTATGATTTCATGAGCAATTTTCTGAATTTCGTGGCTTTGAGTTTCCACAGACTTTTCATCCACCATCTTGTAATTCAAGTAGCGGCTGACAGCATATTTCTTTGCGCCTGCTTCTTCAGTATCATATTTCTTCTGCAGAGCTTCCCACACTTCTTTAGCACTGTTGTAATTACTGTAGTAATCGTACAAGTCATCAGCAAGACCGTTAAGAATGTGATTTTTGCATAGGTAGTCATTCTCTTGCCATATGGCAATTTCTTTTCGAAGCTGTAAATCATCTGCTGCGACTTTGGCTTTTGCAGCAGCTTGTGCTTCAGCAGAGCTGGGAGCTTTGTCAGAAGTTACAATTGTCGCAGGATCAGTTTGTTCGGTTGATCCAGAAGGAACAACAGGGATATCCTCAGTCAGAACGTGGGCAACCTTCTTGATAGTTAAGAAAAATCTCATCTTAGCTTGCCAACGTTTGAAATGAGAACCCTCAAACTTAAATGGTTTGTCAGTGACAGCAGCGACCGCATTATTACCGATAATTTCCTCAGTAGCCATGGCAGTTAAGGCAAACGTCTTAAAATTGTTGTTCACGGATTAGTGATTAAAAAAAAAGAATAGCCACTGAGAAATTTATCGGGTCGAGTCGCGGTTCGGTACGCTTTCTTTAAGACGTTTCGCCGGATGCCAACAAAGTGCAAGGCAGTCGATAATAGGCGACGTCTCCAGGATAAAACAGTCCGTTCGAATAAAATACGATTATCACTTGCACTGTGATAAATCGTTCGATGAATAACACCTTCTGATGGTGTAGAAACCACTCGTAGTATCTGCAAAGAAGCAGTCGGAAAAACAGAGTAGAAAATATTTGAGATGAAGCAGAACAGAGAGAGAGAAGCGTGAGATATCGAGATAATGAATTCTGGAGTTATTTGCAAATGAAATAAGCACTAATTCATCAAAACGGTTCGAAAAAATAGGAAGAACGTGGGAGAGGGTGGAATTGGCCCAGTCAAAAGTAACTGTTATTGCTTGGTCAGACAGTCATGCAGTCATGCGTTTTGACTCTTGGAAGGCAAGTAATTGACACGTCACTAATTCCGTAATTAATTAATATTAAATATTAATTAATTTCCACTATTTTTAATTAATTAATGCTAATTAATTCCACCGAATTAATTAATTATTAATAATCATTAATAATTAATTTTTCACCAAAATCCGGTTCAAAAATTAATTCATCTAGACCGAACCGAACCGAACCGAGCCGAGCCGGCCGGCCGGTCGGACGGACGGACGGCGGCGGCGCGCGCGCGTGTGTGTCTAGATGACTTAGTGGTGTGTCCTCACTCCTTAACAAAATTGGGGTGCCCCTTGGGGCCCAACCCAAGTGTCCAAGTTGGAGTATTTATGCACTACTAGAAGTTGTGTTCCCTCCAATGTGGGACTTAAATGAATCCTTTCAAATTCACTCACAAACTAGTTCATTCATGTGCTCATTTATTGCCCATTTAATGTCAATGAATCATTCCAATTCCCAATCCAAGTTATCATCATTCCAAGATTTCCAACAATCCCCCACTTGAATTTAAAAGGTGATTTTAGAGGTAACGTCAGACGTTTCTAAGATTGTGCATAAGCAAAGGTGTCTATGACTTGAACCTTTGCGTAGCAAGTAGGATTCTGATTCAACAAGAGTGACACAATTGTCTTGAACTCTATCTCAGACATCAGACCCGCACACAACCTTTTCTTTAAGGTGTATTCTAATAGCCCGTGCTTTAATGGCCCTGCACGTGTATCCCGGTTTAGTGAAAGCTCTAGGAATTTTGCCTCGCAATTCCATAGGAACCGACCCAAGTTCCACAATCACCAAGGTGAGTCTATCAAGAGTACTCCTGTAGTCTTGGTACTCCCTCATACAGAGTATAGATCTCATTAAGAGTTTCTATTATCTCAACCTCTTATTACTTCAGGAATCATGCTTCTCTTGCATGATCATCTCATATCACTCACAACTTGTTATTACCCATTGAACCTATTTCTTGGGATCTCCAGTCATTTAGGTCGGGTTACCATTGTGAGCAACTCATATTCATATAGGCATTAGTCCCATCTTATATGATGTGTTATGGACTTTCTCTCTAGCTAATCCTTTCGTCAAAGGATCTGCTAAGTTTTCATCAGTGCGTACATGATCCACTCTTACAGCTCCTTTAGAGATACAGTCTCTAATGGTGCTGTGCTTTCTTCTTATTTGACGTCTTTTACCATTATAATAACGGTTCTCAATTTTTGCAATAGCCGCGGTACTATCGCAGTGGATCAACACAGCTGGCATAGGTTTTTCCCATACGGGAATCTCAGCTAGCAAGCATCTTAACCAACTTGCTTCTTCACTAGCTGTGGCTAGTGCTATCATTTCAGACTCCATTGTGGACTGAGCCAGAATGGTCTGTTTCTTTGATTTCCAAGATACAGCTCCTCCGGCTATACTAAATATATAGCCACTAGTAGCTTTGGAATCATCTGACAAAGTATTCCAATCAGCATCACTGTATCCTTAAAGTACAGCATGAAATCTCTGATAATGTAAACCGAGGTTCACAGTCTTTTTAAGATATCTCATGACTCGCTCAATAGCTTGCCAATGTTCATTACTTGGTCTACTAGTAAACCTGCACAATAATCCCACGACATATGCAATGTCAGGTCTAGTACAATCAGTAGCATATCTAAGACTTCCAATGATACTTGCATATTCTGTCTGTTTAACACTTTCACCAGTGTTCTTAAACAGTTTCATGCTTGGATCGTATGGAGTGCTAGCAGGTTTACAATCAAAGTAATTATATTTCTTTAAGATCTTTTCCACATAGTGTGATTGATCCAAAGAAATTCCTTGTTTGGATCTCGTGATCTTGATACCGAGGATTAAATTTTCTTCTCCCAGGTCTTTCATATCAAAGTTGTTGCACAACAAAGATTTCACATCATTAATAGTCTGAATGTTTGATCCAAATATAAGTAGATCATCTACATAAAGACATATGATAGTGCAAATGCGATTCTCAGATTTGTAATAAACGCATTTGTCACTTTCATTCACTTTATATCCATTTGATATCATTAAGTTATCAAATTTTTCATGCCATTGCTTAGGGGCTTATTTTAGTCCATATAGAGACTTGTCTAACTTACAAACCTTGTTTTCTTGTCCATGGATCACAAACCCTTCTGGTTGTTCCATATAGATTTCTTCCTCTAAGTCACCATTTAAAAAAGCTGTTTTAACATCCATTTGGTGTACTATTAAGTTATAAATAGCAGCAATTGAAATAAGTACCCTAATGGATGTGATTCTAGTGACTGGAGAGAAAGTGTCGAAGAAATCTATATTTTCTCTTTGTCTAAAACCCTTGGCTACAAGGCGAGCTTTGTATTTATCAATAGTTCCATCAGGTTTTGGTTTCTTTTTCAGAACCCATTTACAACCGATCGGTTTGCAACCAGGAGGCAAGTCTACTAAGTGCCATGTCTTGTTAGAATCTAGGGATTCTATCTCATCATTTATAGCTTCTTGCCATAAATCTGCATCTAGAGATGACAATGCTGCTTGAAGATTTATTGGATCTTCTTCTATATTATAAGCCGCATAATCAGGCCCATAGTCTTTAGCGACTCTTACTCTTTTACTTCTCCGAAGTTTTGTTTCTACTTCGTTGTTGTTTTCTGCACTTCTTATCACAGGAATGTGACTCGATTGGGTGCCCCCACTATTTCTCAGTTTGAAAGGAAATTTGTCTTCATAGAATTCAACATCATTTGATTCTATGATTACTTTTGCATTTAGGTCATAGAACCTATATGCCTTACTGTTTGCTGCATACCCAATGAATACACATTCATATGCTCTACTAGCGAGTTTAACTCGTTTCGGATCCGGAATTCTGACATAAGCCAGGCAGCCCCAAGTTCTCAAATAAGACAAGTTTGGTTGTCTTTTCTTTAATATCTCATATGGTGAGATCTTACTTTTTGACTTGGGGATTCTATTCAGGACGTAGCAAACAGTCAATAAAATTTCCCCCCACCAGTGAGGAGCAGCACCAGAATTTATCATAATTGCAACAACTAGTTCGGTAAGAGTCCTATTCTTTCTTTCTGCTTTACCATTCATTTCAGGAGAATATGGAGCAGTCGTTTCATGTACAATTCCATGTTCTTTATAAAAATCATTAAATAAACCAGAATCATATTCAGTCCCCCTATCACTACGAAGTCTCTTAATCTTCTTACTAAGTTGATTCTCAATTTCAGTTACATATATCTTAAACATTTCAAGCGCTTCACTTTTATTCTTCATTAAGTATACATAAGTATAATCTGAATAATCATCAATAAAAGTGATAAAATAACGTTTATTGTTTCTAGTTAAACTTCCATCTAATTCGCATATATCAGAATGTATAAGATCTAGGGGATCAGATTCCTTATTAATTGATTTATGCGAAGTCTTGATTATTTTTGCTTGACTACAATATTCACATTTATTTGTATCATTAATACTTAATTTAGGGATTAGGCCCAAGTTGCTTGCATTATGCATAATTCGCTTATTAACGTGACAAAGTCTAGTATGCCAAATATTAAAATCACACAAAGAGTAAACAGAAGGAGAAATCTTATTAAAATCAACATTCAACTTAAACATGCCATCAGTGGCGTACCCTTTCCCAACAAAAATACCATTCTTAGTGATGGTGTACAAATCTGCCCCTAAAGTTTGACTAAACCCTGCCTTATTTAAAAGAAAGCCAGAAACAAGATTCTTCCTAATTTCAGGAACGTGCATGACGTCCTTCAAGATCAAAGTCTTTCCTGAGGTGAATTTCAGCTCAACATCCCCAATTCCAGCAACCTTAGTGGTGTGAGCATCTCCCAACAACACTTTCTTATCTTCAGCATTCATGTATGTTTTGAACATAGCACGATCGTAGCAGACATGACGAGAGGCGCCAGTGTCTATCCACCAACCATCACTTCCACCAACCATGTTGACTTCAGTGATCATAGCAATGAATTGCTCATCAGTCAGGTTAACCTGAGCATTTGAGCCAACAACGGGTTTAGGCCTGCTCTTACACCTTTTTGCCATGTGACCCGGTTTCCCACAATTGTAGCAAGTGAAAACCGGAGCATCATTTCTCTGTGGTGGTGGTTGCTGCCTAGCAAGTGGAGCATTTGGGGCCCTAGAGGGATTCCCATTCTTAATTCGGTTCACAGCATTGCGGTTCTGATTCTTTAATGGTTTGCCCGTAGGCTTCAGAACCGCACCGAATCTCTTTTTGTTGTTAGAAACAACTAAGACTTCATCTTTCTGATCTTGTCTTCGAGCTTCCTCTTCAATTCGGAGGCGAGTAATCAAACTTTCGATGGAGAATTCTTTGGTTTTATGGCGAAGCATATTTTTGAAATCTTTCCAAGCAGGGGGCAGTTTGTCAATAATAACAGCAATTTGAAATTGTTCATTTAGGGGCATACCTTCAGTTATGATTTCATGAGCAATTTTCTGAATTTCGTGGCTTTGAGTTTCCACAGACTTTTCATCCACCATCTTGTAATTCAAGTAGCGGCTGACAGCATATTTCTTTGCGCCTGCTTCTTCAGTATCATATTTCTTCTGCAGAGCTTCCCACACTTCTTTAGCACTGTTGTAATTACTGTAGTAATCGTACAAGTCATCAGCAAGACCGTTAAGAATGTGATTTTTGCATAGGTAGTCATTCTCTTGCCATATGGCAATTTCTTTTCGAAGCTGTAAATCATCTGCTGCGACTTTGGCTTTTGCAGCAGCTTGTGCTTCAGCAGAGCTGGGAGCTTTGTCAGAAGTTACAATTGTCGCAGGATCAGTTTGTTCGGTTGATCCAGAAGGAACAACAGGGATATCCTCAGTCAGAACGTGGGCAACCTTCTTGATAGTTAAGAAAAATCTCATCTTAGCTTGCCAACGTTTGAAATGAGAACCCTCAAACTTAAATGGTTTGTCAGTGACAGCAGCGACCGCATTATTACCGATAATTTCCTCAGTAGCCATGGCAGTTAAGGCAAACGTCTTAAAATTGTTGTTCACGGATTAGTGATTAAAAAAAAAAGAATAGCCACTGAGAAATTTATCGGGTCGAGTCACGGTTCGGTACGCTTTCTTTAAGACGTTTCGCCGGATGCCAACAAAGTGCAAGGCAGTCGATAATAGGCGACGTCTCCAGGATAAAATAGCCCGTTCGAATAAAATACGATTATCACTTGCACTGTGATAAATCGTTCGATGAATAACACCTTCTGATGGTGTAGAAACCACTCGTAGTATCTGCAAAGAAGCAGTCGGAAAAACAGAGTAGAAAATATTTGAGATGAAGCAGAACAGAGAGAGAGAAGCGTGAGATATCGAGATAATGAATTCTGGAGTTATTTGCAAATGAAATAAGCACTAATTCAACAAAACGGTTCGAAAAAATAGGAAGAACGTGGGAGAGGGTGGAATTGGCCCAGTCAAAAGTAACTGTTATTGCTTGGTCAGACAGTCATGCAGTCATGCGTTTTGACTCTTGGAAGGCAAGTAATTGACACGTCACTAATTCCGTAATTAATTAATATTAAATATTAATTAATTTCCACTATTTTTAATTAATTAATGCTAATTAATTCCACCGAATTAATTAATTATTAATAATCATTAATAATTAATTTTTCACCAAAATCCGGTTCAAAAATTAATTCATCTAGACCGAACCGAACCGAACCGAGCCGAGCCGGCCGGCCGGTCGGACGGACGGACGGCGGCGGCGCGCGCGCGTGTGTGTCTAGATGACTTAGTGGTGTGTCCTCACTCCTTAACAAAATTGGGGTGCCCCTTGGGGCCCAACCCAAGTGTCCAAGTTGGAGTATTTATGCACTACTAGAAGTTGTGTTCCCTCCAATGTGGGACTTAAATGAATCCTTTCAAATTCACTCACAAACTAGTTCATTCATGTGCTCATTTATTGCCCATTTAATGTCAATGAATCATTCCAATTCCCAATCCAAGTTATCATCATTCCAAGATTTCCAACAATCCCCCACTTGAATTTAAAAGGTGATTTTAGAGGTAACGTCAGACGTTTCTAAGATTGTGCATAAGCAAAGGTGTCTATGACTTGAACCTTTGCGTAGCAAGTAGGATTCTGATTCAACAAGAGTGACACAATTGTCTTGAACTCTATCTCAGACATCAGACCCGCACACAACCTTTTCTTTAAGGTGTATTCTAATAGCCCGTGCTTTAATGGCCCTGCACGTGTATCCCGGTTTAGTGAAAGCTCTAGGAATTTTGCCTCGCAATTCCATAGGAACCGACCCAAGTTCCACAATCACCAAGGTGAGTCTATCAAGAGTACTCCTGTAGTCTTGGTACTCCCTCATACAGAGTATAGATCTCATTAAGAGTTTCTATTATCTCAACCTCTTATTACTTCAGGAATCATGCTTCTCTTGCATGATCATCTCATATCACTCACAACTTGTTATTACCCATTGAACCTATTTCTTGGGATCTCCAGTCATTTAGGTCGGGTTACCATTGTGAGCAACTCATATTCATATAGGCATTAGTCCCATCTTATATGATGTGTTATGGACTTTCTCTCTAGCTAATCCTTTCGTCAAAGGATCTGCTAAGTTTTCATCAGTGCGTACATGATCCACTCTTACAGCTCCTTTAGAGATACAGTCTCTAATGGTGCTGTGCTTTCTTCTTATTTGACGTCTTTTACCATTATAATAACGGTTCTCAATTTTTGCAATAGCCGCGGTACTATCGCAGTGGATCAACACAGCTGGCATAGGTTTTTCCCATACGGGAATCTCAGCTAGCAAGCACCTTAACCAACTTGCTTCTTCACTAGCTGTGGCTAGTGCTATCATTTCAGACTCCATTGTGGACTGAGCCAGAATGGTCTGTTTCTTTGATTTCCAAGATACAGCTCCTCCGGCTATACTAAATATATAGCCACTAGTAGCTTTGGAATCATCTGACAAAGTATTCCAATCAGCATCACTGTATCCTTCAAGTACAGCAGGAAATCTCTGATAATGTAAACCGAGGTTCACAGTCTTTTTAAGATATCTCATGACTCGCTCAATAGCTTGCCAATGTTCATTACTTGGTCTACTAGTAAACCTGCACAATAATCCCACGACATATGCAATGTCAGGTCTAGTACAATCAGTAGCATATCTAAGACTTCCAATGATACTTGCATATTCTGTCTGTTTAACACTTTCACCAGTGTTCTTAAACAGTTTCATGCTTGGATCGTATGGAGTGCTAGCAGGTTTACAATCAAAGTAATTATATTTCTTTAAGATCTTTTCCACATAGTGTGATTGATCCAAAGAAATTCCTTGTTTGGATCTCGTGATCTTGATACCGAGGATTAAATTTGCTTCTCCCAGGTCTTTCATATCAAAGTTGTTGCACAACAAAGATTTCACATCATTAATAGTCTGAATGTTTGATCCAAATATAAGTAGATCATCTACATAAAGACATATGATAGTGCAAATGCGATTCTCAGATTTGTAATAAACGCATTTGTCACTTTCATTCACTTTATATCCATTTGATATCATTAAGTTATCAAATTTTTCATGCCATTGCTTAGGGGCTTGTTTTAGTCCATATAGAGACTTGTCTAACTTACAAACCTTGTTTTCTTGTCCATGGATCACAAACCCTTCTGGTTGTTCCATATAGATTTCTTCCTCTAAGTCACCATTTAAAAAAGCTGTTTTAACATCCATTTGGTGTACTATTAAGTTATAAATAGCAGCAATTGAAATAAGTACCCTAATGGATGTGATTCTAGTGACTGGAGAGAAAGTGTCGAAGAAATCTATATTTTCTCTTTGTCTAAAACCCTTGGCTACAAGGCGAGCCTTGTATTTATCAATAGTTCCATCAGGTTTTAGTTTCTTTTTCAGAACCCATTTACAACCGATCGGTTTGCAACCAGGAGGCAAGTCTACTAAGTGCCATGTCTTGTTAGAATCTAGGGATTCTATCTCATCATTTATAGCTTCTTGCCATAAATCTGCATCTAGAGATGACAATGCTGCTTGAAGATTTATTGGATCTTCTTCTATATTATAAGCCGCATAATCAGGCCCATAGTCTTTAGCGACTCTTACTCTTTTACTTCTCCGAAGTTTTGTTTCTACTTCGTTGTTGTTTTCTGCACTTCTTATCACAGGAATGTGACTCGATTGGGTGCCCCCACTATTTCTCAGTTTGAAAGGAAATTTGTCTTCATAGAATTCAACATCATTTGATTCTATGATTACTTTTGCATTTAGGTCATAGAACCTATATGCCTTACTGTTTGCTGCATACCCAATGAATACACATTCATATGCTCTACTAGCGAGTTTAACTCGTTTCGGATCCGGAATTCTGACATAAGCCAGGCAGCCCCAAGGTCTCAAATAAGACAAGTTTGGTTGTCTTTTCTTTAATATCTCATATGGTGAGATCTTACTTTTTGACTTGGGGATTCTATTCAGGACGTAGCAAACAGTCAATAAAATTTCCCCCCACCAGTGAGGAGCAGCACCAGAATTTATCATAATTGCAACAACTAGTTCGGTAAGAGTCCTATTCTTTCTTTCTGCTTTACCATTCATTTCAGGAGAATATGGAGCAGTCGTTACATGTACAATTCCATGTTCTTTATAAAAATCATTAAATAAACCAGAATCATATTCAGTCCCCCTATCACTATGAAGTCTCTTAATCTTCTTACTAAGTTGATTCTCAATTTCAGTTACATATATCTTAAACATTTCAAGCGCTTCACTTTTATTCTTCATTAAGTATACATAAGTATAATCTGAATAATCATCAATAAAAGTGATAAAATAACGTTTATTGTTTCTAGTTAAACTTCCATCTAATTCGCATATATCAGAATGTATAAGATCTAGGGGATCAGATTCCTTATTAATTGATTTATGCGAAGTCTTGATTATTTTTGCTTGACTACAATATTCACATTTATTTGTATCATTAATACTTAATTTAGGGATTAGGCCCAAGTTGCTTGCATTATGCATAATTCGCTTATTAACGTGACAAAGTCTAGTATGCCAAATATTAAAATCACACAAAGAGTAAACAGAAGGAGAAATCTTATTAAAATCAACATTCAACTTAAACATGCCATCAGTGGCGTACCCTTTCCCAACAAAAATACCATTCTTAGTGATGGTGTACAAATCTGCCCCTAAAGTTTGACTAAACCCTGCCTTATTTAAAAGAAAGCCAGAAACAAGATTCTTCCTAATTTCAGGAACGTGCATGACGTCCTTCAAGATCAAAGTCTTTCCTGAGGTGAATTTCAGCTCAACATCCCCAATTCCAGCAACCTTAGTGGTGTGAGCATCTCCCAACAACACTTTCTTATCTTCAGCATTCATGTATGTTTTGAACATAGCACGATCGTAGCAGACATGACGAGAGGCGCCAGTGTCTATCCACCAACCATCACTTCCACCAACCATGTTGACTTCAGTGATCATAGCAATGAATTGCTCATCAGTCAGGTTAACCTGAGCATTTGAGCCAACAACGGGTTTAGGCCTGCTCTTACACCTTTTTGCCATGTGACCCGGTTTCCCACAATTGTAGCAAGTGAAAACCGAAGCATCATTTCTCTGTGGTGGTGGTTGCTGCCTAGCAAGTGGAGCATTTGGGGCCCTAGAGGGATTCCCATTCTTAATTCGGTTCACAGCATTGCGGTTCTGATTCTTTAATGGTTTGCCCGTAGGCTTCAGAACCGCACCGAATCTCTTTTTGTTGTTAGAAACAACTAAGACTTCATCTTTCTGATCTTGTCTTCGAGCTTCCTCTTCAATTCGGAGGCGAGTAATCAAACTTTCGATGGAGAATTCTTTGGTTTTATGGCGAAGCATATTTTTGAAATCTTTCCAAGCAGGGGGCAGTTTGTCAATAATAACAGCAATTTGAAATTGTTCATTTAGGGGCATACCTTCAGTTATGATTTCATGAGCAATTTTCTGAATTTCGTGGCTTTGAGTTTCCACAGACTTTTCATCCACCATCTTGTAATTCAAGTAGCGGCTGACAGCATATTTCTTTGCGCCTGCTTCTTCAGTATCATATTTCTTCTGCAGAGCTTCCCACACTTCTTTAGCACTGTTGTAATTACTGTAGTAATCGTACAAGTCATCAGCAAGACCGTTAAGAATGTGATTTTTGCATAGGTAGTCATTCTCTTGCCATATGGCAATTTCTTTTCGAAGCTGTAAATCATCTGCTGCGACTTTGGCTTTTGCAGCAGCTTGTGCTTCAGCAGAGCTGGGAGCTTTGTCAGAAGTTACAATTGTCGCAGGATCAGTTTGTTCGGTTGATCCAGAAGGAACAACAGGGATATCCTCAGTCAGAACGTGGGCAACCTTCTTGATAGTTAAGAAAAATCTCATCTTAGCTTGCCAACGTTTGAAATGAGAACCCTCAAACTTAAATGGTTTGTCAGTGACAGCAGCGACCGCATTATTACCGATAATTTCCTCAGTAGCCATGGCAGTTAAGGCAAACGTCTTAAAATTGTTGTTCACGGATTAGTGATTAAAAAAAAAGAATAGCCACTGAGAAATTTATCGGGTCGAGTCGCGGTTCGGTACGCTTTCTTTAAGACGTTTCGCCGGATGCCAACAAAGTGCAAGGCAGTCGATAATAGGCGACGTCTCCAGGATAAAACAGCCCGTTCGAATAAAATACGATTATCACTTGCACTGTGATAAATCGTTCGATGAATAACACCTTCTGATGGTGTAGAAACCACTCGTAGTATCTGCAAAGAAGCAGTCGGAAAACAGAGTAGAAAATATTTGAGATGAAGCAGAACAGAGAGAGAGAAGCGTGAGATATCGAGATAATGAATTCTGGAGTTATTTGCAAATGAAATAAACACTAATTCAACAAAACGGTTCGAAAAAATAGGAAGAACGTGGGAGAGGGTGGAATTGGCCCAGTCAAAAGTAACTGTTATTGCTTGGTCAGACAGTCATGCGTTTTGACTCTTGGAAGGCAAGTAATTGACACGTCACTAATTCCGTAATTAATTAATATTAAATATTAATTAATTTCCACTATTTTTAATTAATTAATGCTAATTAATTCCACCGAATTAATTAATTATTAATAATCATTAATAATTAATTTTTCACCAAAATCCGGTTCAAAAATTAATTCATCTAGACCGAACCGAACCGAACCGAGCCGAGCCGGTCGGACGGCGGCGGCGCGCGCGCGTGTCTAGATGACTTAGTGGTGTGTCCTCACTCCTTAACAAAATTGGGGTGCCCCTTGGGGCCCAACCCAAGTGTCCAAGTTGGAGTATTTATGCACTACTAGAAGTTGTGTTCCCTCCAATGTGGGACTTAAATGAATCCTTTCAAATTCACTCACAAACTAGTTCATTCATGTGCTCATTTATTGCCCATTTAATGTCAATGAATCATTCCAATTCCCAATCCAAGTTATCATCATTCCAAGATTTCCAACAATCCCCCACTTGAATTTAAAAGGTGATTTTAGAGGTAACGTCAGACGTTTCTAAGATTGTGCATAAGCAAAGGTGTCTATGACTTGAACCTTTGCGTAGCAAGTAGGATTCTGATTCAACAAGAGTGACACAATTGTCTTGAACTCTATCTCAGACATCAGACCCGCACACAACCTTTTCTTTAAGGTGTATTCTAATAGCCCGTGCTTTAATGGCCCTGCACGTGTATCCCGGTTTAGTGAAAGCTCTAGGAATTTTGCCTCGCAATTCCATAGGAACCGACCCAAGTTCCACAATCACCAAGGTGAGTCTATCAAGAGTACTCCTGTAGTCTTGGTACTCCCTCATACAAAGTATAGATCTCATTAAGAGTTTCTATTATCTCAACCTCTTATTACTTCAGGAATCATGCTTCTCTTGCATGATCATCTCATATCACTCACAACTTGTTATTACCCATTGAACCTATTTCTTGGGATCTCCAGTCATTTAGGTCGGGTTACCATTGTGAGCAACTCATATTCATATAGGCATTAGTCCCATCTTATATGATGTGTTATGGACTTTCTCTCTAGCTAATCCTTTCGTCAAAGGATCTGCTAAGTTTTCATCAGTGCGTACATGATCCACTCTTACAGCTCCTTTAGAGATACAGTCTCTAATGGTGCTGTGCTTTCTTCTTATTTGACGTCTTTTACCATTATAATAACGGTTCTCAATTTTTGCAATAGCCGCGGTACTATCGCAGTGGATCAACACAGCTGGCATAGGTTTTTCCCATATGGGAATCTCAGCTAGCAAGCATCTTAACCAACTTGCTTCTTCACTAGCTGTGGCTAGTGCTATCATTTCAGACTCCATTGTGGACTGAGCCAGAATGGTCTGTTTCTTTGATTTCCAAGATACAGCTCCTCCGGCTATACTAAATATATAGCCACTAGTAGCTTTGGAATCATCTGACAAAGTATTCCAATCAGCATCACTGTATCCTTCAAGTACAGCAGGAAATCTCTGATAATGTAAACCGAGGTTCACAGTCTTTTTAAGATATCTCATGACTCGCTCAATAGCTTGCCAATGTTCATTACTTGGTCTACTAGTAAACCTGCACAATAATCCCACGACATATGCAATGTCAGGTCTAGTACAATCAGTAGCATATCTAAGACTTCCAATGATACTTGCATATTCTGTCTGTTTAACACTTTCACCAGTGTTCTTAAACAGTTTCATGCTTGGATCGTATGGAGTGCTAGCAGGTTTACAATCAAAGTAATTATATTTCTTTAAGATCTTTTCCACATAGTGTGATTGATCCAAAGAAATTCCTTGTTTGGATCTCGTGATCTTGATACCGAGGATTAAATTTGCTTCTCCCAGGTCTTTCATATCAAAGTTGTTGCACAACAAAGATTTCACATCATTAATAGTCTGAATGTTTGATCCAAATATAAGTAGATCATCTACATAAAGACATATGATAGTGCAAATGCGATTCTCAGATTTGTAATAAACGCATTTGTCACTTTCATTCACTTTATATCCATTTGATATCATTAAGTTATCAAATTTTTCATGCCATTGCTTAGGGGCTTGTTTTAGTCCATATAGAGACTTGTCTAACTTACAAACCTTGTTTTCTTGTCCATGGATCACAAACCCTTCTGGTTGTTCCATATAGATTTCTTCCTCTAAGTCACCATTTAAAAAAGCTGTTTTAACATCCATTTGGTGTACTATTAAGTTATAAATAGCAGCAATTGAAATAAGTACCCTAATGGATGTGATTCTAGTGACTGGAGAGAAAGTGTCGAAGAAATCTATATTTTCTCTTTGTCTAAAACCCTTGGCTACAAGGCGAGCCTTGTATTTATCAATAGTTCCATCAGGTTTTAGTTTCTTTTTCAGAACCCATTTACAACCGATCGGTTTGCAACCAGGAGGCAAGTCTACTAAGTGCCATGTCTTGTTAGAATCTAGGGATTCTATCTCATCATTTATAGCTTCTTGCCATAAATCTGCATCTAGAGATGACAATGCTGCTTGAAGATTTATTGGATCTTCTTCTATATTATAAGCCGCATAATCAGGCCCATAGTCTTTAGCGACTCTTACTCTTTTACTTCTCCGAAGTTTTGTTTCTACTTCGTTGTTGTTTTCTGCACTTCTTATCACAGGAATGTGACTCGATTGGGTGCCCCCACTATTTCTCAGTTTGAAAGGAAATTTGTCTTCATAGAATTCAACATCATTTGATTCTATGATTACTTTTGCATTTAGGTCATAGAACCTATATGCCTTACTGTTTGCTGCATACCCAATGAATACACATTCATATGCTCTACTAGCGAGTTTAACTCGTTTCGGATCCGGAATTCTGACATAAGCCAGGCAGCCCCAAGGTCTCAAATAAGACAAGTTTGGTTGTCTTTTCTTTAATATCTCATATGGTGAGATCTTACTTTTTGACTTGGGGATTCTATTCAGGACGTAGCAAACAGTCAATAAAATTTCCCCCCACCAGTGAGGAGCAGCACCAGAATTTATCATAATTGCAACAACTAGTTCGGTAAGAGTCCTATTCTTTCTTTCTGCTTTACCATTCATTTCAGGAGAATATGGAGCAGTCGTTTCATGTACAATTCCATGTTCTTTATAAAAATCATTAAATAAACCAGAATCATATTCAGTCCCCCTATCACTATGAAGTCTCTTAATCTTCTTACTAAGTTGATTCTCAATTTCAGTTACATATATCTTAAACATTTCAAGCGCTTCACTTTTATTCTTCATTAAGTATACATAAGTATAATCTGAATAATCATCAATAAAAGTGATAAAATAACGTTTATTGTTTCTAGTTAAACTTCCATCTAATTCGCATATATCAGAATGTATAAGATCTAGGGGATCAGATTCCTTATTAATTGATTTATGCGAAGTCTTGATTATTTTTGCTTGACTACAATATTCACATTTATTTGTATCATTAATACTTAATTTAGGGATTAGGCCCAAGTTGCTTGCATTATGCATAATTCGCTTATTAACGTGACAAAGTCTAGTATGCCAAATATTAAAATCACACAAAGAGTAAACAGAAGGAGAAATCTTATTAAAATCAACATTCAACTTAAACATGCCATCAGTGGCGTACCCTTTCCCAACAAAAATACCATTCTTAGTGATGGTGTACAAATCTGCCCCTAAAGTTTGACTAAACCCTGCCTTATTTAAAAGAAAGCCAGAAACAAGATTCTTCCTAATTTCAGGAACGTGCATGACGTCCTTCAAGATCAAAGTCTTTCCTGAGGTGAATTTCAGCTCAACATCCCCAATTCCAGCAACCTTAGTGGTGTGAGCATCTCCCAACAACACTTTCTTATCTTCAGCATTCATGTATGTTTTGAACATAGCACGATCGTAGCAGACATGACGAGAGGCGCCAGTGTCTATCCACCAACCATCACTTCCACCAACCATGTTGACTTCAGTGATCATAGCAATGAATTGCTCATCAGTCAGGTTAACCTGAGCATTTGAGCCAACAACAGGTTTAGGCCTGCTCTTACACCTTTTTGCCATGTGACCCGGTTTCCCACAATTGTAGCAAGTGAAAACCGGAGCATCATTTCTCTGTGGTGGTGGTTGCTGCCTAGCAAGTGGAGCATTTGGGGCCCTAGAGGGATTCCCATTCTTAATTCGGTTCACAGCATTGCGGTTCTGATTCTTTAATGGTTTGCCCGTAGGCTTCAGAACCGCACCGAATCTCTTTTTGTTGTTAGAAACAACTAAGACTTCATCTTTCTGATCTTGTCTTCGAGCTTCCTCTTCAATTCGGAGGCGAGTAATCAAACTTTCGATGGAGAATTCTTTGGTTTTATGGCGAAGCATATTTTTGAAATCTTTCCAAGCAGGGGGCAGTTTGTCAATAATAACAGCAATTTGAAATTGTTCATTTAGGGGCATACCTTCAGTTATGATTTCATGAGCAATTTTCTGAATTTCGTGGCTTTGAGTTTCCACAGACTTTTCATCCACCATCTTGTAATTCAAGTAGCGGCTGACAGCATATTTCTTTGCGCCTGCTTCTTCAGTATCATATTTCTTCTGCAGAGCTTCCCACACTTCTTTAGCACTGTTGTAATTACTGTAGTAATCGTACAAGTCATCAGCAAGACCGTTAAGAATGTGATTTTTGCATAGGTAGTCATTCTCTTGCCATATGGCAATTTCTTTTCGAAGCTGTAAATCATCTGCTGCGACTTTGGCTTTTGCAGCAGCTTGTGCTTCAGCAGAGCTGAGAGCTTTGTCAGAAGTTACAATTGTCGCAGGATCAGTTTGTTCGGTTGATCCAGAAGGAACAACAGGGATATCCTCAGTCAGAACGTGGGCAACCTTCTTGATAGTTAAGAAAAATCTCATCTTAGCTTGCCAACGTTTAAAATGAGAACCCTCAAACTTAAATGGTTTGTCAGTGACAGCAGCGACCGCATTATTACCGATAATTTCCTCAGTAGCCATGGCAGTTAAGGCAAACGTCTTAAAATTGTTGTTCACGGATTAGTGATTAAAAAAAAAAGAATAGCCACTGAGAAATTTATCGGGTCGAGTCGCGGTTCGGTACGCTTTCTTTAAGACGTTTCGCCGGATGCCAACAAAGTGCAAGGCAGTCGATAATAGGCGACGTCTCCAGGATAAAACAGCCCGTTCGAATAAAATACGATTATCACTTGCACTGTGATAAATCGTTCGATGAATAACACCTTCTGATGGTGTAGAAACCACTCGTAGTATCTGCAAAGAAGCAGTCGGAAAAACAGAGTAGAAAATATTTGAGATGAAGCAGAACAGAGAGAGAGAAGCGTGAGATATCGAGATAATGAATTCTGGAGTTATTTGCAAATGAAATAAGCACTAATTCAACAAAACGGTTCGAAAAAATAGGAAGAACGTGGGAGAGGGTGGAATTGGCCCAGTCAAAAGTAACTGTTATTGCTTGGTCAGACAGTCATGCGTTTTGACTCTTGGAAGGCAAGTAATTGACACGTCACTAATTCCGTAATTAATTAATATTAAATATTAATTAATTTCCACTATTTTTAATTAATTAATGCTAATTAATTCCACCGAATTAATTAATTATTAATAATCATTAATAATTAATTTTTCACCAAAATCCGGTTCAAAAATTAATTCATCTAGACCGAACCGAGCCGAGCCGGTCGGACGGCGGCGGCGCGCGCGCGTGTCTAGATGACTTAGTGGTGTGTCCTCACTCCTTAACAAAATTGGGGTGCCCCTTGGGGCCCAACCCAAGTGTCCAAGTTGGAGTATTTATGCACTACTAGAAGTTGTGTTCCCTCCAATGTGGGACTTAAATGAATCCTTTCAAATTCACTCACAAACTAGTTCATTCATGTGCTCATTTATTGCCCATTTAATGTCAATGAATCATTCCAATTCCCAATCCAAGTTATCATCATTCCAAGATTTCCAACAACTTGTACAAGAAATAAGTAGCTTAGTGTTTAAGTTTTGTTCACTCGGTTTCTCAACAATGCAAAACATCTATTTGGATCCCACGTTTTCTCTTTTGACTTTACCTCTATATAAATACAAGTTCTTTAGTGTTCTTCCATTAACCAAACCATATCGTTAAACATTCTCATGATGAAGAGACAAAGAGAAAATGAAGTAGAAAAAGAGAGCATAGATTTAGCAACAAGTCTAATGTTACTCTCTTCTCATCGTATCCAACAACACGAAAACAACAAAACATATTCTCAAATTGAGTTTGAGTGCAAAACATGCAATCGCAAGTTCTCATCTTTTCAAGCACTTGGTGGTCATAGGACAAGTCACAAGAAACTCAAACGTGAAGGAGAACAAACCCTCAAAGGAAATAATCATGTTAATAAGCAACCTAAAATGCATAAGTGTTCAATTTGTGGACAAGAATTTAAGTTGGGACAAGCTTTGGGTGGACATATGAGAAGACATAGAAATAATAATGAAGGGTTTTCTTCATCTTCTATGAATTATCAAGTGATTTCAAAATCTCATCCAGTTTTGAAAAGATCAAATAGTAAAAGGGTTATGTGTTTAGAATTGGACTTGAATTTGACACCTTTAGAAAATGACTTGAAGTTCTTGTTTGGAAATAAGGCGCCTCAAGTAGATCACTCTTTATTTTGATGTTAGGTTCTACGTGCGTAGTGGGGCCCCGCACGTGGTCCCCTTCCTGGTGGTGCTCCGCGAAGAATAAGGAGGGACGGAGACGCGGTCTTTCTGGAGTTTAGAGGATTCGATAACAGTCAGAATGGACAGAATCTGCCCTACGGGGAGGGTGTTCGAGCAGGTCTCGAGTTGGAGTTCCCTTGGTCGGGGACACTGCGCGTCGCGGACAATGGCGGGCGTAGTGGCTACAGTTTGTTGTCGGGCACGTCGGTGGTGGCCCGCTGGTGATCATTCCCCGAGGAGTTTGCTTGGAATGGGCCCTTATCTGCGCTTTGGGCCAAGGTGGGCCCAGTCCAGAACAGGAGCCCCCCAAGTCGTTGCTCCTGGGGCAGGAGTTATGACTTGATTTCAGCTCGCCTTTACCACAGGGATCTGATGCGCAGACCCGGGTTTGCATTTCCGACGCGCGCTCGAGGAGTTTCTCGCGGGCTGCACTCCTCGGAGACGCAGCGTAATCCTCGGAGACGCAGCGTAATCCTCGTCGATGCGTGCTCGAGGGATTCCGCGCGGGTTGTGTTTGTTGGATACACGAGACAGTCCTTGGGAATTGTAGCGCCACCCTAGCAACAATAGGGTCATCATTGCCTAGGGGAATAGGTGTCGAGGACAGAGAAGTTTGTGGCTCCCTGGTGCGACGTTTCGTATTCCACGTCATCCCTATAAATAGGATCCTTGGGCCCATAATTTGTTTTTCTTCTTCGCGCTTCTCCTTCTTCCTCTGCTTCCGCCGCCGTCGTTTTCTGCAATGCCGTGAGATCACCGCACCATCCTCCACCGATTACTGCCATCGCTGTCGTACGTTCTTCTTTCTTCCAAGTAAGTTCTTATTTCTCATGTTTTTCTTTGTTGTAGGTAGTTTTGACGTTATTTGGATGTTAGAAACCCATATCTGGGAGTAGTGCCTGGTAGATTCATGATAGTGCCCGGTAAACCCATAGTTTTAGGTACGTGACTCGCAATGCTGCCCGTGACCTTCATAGTTTTAGGCACATGATCTATGATACTTCCCGTGACATTCGTAGTTTTAGTCATATGACCTATGATATTGCCCGTCACATTCATAGTTTTAGTCATATGATCTATGATACTGCCCGTCACATTCATAGTTTTAGTCGGCGCACCCATGAGCTGGCCGGGATGTTGACCCCTTAGAAAGTATGTAGGATAGCCCATCGTAGCATCTTAGTGTCGGGCAGGCAAAGTCGGGACCTTGCTCGAGTCATCCATGTTTATTGCCCGGGGTGTTCATGTCATTCCCTTGTTGTTCCCGACGCCTGGTCGAGCTGGGGTGTCCGTGTTCGGCTTGTCGCGTACTACTTCCCGTTACTGTGGCGAGCATGCGGATTTGCTCTCGAATTTCACCGGTTTCCTGTGCTTTGCAGGTAAATGGCTGACGAACCGGAATCTTCGAGGAAAAATGAAGTCGAGGACCAAAGTACCGAAGAGAATGTGACTTTAGTTGATACCATCGATGACCCCTTGTTGGACTGGGTGGGCGCTGAGCCCCAGGGGATTGCCTCGGCGTACTGTCGGCATAGTCGGAGAGCGTATACTGTCGTCGAGCATGGCGGTAGTACGCCAGGTTTCCAGAAGAATTTTGTTGTGATGAGGCCGTCCACCAATGCGTGAATCTTCTCGGAGTTTACCGAGTATGGGTTTCCTATGTACGAGATCATGTTCAGGGATATCGGTCTCAAGCTCCCTTTCAGCGATTTTCAAGCCGGGGTGTTCTGCCATCTGAACTTAGCCCCTTCGCAGCTTCACCCTAATTTGATCGCCTTCCTTCAGGCGTTCGAGCTGACATGCCGTTTCTTGAGGATCGGGGTGACGATTCCCCTTTTCTTCAGGGTTTTTCACCTGCAGCATCAGTCTCGAGGAGGCAGGAATAGCTGGGTATCCCTAAAACAGTCGAAGAGGCTGTTCAGGATGTATATGGATTCAGTCTAGGGCTTCAAGGATAAGTGGTACGTTCTGCACCGGTCACCCAGACTGCCCTGGATTCCTTGTTCGAAGAAGAAACTGCGGTAGTCGACGAGGACGGGGAGCCCTTTATGGATTCTGAGGGTCGTCCGGCAGTAGGGCACATATCCAAATTCCCGATACATTGGTGCTCGGGCCATTACGACCATGGTATCGGGTACTATCATATGCCCGTGGGAAGCATGAGCGTCGAGGACGAAGAGGCCTATGATGTCCTTTGCAAATATGTCGACAGCTTCTTCCCTGCCTGGTGGGTCACGAGGGAGGGGGAAGATATTATTGACGAGGAAGGGTACCCGACATTCGAGGCCCGTCCCATCGACACTAAGGCGCTCGTCGAGTGCCAATCTTACGGGCAGGCCGTAGATCTACTAGGTTTCTTGCTTTTGCTTTTATTATTGTTTTATTCCATTTTCGTTGTTTTTGCTTGCTTGCAACTAACACGAGTGTTGCTCTTCTTTGCAGGCGACATGGCCGAACGATGGGAGAGGCTGTTGAAACTGACTCGGGACAAGAAAGTAAACAAAAGGCTGGTGTGAGCTCCACAAGCCACGAGGATGGGCCCGGCGGGCAGTTCGGTCGATGCCTCTAGTGGTTCCCCGAGCTCCCCTGACGCTGAACAGCCCACCGAGTTGATTACGAGAAAGAGAAGTCAGGCTGATAATAGGTCGGAGGTTGGCGACGAGTCCGTGGCTGCGAGGGCCTTCGGCTTACCCCCTGTTTTAAAGAGAAAGATTTCTTCGAGGGGTTTCCTCTAACAGTGAGCAATGACGAGGCTGAGACTATCAGACGGCTCGACAAAGAAAGCCGGAGGAAACACCTGGCCGCCAGTATGGTCGGGATGGTAAAGATGTCCGAGATGGCCGTTGTCCTTGCCGAGGAAGGGTCGGACTCCTCGGATCGTGTCAGGGAGTTGGAGTCGGAGAAAGCTGCCCTCGCTGCCAGTTCTCGTAAGTTAAAGGCGGCCCTCGAGCGGTCTGAGGAAATGTTTCGCGAACAAGCCGACCTGCTGGCGGGGGAGAAAGAAAACTCCGAGAATGTTGCTGAGGAGAGGGATTGCCTCCAATTGGACAAGGAACGCTTGGAGAATGACAACGAACGTTTGTCTAAGGAAGTCGAGGAGCTAAAAGCTGCTATGCTTCCTGCTGACGATGAGTCGGAGGAGACAGCCCCTTTGCGGACCCGTTCGGATTTGGTCGCGCGTATCCACCTCCTTGAGACAGACTGTGTCGGCGCTTTAGCAGATGGATTCGAGGCCGCGGTTAGCCAGCTCGCCATACTAAATCTGGGCCTGAATACCGAGGGAGTGGGGTTCATGTCTCAGATTATTGATGGCCAGGTCGTGCCTCCTCCTGAGTCTCCTGTGGTGGATGCCGGTAGTCCCAGGAACATTTAGTGTGGAGTTTCTGGTCGGGCCTGCGTGCCTGTTTATGGTGTTTGTTTTGGGGCCTGCATGCCCGTGCTCATTTTTGGGGCCTGCGTGCCCGTGCTTATTTCTTTTGGTCGTTGTGCCATGGCTTGTAACCCTAAACATCGCCGACCTTTTTGGTCGGTCCATTTTTAACTCGTCTTGTGTATAAAATTTTCAATGGATGTTCATTTAACTTTAAACTTGCTCGTATCTAAGTTTTACTTTGTGACGAAATTTGTCTAAGTTATGTCCTCGAGCTAAGCTTGTATTCGACTGTAACTTTATGACGAAATTTGCCTAAGTTATGTCCTCGAGCTAGGCTTGTATTCGACTGTTACTTTGTGACGAAATTCGCCTAAGTTATGTCCTCGAGTGGAGATATCCTTTCGACCCATTTGGTGGTCTGACGCACTTCGAAATGCGTCGATTGTGCAGAGTGACGCCCGCATGTCGAGCGTATGACCCAGATCGAGGTCGTATGCCCGCGGCGTGAACTGCCCATCGCGAGCTGGGTGTTCTTCCATGTGGGTACTTTGACAGTGGAGCTCGATTGAGGTGTCCCTGTCGGGCATCATCGCTCATCCTCGTTGGTTGAACAATGTTATGTCGTTTGGGTGTAGATTGGGCATGTACCTTGGCTTATCTACGTGGTCGAGACATTTCTATCTGTTGACTAGATGTGGATGTTCGACGACGAGAGTCCTTAGTGTTTAAGGGTTTTAGCTATAGTATTGCTTTAGTTTAGCAGCGTTCCAGGGTCGTGGTAATGGTTCTCCATTTAGCTGCTCGAGGTAATATGCCCCGGTGCCTGTGGCACCGTGGACGCGATAGGGCCCTTCCCAGTTCGGCCAGTTTCCCTTTGCGAGAGTCTTTCTGGTTTCTACGTAATACCAGGCTGTCGATCATGAACTCGCGTTTGATGACCTTATCGTTATGACGCAGGCCCACTCGTTGCTTTAGAGAATATCAGATTAAGTACAATCCTCCCGAAACCACTCTTCCTAACTATTCTCTTCCTGAACCTAGTATGGCTGAAGGACCCCAAAATCGTCCTCTGAAGGATTATGCTGCCCTATCGCAAGAGGAACCTCACAATAGTATTTCTGCTCCCACCATCGCTCGAAACGATTTTGAGTTAAAACCTTCGTTATTACAAGAGGTCTAACAAAACCAATTTTCAGGATGTCCTACGGATGATCAGAACTTTCATTTATCAATATTTGTATAGTATACAAACACAGTGAAAGCAAATGGTGTCAGCCATGAAATAATAAGACTATTTCTTTTTCCTTTCTTATTATGAGATAGAGCTAGAGCTTGGATCCAGTCTCTACCATCCAACTCTATTACCACATGGAATGAGTTGAAGAAAGTTTTCCTAGCGCTAATATTTTCCACCGAGTAAGACAACTATGCTAAGAGCCAATATCAATGGTTTTAAAAAAAAGGAAAGTGAATCTATTTTCGAAGCATGGGAAAGATACAAAGACATGTTGCGACATTGTCCACTTTACGGTCTAGAAGAATGGTTGATCATCCACACCTTTTACAATGGTCTCTTGTACAGCAAAAGACTAACGATTGACGCTGCAGCTGACAGTGCACTAATGGATAAACCTTACCACGATGCCTATCAGCTTATCGAAAGTATGGCTCAAAATTATTATCAGTGGGGAAGCGATAGAACCATTGTGGAGAAACCTCAAACGAAAGGTGGTACGTACGAAGTTAGTAGCCTAGACCAAATTAACGCTAAGTTAGAAGCCCTTACCCAAAAGATAGAAAGCTTGACCACAGTTCCCGCAGCCACCGTGGCTGCAGTAGCTCCAACCTGTGATTTATGCGAACTTCACGCGCATGTTGCACCCGAATGTCCACTTTTAACAGGAGTACCAGCTGATCAAGTGAATCGTGCTCAAGGGAACCCCTATAGAAATAACTATAATTCTGCTTGGAAGAACCATCCAAACTTCTCATACAAAAGCAATAATGCCTTGTACGCACCTAGGAAAGCTCCTACTACACCCCCAGGATATCAGAAAGCCACCCCAAATGTCTCAAATATTCTGAATATCCCTAGGAAATCAAACATTAAAATAATGATAGAAAACTTTGTGGCCACCCAAGCTCAAACTAATAAAGATTTCCTGAATCAAAATATTCACACTAGTGAACAAATTAAGCAACTGACAAATAAGGTTGATACTCTTGCCACAAATAACAAAACGTTAGAAACACAAATCTCCCAAGTGGCTCAACAGTAGGCAGCTACAGTTGCTCCAGCTGGAATTTTTCCTAGACAACCCCAACCTAATCCAAAAGGACATGCTAATGCTATAACACTTCGAAGTGGGACAGAACTAGACGGACCAACTGAACCTAGAATCGAGAAACCAGCCAAGTACCGAAAACGTGGTAAAGAGACTGGGAAGGAAGATAAGCCGAAGGAAGGTTGATACTCACAGTTAGATCGTGTTTCCTTCAATCTTGATTTTGCTCATTCATACGTTAAACGTGCTATTTAATTATATTTTCGTGTTCATGATTATCATATGAAGGTGTCTGAATAGTTCAATTTGAGTTTCAGTGCGGGAATGGGCTTATGCCATTACTAGGGTTTGAAAGCTCAAAATTAGGGTTTTCTTTTTCAGGACAAATTGAGGGGAATTCTGGGGATTACTAGACTCAGGAAAAAATTCATGATTGATCCCTGTTGTACCCCAAAATTTTCTCTCTCATATTTCTCAAAACATTGCAAGAAAAATCTCTAAGTGGTTCAAGATTGCTCAAGAGTTGGACAGTCAAGCTACCTCCTAAGGCAGTCAACCTCAAATTAGGGTTTTATGTTGCATCAATATCCTTGAATCCAAATGACTTAAAGTTCTCCCCAATGTCCTAATATGCTCTCAAGATCATCCATGCCAAATTTAAAGCCTTGCAGAGGAAGTTTGCTCAGTCAATTGCTCAAAGGGTCCAAAAATCGACTGTGATAGGGCAAAAGTTAACTGTGACCTACAAATAGTCAAACTTCAAGATTTTTTGCCAACATTCTCATTTTGAAGGATATTTCATCATTTTATCAAGGGTTGATCATGATTCATCAAGGATTGCTCAAAATTCATCAAGACTCAAAAGTTGCTAAATTAGGGTTTTGTAGGAAAAGTCAACTCAACTTTGACCAAGCATAACTTTCTCATACTTTATGATAAATGACCCATACAAAGCTCATTTTGAAGAGGATGCAATTTAATACAATCCATATTCATACCCCAAGATCAGAAAATGCACTCACAAGAAGTTATAAATTTGGACATTATAGGTCATTTTTGAAAGTCAACAAAAACACTTTTTTTCCAAAGCTTATAACTTGAGCATGGGATATCAAAATGATATGAGACCAAACGGGTTGGTTAGAGGACATCTCAAGCTTTCTAAAAAGTCCAAGAACACTTCCAAAAGTTCAAAATTGAAGAAGTTATGCATTGTTGAAGTTGGGCATTTTTGCAAAATTGCCAAAAGTCAACTATCCCCAAAACTTAAAATTTTATCAAATAGGCCCATTATTTTCCACTTGATTTGATCTTGTCACACTACAAACGTGTCCTAGCTTCAGCCTTGAGTCCATTTGTCAATTTTATTATTTTTATTTGATTTTTTATTGAATTATTTCATTTTAAATCAATTTAAATCAAATAAAATCACAAAACTTGATTACATGAGATATTTTTCTATTTTCAAGACCTAATCATCATCAATGTCATGATCAAATTCATATCAATCATTCCATGTGCAAAAAGATTGGATTTTTGGCAAATTAAGCAAGTTTTCAATGGAGGATCAAATCCAATCTCAAGGCATTAATGTACAAGGATTCAAGACCAATTTGTTGACCTAATACATTGCAGCATACATATACAAGTAAAAGCACACGAATTTGAAGGCTAGAGGCTGCAAAATCATCAAGAACCAAACTTGCAAAAATTGACAAAAAGTGTGAGACTGAAATCAAGATTGGAGGCACTTTCAGGACCTAACAAGCATCCCAATCGCTTCCTGGCAATTCTCAGAAGCAAAACCAATCAGAATCACTCATTCTCCAGCCTCCTAAAGCACTGTAAGCACCTCACGGACCCGCCATGTTCTTGGATTCACAAACCTTCATTCTTGCATCCATTCTAAAAAACGATTGCATATTCTGATTCCTCATGTCATTTGTTAACTTTCTGCTATAACCAATTTTATTTTCATGCTTTGCATCGTAAAACACCATTGTAGGTTTTTCTAGGGTTTTTTCAGGGGGTTTTGTTACAGGTAAAATTGGACCTATTAATGGCCATGGATGTGACCGGGAGAGGAAGACAAAGACAACCATAGTCTTGGATGGAATTTATATAGCCTGAGACGAGTTTTTGGATTGGCCTATGCTTTTAGCTGCAGATTTAAATCATCAGGTAATTTTTGTGCAAACCTGAGGACAGGGACAACAACGTGTCCCCATCTGGTTGCCCCGTTCAAATATTCGCTCGCTTCTTTTTAATTATGGCACATTAACACATTTTCCAATATTACGTTTTATTCTTATTACATTAACAAATGAAGCGCGTTGGCCTAGTGGAAGGAGGAGTTGGCAGTCATGTACAAGACCTGGGTTCGAATCCCAGGTCCCCCCATATGCTTTGTTTTTTTTCTCTTCAGGTGATCCAGTGATGATCCAATTGCGTAGTACATCATGCTCCCTCACTCAAATGCTTGCCAGATGGCCCCAGGCCAGATCTGGTGGTCCAGATGTGATGTCTACCATACCACCTGGTCAACGTGCCACATGGAATCAGAAAAAGTCAGCCAAGGCCAACGAAATTGGGCCACCAAAATTGCCATTCTCACCCCCCTAATCAGGCCTAAACCCTAATTTTTCTCTTTTCTTTTGTTATTTCTTTTAATTATTTATTGTTATTATTTTTATTAATTAACTAACCAATCAAAACTTTTTTCTTAATAAAAATTAAAAACCAAAAAATATTTTCTTATTTAAATTAAATTTTAGCATTTTATTAATTTAATTAATTTAGTTTTAATTAGGAATAACTTTAATATTTTTGCAATAATTAAAATTAACTTAGACAATTAGGTTTTATTAGCTTTGATTAAATTTATTTTTATTTCTTTAAATATCAAAAACCCAAAAATATTATTGTTATTAATTAATTAATTAGTTTATTAATTTAATGACTAACTTAGTTTAATTTTCTTTTTAATTCAAAAACCAACCAAAAAAGAATCCTTTCTTTAATAATCAAAGGGTCAAAACCCTAGAACCCGCCCGATTTAATTTCTCGCAGGCGATCCATTTTATTCAATATTGTATCTATTTTTGGAATGTAATAGCTTAATAGGACTTTAAATATTTTTATCGCTTTATTTATTTTCCGCATTTTTATTTCAAGGGTTGCTTTTGGCGATGTAAATACTCGACGCCTTGTAATAGTTAGTTTAATTTCCGCAATTTAATTTCCGCAACTTATAAACTGTTAGATGTTTGATAACAGGGAATGCATGACAAGATCGAATGTTTAACTTAAAATCAACATAGATAACCATTGACATGTACAAAGACAAAATTAACTGAAAACAACACACTCGCACATGCGCACTCTTAGGGTACACCTCACTTGGTTGCCTTCGAACGTGGTCATTGAGTATAAGAAGTTTTAGAGGTCGCCCTCTTGTCCAAAGATCATAGTTGCCTCGAAACGGTTGCCTCGGAAAAATGATCTAAGACATTAGGGTTACCGTTAAGGCGTCCTAACATTGCTTTAATGACCGCACGTCCCTTAATCGAATTGACCCTTAAAACTCCAACGACGATGCTACCTACTCATCAATAGTGGGATAGCATTGTCTAAAGGAAGATAGCATAGAACGATTCTTTTTTCGAGTAGGTAGATAGTTCTTAAGTACTTGCTCTTTCAAAACAAAAACAAAACCTTTTTCACACTACACCTTTCAAAACAAAAACTCTTTTCAAACCCACAAACATAAAGAAAGCAAAATTTTGAAAACACTTTGAGCAAGTACCTAAGAGCCCGTGGATAACCACGGATAGAAAGGGTGCTAACACCTTCCCTTTCTATAATCTACCCCCGGACCCGAGAAACATCTCGAAAAAGGAATTTTTCTGTGCTTTTTTCCTTTCCTTGTTGGATAAAAATAAAAGACGGTGGCGACTCTTGCTTACCGCGAAATTTTGCGCAAACAAACGCAAAACGCAAACCAGCATTCCAAAAACAGTCAGTTCTCTCCCACCGTATCACAATCCCTAATATTGTTTTGATTTATATTGCCTGTATCATGTTTTTGAATAACGCAGGGTTTTAGTTATAGACCAAATTCGTCACTACAACTTATAGTGACGGAAAGTTGCTGTAGGTAAAAGTACGTTGTCTAAAACAACGGATCAATGAAAGAGATGGTGAGGTGGCTAACTCTCACTGGCCAGTTTGAATTCACGCGCGCTTACTTGGGCATAGCATTTAATTTCCCTTATATCCCATTTGTTTCATTATATGTACGAATGAGTAATCCAGCGCAGTTGGTCAGGGTGTGTGTGTATGAGGCTAACGTCCTGGGTTCGATCCCAGGCATCTGCTTTCATTTATTCCCTTGACAATCTCTTGCAGATTTTGTGCACCAGGGCTAATCGTATACACCATGCATTGGCCAATCATCACCATTGGATTTCTTTAATGCTAGATCGAACGTTCCAGATCCAGGAGTGCACGGTGGGTCTTCAAGGAAACAATGCCACTAGATCATACGTGTGGTGGGCTTGCAAGAATCTGGGCTTGAGATTTCCAATTCATACCCCCAATTTGCTTCATCACTCCAGGCCCAAATCTTTTTTTTAATTTATTTCTTTTTGTTTTATTTATTTTATTTATTTAATCACTTTACAACATAAAAAATCATTGTTTTTTTATTAAAATATAAAATCACAAAAATGTAGAATTTTGTTTTTATTAAAATTAGGTTTTTTTGGGAAATTAATTAATTTAAGGATGTTGACTTGATTGTTTTTTATAATTAAAATTAATTAGACAAATTAGGTTAAGATTTCAAATATTTTTCTCAATAAAATGCCCAAAAAATATATTTCTTTAGTTAATTAGATTTAGGTTAAGATTTCAAATATTTTTTTCTCAACAAAATGCCAAAAAAAATTTTTCTTTAATTAATTAGATTTAAGTTAAGATTTCAAATATTTTCCTCAACAATAAAAATACTAAAAAATATTTTCTCTTTAATTGATTAGATTTTTTATGACTCGGACTTTATTCTCGTACTTAATTCGTCGCGCGCGCCTTTGCTTTCTTTTAATTTAAATTATTGTAATTGTTTCAAGTTTGTAATAGATTAATTAGGATTTTAATTTCCGCATTGTTATACCCCAAAATTTGCCCTCCCATATTCTTCAAGAAATTGCCAAGCCAAGTCACAAAATTCCCCAAGGGTTGTGCAGTGCAACAGTCTCCCATACAGTCAAAATTAGGGTTTTGAGTCTGATCAAGAAAAGGAAGTTTTCAAAGGCTCAATCAAGTCTCATATGCTTACAAACATGGTCAAGCATCCTCATATCAAGTTTCAAGGCATTCAGCTCAAAATTGCACAGTCAAAACCCTAAATTGCACTACAGTCAACTGTAGGGGCAAAATGGTCATTTGACAGTCAAAAGTTCAAATTTTTGGTCAACATATCATTTTGAAGCCACAAACATCATTTGATCAATGCTTGATCATGATTCTCAAAATTTGGCTCAGAAATCATCAAAGATGCAAAAGTTGCTATATTAAGACAGTTGAAAAAGTCAACTGAAATTGACCAGGGCATAACTTTCACATGGATTATCAGAAAAATTCCATCCAAAGCTCATTTTGAAGAGAAAGACATTTCCTACAACTCATCTTCATACTTCAAGTCCAAGAAATGCTCTCACAAAAAGTTATCAATTTCAACATTATAGGTCATTTTCAAAAGTCAACAAAAAGGGACTTTAAGTCAAAGGCCATAACTTGAGATTGGTAAATCAAAATGACATGGGACCAAAGGCATTGGTTAAAGGACTCAAAGACCTTTCCAAAATGTCCAAGAACATGTGAAAAGCTTAAACATTGAGCAAGTTATGCCTTGTAGAAGTTGGGAAATTTTGGTGAAATGGCAAAAAGTCAACTATCCTTGAAATTCCAATTTTTGACAAAAGGGCCCCATTTTTTCCACTTGGTTCATCCTTGTCATGCCACACACGTGTCCCATGGTTAATTTCAAGACCAAATATTGATTTTTCCATTTTATTTAATTTTTAATAATTTAATTCATTTTAAATCTTTGAAAATTCAAATAAAATTCAAAAACCAATGGAATAGTGTCATGTGAACTTGAACAATTTCCATGTATCATGGGCCAATTCAAAAACTCAGGCTAGGGTTAAGTTTCACACTAGGTCTAGGTCTTGGCTAAAAAGAAGGAAAAATGGTCAATGGTAAAAACCCTAAGACTTGTTCATTCATGAGCTTGAATTAAGGTCAGTTAGGAAGCCAATTCTATTCCATTATGATCACTGAGTCCAACCCTAACCATAACATAGCAAAAGGCTCGCTCAAAAGCTGATTGGAACTTTGAAAAATTAGCCATATAAGTCAAAACTGAAATCAAGGTTAGAGGGAACTTTAGGCCTTAATTCTTTTTCCATTAGCATCCTGGACAAATTCTGAACGCATCCCAATTCAAAACATCTTTCAAAGCTCCCTGAACTGGTATCCATGAGTCAAACTGCATCTCAAAAATTCTGAAATCATATAGCACGATTCAAGCACATTTTTGCATTCTTGTTTAGGTATTCATATTCATGATGATGTTTCTGAGCTAACCATTGCGTTTGATTTCATTTTTGTGCCATATATATGAACTTGCCATGCGAGAATCCTAGGGTTACAGTTTTTCTTAAATTAGGGATTTTGCATAGAAGAAAAATTAGGGCTCAGGAGTACCATGGTTGAACTCAGCGTTTAGAGACGAAGAAGAGACATACCTCGCGAACAATTTATGAAGCTCATGGAGCTATTCGCTATTTTCTACTAGCCCCCCTAATGCAACGCTTCAAAAACCGTGGCTAATGCGTTTTGTTTTTTACAGGGATGAAGACGATGGTGTCGTGTCACACAGGGACAGGTCCATTTAAATTTGCGCGCGTTTTGATGACTATGCATTGGTTTTGTTTTTTATTATTTGTTTGCCATAGTATATTAAATGAAATGCAAGTGGCTCAGTGGACAGGGGGGCGTGCATGTGACTCTCATGACCTGGGTTCAAGTCCCAGGTCTATGCAATTTCCCTTATTATTTTTCAATACAGGTTCTTATGCAACGCTGGCGTTATGGACTACCATGTACTCACCAGATCAGGCCAGCCACGTCACTTAGTGGGATCAGATCAAGGGTTGTGCACTGGGGAATACCATGAGGACAAGTCAACAGGCGTGCACGTGGCTTAGAAAAGTCAATGAATTCAAGCAAATGGGCCTTAATCTTTCAGGCCTGCACCTCACAATCTTGGGGTCTACCCCCCCTTGGTTTGCCTCATTATTTTTTATTCTTTCTTTAATTTTTCTTTTTTATTCCTTTTATTTGCTATTTATTTAATTAACTATTTTCACATAAATAATATAAAAACCTTCAAAAATCAGAAAAAGACCAAAAAAGAATATAATTTTTATTTTAATCCTTTTCTAAATAAATGTTTGTAATTATTTAGTTTTAATTAGGTTTTCAAATTTAATTCTTTTAATAACTAAAACCCAAAAAAATAGAGTTTAGGTTTAATAACTTTTTATTTTCTTCTTTAATTTTCCTTTTTTTTCAGAATAATAATATTATTTATTTATTTTCATTGTACATAAATTAATTTAGAATTAGATTAGGTTAAAAGTTAAAATTTTCATAATAAACTTAAAAAATAATAGAATTAGGTCTAATATTTAATTTAATTTCAATTAATTTTTCTTTTTTCTTTTAAATCTAAAAAACACAAAAATACCATTTTTCATTTAATTTTAATTTTAGATAACTTAATTATTTTAATTTCTTTAAAGGGTTCAACGCCCTCGCATTTGATTATTTTCTTTTTTCGCGCGTTTCATTTATTTCTTTTGTGAACATAATGTACTTGTACCAAAGCCATGTAATAGCTATTAGACATTTCTTTTCTGCAATTTATTTTAAATCGGGTCTGGATTAATTTGGCGTTGTAGACCCGCGCCCTTTGTAATAGCGTAGGACTTTTATCTTTTCCGCACTTTAAATTCCCGCACTTTTAACTGTTAAACAATAACATGAAAGAATGAATGCCCAAAAATAAAATCGAATCGTTAGATCACCAATGCATGACAAGACAAACAATAAACTGAAAATAACACACGAATCGCACACACCACCCCTAGGGTACGTCTCACTGTTGCCTTGCCTTTCGAAAGGTGATCGTCGAGTAGAGGATGTCTTAGTAAGTCCTCATGATCCGGGAACCTGGCATGAGGGTAGCTTCTAAGGTGTCTTCCCATTGCTCTGGTGATCACCATGTCCCTACAAACTCGAATTGACCCGAACACCTCCAACGGTGGTGCTACCTACCTCTCAATGGTGGGATGGCACTACTTTTAAAGGACATTTACACAGACGAATTCCTTAGGGTAGGTAGGTTCTCAAGGATACTTGCTCTAATCTCAAAACAAACTCAAAAAGACTTTTCACACGAACACTTTTCAAAAGCTTTCAAAGCAAACTTTTCAAACACTCTGACGTACGAGTCGATCTGAAATTTTTCGAAGAAACTTTTTAAAACCCACATTGAAAAGCAAGCAAACATTTTGAAAACACATTGAGCAAGTACCTAAGAGCCCATGGATAACCATGGATAGAAAGGGTGCTAATACCTTCCCTTTCTATAACCTACCTCCCGAACCGAGAGCAATCTCTTTAAGGAATTTTTCTGTGCTTTTGTCCTTTCCATTTGGAGAAAATAAAAGACGGTGGCGACTCTTGCTTCCGCGACATTTTCGCGAACCAGCGTTAAACAGTCAGTTCCAGATCCACCGATCACAGAACTGGCGACTCTGCTGGGGACATACTTAAAGTGAGGTGTACCTTAGGGCTAGTTCATAACTGTGTTTTCAATTGCTTTCCTTGTTTGCTTTATTATTGTGGGACTGTCTTGGGAGTTCTATAGATCCTAACCCGGATCTGGGGAATACCTTTTTAGAAAGTAGCAACAAGGCTGTGAGGGAACTGTGCGGGGTATACCGACATGGTTGAAACAGTCTGCTACGTTGATGTGGCACTTTGGTGTGTACCGGTAACCCTTGAGTCAGTCAAGGAGAGTACGGGGCCTCCATGTGGTGTCATGAAGCATCAACAGACCTTAGGAACCTTAATTGAACCATCTTGGCCTCTTTAGGGTAGTGAGATAACTGACTTTGGTGCAGTCCGAGGTTGGTTGATACTCGATACTACACTCAATTGAGGGTTGCTTTCCTGGAATATTTCGGTCGCCAGTTCAGTGGCTAAATCGAAACGATGAACAATGAAAGCAATCCCGTGATATTGGGAACCTTAGAACCCGGTTACTTTGATTAGGACAGGTTGAACCCACCAACTTCAAGAGGGTACTACCCAGACCCCATGCTGGCCTTAAACCTTAAGGGCCTGTCTTGTGTGCCTTGTGTGCCTTACATGTTTGTCTTTGTAAATATCTGTGGTGTGTTTAATCATAGCATCATGACATCATCCAGCATCATATGCATTAACTAACCATTTCAGGGGTTCGAATTTTCATCTTTGTTCTTGTTTTGTAGGACATGGAAACTGTTCGTAGAAAGACAATTCCAATCAGTCTTGTAAGGATCCCTCCTCAGCTTAAGGAGCTTATATCCAGGATTCCCGAGAACTCTTCATTCAGTGAAAGGCATGGAAGTCTCATCAGCTTGGTCAACACCAACATTGAGGAAGATATGATAAAGGTCTTGTTCCAATTCTTTGACCCTCTGCATCACTGTTTCACCTTCTTGGACTATCAGTTGGTACCTACATTGGAGGAGTTCTCCCGACTCCTGAAGATCCCTATCCTTGATCAGCTACCCTTCAACGGTACAGAAAAGGAACCTAAGCTTGAAGAGATTGCTAAAGCCTTGCACCTACAGTCATCTGACCTCAAGGGACATTGGGAAGTTAGAAGTGGTATTAAAGGGTTCTTAGCCAGGTTTCTGTTTGAAAAGGCCTATGAATGTTGGAACTCCCTTGACTTGCAAGCTTTTGAAGAGGTTGTGGCTCTTCTTGTTTATGGTTTGGTGTTGTTCCCTAACCCAGATCAGCTCATTGATATCAGTGCTGTCCAGATCTTTATGTCCAGGAATCCTATACCTACGTTGCTGGGGGACCTCCTTCACTCATGTTACACTCGAACCATGAGAAAAAGAGGTGTCCTTATGTGTTGCACTCCTCTCCTGGGAAAGTGGTTTATTTCGCACCTTCCACAATCAGTCCTGAAGAACGAGCGGGGTTTGAGATGGTCACAACGGTTGATGACTCTTACACATGCAGATATACATTGGTGCCCTAGGTCCAGAGAAAATGTCACTATCATTGATCGTTGCGGGGAGTATCCAAATGTTCCTTTACTTGGAATCAGAGGGGGTATTACTTATAGTCCATGCCTGGCTTGGAGACAATTTGGTTATGCTCGGAGGGATGGTCCTCATGACATGTTGATTCCTGACATAGTTTTTGACTTTGACAACGATACTCAAGGACTTCGCCAGAGATTTATCAGAGCTTGGAGGATGCCTAGTAGGATAGACAGCAAGACACTGGGGCACAGGAACTCCATCCCTTTGGAGCCTTACCTCAAGTGGGTACGAGCCCGCTCTCAGAAACTAGTAATGCCTTATCCTCACATGCTTCCAGTAATCAAAGAGCCTGCCTTGGAAGGAGAGGTGTCTCATGTTATTCAGCACCCTGATATGCCCACATCCTGGGAAGAGATGCAGAAGAGTTGGATCCAGCTTAAGGAAGAACGGAATTCTCTTGAGACTAGTTTACATGCCAGTGAAAAGAAGGTCTTGGAGCTCACCCGCCTGTTGCATGAGGAAAGGAATCTCAACACTTACATAGCTCCAAAGAAGATGCGCAACATATTTTGGGATTGATTTGATCTTTTTATACTTTTGCTCATGAGGCTTTGATGTATTAAACAATGATTTGCTCAATAATAACGTGTGTTCCTTTTGGTCTACAACGAATTTGAATTTTCGAACTCTTGAATGCATCGCATAAACACATATCATTCATCATGTGCATCATAGGTACTTTTCTTTTCAGGTTGTTTACCGTTCTTCGCTGTTTATTTCAGCATCATGAACCCTGAATCATCAACCGAGGCATCTATCAAGGCTCTTCAGGCGCAGAACGTCCAGTTTCAGGCGCAAAACGCCCAATTTCAGGAGCTGATCAAGGGCTTGGCTCAGGGTCAACAAGAGCTGAAGACCATGCTTCTGAAGAAGACTAAGAAGAAGAGGAGGACTGTGCTATTTAACACTGGGCGCAGACTCGGGAACACTTTGGTTGAAGCTGAAAGGACTCCTCCATCTGTGACAGAAGGTAGTCACCAAGAAAGGGAGGTCACTACTCCTGTGGGCTCTGATACTGAAACAGACTTCAACGACGAACAGTACCCTCCTGCTGAAGACCGGTACAAACAGCTGGAAGACAGATTAAAGGCTATGGAAGTTCAGCGGGTGCCTGGATTGGATTTCGGAGACTTGGGGTTATCTACTGGAGTGGTGATCCCGCACAAGTTCAAAACACCTGCCTTCGTGAAGTATGATGGGGCTTCCTGTCCCAAGATGCACCTCCGTTCTTATGTAAGGAAGATCCAGCCTTACACAGCAGACAAGAACCTTTGGATCCACTTCTTCCAGGAGAGTCTTTCAGGGACTCACCTCGACTGGTTCTATCAGCTGGATGGAATCAGCATTCGTAACTGGGAGGATCTGGCCACTGCTTTTTACAAGCAGTATCAGTATAATGCCGACCTCGCTCCTACGCGTACCCAGCTCCAGGGTATGTCGCTAGGATCGGGTGAAGGTTTTAAGGAGTACGCCCAGAAATGGAGAGACCTGGCTGGCAGGGTGCAGCCACCATTGACGGATCGGGAGCTGGTAGATATGTTCTTGGGGACCCTATCTGGTCCATTTTTCAATCATCTCATTGGTAATTCCTCTGCTGGGTTTACCGATCTAATCCTGACTGGTGAAAGGATTGAGGCCGGTATAAAATCGGGGAAGATACAGAAAGCTGCCTCCTCCAGTACTGAGAAGAAACCTTTCAAAAAGGAGGCTAGTGCTGTATATGGCTCCCGGAGAACAGAGCGACCTGAACACCGCCAATCTGTCAGTGCGGTAATGATTGCCAAACCTGCTGCCGCTCCTCGGCCCACTAATCCTCCAAAGTTTGAAAGACCCCGGAGAGAGTTTACCCGGTTAAGCATGACCTTATCACAGATCCTGCCACAGTTGCTATCCACCAATTTAGTGACTGTCAAGGAGGCTCCAAAATTTCCCAATACTGCATCCCCCAAGTTCAACCCAAATGCTCGCTGTGCTTATCACTCTGATAGCCCGGGGCATAACACAGATGACTGTTGGGCCCTAAGGAATAAGGTTCAAGACCTCATTGATGCAAATGAGATACAGTTTGAGGCGCCCGAGAGGCCGAATGTTGTAACTGCTCCCATGCCCCAGCATGGAGTGAATGCTGTTGAGGAAGATTTGTATGTAGCTTCGGTGGATGATGTTGCTACTCCGTTGCTGATGGTCAAGAGGAATCTGTTGCTAGCCGGTTTATTTCCGGGATGTAGCGAAAATTGCCCTCTATGTGTTGCTTCCCCTGCTGGTTGTTCTCTGTTGAAGTCAGGCATCCAAAACCTGATAGATAGTAGAGAGATTTTGTTCGAAAAGACTATTGTTCCTGCTGCTCCTGTTGAAGAAGTGTCGATCGTTACCATCTTCAACAATCATTCCAAGGCTCCTTCAAAGAAGCCTATACAAATTTTGTCAGTTCACAAAAGTGCTCCCATCACCATTACTGTTCCGGGGCCTATACCCTACAAATCTGATAAGGCTGTCCCATGGCACTATGGGGCGGATGTTTATGTTCTAGGTGTGAAACAAGAGTGCAACATTGATACTGGCGTCTCCAACATCACTGGGCCTGCTAAGGTCACTCGTAGTGGAAGACTGTTCTCGCCAGACATTGCTCCTCCGGCAATTCATAGGCCTTTGATCTTCACACCTGCCAGAGAGCCTGTTTCTCCCCCTGACCAAGTATCCACCCCTGCTGCTGAGTCATCTGATACTCGGGGCAAGGGAATTGCTGCTGATGTGCCTGCCAGGACGGAGGCACCAAAGACCATTGTTGAGGCTTCCAAGCAGGAAATGGAAGAAATCCTCAAGATAATAAAGAAAAGTGATTTCAACGTTGTGGAACAGCTGGGGCACACCCCCTCTAAAATCTCCATGTTGTCACTGCTGCTGTGTTCAGAAGGCCATGCAAAGGCTCTGATTGCTTTCTTAAAGACTGCCCACGTACCCCAAGAGACGACTGCTGACCAGTTCACCGACTGTGTGGCCAATCTAACTGCTGATAATGGCCTGGGTTTCTCTGATGCCGATCTGACAGCAAAGGGGAAGAACCATAATGATGCCCTGCATGTCTCCATTGAATGCAGGGGCACTACTCTTGCTCATGTGCTGGTTGACACAGGTTCTTCATTAAACGTGCTGCCCAAGAAGGCTCTGGATAGGCTGGATTGTGAGGGTCTAGAGCTCAAACCAAGTAGCATTGTTGTCCGGGCCTTTGACGGGTCCAAAAGAATGGTGCATGGTGAAGTGGACATCCCAATCAGGGTTGGGTCACAGGTATTCGATTCAAAATTCTATGTGATGGACATCCATCCGTCCTATTCTTGTTTGCTGGGTCGCCCATGGATCCACAAGGCTGGAGCTGTGACCTCCACATTGCATCAGAAGCTCAAGTACCCGGTCAGGGGGAAGATCGTAACAGTGCAAGGGGAGGAGGAGTACATGGTCAGTCACCTCAACTCCTTCAGATATGTAGAAATGGATGGGGAGTTCATTGAAACCCCCTTTCAACATTTTGAGGAAGTACCACAAACCTTGGCAGCAGCAGAAGCAGATGAAGAGGTTTCTCCTATGAAGATGGCCTCCTTAAAGGACGCCCGGGCTGTGATCGAAAAAGGTGAATGTGCAAACTGGGGCAAGCTCCCTGATCTTACTCCTAAGACTAACAAGTTTGGGCTGGGTTTCACCACAGAAGCTCAGAAAGCGGTGCGCAAGGCAAGAATTGGAAGACCTCCGGTGCTCATCACTCACTCTGAAGTGAATGCTATTGGAGAGGAAGATGAAGTGGAAGAGTCAGAGTTCGATAGCTGGATCTACCCGACGGCCGACGGTGGATTGACCAATTGGACTGCTAAAGATTTTACACCCATAACTTTTGTTTCCCAGTAATGAATTTCTTTGTTTTTGATTTGTAATAAACAATAATTTGAGACTATATGGCCCGGTGTCTTACCCGGGGCACCGTGGTTTTATTTATGAGGGCTTTTGTTTGTCACTATCATATATCATGAATAAAAGCATTGGACGTTTTTCACAATTCAAATTTTGCGCTCCTTTTCTTTCCTTTCTTTACATATTGCAAAACAGCTGTATTTACACACACACTCACTCATACAGGTTTCAATCCACTCTGGATCTCACTGGTAACGACTCTGCTACTGCCAGTTATGACTTCGAAAATCCGATCAACTTAGCCGCAGACGAAGGTGAAGATGATTGCGAAGTGCCTGGTGAACTTGCAAGACTGTTACAACAGGAAGAGAGGGCAATTCAACCCCATGAAGAGCCAGTGGAAATAATAAACTTGGGTACTGAGGAAGACAAGAAAGAGGTGAAGATTGGTGCCAACCTAGAACTCAGCGTGAAGCAACGGTTGACTCAGATGCTGCATGACTATAAGGAAATCTTTGCCTGGTCCTACGAAGATATGCCCGGATTAGATACCGACATTGTGGTCCATCACTTACCAACTAAAGAAGATTGCCCTCCGGTTAAGCAAAAGGTCCGTCGTATGCGTCCAGAGATGTCTGAGAAGATTAAAGCCGAGGTTATGAAGCAGTTTGACGCCGGGTTTCTTGCTGTAACTTCTTACCCTCAGTGGGTTGCTAATGTGGTGCCGGTACCTAAGAAGGACGGCAAGGTCAGGATGTGTGTCGATTACAGGGATCTGAACAGGGCCAGCCCCAAGGATGACTTCCCTCTACCCCACATTGATGTCCTTGTTGATAATACAGCTCAGCATAAAGTGTTCTCTTTCATGGATGGTTTTTCAGGCTACAACCAGATTAAGATGGCACCTGAAGACATGGAAAAGACTACATTTGTCACTCAGTGGGGCACCTTCTGTTATAAGGTCATGCCGTTCGGATTGAAGAATGCTGGGGCAACCTACCAACGTGCCATGGTTGCTTTATTTCATGACATGATCCATCATGAGATAGAAGTATATGTTGACGACATGATCGCTAGGTCCCAGACTGAGGAAGAACACCTTGATCATCTACAGAAACTGTTTGACCGGTTGAAACTGTACAAACTTAGATTGAACCCTAACAAGTGCACCTTCGGGGTAAGATCTGGGAAGTTGCTAGGCTTCGTGGTCAGTGATAAAGGAATTCAAGTGGACCCTGCTAAGGTCAAAGCCATTCAAGAGATGCCAGTTCCTAAGACAGAGAAGGAAGTCAGAGGCTTTCTAGGACGTCTGAATTACATTGCTCGGTTCATCTCACACTTAACTGCTACCTGTGAACCAATCTTCAAGCTGCTGAAGAAAGATCAGGTAGTACGTTGGAATGATGAATGTCAGGCTGCTTTTGACAGAATCAAAGAATATCTCCAAGAACCACCCATCCTTATGCCACCAGTTGAAGGGAGACCTTTGATACTTTACCTGACAGTGCTTGATAATGCAATGGGGTGTGTGCTGGGGCAGCATGACGAGTCTGGCCGAAAAGAGCATGCCATTTATTACCTTAGCAAAAAGTTTACCGACTGTGAGACCCGATACTCACTGCTTGAGAAAACTTGCTGCGCTTTGGTATGGGCTGCTCGCCGGCTGAGACAGTATATGCTGACTCACACTACCTTGCTAATCTCAAAAATGGATCCTATAAAGTACATATTCGAAAAGCCTGCTCTGTCTGGGAGAATTGCAAGATGGCAGATGATCTTGACGGAATACGACATTCAGTACACTACCCAAAAAGCCATCAAGGGAAGTGTATTGGCAGACCACTTAGCACATCAAGCTGTGGATGACTACCAATCAATGAACTTCGAGTTTCCAGATGAAAGCATTATGATAGTAACTGACTGTGAAGTACCTGGACCGGATGAAGGACCTGAACCAGGATCCCGATGGTCTATGCACTTTGACGGAGCCTCCAATGCTTTGGGGAATGGTATCGGCGCCATAATCGTATCTCCACAAGGTACTCATACTCCACTCACCGCCCGGCTGTGTTTCAACTGTACCAACAACATGGCGGAGTATGAAGCGTGTATTATGGGTCTTCAAGCTGCGATCGACCTGAGGATCAAATTTCTGAGTGTCTTCGGAGATTCCGCTCTTGTGATCAATCAGATCAAAGGAGAGTGGGATACGAAACATCCAAACTTGATTCCTTACAGAGAATGCGTGTTGGCCCTGATCCCCCACTTCACAGAGATAACATTTGAGCACTTTCCAAGAGAAGAGAATCAGCTGGCGGACGCGTTAGCTACAATGTCTTCAATGTTCAAGGTTAAATGGGATAATGAAGCTCCCCGGATCATCATCTGGAAACTGGACGAACCGGCATACTGTTGTGATCTTGAGGCTGAATTGGTAACTGAGAAGCCTTGGTACCACGAGGTGAAGAGATATCTGGAAGCACAGGAATATCCTGAAGGAGCATCTGTCAATGATAAGAAATTCCTGAGGAGGTTTGCAGCCAAGTTCTTTCTTAGCAACGGCATCTTGTACAAGCGAAACCAGGATTCAACCCTACTGCGTTGTGTAGATAAGACTGAAGCAGATAGAATCATGGAAGAGCTACATGAAGGGACCTTTGGTACGCACTCCAGTGGACACACTATGGCTAAGAAGATCCTACGGGCAGGGTATTACTGGTCCACCATGGAAGCTGATTGCTACCAACATTCCAGGACATGCCATAAATGCCAGATCTACGCAGACAAGGTGCATGTTCCTCCGGTTCCCCTGAATGTTCTGACTGCGCCTTGGCCATTTGCAATGTGGGGCATAGACATGATCGGTGAGATTAAACCTACGGCGTCCAATGGACATCGCTTCATCCTAGTGGCAATTGATTATTTTACGAAGTGGGTTGAGGCAGCATCCTATGCTACGGTAACCAAGACTGTTGTGGCACGGTTCATTCGGCACAATCTGATCTGTCGGTACGGTGTCCCTGAGCGGATTATTACAGATAACGGTACCAATCTGAACAATAAGATGATCGCTGAGCTCTGCGAACAGTTCAAGATACAGCACCACAATTCTTCTCCTTACAGACCGAAGATGAATGGGGCTGTAGAAGCAGCAAATAAGAACATCAAGAAGATCGTGCAGAAGATGACAGTAACGTATAAAGATTGGCACGAGATGTTACCGTTCGCTCTGCATGGGTATCGTACTTCAGCTAGGACGTCAACCGGGGCAACTCCTTTCTCTCTGGTTTATGGCATGGAGGCAGTCTTGCCAATCGAAGTGCAAATTCCCTCTCTCCGGATAATGAAGGATGCAAATCTGAACGAAGATGATTGGATCCAGACACGACTTGATCAACTCAACCTTATTGACGAAAAGAGACTTGCTGCTATCTGTCATGGTCAGACGTATCAGAAACGAATGATTAGGGCATTTAACAAAAAGGTCAGACCACAGGAATATCAAGTCGGGGATCTGGTGATCAAGCGAATCATCCTTCCTCAGAGTGATCCAAGGGGCAAATGGACCCCTACGTACGAAGGGCCATTTGTGGTTAAACATGTATTCTCAGGAGGAGCAATGATATTAACCAACATGGATGGTGACGACCTTCCTCACCCCGCCAATGCAGACATAGTTAAAAAATACTACGCATGAAAAATGACCCGCTAGGCTGACATGCCTAGGCAAAAATTAGGGCTTCCCGTCGAACCAAAAGGGTTCGGGCGAAATGAAGGGATGAAAATGAAAAATCTGTACACCCGGCAAGTCGAAAACCTGAAAAGGCGGCTTGGGCAAAAATGGGTATCCCGGTGGACTGAAAACCCGAAAGGGCAGTCCAGGCAAAAGTTAGGGATAAAAACGTAATACTATGTCTCATTGGATCACTTTGCATCCAGAATCCGGTACCTACATCAAGTTCAGACGGCATCGATCAGTCAGCTTCACCTCCAACCAAGGTCATCAAGTGATGAGACGCTCAGAGTTATAAAGGCGATAGCAGAGTTGAAACCCAGTGGATCATTCATCTTTCACACAGCTGTTTTATTTTCTTTTGTACAAAACTTGTATAAACTCTCTTGTTCAGCGACGTTCCGCTTACCAGGACGTCAGCCTCTTGTACACAAAGCGCCTATTCACAGGCTATTCAAAATCAATACAAATATACTTTTCAGTTAAACGTGCCAACTGTTTTCTTTTTCTGTTTTGTTTTGCGAAGAACGTCCAAGGTTCAATTTGTGATATATGCATTGACAATAATTTGCTAGCTCATAAATATTTGCATACGAAACAAAGAATTAATTGCAGGTGACACTAAAAACAGGGGCAATAAAGAGTTGTCTGAGCAGTCTAATTGTTCTATCCTCCAAGGTACCAAAGTAGGTTTAGCTAAAGAACCTAACCAGGCATCTTAAATTCCCCAGAGAGTGAGACAGCAAGTCAGTGCATTCTTCCCCAAACAAAGTTAACAAGTCTCAAGGAAATTGGGTATCCTCCAGTAGATCCCAATATTCCCCCAGCAGCATATATTCTTAACAAGCATCCCCGGCAGTCTTGGTCTAAAGATTGTTCCCCGGCGGCATACGTCAACATTCAAAGGAATCACTTCCCCAGCATATCTTAAATTCCCCAGGAGAGTCCCATCCAAGTTCCCCAGGAAAGATGGAATTCATCTCCCCAAGCAGTAAGCTTATCCCCAGTAGATTCTGGAAGCTTATCCCCTCGCAGAGCACGAACGCGTCGTCCGGCTTTGTTTAAAGAGTTATTTCCTTAACAGGATATAACTGGGTTATCCTCAGCCAAAAGCCACGGAAAGTTCGTCGTCAACATAATTCCTTCCTATCCCCAGCGAAGTCTATTCACACTTCCAATACAACAACGGTATCCCCAACAGAGTTACTGTCAACATTCAGCAAGGCATCACTCTTCCCACAGAGTATTGCTTTCCAGCATGATCGCTAAAGTATCTTTTCTCCCCGCAGAATCTTCCGTTCGCCAAGTTTATTCCGCAACGGAGTCATCTTCTCCTACCGGTATCCTTGCAGTTATCATCCCCAGCGGAAGCAAAATCTATTCTTCGACATCAGCCCAGGATATGACTTCCCGGCGCCCGTCAAGGATTTACTTTCCTAGACGAAAACATACATAAAACATCACATACGTCATTATAGCATGCATAACACACTGCATCATACAAATCTCATTTATGTTGAGAACATCATTGCTTGATCCATATCATGCATTGCATATGACTGACTTTTACCTTTCAGGAAAAGATCCAGTTAAGTTCTCAAGCTACATTTCAAGACCTAGACCGGTTCAGTTAAATCGTCCCAAGATTTTCCTGATGCTCATCCAGTCAAAGGCCTTCTCTGGTTCAGTTAAATCGTCCTAAGATTTCCCTGATGCTTATCCAGTTGAAGACGTTTCAAGACCTAGACCGGTTCAGTTAAATCGTCCCAAGATTTTCCTGATGCTTATCCAGTCAAAGGCCTTCTCTGGTTCAGTTAAATCGTCCTAAGATTTCCCTGATGCTTATCCAGTTGGAGACGTTTCAAGACCTAGACCGGTTCAGTTAAATCGCCCCAAGATTTTCCTGATGCTTATCCAGTCAAAGGCCTTCTCTGGTTCAGTCAGATCGACCCTAAGATTTTCCTGATGCTTATCCAGTTGAAGACATTTCAAGACCTAGACCGGTTCAGTTAAATCGTCCCAAGATTTTCCTGATGCTCATCCAGTCAAAGGCCTTCTCTGGTTCAGTTAAATCGTCCCAAGATTTCCCTGATGCTTATCCAGTTGAAGACATTTCAAGACCTAGACCGGTTCAGTTAAATCGTCCCAAGATTTTCCTGATGCTCATCCAGTCAAAGGCCTTCTCTGGTTCAGTTAAATCGTCCCAAGATTTTCCTGATGCTTATCCAGTTGAAGACATTTCAAGACCTAGACCGGTTCAGTTAAATCGACCCTAAGATTTTCTTGATTCTTACCCAGTCAAAGGCCTCTCTGGTTCAGTCAGATCGACCCTAAGATCTCCCTGATTCTTATCCCAGTAGAAGACACCCCAGATCTTTTCTCAACAAGCGTCGTTGAAGTTAAAATCCCCCAGTCTTTTCTCAACAAGCGTCGTTGAAGTTAAAGTCACCAAGATTTTTCTCAAAAAAATCAGCTCCTGCAACGTGTCAGGTATTCATTTTTCTTTTGCAGGTATGAAGGTTCTCGCCAAGGAATCTCTTACGCAATCAAACATCCAGATGGCATCTATAAGCCCATTCCCATCAGTGCTAACATGTGAGCGCAAATTTCCGGGCACTCTAGTGTCCAATCATCTTTTACCCTCGGATTACGAAAGGCACGTCAGCCAATCTGCATCCTCAGGTCTAAGAAGATTGAACAGGGGCAACTGTTATACCCCAAAATTTGCCCTCCCATATTCTTCAAGAAATTGCCAAGCCAAGTCACAAAATTCCCCAAGGGTTGTGCAGTGCAACAGTCTCCCATACAGTCAAAATTAGGGTTTTGAGTCTGATCAAGAAAAGGAAGTTTTCAAAGGCTCAATCAAGTCTCATATGCTTACAAACATGGTCAAGCATCCTCATATCAAGTTTCAAGGCATTCAGCTCAAAATTGCACAGTCAAAACCCTAAATTGCACTACAGTCAACTGTAGGGGCAAAATGGTCATTTGACAGTCAAAAGTTCAAATTTTTGGTCAACATATCATTTTGAAGCCACAAACATCATTTGATCAATGCTTGATCATGATTCTCAAAATTTGGCTCAGAAATCATCAAAGATGCAAAAGTTGCTATATTTGGACAGCTGAAAAAGTCAACTGAAATTGACCAGGGCATAACTTTCACATGGATTATCAGAAAAATTCCATCCAAAGCTCATTTTGAAGAGAAAGACATTTCCTACAACTCATCTTCATACTTCAAGTCCAAGAAATGCTCTCACAAAAAGTTATCAATTTCAACATTATAGGTCATTTTCAAAAGTCAACAAAAAGGGACTTTAAGTCAAAGGCCATAACTTGAGATTGGTAAATCAAAATGACATGGGACCAAAGGCATTGGTTAGAGGACTCAAAGACCTTTCCAAAATGTCCAAGAACATGTGAAAAGCTTAAAAATTGAGCAAGTTATGCCTTGTAGAAGTTGGGAAATTTTGGTGAAATGGCAAAAGTCAACTATCCTTGAAATTCCAATTTTTGACAAAAGGGCCCCATTTTTTCCACTTGGTTCATCCTTGTCATGCCACACACGTGTCCCATGGTTAATTTCAAGACCAAATATTGATTTTTCCATTTTATTTAATTTTTAATAATTTAATTCATTTTAAATCTTTGAAAATTCAAATAAAATTCAAAAACCAATGGAATAGTGTCATGTGAACTTGAACAATTTCCATGTATCATGGGCCAATTCAAAAACTCAGGCTAGGGTTAAGTTTCACACTAGGTCTAGGTCTTGGCTAAAAAGAAGGAAAAATGGTCAATGGTAAAAACCCTAAGACTTGTTCATTCATGAGCTTGAATTAAGGTCAGTTAGGAAGCCAATTCTATTCCATTATGATCACTGAGTCCAACCCTAACCATAACATAGCAAAAGGCTCGCTCAAAAGCTGATTGGAACTTTGAAAAATTAGCCATATAAGTCAAAACTGAAATCAAGGTTAGAGGGAACTTTAGGCCTTAATTCTTTTTCCATTAGCATCCTGGACAAATTCTGAACGCATCCCAATTCAAAACATCTTTCAAAGCTCCCTGAACTGGTATCCATGAGTCAAACTGCATCTCAAAAATTCTGAAATCATATAGCACGATTCAAGCACATTTTTGCATTCTTGTTTAGGTATTCATATTCATGATGATGTTTCTGAGCTAACCATTGCGTTTGATTTCATTTTTGTGCCATATATATGAACTTGCCATGCGAGAATCCTAGGGTTACAGTTTTTCTTAAATTAGGGATTTTGCATAGAAGAAAAATTAGGGCTCAGGAGTACCATGGTTGAACTCAGCGTTTAGAGACGAAGAAGAGACATACCTCGCGAACAATTTATGAAGCTCATGGAGCTATTCGCTATTTTCTACTAGCCCCCCTAATGCAACGCTTCAAAAACCGTGGCCAATGCGTTTTGTTTTTTACAGGGATGAAGACGATGGTGTCGTGTCACACAGGGACAGGTCCATTTAAATTTGCGCGCGTTTTGATGACTATGCATTGGTTTTGTTTTTTATTATTTGTTTGCCATAGTATATTAAATGAAATGCAAGTGGCTCAGTGGACAGGGGGGCGTGCATGTGACTCTCATGACCTGGGTTCAAGTCCCAGGTCTATGCAATTTCCCTTATTATTTTTCAATACAGGTTCTTATGCAACGCTGGCGTTATGGACTACCATGTACTCACCAGATCAGGCCAGCCACGTCACTTAGTGGGATCATATCAAGGGTTGTGCACTGGGGAATACCATGAGGACAAGTCAACAGGCGTGCACGTGGCTTAGAAAAGTCAATGAATTCAAGCAAATGGGCCTTAATCTTTCAGGCCTGCACCTCACAATCTTGGGGTCTACCCCCCCTTGGTTTGCCTCATTATTTTTTATTCTTTCTTTAATTTTTCTTTTTTATTCCTTTTATTTGCTATTTATTTAATTAACTATTTTCACATAAATAATATAAAAACCTTCAAAAATCAGAAAAAGACCAAAAAAGAATATAATTTTTATTTTAATCCTTTTCTAAATAAATGTTTGTAATTATTTAGTTTTAATTAGGTTTTCAAATTTAATTCTTTTAATAACTAAAACCCAAAAAAATAGAGTTTAGGTTTAATAACTTTTTATTTTCTTCTTTAATTTTCCTTTTTTTTCAGAATAATAATATTATTTATTTATTTTCATTGTACATAAATTAATTTAGAATTAGATTAGGTTAAAAGTTAAAATTTTCATAATAAACTTAAAAAATAATAGAATTAGGTCTAATATTTAATTTAATTTCAATTAATTTTTCTTTTTTCTTTTAAATCTAAAAAACACAAAAATACCATTTTTCATTTAATTTTAATTTTAGATAACTTAATTATTTTAATTTCTTTAAAGGGTTCAACGCCCTCGCATTTGATTATTTTCTTTTTTCGCGCGTTTCATTTATTTCTTTTGTGAACATAATGTACTTGTACCAAAGCCATGTAATAGCTATTAGACATTTCTTTTCTGCAATTTATTTTAAATCGGGTCTGGATTAATTTGGCGTTGTAGACCCGCGCCCTTTGTAATAGCGTAGGACTTTTATCTTTTCCGCACTTTAAATTCCCGCACTTTTAACTGTTAAACAATAACATGAAAGAATGAATGCCCAAAAATAAAATCGAATCGTTAGATCACCAATGCATGACAAGACAAACAATAAACTGAAAATAACACACGAATCGCACACACCACCCCTAGGGTACGTCTCACTGTTGCCTTGCCTTTCGAAAGGTGATCGTCGAGTAGAGGATGTCTTAGTAAGTCCTCATGATCCGGGAACCTGGCATGAGGGTAGCTTCTAAGGTGTCTTCCCATTGCTCTGGTGATCACCATGTCCCTACAAACTCGAATTGACCCGAACACCTCCAACGGTGGTGCTACCTACCTCTCAATGGTGGGATGGCACTACTTTTAAAGGACATTTACACAGACGAATTCCTTAGGGTAGGTAGGTTCTCAAGGATACTTGCTCTAATCTCAAAACAAACTCAAAAAGACTTTTCACACGAACACTTTTCAAAAGCTTTCAAAGCAAACTTTTCAAACACTCTGACGTACGAGTCGATCTGAAATTTTTCGAAGAAACTTTTTAAAACCCACATTGAAAAGCAAGCAAACATTTTGAAAACACATTGAGCAAGTACCTAAGAGCCCATGGATAACCATGGATAGAAAGGGTGCTAATACCTTCCCTTTCTATAACCTACCTCCCGAACCGAGAGCAATCTCTTTAAGGAATTTTTCTGTGCTTTTGTCCTTTCCATTTGGAGAAAATAAAAGACGGTGGCGACTCTTGCTTCCGCGACATTTTCGCGAACCAGCGTTAAACAGTCAGTTCCAGATCCACCGATCACACGCATCTTTATTTTCAGTCAAATATTTGTGTATCTGCCCAAAAGCCTTGTAATAGCTAAGTCTTTAAATTCTCGCACTCTTTAATTTCCGTAACTATTAAACTGCTAGATGTATGGATAATAAGATTGAATGACAAGACAAATAGCTTTAAAACGGTAGACAACCCTAATTGTGCAAAGATAATTAACTGAAAAAAGCACACTTTCACATGTTTACTCATAGGGTTTGCCCCACTTGGTTGCCTCAGAAATAATGGTCGTGTCCCTCGAACATAGGGATACCTTAACAATGACCCGCGATTCAAAATCGTCATAAAATCATGGTCCCTCCTTGTCCCTCGAGTTTCCTACGAAAAATGATCTTATAACGATAGTCCCTTCGAAATGCTAAGGTATCCTTACTTGTTGCCTTCAGAGACCATTTCGTCCCTTTCGATCGTCCCTTTAAAATTCCAACGACGGAGCTACCTACTCCTTAATAGTAGGATAGCGATGTCTAAAGGAAACGAAAATGAACATACTTTTTTCGAGTAGGTAGAAAACTCTTAAGTACTTGCTCAAAACAAAAACTTTTCACACAAACACTTTTCAAAAACAGTTTTCAAAACAACTTCGCCACACCCTTGAAGACAAATACAAAGGTTATCACGAAGTAAACAAAACCTTCCAAAACAAATACACACAAGCAATTTAAAAAATGAGCAAGTACTTAAGAGCCCGTGGAAAACTACGGATAGAAAGGGTGCTAACACCTTCCCTTTCTATAATCTACCCCCTGTACTCAGAAATATCTCAAAAAAAGGTTTTTTCTGTTCTTTTTCCTTTTCCTTTGTTGGATGAAATAAAAGTCGGTGGCGACTCTTGCTTACCGCGACATATGCGAATAAAAAACGCAAACCAGTATTAAACAGTCGGTTCTGCCACCGTATCACACCTACGTTTTAAAATTCGAATTTGAAAGACATAACATTTCATGGAGTGTTACCGTTTGAAAGCATGCAACTTTTGAACAAGTTACATTGGGCCAAACATTGTATCTTTTGGTAGAATATATTGTTTCACCAAGGGTGGTCACTTTGTGAAACAATACCAATGTTGCCTATAAATAAGTAATTTCGGATTCATAATTATATAACAAAAAAACAAGGGAAAACACTTATCCTCTGAAATATATTCTAGAACGTTCTTCGCTACATTCAGATTTTCATTTGTCTTGTGCAAATCCGATAAGGCTGAATTATCCTGGGTATTCCTGCATCAATACTCCAAGACAAATCGGGAGTGCTTGAAATACTATAAGGAAAGTGTTCCTTTCACGATTCAAGCCTGGATTCATTCAACTTTGAAGCTTTAACTAACAACTTGCACACTCTCCTCCACGTTTCCTGCACATTCCCTGCGCCACCCTGCACTTTCTGAGCGCTTACGCTAAAAGCAGCATGATATTTAGCTAAGGGTAAAGCCCCTAGCCAATGTACAATCAATTTTTGCCTTTAACGAGGGGTTTAGTCCCAAACTAATTGGCTAGGTTCTTAGCTCTTTACCACTTATCATCGACTAGTGATTTAGCTAGGGGACATAACCCCTCACAGATGTTGATTTTGTGAGGTATTTTTTAGCTTAGTGAGGAGTTAACCCCCTAATTAAAGGTTTTTTTTTCTTGTAATAGATTATGCAGATCAGGAAACACCAATCAGTGATGAGTGAAATTCATCTGAAGCATGATGAACACTAACTTTTGAAGCTTGACATCACATTGCATGACATGAATTCATTGTTTGTAGTAATAGTAATTATTTTCTAATAAATTACTTTTGGTTTGTTGTCGTTAAGACTCTATAAAATAAGAATATGAAATGTTAGATTGTAAAATTTGAAATATATAATTTTTTTTTTTGTAAATAGTTCTAATTTTTATAAAATGAAATGCAACTTAATGTTTGAATTTAATAAAAATTTGGTTACATGTTTAGGTTTAGTTATTTAGTTTTGTCATGGTTGTAAATGTATTATAAAGTATTTCTAATGAATAATTTAGTTTAATAATCAAAATATTAAAAAGGAAAATTTATAATTTATTGTATTTAAAAATAAAGTATATATTTATAAATAAAAGTTAAAATAAAAAAACATTCATATAAATTTTAGTGACATCTACAAAATAATGAGTATAATTTGTAAGATAGCATATAGTGACGGTCATTTTAATTGTATATAAAATATGGTCTGTAGCTAAAAGTAAAAGTGACATTTAATGTGTATTTGTTTTTAATTATAAAGTATGATCTAAATAGTTGTGTTAGTTAAATTATTTGTTAATGAATTAGGTAAGTTAGTTAAGAAGTTACTAGCGTTGACCAACTAACTACATATAAGTGTTGATTATGAAGTCTAGGTTTCATTAGTATTTGCATGTTGTCCCTTAATTCTAACAAATCGTAAGAGTAATTAATAATTATAGCAAAAACTAGAATTAATGAAACAAGCAAATGAATGTTTTGACCAAATTTCACAATAAATCTACCTAACTTATACATTATACATGGTTTTCCATATACTCCACCGCTTTCAAATTTTAAGGTCAACTTTATTAAAATAGTAGTTCCTAAAGTGGCTTCAAGATTTTCTTCATTATATTAATAATATATCCATCGCATTTTATTATAAAACTCTTAGATATCTACTTTAATTTATAGGTGAAGCTCGCCGCAATAGACATGTTCATGTTTATTTATATATAAAAAAAGACTATTTAAAATCATGTTATAATATCATAAGAATATGTTTAGAGACCAAAATTGATTTTCCAAGATTCCACATATTTGAAACATTCATCAATGAAACAATAAAAAGCCTCCAACAATTGGTTTATTTAAATAATTAAAGTCAAATTCCTTGAGTTCATCCCAAACTTCCTATAAATACCTAACATCATAACATCTTAATCACAATATTTTTAGTATTTCACTTCCTTAATTACATTGCATAATATATATAAATTCTTAATTTTGTATCATGAAAAGGAAGAGAGAAGAAAGAGTAGATAACATAGATTTAGCAAATTGTTTAATTCTACTCTCTCATCCTAAAGAAACCAAACCAAAGAAACATTTTGGTCCTGTTGAATTTGAGTGCACCACATGCAAGCGTAAATTCTCTTCATTTCAAGCCCTAGGTGGCCATAGGGCTAGTCACAACAAACCCAAACTAGATGCCACAAAACTCAAACTAGAGGCACAAAATTTGAGTTTATTTAACAAGTCCAAAATGCATGGTTGCTATATTTGTGGTAAAGAGTTCTCTTTAGGCCAGGCTTTGGGAGGACATATGAGAAGGCATAGAATTGGTGTCAATGAAGAATTATCTTTGATGAAGGAAATTAAGACTATTGGAGAAGTTCCAATATTGAAAAGATCAAATAGTAAGAGGGTTATGTGTTTGGACTTGAACTTAACACCTTTGCAAAATGACTTGAAGTTATTGTTTGGAAATATGGCACCTAAAGTTGATTCCTTTGTCTGATTAACTTGATGCTTTGTTTTGTAGTTTGAATATATGTAATTTTTTCAATTCTTTGTGGTAAAATTGATTTTCTTTTATTTTCTATAAAGTGTTTATAAATAGACAAGTGATTTATGTGTTTGAATAATACTGACAATTAAATTAAAATAATATGAATGAATTATCATGTGGAGTGAAATACTTTTCTTTAAGATCTCCTTTTCTACTTTCCAAGCCTTTCCTATTTGATTAATCGTGAATATGGGTTTTTGGTTTTATGATTCTAATGGTGCTTACTTTGTTTATGGATCTGGTGTTTGTTCAGAAAAATTTTGATTTTTGAATATGATTTTTTTTGTTTTTGTTTTTGCTATTGGTAATTCTTAAAATGGGTTTTGGTAAAAAAATTGTTTGTTAAATGAGGTACTTATTATGAACTTGAATTTTCCTATTTTATTCACTCTTTCCTATTTTAAAGGGTAAAAAACATTACTTGATGGTTTTTTTTTTCTACTTATGGTGATGTTCAATCTCTGATTATTACTCTTACTTACATGCATGCTTTTAACATAACTCTTTTTAGTCATTTTTTTCATATCCTACATGGATCTAGATTAGTCTTATTTTTTTAGAGATAGTAGTTTTTTTATGTGATTATTTTACAATGTTTTTGATGGATGAAATTTCAGGTTCTTACCAATGGTATTGAAGTGAAGTTGCTTAAGAATGTTCTTAGTGTGATTGAGCCACCTACTGGTAATGAAGTAGATGTTGACCTTGAATTTGAAAATACTCAGGGGCATGGATCAGATATGGGTGAGTTTCAATTTGTGAAGTTACTGTTCTTTTTTCAATCTCTCCAAGTTTATTTTTTTCTTATTTTTTCAATTATATTTTTGGAAATCATTATTTTATTTGTAAAGGTTTTATAACTTGGAATTGTATTAGTTGTTAGTTGATACTTCTACGTGAGTTATGTTTTATAGCTCCTTTTCCCACTTTGAAAACACTACTATCAAATACACTAGGCAACTCAACAAACACATTGAAAGTTGGAAAACCATTTTACGCGGAAATTTGGAAGACCTTTAAAGCTTGCACGGGAAAGAGAAAGGCTTCAATTAATTTTTTTTAATTTGTATTTTCTCACTCTTTTTACTTAATGCTTACAAGGAATTTGGAAGATCTTTAATGCTTGCATGGGAAAGAGAAAGCCTTCAATTATTTTTTTTATATTATAATGAAAAGTAAAAATTTTGAGTTTTTTTTTTCTGTATAATATTTATTTTAATTAATTAAAATATTTATTTTACTTGACATCAGATTAAAATAAATTCACTTATGATTATTATATCATTTTATTATAATGAAAAATAAAATTTTATTTCTATATTTATAATATAATAAAAAAGAAATTATCATTTTATCCGTAAAATTTTATAATATAATGAAAAATAATTTTTTTAAGTTTGTTTCTTTTTTTCTATATAATATTTATTTTATTTGAAAATAAATAACTAGACATTAAAATAGTAAATTCAATATTTATCATTAATAACCGATATTTATTTATAAACATAATTAAATACAGACACATATTTATCACTATTGAATAAATAAATTTATGATGATATAACAAATATTTAGTTTTACAATTATTTTTATAAAAGGAAATAAGTTACAAATACTTTTATAAACGATAAAATTTCAACTACCGATACAATTGTTTTTAACATGAATAAGTTAAAAATATTGTAAATGGTCACACAGGTTCAAGGCATTTATATACGAGAAAAAGTATACGTGTTGATATAATTATTTGTATAAATGGAGATAGATTACAATAATTTCTATAAACGGAAATAAGTTACAAATATTTTTATAAACGAAAAAAAATCAACTATTGATGCAATTGTTTTTAACAGGAAAAAGTTTAAAATAATTTTATAAATAGTCACACGGGTTCAAGGCATTTATAAATGGAAAAAGTCTACATGTTGATATAATTATTTTTATATACAGAAATAAGTTACGATAATTTTTATAAACGGGAATAAATTACAAATATTTTTATAAACGAAAAAACTTCAACTATTAATATGCCATTCCTCCAGTCAGTCTTGTCTCATTCATTCAATTTTCCTATCCATATATTTGTTCCTCTATCTTGTTTTACCATGTATGATTTAATTGCTCCAAAAATCATCTATGTTGATATCTTAACTACCCTTTTGATTTCTGACAAAGGGGGAGAAGGTAAAAATGATTTTGATAATATTGATTCTCAGAATCTTTAAACTCAAACATATAAAATGTTGTTACTACTAATCGTTTGCTTTATGTTTCAATCCATGAACTTTAAACAAGTTCACTGAGTATTCTAAGACAGATTGAATATGAAGATCATGAAGACCCCGATGCTAAGGTTGAGAACCTTATGGATGAAATCAACTCTGATTTCATAAAGAAGAAGTTGTACACTTTGTGAATATATGAATATTCAAACAGATATACCAAACACAAGTCAGAAGTTATAAATTTACTAAAATTAAGGTAATCTTGCTAGATATCACATTTGTTAGACTACGACACCAGATCTAGAGGGGTAAGGGTGAATAGATCCCGACATAAAAACTACCTTTCAAAATAGTTATTTAAAACTTATTTGAAAAACAATATTGAGCGGAAGATTTGTGGCCTAGATCAATATTGTAGTCTAAATGAACCTAGTTATTGGAGACTCGGATACGCACGAGCCATATGGAATTAATATAATGATAAAATCAATCAACATAATAGTATCTCAATTAATTGTTTAATATCCAACACAACAATTTTCTATTTCCAATAAAATCATATTAAAAACATAATATGACAATTTATCAAACATGTGGCACGCAATCAATTTTTCAGAATTTTCTTTGAGATTTGTTGATATGCAAAAGCACTTATAATCAAAGTGGTTATAAGCTAATCAACAAGGAAATTTAAACTTTAATAATCAAAGATAAATTCTATATGAATCAATCGATCAAACAACACATTTAACACATTGCATATAGAGAGTAAATGAGAGTAAGAGATAAAACATAACAATTTTCATTTGTGTTAAACAAGCTAAACAATTTATCAAACACTTGGAGTGCAATAAATTTTCAGAATTTTTACTTGATTAGTATTGATATACAAAACCACTTATAATCAAAAGTTATTATAAGCTATATCCACACTTGAGTTAAAATCAAAACCAATTAGGAAAATTCTTACAATTCAATTGACAACATAATGCTATTTGATAAATTGATTGATGAATATCAAAGAAAGTAAAAGCGAAAAATGAAAGAGACACAAGGATTTATTTAGAAAGTTCCCAAATTTCGTCCTTGCATGTGGGTACATCTCCCCCAATTCTAAATTTGGAATTAGGATTCTTTCTTACTTTGTAAAAGTATAAATACAAGAGAAGTGTTTCGAGCAACATTATAAATCATAATCGTTTGATGTCGATTCAACCCCTTCTCTTCTTTTGATCTTCAACAAGACCAAGACTGATAGATGAAACCTATTCGCTACTTAAGTTACTTCCTGAAAAGGATTTCAAACACCCCAAGATTTCTTATAAAGATTTCAACCACTCCAAGGGATTTTTCACTCAAATAAATCCGATTGTAAACTATCAACACAATATCACTGATTCTATCATCCAATTATTTCTACTTCCTTAAAAATATTTCAACCACTATAAGGTTCCTTGAAAACATTTCAAACACTCCAAGGGATTTTTCACATGGACAATCCTTCGCAAGATCTTGCAAGAAAACCTCTAATTCAACATATGATTTTGGAGGACAAACCCGATGGTTTTTCCCGGATGAAGACCTCTACAAATATCAACCCAAACCAATTGGAAATCCACATTTCTTCATCTAGATGGCACCCCGATGGAACATCATCATAATGTAATATTGGTGTGTATGCATAGATTAGAAGGTTGAAGATGAAGAGAAAAGTAGGCTAATTTTATGGTATCATCAAGTTGGAATGATGAATGAATGATATATTTATAGTTGGACTCTTTTTAGTTAAAAGAGGGTACTTTCAGAATAAAAAAATGACCTGCAAAATAGTATATGTCAACTTGAAAAATTTACGTGTCGGCACATGAGAAACAGTGGCTAAAATCTTTAATAATGCAGTACATATGCTGACACATAAATCGTATGTGTCGATGCATAAGTTGTATGTGTCGACTTGAAAATTATATGTGTCGACACATACTGAAGCTTTTAAGAAAATGCAGAAATGCAGAATTTATGTGTTGACACATAGAAATTTCATGTCGACACATAAGTGTTGATTTTGTGCAAAAACTGATTTTTCATGATTGGGATCAATTTTAAAGTTGTTTTAAACTATTCCTAAGACCTCTAATGCAAAAGGGTGCCACAATACATAAGGATATTATCCACTATACTAAAATTCTAGTTTTCCGAGTTTTGACATCATGCAAAACATTTAATAATGAAGTTGCACTCACAAACTCTCCCTTTTTTATGATGGCAAAACTTGTGACGATGCATTTCATGTAGTTATCGAAGGCTCCCCCTGACTTTGTGCTTCCCTTCTTCATCTCTCATATTCTTCTCCCCCTTTGACAACATCAAAAATAAATAAGGCAAATCATGAGAAGTATCATATTCTAATACCAATACTAATATATCACACAAAGGCATTTTTACAAAGAAGAGCATACAATTACATATCCACATATATATGTAATGATGCATAAAAATAGATAACAAGCATAAAACATTACCAAACATTTAATGTAATTGCATGAATAAAAATGAATGTGATGCAAGAGAAAGCTAGTTAAGTTGCTTCTATAGCGTCACAATTTCGTAACACAACACAATGTAACTCCTGATACCGCACACACATATGCCTAGCATAGTGACAAGAACATGTCACTACTCAATCCAAAATGAAAATGTTGCCATAAATTATGACTCAACTACAACATGAATCGTACATGCAATTAACATGCTTACATTCAAATCATGCACAAATGCAAGAAATAATAATAGAAACACTTACTTATACATATAAAAACAACTTATAAAAATGTGAAACAATTAATACATGAAGTCATTATAACCATATACAATGAGAATACACAATGGTTATCAATCAAAATTTTTGGAAATGAACATTCATGGTTTTCATCATTTGAAAACATAACAATCATTTTTCATCAACTAAAACATCTTCTAAGGAACTTCTTACTTTCAAGGAGAGATTTGGAACAATATTACCTTATTTTTGATGGAATGGAAGTTGCACTCACATGATGTAAAATACTCAAATGAATTGTTAGAGAAAAAGTATAAAAGTGCAAGCATCATAATAAATAAGGAAACATTGGAGACATTAATAATACCTAATTCCATATATTTATTGAAAGAAGGTTTGGTTGCAAACATTTTTGTGAAACCGTCGGAAAGTTGATTTTCAATATCAAGATGCACGAATACAACATCCCCTTTTTCAACATGATCATAAAGGTAATTTCCCACGCTTGTGTTTATTCCTTGAGTTACTTTATTTGGAGTCCGGGAGAGTAATTAAACTCCCCATAAGTCTCATTTCAAATACTCCCTGCATAAGCTTAGAGATTTCATTGACAAGTTAGTAGAATCAAATATGATGTAATATCAAATGTGTTCTGCTTGATATTTAATGAAGCTAAACATGATTATGTACACATAAGTGTTTATAATAAATACATGAAAATATAATGTGATGAATTCATTTCAAGTATACAAATTGATAACTCACTATGATTATCAATTAAGAATTATGTTGTAAATGAACACTCATAATATGAATACCATACATCAAGTATGTCATGTATTTAGAGAAATAAACAAGTAAAAGAGAGAACTTACTAACAAAACGAAAGTTAAATCGATACTACCTCACAGTACAGTATGGCGGAGGATGAACTTGCATTTCACACGAGACTCTCAAAAGAAAGTTGAACCAAATGCCAAGTATGCCACAAAGATTTTAGAAAAACACGATGTTACCACTTTTCATTTTGACAAAGTACCAAAAAGTATAACTTGTGATGAGTCCAAGAAGGTCATTAATTTGATGATCATTCATATTGATTGAACTCTCATCATTTATCCTTTCCATGTTAGTTATCTTTCTCCTCCTCATGTTTCACCAATTCGGGTTGATCAATACCTTCTTCGGGGTCATTGAGTATGTCTCTTGAAGATAAACATATATTATAAAATGAAATACCTTTTTCGAGTATTCTCGGATACAACATCAAAAGTAACTTATGCATCTTTTACCAATAAAACAAAACTTATTGTTGCTTTCTAGATTACACAATACATCATCTTATCCCATATTCAATAGAATTATAATATGTTCATATGCCTTGTGTTGTACCCCAAAATTTGCCCTCCCATTTCCTCAACTTTTTTCTCATCACAAGACCCTTGAAGATCAAGATCCAGTTAGGGTTTCCTCTGCTCAAGACTTCTCCTTGCACTATGGACCCAAATTAGGGTTTGTGTTTGCACAAAGATATTTTGACCTAAAATGCCTAAGATGACTTTCATGCCTCATATTGGACTCCCAAGTTTATCCATACCAAGTTTCAAGTCTTGATTCCAAATTTTGCCCAGTCAATTGGACAGTTGACCTAGAAATCAACTGTATTGGGGAAAAAGTCAATTGTGGCCAATTGACAGTCAAACCTCATGAAAATTGACCTACATCAACATTATGAACTCACATGGAACATTTGATCAAGTTTGGATCACAATTCCACAAGAAATTTGATCAGATCACCAAAAGGGCAAAATGGTCATTTTTAGGGTTTTGACTGCACAAAGGCAATTTTTGACTGTTTGACCTAGACAATGGCAAACCAAGCTCACATATGGACTCAAGGACCCCATGTAATTGTTTTGACATGCTCAACAAGTTCAAGAGATCCCAAATACACAAGATTGATAGCTGAATTTCCCAGTCAATTGGTCAATTTTGACTGTATACTGAAAAGTCAAACTTTGACTTTTTGGTCAAAATCAAGTGTCAAGATTCATTTTTCATCAAAACATGCCAAATCATGAAACTTGTTCATCAAGAAATCAAGAAATGCAAATTAGGGTTTGAAATGGAAATTTTTCATAACTTAGAATTTTTCTAAGTTATGGAAAACCCTAATTTTTTCCCCAACTTTGCCCCACTTTCTCACCATGATCCATTTGGATTCAAGCAAAAGTCAAAACATGAAAGTTGTAGCTTGTTGCATAATCTACAACTTTGATTCACAAAATTTTCCCATTTGAGGCTTGTATCTCAAGTTACAAATTTTTGAATAAGGGCACTAAACCATTCTTAACTTAGTGAATTTTTGACCTATTTTGGCAAGGTTTTCTACCTAACTTCAAGACCATTTTCCATACACTTCCACTTGGATTTTCAAATTGCACTTCAAAGATGGATTGTAGTATACATTCCAAGCTTTCCAAAATGTCCAAGAACTCATCAAACAACCTCATGGTTAGGGAGAATCGAATTTTGCAATATGGCAAAAAGTCACTTTTGTTCTTGGCCAAGGCATGCTCATACTTAAGCCATTTTCAAGTCAGCATAGTTTGTGCTAAATTACAGGTCCTAAAACCCTTTGACACTCATAAATTTAATGCATATTCTTTGTGCCAAGACCATGTTCTTTGAGTTCAAGCATTGTCTAAAGGATTAATCCCAAAATAGATAAAGCATTTCTTCCATTTTTGCAAAAGGTAGCTTTATGTCAAATTGAAAATCCAAGCAAGTACAGTCCATATCTCATTGGCACAAGTTTATGAGTTAATCACACTAATCAAGGAGGGATTATGCAGCATAGTATGAGGGCCTGTACAGGCTAGAGGCACAAAGTAACCATTGCTTGCTTAAAGTGTAAGAAACACATCATAACATGTACCAACTCTCATATCAGCTAAAGAACACTTAGACAAACTTATCAAACACATCCAAGACAACAGAACCAAGCTAATACACGAGTCTTTAGCCTCCAAAACACCCTCAATCTCAGAATCACTCTCAAACTGCAAAAACAGGGCAAGGCCTGCAGTTTGAGCATCATCTCTCAATCCCTTCAAGCATTCTTGCCCAAACCAGTTCACACACATTCCCTAGCATCTATGCAAGCTAACCATGACTTGAAACACGACCTGTAATCCCTCTAACCATTTCCACCATTTTCAGTTTCTTGTTTTGCAGGTGAAGTGCTCCAGCACGATTCAAAAGCTTTCAAGACAAAGTAAACATTGGAATAGCATCCCTGGACCTCAAGGAAGCTTTTCCAATCATCACCTTGCACTGAAAGCTTCTACATTGCCAGATAGAACTTCAACTGAACAGGTAAGTTTTTGAATTCGCATCTCTCTTATTAGGCATCATTAGCTTTAGATTTGTGAATAAACAATGTTCTACTCATGCCACTGAACATGTACATGTTTTTACTTTTCATTTCTTTTGCTTGAGCTGTGAGAATTTAAGGTTTGAAAATGGCAGAAAATCTAGGTTAGGATTTGGGGGAGAAGAAATTCTCCCTCATCTTAGAGAGTTAGATCAAGTTCTGCATATGGTTGGATTCGTCTCTTCATGCTGAACATTTTTTATGTTATGAGTTTTCATTGAAAAGCCAGGAATCAGGAGTTAGAAGTTTGAGAAGAAGGGCGCGCGTTTTTTGAACTTGTTCTGTCTGAAGGTTGAAGACAGTGGCTTCTTGGGCTGGGCCTGAGTATTTTTCTTATTCACACCACCTTTTTTGTTTTACACCCCTTGAGCCCATTTCATTTATTTTTAATGATTTCTGACTTTTTCTTTTTTTGATTGATTCATTTATTTTTTCTCATGTTATTAAAAATATAAAAATCTTTTTTCTCACCATTTTTTAATTTATTAGGTATTTATGTGATTTTCTTTTGATTTACACATAAATGAATGAATATATATATTTCATTAAAAATATTGAGAAATATGAAAAATACTTTTATTTTCATTTTGATTTTATTTTACCTTCTGAAAATGCTTTATATAAAAAATACTTTTTTTTACAAATATTAAATATTGTTATTATTTATATATATATATAATACATATCTAAAATAATACATATATACATATATTTATTAATATATTTAGAGTAAATACAAAATATATACACTTTTGTTTTTTTTATTATTATTACTATTAATATTTAATATAAAAGACATTTTTGACAAATACCTCATTTTATTTTATTTTTGTATATATAAATAAATATTTGTACATAATAAATGAATAATGTATTTTATTTAATAGAATTAGGGTTTTACCCTAAATATGAAAATACTCAAAAAAATAATACCTTTTATTTTCTTTTTATTTTACATAAATAATACTTTTTTTCATACATATAAAAATACTTTTTTCATACATATAAAAAACCATTTTTGCATCTTGCATATTTATTCTTATTTTATTTAAATTGTGCAATTAAATTACCTTGTAAATATTCCCAAAACTGATGTAATAGCTAGGGTTTCAATTTCTTGTCCAAAATCCCCATTTGAACATTTGTACCCCCCTTACCATATTTGGTTTTGTAATAGCTTAGTAAATTTCTTTTCGCACTTTATTGCTTTCTAATTATACCATGTTAGAATTAGGGTTTGTATGCGAAAAACGACAAAAATAGTTATGACCTAATCTCAAGACAAACAAGCATGAAAACGAATACACAAATCACACTTGCACCCCCTAGGGTATTCCACTTGTTGCCTTTCAAAATTGGGCCATATTGCATGTTAGGTCTCTTTGGGCAAAACAAACACAAATCAAATGATCATAGTCCCTCGATGACGCTTTCAAAATGTTGCCTAAACAAATGATCAAGTCCCTTAAGAAATTGCCCAAAGATACTTAGCATCATTGCAATTATGGTCTAAACGATGACCCGCGCCCGTCCCTTTCACATCCTAACATGAGATTGTCCACCAAATGCAATGGTGGAACAAACTTGTTAAAAGGGTTAAAACATAGCAATAATCTTTGAGAAATTTAGGAGTAGATAACCTCTTAGTTACTTGAATAAAACTTGCAAAAACAAAACACTTGCCTATTTTCTAAAACCACACTTCACAAACACTTTCAAAACAAAACTTTCAAAAACAAATGAAAACCTTTTCAAAAGACATACACCTTTGTATACATCCCAACATGGATCATTACAAAGGTTGCCACCACATTGGCCTCTTTTCAAAACATTTTTCAAACCCACACACAAAGCACCATTTCAAACAATTGAAAACAAAAGGCAAGTGATCCAAGCAAGTAACTAAGAGCCCATGGATAACCATGGATAGAAAGGGTGCTAATACCTTCCCTTTCTATAATCTACTCCCCGAACCCAAGAAAACATCTCAAAGGTTTTTTGCTGTGCTTTTTAACCTTTCCTTAGGATAAAATAAAAAGTCGGTGGCGACTCTTGCTCAACCGAAACATTTGCGAAAACAAACGCAAAACCATAGTCAGTTCTCCCACCGTATCACAGAACTGGCGACTCTGCTGGGGACATTTTAAAAGTGGAGTAACCTTAGGGCTTAGATCACCTTTGTTCTCAATTGTTTGCTTTGTTTGCTTTTATGTTTGTGGGCTTTGCATCGGAGTTTCATAGATCCTAACCCGGATCTGGGAAATACCCTTTTTTAGGTAGCATAATCTGTGAGGGACCTGTCCGGCGTAGACCTACATGGGTGAAGCAGTGGCTACGTTGGTGTGGCACCTTGGTCTGTACCTATATCCCTTGCGTTGAAACGGGGAGAATATAGGTCTTCTAAGGAGTCATTAAACACCAACCAACCTTAGAACCCTAAATTGACCAACTTGGCCATTAGGACAGTAGCAGTATGCTACACTCATTGAGGCTAAACTCTCGAGATGGTTCTGGCCGCGAGAAAAGATTGCGATGCTGGAGTTATGACCGATTGAGGGTAGCCAATGATTTGAGATCCTTTAGAACCCGGTTACTTTTTGATAGGACAGGTTTTAACCAACAAAACTAAAAGAGGGTAATACCTGAACTTCATGCTGGCCTGAAACCTAAGGCTTGTCTTGTGTGACTTGTGTGCCTTATCATGCTTGCCTATGTGAATACTTGTGGTGTGCTTCATCATAGCATCATGCCATCATACCATTGCATGCATCCGGTACAAAGGACTAACCCATTTCAAAGACAAAAAGTTTCATCTTTGCTCTATTTTGTAGGACATCATGATGCCCGTGCGTAGGAATACTGTCCGGCTCAACTTTGTTCAACCACCAGTTTTGCTCAAGGATTTGGTGGGTAGGATTCCAAACACTTCCTCCTTCATCAACAGACATGGTTCTCTCCTTGGCTTGATCACTGCAAAATGGGACCAACAACTGATAAGTGTTCTGACCCAGTTTTATGACCCTCTGTATCATTGTTTCACCTTTCAAGACTTCCAGCTGGTTCCTACCCTGGAAGAGTTCTCTTATCTGCTTGGGATCCCTGTCTTGGAGCAAATTCCATTCACTGGTTTGGAAAAGGCTCCTAGGCCTGAAGAGATTGCTGCAATTCTCCCCTTTACCAAAGAAGAGATACTGGCTAACTGGGAAACTAGAAGTGGAGTTAAGGGCTTTTTGGTCAAATTTTTGGTTGGTAAGGCTAATGATTTCTGGAATGACTTGGACTTTAAGGCGTACGAAGATATTCTGGCTCTTTTGATCTATGGTCTGGTATTGTTTCCCAATCCTGACACCTTTATCAGTATCCATGCCATAAGGATTTTCATGTCTCGGAATCCTGTACCCACTCTTTTGGGTGATATCCTACAACAACTCTATGCTCGTACTGCTCGAAAACGGGGAACTCCGTGGTGTTGTGCTCCTTTGCTAGTGAGGTGGTTTATTTCGCACCTTCCTAAGTTCGTGCTGAAGAATGAAGAAGGAAAGGGTTGGGCTCAAAGGTTAATGTCTCTCATGGATAATGACATCACTTGGACTCTCAGAGGTTTGGATGAGGTAGCTGTTATTGATCGATGCGGAGAGTACCCTAATGTTCCATTGATTGGTATCCAAGGAGGAATCTCTTATAATCCATGCTTAGCTCTCCGCCAGTTTGGAAGAGCCAGAAGAGCTGGGCCTCATGAGATGTTAGTTCCTCACTTTCATTTTGAGTTTCAGGCAGACAGTAATAAACTGCGCCATGGATTCATTAGAGCTTGGGACAGAATTCACAAAGCTGACCCACATGAGTTGGGACCAAAGACTTCTCTACCATTGGAACCCTATTGCAAATGGGTCCGCATCCGTGCTCAGAAGTTAAGTATGCCATATGAAGCAGTCAGACCTATCATTCTTGAATCTCCTGATGAAGATGGGGCTTCTCCAACTGTCCTCCCTCCTCAGATGCCCACTGATTTTGACACCATGAAGAGATCTTGGGCACAGTTAAAGGAAGAACGGGATTTTTATCGAGAAAAGTTCAACGAGCAGGAACGGAAGGTCCATAGGCTGACTAAGCAATTGGAGGAAGAGCGGGTTCTGAATAACTACATCAACACTGAGAAGAGGAGGCCATGGGAGCACTGATGGGCTTTGGATATTTCCTTTTATAGCTTTTTCCAGTATTTTTCATTCCTGTAATGCCTAAGGGCAAGATTGTTGAACAAATTGAAATTTTAATCTAATGAAGTGTGTTTCCCTTTTGTCTACAAAGTTGAATCTTGTTTGTCTTTGAAAACATAAAACATACGCATCTCATTGCACCATATGCATAACAGGTACCCTATTTCGCAGGTTGCTTAATCTTCTTCGCTGTTTGTTTGAACAGTCATCATGAATCCAGACTCATCCAGTGAGCAAGCAATCAAGGCCCTTCAGGCCCAAAGAGCCCAGTTTCAAGAGATGGTTCTGAGCCTGGCCCAAGGACAGCAAGAGTTGAAGACTCTACTCCTGAAGAAGAAGAAGAAAAAGAGGACTGCGTTATTCAACACTGGACGCAGATTTGGGAACACACTCCATAATGAAGCTGAACCAACCACTTCTTCTGCTGAGAAAAACAGTCCCCAAGGGGAAGGAGCTCCTAGTCCTGCAGTCTCTGACAACGAGACGGACTACAACGACGAACAATACCCACCTGCTGCTGACAGATACAAGCAATTAGAAGACCGCTTGAGCGCCATGGAGATTCAGAATGTGCCGGGGCTGGATTTCGGAGATTTGGGGTTATCTTCCGGGGTAGTAATCCCACACAAGTTTAAGGCGCCTGCCTTTGCCAAGTATGATGGGGTCTCCTGCCCAAAGCTGCATCTAAGGTCATACGTAAGGAAAATCCAACCTTACACGGCGGATAAGAACCTTTGGATTCACTTTTTCCAAGATAGCCTTTCGGGGTCACAGCTTGAATGGTTCTACCAACTAGATGGAACTAGCATCCGACACTGGGAAGATTTGGCAACCGCATTCTACAGACAATATCAATACAATTCTGATCTCGCTCCTACGCGTACCCAGCTTCAGGGTATGTCTCTAGGAACGGGTGAAGGGTTCAAAGAATATGCATAAAAATGGAGAGATTTGGCTGGCAGGGTGCAGCCTCCATTGACTGATCGTGAGCTGGTTGATATGTTTCTAGGGACTTTGTCTGGTCCGTTTTTCAATCATTTGGTTGGTAACTCCTCCGCTGGGTTTACAGATTTGATTCTGACGGGAGAAAGAATTGAAGCTGGCATCAGGTCAGGAAAGATACAAAAAGCTGCCTCCCCAAGTACTGAGAAGAGACCTTTCAAGAAAGAAGCAAGCGCCGTCTACGGTCCTAGAAGACAAGTCAAGCCATAAAGTCGCCAAGCCGTCAATGCTTTGGTTATTTCAAAACCTGCTGCTGCTCCTCAGCAATACAATCAACAAAGAGGTGAAAGGCCCAAGAGGCAGTATACTCGGTTGAGTATGACCTTATCTCAAATTTTACCCCAACTGTTATCTACCAATTTGGTGACCCTCAAAGAAGCTCCTAAGGTCGTTAATACTGCATCTCCTAAGTATAACCCAAATGCCCGTTGTGCTTATCATTCCGATAGCCCCGGGCACACTACTGATGATTGCTGGGCCTTGAGAAACAAAGTGCAAGATCTTATCGACGCGAAGGAAATTCAGTTTGAAGCGCCTGAGAGACCGAATGTTGTAACTGCTCCTATGCCCCAGCATAGAGTAAATGCCATTGAGGAAGAGTTGTATGCTGTTTCGGTGAATGATGTTGCTACCCCTCTTTTGACTGTTAAGAGGAACTTACTACTAGCCGGTTTATTTCCGGGTTGTAGCAAGGGTTGTCTCTTGTGTGCTATTATCCCTACCGGTTGTCCACTGCTGAAATCAGGCATCCAAAGCCTGATGGATAGCAAAGAAATTCTGTTCAAGAAAACTGCTGTTCCGTTTGTCTCCGTTGAAGAAGTATCTGTTGTCACAATTTACAATCCTGCCAAAACTCCCATGAAGAAGCCAGTCCAAATTATGTCTGTTGCACCCATTACTATTACTGTTCCGGGGCCTCTCCCCTATGAGTCTGATAAAGCGGTCCCATGGCATTATGGGGCCGACGTGTATGTGCTTGGAGTGAAGCAAGAATTCAACACCAATACCAGTATCAGTAACATCACTGGTCCCGCCAAGATTACCCGCAGTGGAAGGCTCTTCTCGCCTGACATTGCACCGCCAGTTATCCGAAAACCTCTCACCATCACACCCGCAAGTGTGCATGTTCCAAATCAAGTTCCTGTGTCTACTACTACCGCCGAGTCCTCTGATACTCGGGGCAAAGAAGTTGCTACCGATTTGCCTGCCAGGACGGAGGCACCCAAAAAGACTGCTGTGGAAGCCTCCCAACAAGAAATGGAGGAAATTCTTAAAATCATCAAAAAGAGCGACTTCAATGTTGTCGAACAGTTGGGGCATACTCCCTCTAAAATCTCTATGCTATCATTGCTGCTATGCTCAGAGGCCCATGCAAAAGCCCTGATTTCATTTCTGAAAACGGCCCATGTACCGCAAGAGACCTCTGCAGATCAATTCACCGACTGTGTGGCTAATTTGACGGCTGACAATGGCTTGGGGTTCTCGGATGCTGACCTCACCGCCAAAGGGAAAAATCACAATGATGCCCTGCATGTTTCCATAGAATGCAGGGGCACTACTCTCGCACACGTGTTAGTAGATACCGGCTCTTCCCTGAATGTTTTGCCCAAGAAGGCATTGGATCGCTTGGATTGTGAGGGCCTGGAATTGAAACCTAGCAACATCATTGTTAGAGCCTTCGACGGTTCTAAAAGGATGGTGCACGGTGAAGTAGACATTCCCATTCGTATGGGTTCCCAAGTTTTTGACTCAACGTTCTATGTAATGGATATTCGTCCATCTTACTCCTGCTTGTTGGGTCGACCCTGGATTCACAAGGCTGGGGCAGTAACATCCACTCTACACCAAAAGCTCAAATACCCTGTCAAAGGGAAGATTGTTACTGTGCAGGGTGAGGAGGAATACATGGTTAGTCACTTGAATTCATTCCGGTATATCGAGATGGACGGGGAGTTTATTGAAACCCCCTTTCAACATTTTGAGGAAGTACCTCCAATTTTGGCATCAGCTGAAGCAGTGGCTGAAGAAGACTTTCCGTTGAAGATGGCGTCCTTGAAGGATGCCCGGGCTGTAATCGAGAAAGGAAATTGTGCAAACTAGGGTCAGCTTCCTGACTTCACTCAAAAGAACGGCAAGTTTGGGCTGGGCTTTACTGCAGAGGCTCAGAGGGCTGTGCGCAAGGGAAAGATCAGAAAGGCTCCGGTGTTTATCTTCCATCCAAGGGTGAATGCTATCGAGGAGGACGTAGAGGAAGCAGAGTTTGACAGTTGGATCTATCCGACCACCAGCAACGGACCAAGCAACTGGACGACAAAGGATTTTACTCCTATCACATTTGTCATGCAGTAATTGACTCTTTTGATTTTCAATTTGTAACAAACAATATGTTAAAGCTTTGTTGGCTCGGTGTCCTACCCGGGGCATCATAGATCCATTTGTGAGGGCTTTTTGTATGACATTTTCATATATCATCAATCAAAACATTGGACGTTTGTTGCATTTCAAATCTTGTGCTCCTTTTTCTTTCTGTGTTATATATATTGCAAAACAGCTATATTTACACACACTCACTTATACAGGTTTCAATCCATCCTGGATCTCACTGGTAACAGCTCTGCTACCACCAGTTATGACTTCGAGAATCCGATCAACTTGGCCGAAGACGAAGGTGAAGATGATTGCGAAGTGCCTGGTGAACTCGCAAGACTGTTACTTCAAGAAGAGAGGGCTATTCAACCACATGAAGAGCCGGTGGAAACAGTTAACCTGGGTACTGAGACAGATAGGAAAGAGGTCAAGATTGATGCCAATTTAGAGCTCAGCGTAAAGCAACGATTGATCCAGATGCTACATGATTACATGGAGATATTTGCTTGGTCCTATGAGGACATGCCAGGTCTGGATGCCGACATTGTAGTTCATCACCTGCCAACAAAAGAAGACTGCCCTCCGGTAAAGCAAAAGGTCCGCCGTATGCGCCCAGAAATGTCCGAAAAGATCAAGGCGGAGGTTATGAAGCAATTCGATGCCGGGTTTCTAGCGGTAACTTCTTATCCTCAATGGGTTGCCAACGTGGTGCCAGTACCAAAGAAGGACGGAAAAGTCAGGATGTGCGTCGACTACAGGGATTTGAACAGGGCAAGCCCCAAGGATGATTTCCCTCTACCTCACATCGACGTTCTTGTTGACAATACTGCTCAACACAAGGTGTTCTCCTTCATGGATGGTTTTTCAGGGTATAATCAGATCAAGATGGCTCCGGAAGATATGGAAAAGACTACCTTTGTGACTCAGTGGGGCACCTTCTGCTACAAGGTCATGCCATTCGGGTTGAAAAATGCTGGGGCAACCTATCAACGTGCCATGGTTGCTTTATTTCATGATATGATCCATCATGAAATTGAGGTATACGTTGATGACATGATAGCAAGGTCTCAAACTAAGGAGGAGCATCTTGATCATCTGAGGAAGCTGTTTGACCGATTAAAGTTGTACAAGCTGAGATTGAATCCCAACAAATGCACCTTTGGGGTAAGGTCCGGAAAATTGCTAGGTTTCATTGTAAGTGATAAAGGTATTCAGGTGGACCCTGCCAAGGTAAAAGCCATACAAGAGATGCCGACTCCAAAGACAGAGAAAGAAGTCAGGCTTCCTGGGACGACTGAATTACATTACCCGTTTCATCTCACATCTGACTGCTACTTGTGAGCCAATCTTCAAATTATTGAAGAAAGATCAAGTGGTACGTTGGAACGATGAATGTCAGGCTTCTTTTGAAAAGATAAAGGAATACCTCCAAGAGCCACCCATTCTTATGCCACCAGTAGAAGGAAGACCTCTGATACTATACTTGACAGTGCTTGATAATTCAATGGGGTGTGTGCTGGGGCAGCATGACGAGTCTGGCCGAAAAGAGCACGCTATTTATTACTTGAGCAAAAAGTTTACCGACTGTGAGTCTCGTTACTCACTGCTTGAGAAAACTTGTTGCGCTCTAGTATGGGCTGCTCGCCGGCTGAGACAGTATATGCTGACTCACACCACTTTGTTGATTTCAAAGATGGATCCCATCAAGTATATCTTCGAAAAGCCTGCTCTGTCTGGGAGAATAGCGAGATGGCAAATGATCTTAACAGAATATGATATCCAGTATACAACTCAGAAAGCAATTAAAGGAAGTGTATTGGCAGATCATTTGGCGCACCAACCTGTGGACGATTATCAATCATTGAACTTTGATTTTCCGGATGAAGACATCATGGTGGTAACAGATTGCGAAGTACCTGGACCGGATGAAGGACCTGAGGAAGGATCCCGATGGTCTATGCATTTTGACGGAGCCTCCAATGCTTTGGGTAACGGCGTCGGCGCTGTGATCATATCTCCCAAAGGAACTCATACTCCTCTCACCGCCCGATTATGTTTCAACTGCACCAACAACATGGCGGAGTATGAAGCATGTATCATGGGTCTGCAAGCTGCGATCGACTTAAGGATCAAGTTTCTAAGTGTCTTCGGAGATTCCGCTCTCGTGATCAATCAGATCAAAGGCGAGTGGGATACGAAACACCCGAATCTTATTCCTTACAAGGAATATGTGTTGACTTTGCTTCCCCACTTTGAAGAAATAACTTTCGGACACTTCCCAAGAGAGGAGAATCAGCTAGCGGACGCACTGGCTACGATGTCTTCAATGTTCAAAGTTAAATGGGACAATGAGGCTCCCCGGATCATATTTTGGAAGTTAGACGAACCGGCATACTGCTGCGACCTTGAGGCCGAAAAGGTGACTGAAAAACCCTGGTATCACGAGGTGAAAAGGTACTTGGAAGCTCAGGAATATCCTGAAGGTGCATCTGTCAATGACAAGAAGTTCATGAGGAGGTTTGCTGCAAAATTCTTCCTCAGCAATGACATTCTCTACAAACGGAATCATGATTCAACTCTACTGCGTTGTGTGGATAAGGCTGAAGCAGAGAAGATCATGATAGAATTGCATGAAGGTACATTCGGAACACATTCCAGTGGGCACACCCTGGCAAAGAAAATCCTTAGGGCAGGATACTTCTGGTCCACAATGGAAGTCGATTGTTACCAACACTCTCGAACTTGTCACAAGTGCCAAATCTATGCTGACAAGGTACACATCCCTCCGGTTCCTCTGAACGTCCTGACGACACATTGGCCTTTTGCAATGTGGGGCATCGATATGATCGGTGAGATCCGACCAACGGCAACCAACGGGCATCGCTTTATCTTGGTGGCGATCGATTACTTCACGAAATGGGTTGAGGCAGCCTCCTACGCAACAGTAACCAAGAGCGTCGTGGCACGTTTCATCCGGCATAATCTGATCTGTCGGTATGGTGTCCCAGAGAGAATCATTACGGACAACGGTACCAATCTCAATAACAAAATGATCACCGAACTCTGCGAGCAATTCAAAATACAGCACCACAATTCTTCTCCCTACCGGCCGAAGATGAATGGGGCTGTAGAAGCAGCTAATAAGAATATTAAGAAAATTGTGCAGAAGATGACAGTGACCTATAAAGATTGGCACGAGATGTTACCGTTCGCTCTTCATGGGTACCGTACCTCATCAAGGACGTCAACCGGGGCAACTCCTTTCTCTTTGGTCTACGGCATGGAAGCAGTCTTGCCAATTGAAGTCCAGATACCCTCTCTCCGGATAATGAAGGATGCAGATTTGAACGAGGATGACTGGATCCAGACTCGACTTGATCAATTAAACCTGATTGATGAAAAGAGACTCACCGCTATCTGTCATGGTCAGACGTATCAAAAACGAATGATCAGGGCATTTAACAAGAAAGTCAGACCACAAGAGTATCAAGTTGGGGACCTGGTAATCAAGCGTATCATCCTTCCTCAAAGTGATCCCCGGGGCAAATGGACCCCTACATACGAAGGGCCATTTGTGGTTAAACATGTGTTCTCAGGAGGAGCCATGATCCTAACCACCATGGATGGCGACGACCTTCCTCACCCCGCCAATGCAGACATAGTGAAAAGATACTACGCATGAATAAAAGACCCGCTAGGTTGACATACCTAGGCAAAAATAAGGGCTTCCCGGCGAACCAAAAGGGTTCGGGCAAAAAAAAAAAAAATAAGGGATGAAATGAAAAAATCTGTACACCCGGCAAGTCGAAAACCTGAAAAGGCGGCTTGGGCAAAAATGGGTATCCCGGTGGACTGAAAACCCGAAAGGGCGGTCCAGGCAGAAGTTAGGGATAAAGCGTAACACTATGTCTCATTGTATCACTTCGCATCCGGAATTCGACATCAATTATCTGGCTCAGATTTCGGCATCGACCAATCAGCTTCATCTTCAACTAGGCAGCAAAGCGATGAGACGCTTGGAGACATAAAGGCGATAGCAGAGTTGGAACCCACTAGGATTGTTCACATAGCTGTTTTGTTCTTTCTCAAAATTGTAATTTATTCGGCGGGATTCTCTTACTAGGATGTCAGCCTCTTGTACAAAAACGCCTATTCACAGGCAAAATTCAAATCAATACAAATACACTTTTCAGACAAATTGCTAATTGTTTTTCCTTTTTTGTTTTGTCTTGCGAAGAACGTCCAATGTTCATTTTTGATATATGCATTTGTCATTAAATTGCTAATTCATAAATACTTGCATATGAAACAAAAGACTAATTACAGGTGACATCAGAAACAGGGGCAATGTGAAGTTGTCTAATGCAGTCTGTTTGCCTTGTCCGCCAAGGTACCAAGATGGATTCAACTGAAGAATGTGACCAGGTTATCTCAACTCCCCACAGAGTAAGATAAGTTCCAGCATTACATCAGCCCTACAATGGGTGCCCTATTTCCCCAGCGAGTCAGCATTACTTTCCCCAAGCAGAGTTGGTTCCCCGTCAATCCTGAAAAGGCACAACATTCCCCGGTAGGAGTATAAGCGTTTCATCAACAAGCATCCCCGGCAGTCTTGATCTAAGATTGTTCCCCGGCGGTATACAGACGTTCCAAATTTCCTCAGGAGAGTCCAATCCAAAAGGTTCCCCAGGAAAGTGAAATCCATCTCCCCGGCAGGTCTTGAAGCTTATCCCCAGTAGATTCTGGAAGCTTATCCCCTGCAGAGTACGGACGTCTCTCCCGAGCTTTATTCAAAGTTATTCCTCACAAGGGCTTATAACTGGGTTATCCTCAACCAATTGCCACAGAAGATCACCCTCGGCAAAATTCTTTCAATCCCCAGCGGAGTTTATCTTCGGTTTCCCCAGCGGAGTTCATCATTGAAATCCTCAGTGAAGCTTTTGTCAAACTTCAGCAAAGTATCTCTTCCACGGAGCAATTCCCCGGCCGGTCGTCAAGGATTTATTTTCCTAAGACGAAATTACATTCATAAACATTTCACATTTTCATACATCTTGCTCACATACATGATAAAGTGCATATAACACTATCTCATGTTGAACATCCTGACATCATGCATGTCATACATCATGACATTGCATACAACTTATGTTCTTGCCTTTTCAGGGAAAAAGACAATCCCAAAGACAACTACCTTCAACTGCCACAATTCCAGATTCGATACTTGTATCTAGCCAGGGCACATCTGAGAGTGGTCAGTTTCCAGGCTCGATTCCTGTATCTAGCCAGGGCACGTCTGAAGAGTTCAAAGATTCGATTCCTGTATCCAGCCAGGGCACATCTATCAACTATAACATTTCCAGATTCAATTCCTGTACCCAGCCAGGGCATATCTGTTGATCACATTTCCAGACTCGACTCCTGTATCTAGCCAGGGCACGTCTGAAGAGTTCAAAGATTCGATTCCTGTATCCAGCCAGGGCACATCTATCAACTACAACATTTCCAGATTCAATTCCTGTACCCAGCCAGGGCATATCTGTTGATCACATTTCCAGACTCGACTCCTGTATCTAGCCAGGGCACATCTGAAGAGTTCGAAGATTCGATTCCTGTGTCCAGCCAGGGCATATTTATTGACGACTATTTCCGGATTCGACTCCTGTATCCAGCCAGGGCACATCTGTGAGCAACCGATTGTAGACTCGATTCCTGTATCTAGCCAGGGCATATCTACATCAGGAGATTGAAGATCAAACACCTGTAACAAGCCAGGAAAACATCTGTCTTTCCCAGACACACGAGTTCTCACTAAGGAATCTCTTATGCGATCAACACTTCCAAATGGCATCTATAAGCCCATTCCCGACAAGTCGCTGTCACGTCTCCAGATGGCATCTATAAGCCCATTCCCGACATCACATTGCTGATACTCCAACATGCGAGTGCAAATTTCCGGGCACTCTAGTGTCCAATCTCCTTTTACCCTCGAGTCACGAAAGGCAAACTTGCCAATCTAACTCTTCAGGTTCAAGAAGATTGAACATGGGCAACTGTTGTACCCCAAAATTTGCCCTCCCATTTCCTCAACTTTTTTCTCATCACAAGACCCTTGAAGATCAAGATCCAGTTAGGGTTTCCTCTGCTCAAGACTTCTCCTTGCACTATGGACCCAAATTAGGGTTTGTGTTTGCACAAAGATATTTTGACCTAAAATGCCTAAGATGACTTTCATGCCTCATATTGGACTCCCAAGTTTATCCATACCAAGTTTCAAGTCTTGATTCCAAATTTTGCCCAGTCAATTGGACAGTTGACCTAGAAATCAACTGTATAAGGGAAAAAGTCAACTGTGGCCAATTGACAGTAAAACCTCATGAAAATTGACCTACATCAACATTATGAACTCACATGGACCATTTGATCAAGTTTGGATCACAATTCCACAAGAAATTTGATCAGATCACCAAAAGGGCAAAATGGTCATTTTTAGGGTTTTGACTGCACAAAGGCAATTTTTGACTGTTTGACCTAGCCAATGGAAAACCAAGCTCACATATGGACTCAAGGACCCCATGTAATTGTTTTTACATGCTCAACAAGTTCAAGAGATCCCAAATACACAAGATTGATAGCTGAATTTCCCAGTCAATTGGTCAATTTTGACTGTATACTGAAAAGTCAAACTTTGACTTTTTGGTCAAAATCAAGTGTCAAGATTCATTTTTCATCAAAACATGCCAAATCATGAAACTTGTTCATCAAGAAATCAAGAAATGCAAATTAGGGTTTGAAATGGAAATTTTTCATAACTTAGAATTTTTCTAAGTTATGGAAAACCCTAATTTTTTCCCCAACTTTGCCCCACTTTCTCACCATGATCCATTTGGATTCAAGCAAAAGTAAAAACATGAAAGTTGTAGCTTGTTGCATAATCTACAACTTTGATTCACAAAATTTTCCCATTTGAGGCTTGTATCTCAAGTTACAAATTTTTGAATAAGGGCACTAAACCATTCTTAACTTAGTGAATTTTTGACCTATTTTGGCAAGGTTTTCTACCTAACTTCAAGACCATTTTCCATACACTTCCACTTGGAATTTCAAATTGCACTTCAAAGATGGATTGTAGTATACATTCCAAGATTTCCAAAATGTCCAAGAACTCATCAAATAACCTCATGGTTAGGGAGAATCGAATTTTGCAATATGGCAAAAAGTCACTTTTGTTCTTGGCCAAGGCATGTTCATACTTAAGCCATTTTCAAGTCAGCATAGTTTGTGCTAAATTACAGGTCCTAAAACCCTTTGACACTCATAAATTTAATGCATATTCTTTGTGCCAAGACCATGTTCTTTGAGTTCAAGCATTGTCTAAAGGATTAATCCCAAAATAGATAAAGCATTTCTTCCATTTTTGCAAAAGGTAGCTTTATGTCAAATTGAAAATCCAAGCAAGTACAGTCCATATCTCATTGGCACAAGTTTATGAGTTAATCACACTGATCAAGGAGGGATTATGCAGCATAGTATGAGGGCCTGTACAGGCTAGAGGCACAAAGTAACCATTGCTTGCTTAAAGTGTAAGAAACACATCATAACATGTACCAACTCTCATATCAGCTAAAGAACACTTAGACAAACTTATCAAACACATCCAAGACAACAGAACCAAGCTAATACACGAGTCTTTAGCCTCCAAAACACCCTCAACCTCAGAATCACTCTCAAACTGCAAAAACAGGGCAAGGCCTGCAGTTTGAGCATCATCTCTCAATCCCTTCAAGCATTCTTGCCCAAACCAGTTTACACACATTCCCTAGCATCTATGCAAGCTAACCATGAGTTGAAACACGACCTGTAATCCCTCTAACCACTTCCACCATTTTTAGTTTCTTGTTTTGCAGGTGAAGTGCTCCAGCACGATTCAAAAGCTTTCAAGACAAAGTAAACATTGGAATAGCATCCCTGGACCTCAAGGAAGCTTTTCCAATCATCACCTTGCACTGAAAGCTTCTACATTGCCAGATAGAACTTCAACTGAACAAGTAAGTTTTTGAATTCGCATCTCTCTTATTAGGCATCATTAGCTTTAGATTTGTGAATAAACAATGTTCTACTCATGCCACTGAACATGTACATGTTTTTACTTTTCATTTCTTTTGCTTGAGCTGTGAGAATTTAAGGTTTGAAAATGGCAGAAAATCTAGGTTAGGATTTGGGGGAGAAGAAATTCTCCCTCATCTTAGAGAGTTAGATCAAGTTCTGCATATGGTTGGATTCGTCTCTTCATGCTGAACATTTTTTATGTTATGAGTTTTCATTGAAAAGCCAGGAATCAGGAGTTAGAAGTTTGAGAAGAAGGGCGCGCGTTTTTTGAACTGGTTCTGTCTGAAGGTTGAAGACAGTGGCTTCTTGGGCTGGGCCTGAGTGTTTTTCTTATTCACACCACCTTTTTTGTTTTACACCCCCTGAGCCCATTTCATTTATTTTTAATGATTTCTGACTTTTTCTTTTTTTGATTGATTCATTTATTTTTTCTCATGTTATTAAAAATATAAAAATCTTTTTTCTCACCATTTTTTAATTTATTAGGTATTTATGTGATTTTCTTTTGATTTACACATAAATGAATGAATATATATATTTCATTAAAAATATTGAGAAATATGAAAAATACTTTTATTTTCATTTTGATTTTATTTTACCTTCTGAAAATGCTTTATATAAAAAATACTTTTTTTTACAAATATTAAATATTGTTATTATTTATATATATATAATACATATCTAAAATAATACATATATACATATATTTATTAATATATTTAGAGTAAATACAAAATATATACACTTTTGTTTTTTTTATTATTATTACTATTAATATTTAATATAAAAGACATTTTTGACAAATACCTCATTTTATTTTATTTTTGTATATATAAATAAATATTTGTACATAATAAATGAATAATGTATTTTATTTAATAGAATTAGGGTTTTACCCTAAATATGAAAATACTCAAAAAAATAATACCTTTTATTTTCTTTTTATTTTACATAAATAATACTTTTTTTCATACATATAAAACTACTTTTTACATACATATAAAAAACCATTTTTGCATCTTGCATATTTATTCTTATTTTATTTAAATTGTGCAATTAAATTACCTTGTAAATATTCCCAAAACTGATGTAATAGCTAGGGTTTCAATTTCTTGTCCAAAATCCCCATTTGAACATTTGTACCCCCTTACCATATTTGGTTTTGTAATAGCTTAGTAAATTTATTTTCGCACTTTATTGCTTTCTAATTATACCATGTTAGAATTAGGGTTTGTATGCGAAAAACGACAAAAATAGTTATGACCTAATCTCAAGACAAACAAGCATGAAAACGAATACACAAATCACACTTGCACCCCCCTAGGGTATTCCACTTGTTGCCTTTCAAAATTGGGCCATATTGCATGTTAGGTCTCTTTGGGCAAAACAAACACAAATCAAATGATCATAGTCCCTCGATGACGCTTTCAAAATGTTGCCTAAACAAATGATCAAGTCCCTTAAGAAATTGCCCAAAGATACTTAGCATCATTGCAATTATGGTCTAAACGATGACCCGCGCCCGTCCCTTTCACATCCTAACATGAGATTGTCCACCAAATGCAATGGTGGAACAAACTTGTTAAAAGGGTTAAAACATAGCAATAATCTTTGAGAAATTTAGGAGTAGATAACCTCTTAGTTACTTGAATAAAACTTGCAAAAACAAAACACTTGCCTATTTTCTAAAACCACACTTCACAAACACTTTCAAAACAAAACTTTCAAAAACAAATGAAAACCTTTTCAAAAGACATACACCTTTGTATACATCCCAACATGGATCATTACAAAGGTTGCCACCACATTGGCCTCTTTTCAAAACATTTTTCAAACCCACACATAAAGCACCATTTCAAACAATTGAAAACAAAAGGCAAGTGATCTAAGCAAGTAACTAAGAGCCCATGGATAACCATGGATAGAAAGGGTGCTAATACCTTCCCTTTCTATAATCTACTCCCCGAACCCAAGAAAACATCTCAAAGGTTTTTTGCTGTGCTTTTTAACCTTTCCTTAGGATAAAATAAAAAGTCGGTGGCGACTCTTGCTCAACCGAAACATTTGCGAAAACAAACGCAAAACCATAGTCAGTTCTCCCACCGTATCACACCTTGATCCACCATAAATGAGAATCCATATTCTCTTCATAGAGTCAAGACAATGTTCCTATAAAAAAATAAGACAAGCTAGGTACTTAATCTTCATTAGGTCCTTAGAGGTTAGTGAAACAATTGGTTGCATTTGGGTAATACAACCATAGTGACAATTTAAATTTTCACCATCACTAAAATCACTATCGTATTATGTGCTCACAATTTGAGGACCTTGAACTTGATGCCATAAGAGCTTTAGGCTTTGTTCTTTCCTCCTTATCCGTGTCATTCTCCTTTTTCTTCTTATCAAGCTTTTTCTCATGCTTGTTCAACAAGTAAGTTCTTGTTCATGTTCTTCAAAATTACCAAACAATATAAAGAGATCAAGTGTTGTAAGATCATTAGCTTCCTTGATCATGGTGACATTCGGTCGCTAATTCCCTGGTAGGACATCTAAAAAACTTCGTTAGTAGCAATTGTATTGCAAATAGGCATACCAAGTGCATTCAAACAATTAATGAGATTTGATGAATTTTTCTTATGGACGAGCCATATGGAATTAACATAACGATAAAATCAATCAACATAATAATATCTCAATTAACCATTTAATATCCAACATAACGGTTTCATATTCCCAATGAAATCATATTTAAAACATAATATAACAATTTATCGAACATGTGGCACGCAATCAATTTTTCAGAATTTTCTTTGAGATTTATTGATATGCAAAATCACTTAAAATCAAAGTGATTATAAGCTAATCAACAAGGAAATTTAAACTTTAATAATAAAAGAGAAATTCTATATGAATCAATCGATCAAATAACACATTCAACATATGGCATATAGAGAGTAAATGAGATTAAGAGATAGAACATATCAATTTTTCTTTGTGTTAAACAAGCAAAACAATTTATCAAACACTTGGAGTACAAGTCAACTTTCAGAATATTTCCTTGATTAGTGTTGACATACAAAAATACTTATATTCACAAGTGATTATAAGCTATATCCACACTTGGGTTATGTTGTACCCCAAAATTTTCCCTCTCATTTATCAAGACTTTTCTCACAAGATTTCTTTAACTCAAGGCTGGATTAGGGTTTGGTCAGCTCAAGACATCTCATCATGCACTGATGACCCAAAATTAGGGTTTGATATTGCACAAGTATTTTTGGACTACAAAAGCTTCATTTGACTTTCAAGTACCATCATGGACCCCTAAGATTACTCATGACAAGTTTCAAACCTTGAACCACATTTTTTATTAGTCAATTGGACAGTTGACCTAAAAATCAACTGTATTGGGCAAAAAGTCAACCATGGCCAATTTACAGTCAAACTTCATATTTTTTGATCCAAATCAACATTTTAGACTCATATGTATCATTTGATCAAGTTTGGATTATAATTCCTCAATAAATTTGATCAAATCATTAAAAGGGCAAAATGGTCAAAATTAGGGTTTTGACTGAGGAAGGGGCAATTTCTGATTTTTAACCTAGCAAATGACCAATTGAGTTAAAGCATGATTTTAAGGATTCAATTGCATCATCTTGACCTAATGGCATGGTTCAAAACATTGCAATTTCATTAGATTGACAAATGAAATTTGCAGTCAACTGATCAAAAATCAATTGTACACTGAAAAGTCAAACTTTGACTTTTTAGTCAAAATCAAGTGCCAAGGATCACAATTCATCAAAACATGTCAAAATGTGAAACTTGTTCATCAAGAAATCCAATTTTGAAGATTAGGGTTTGAGTTTGAAATTTTTCTTAACTTCGAAAATTTTCTAAGTATAGAAAATTTCTAATTTTTTCTCAACTTTAGGCCATTTTTTCACCGTGATTCATAATGATTCAAAGAAAGTTCCCAACATGAAAGTTGTAGACCTCCATGAAATATACAACTTTTCTTCACACAATTTTCCCTAAAGATGCTTGGATCTCAAGATATAAATGTATGAATACATACTCATGAACTAAATAACTTAGTGAAATTTTTGCCCTAATTTAGGCAGGTTTTGGACCCAACTTCATGGCAATTTTTCACCTAGTTCCAAGAGGTATCTCAAAATTCATTTCAAAGATGAGTTATAGAGAACATTTCAAGCTTACCCAAATGTCCAAGAACTACTCAAGATCATTTTTGAGTAGGGATAATCGAAGAGATGAAGTTGGCATTTTCTCACTTTTTGTCCAAGCCATTTCATGAAGAACAAAGTTCCAATCAGTACCTATGCTGCCTAATCCATGTTTTACAGGTCCCAAACTTGTTCCTTACTCCATAATTTAATGCTTACTCAGTTGACAAAGCTTTAATCCATGCCCTAGAACCATTATCTAAGTTGTAATTCCATAAATGGCATAAAGTGACCATTGCCATTTTGAAAAAGCTCAACTTTTGCCACTTTCCAATTCTTGAGCATTGCACCTGTCTGCATTGCACATACAAGTCTTACAGGCCTAAAGCAATTTGTACAAGTTTATACCAACCCTAAGAAAGCCAGTACAAGCATGGCAAGCCTTGTCCCTTCACTTTACTTCAAAAGCAAGAAAGGTTGCAAAAAGGCTAGGGCTGGCACATCTGTTGGAGGGCTGACTAGAAACCAATTCCATACTAATATACAAACACAATACAACCCAAGACATGATTGAAAAAGGCCTGAAACACTCCCAAGCTCAAAAACACCATAAAACTGTCAAAACTTGCAGTTTTGGCATAAGCATACCAATCTCTCACTTGGCTCGTGCGTTTCAAGTCTTGATCATCAAAACATCTTACCTACTTGATATCTAACCAATCCAGACCTTCATCCCTGTACTGTAACCCCTTCTCCATCACCTTCCATTTTTGTTTTCAAAGCTTACAGTTTGACTTGGCCAAGGAGTTTCAGACATTTTCAAGGCAAGGTAAGGGTTGGAATACATTCAGGGAAGTTCAAGGAAGCTCAAGCAAGCATCAGGCCTCCATCAAACTCACTCCAGTTCCATCCACGATTTCAACTGGAGGAGGTAAAAATCTCAACTTCTATCTCCTTGTACAAGCAACCATTGGACATGATTTATGAATAAATAATGCAGTCCTCATTACAACTTCGTTGTACATATCATTATCTTGCATTTATTTGACCTAAGCTGAGAGAATTTAGAACTTGAAATTTCTGAAAATATTAGGTTTAAATTTAGGGCTGTTAAAATTCTTTCTGACCTTTGATTGTTAGTTAACATAAATTATATGGTTAGAATCGTGAGATCAAATACTACAACTTTCATGTTATGAGTTTTCATTTTCATGGAAGAATGAGAGAGTTACAGGGCATCCGACCAGCTTGAGGAAGAAGATGAAGCACAGGGCAAGGACTTGTTTCATGTTATGTTATTTTCGTTTCACTTAAGACAACGAATGTATAGCCACCCCAGTGGCAAGGTAGCACGCTGGTGAGACCCATGTCCTGGATTCGAACCTTGGCACTACCTTTTGTTTTTTCACATTTTGTCATTTTCAATTTTTGGCTTGTTTTGCAGGAATTGGGCCCCCACGCTGGGCCTTGTGTTTTTTTTCTAACGTTCACCACTTGTTTGCTCAGAACACCCCCCTGGTCCATTATTTCTCATACATTTTTATTTGATTTATTTTTGTTTTCATTAATATTTTCTTTAATGTATAAAAATCCAAAAAAATAGAAATTTCATAATATTGCATTTTAGTTTATTTTTCACATAAAAAATATATTTTTATTTTTACTATATATCATATATTTTCTTAATAAATTTGTAAAAAATATAGTTAAAATATATTTAGTTTAATTTATTTATTTATTTTTCATTTCATACTTATAAATATTTATTTTTGCATATATAAAAACTTCATATTTTTATACAATATTATTTATTATTTCAATACAAAAAATACATAAAAATAGTATATAAGAACTTTATTTTCTTTTAAAATAATAATTAGGGTTAAGCCTCCCTTCTAAAAATTATTTCTTTTCCTTATATTTTTAGGATTAGATTAAAATTTCTTTTACATAAAAAAAACAAGACAAAAATCTTTTCTTACATGTACATTATATTGCATCTTTAAATATTGTATTTTATTTATTCTAATTTGTACAAATTCGATTTGGTTGTAATAATTTATTTAGGTTTACATTCTTGCAAATCCCCATTCAAATTTGTATTCCCTCCTCCCATTAAATTGTTGTAATAGCTTAGTAATATTTACATTACGCAATTTACCGCTTTACATGCCATGATTAGTAATTAGGGTTTGTATGATAAGATCAAAACAAATCAAATAAAAAACCCTAAATCCAAGACAAAATCAAACATGAAAATAACACACTTGCACACAAGCATCCTTAGGGTTTCTCCACTTGGTTGCCTTATACAAAATAGCCATGTTACGCATGCGAAGTATCTTGGAAAAACAAACAAATATAAAGATCATAGTCCCTCGATGACGCTATTCTAAGTTGCCTTACAAAAATGATCTTGGATCCTCAAAAATGCTAAGATACTTTGCAACATTGCTAATCATGGTTATACGATGACCCTCGGCCGTCCCGTTTACATCCAAAGATAGGGTTGCCTACCAAATCAATGGTAAGACAACAATGTAAAAGGAATAGAAAATGCACAAGAAAGATATTTGAGTAGGTAGATTACTTTTAGTTACTTGCTCCATTTCAAAACAAATATCCTTGCTATTTTCAAAACAAACACACACATTTCCAAACATCCTACAAAATTGAAAACATTTTCAAAAAGATCAACATCTTTGTATACATTCTTACGAACGAGAATCATTACAAAGATTTCCTAGACAAAGGGCCTCTTTTACAAAATACTTTCAAAACCACACCAAACACAATTTCAAACAACAAAAGCAAGTGATCTAGCAAGTAACTAAGAGCCCATGGAAAACCATGGATGAAAAGGGTGCTAATACCTTCCCTTTTCATAATCTACCCCCCGAACTCAAGAAAACATCTCAAAGGTCTTTCCTGTGCTTTTTCACCCTTCCTTTTGGATAAAAGAAAAGTCGGTGGCGACTCTTGCTATCCGTAACATTTGCGATAAAACGCAAAACCCTCAAGTCAGTTCTCCCACCGCATCACAGAACTGGCGACTCTGTTGGGGAATAAATTTAAAAGTGGGGTTACCTTAGGGCTAGATCACATTTATTTGCTTACATTGTTTTATTTGTTTGCTTTACATTATGGTTCCTTGTTTGGGTTTGAATCCTCCACCTGGATTTGGGAAACATTATAGGTAAATAGCAATACGTTGTGGAAACTGTGCGGGGTATACCGACATGGTCTAAGCAATAGCTATGTTAGTGTGACATATTTATGGGTACCGGTAGCCTTTGAGTCAATCAAAGAGAATACGGGGCCGCTGAGTGATGTCATGAAGCACTAATGAACTTCTAGAACCCTTTACTTGACCAACTTGGCCTTTAGGATGTAGTGAGATGACCGGCTTTGGTGCAGTCTGAAGTTAGTAGATACTCGATACTACACTCATTGAGGTTTGGTTTCTTGGGATATTTTGGCCGCCATTAAAAAGGCTTGAGCTGAAACAATGACCAAGGAAACAATCCAGTGATATTGAGCTCCTTAGAACCCGGTTACTATTATTAGGATAGGTTGAGCCAACTAAACTTCAAGAGGGTACTTACCTATAAGACTCCATGCAAGCCTAAACTAAGAACTTGATTGCTTTGCTTGTATATGCATACTTGTACATAACATCATGGACATCATGAACATCATATGCATCCACTAACCATTTCAAGGATTTTGGAGATTCATCTTTGTTCTTGTTTTGTAGGATATGGATTCACTTCGCAAGAAAACTATCCAAGTCAACCTTGTGAGAATTCCTCCACAACTCAAGGAGCTAGCTTCAAGGATCCCTAAGAACTCTCCATTCACCGAGATACATGGTCGTCTACTCAACTTGGTCACCTCCAACACAGAGGAGGATATGATGAAGGTGCTCTTCCAGTTCTTTGATCATTTGCATCATTGCTTCACATTTCCCGACTATCAACTTGTGCCTACTTTGGAAGAATTCTCTCAACTCTTGAGGATTCCCATTATCAATCAACTACCTTTAAACGGTACGGAAAGATACCCAAATCCATAGGAGATTTCTCAAGCCCTGCACTTGCATTCATCTGATGTCACAACTCATTGGGAAACTAGGAGTGGTGTTAAAGGCTTCTTAGCAAAGTCCCTGTTTGAGAAGGCCCAAAGTTGTTGGAATTCCTTAGACTTGCAAGCATTTGAGGAAATTGTGGCTCTTCTTATCTATGGGATGGTCTTGTTCCCCAATCCTGACCAACTCATAGACGTGAGCACCGTCAAAATCTTCATGTCACGCAACCCAGTGCCTACATTGCTTGGAGATATCCTACACTCTTTTCACACTCGTACAATGAGGAAAAGAGGTGTCCTTATGTGTTTCACTCCCCTCCTGGAAAGATGGTTTATTTCTCATCTTCCCCAATCAGTCTTAAAGAATGAGCAAGGATTAAGGTGGTCACAAAGGTTAATGACGCTTAAACATTCAGATATTCATTGGTGCTCTCGATCCAAAGAGAATGTTATCATTGTTGACCGTTGTGGGGAATTCACTAATGTCCCTCTACTTGGCATTAGGGGAGGCATCACCTATAACCCATGCTTGGCTCTAAGATAATTTGGTTATGCCCGAAGGGATGGCCCACATGAGATGCTGATTCCAGGCTTGGTATTCGACTACGACAACGACGATCAAGGTCTTCACCAGAGATTCATCCGAGCTTGGAGGATGTTAAACAAGGTAGATAGCAAGACTTTGGGGAACAAGAATTCCATCCCTCTTGAGCCTTACCTCAAATGGGTATGAACCCATGCTCAAAGTCTTATGATGCCTTATCCCTCCATCCTCCCGTTGATCATTGAGCCTGTTAAGGAGGGAGAAGTTCCATACACTATCCTACATCCTGACATGCCCACATCTCTTGAAGACCTACAAAGGGATTGGATACAACTCAAAGGAGAGCGTGATACTTTCGAATCCCAATTCTACGCAAGCGAGAAGAAGGTTTTGGAACTCACTAGGCTACTTCATGAGGAGCAGACTCTAAATGCCTACATTACACCAAAGAGGATGTGCACTACTTTTTTATCTTAGAGTTTTGTATTATTTTACCCAAGAGGCATTGATGTACTCAAACTCTATCTTATTAATATAACGTGTGTTTCTCTTTTGTTTAAAACGAACTTGAATCTTTTAAAGTCCTTGAAAACATTACATATGCACATATCATTCATCATAACATAAACAGGTCTTTGAAACAAGTTTCCTCATCTCTCTATTGTTTATTTTAGTATGATGGATCTCGAACAGACAGTCAAAGATCTTCAAGCTCAAAACATGCAGTTTCAACAGTTACTCACAACCCTGGCCAAAGGACAAGAGGGCTGAAGACTTTGTTGGCAAAAGAGAAGAAGAAGAAAGAGAAGAAACCAACTGGTGTTGTAATCACGGGGAGAAGGTTTCAAGGACAGACTAGAAGAACCTTGAATTTTCCAGCAACATCTGATGAAGGAGAAGGGAAAGGAAAAGAAACAGCAGTTCCGTCAGAATCTGAAGAGGAGGAAGAAGAGGAAGATTACTCTGAGGAACAATATCCTCCAGCAGATGATAAGTACAAACATCTTGAAGAGCGTTTGAATGCTATGGAAATACAGAAGGTACCAGGTCTAGACTTTGAAGAATTAGGGCTAGTGTCGGGAATTGTGATCCCACCAAAGTTCAAAGTGCCGTTGTTTGCAAAATATGATGGGGTGTCATGTCCTAAAATGCACCTCCGATCATACGTGAGAAAGATTCAGCCGCACTTTGCCGATAAAGACCTATGGGTGCATTTTTTCCAAGATAGTTTATCCGAAACACAACTCGATTGGTTTTACCAATTGGAAAGGGCCGACGTCCATAACTGGGAAGATCTTGGCGCAGATTTCTATAAGAAATACCAGTATAATGCAGATTTGGCGCCTACCCGTACTCAACTTCAGAGTATGGCTATGGCTTCGAATGAGGGTTTCAAAGATTACACGCAGAAATGGAGAGATATAGTTGGAAGAGTGCAACCCCCTCTGTCTGAAAGAGCGTTGGTGGATATGTTCTTGGGCACTCTATTGGGCCCTTTCTTCAACCATTTGATTGGAAGCTCATCTGCTGGATTTACTGAGTTAATATTAACCGGAGAGAGGGTGGAAGCTGGTATAAAAAGTGGAAATATTTAGAAGGATCCATCTGCCTCTACAGTTGTGAGAAAGCCTTTCACCGGGAAGAAGGAGGTATCTGCTATTTATCCATAAAGGAATCAAGGGAGAGTTGAACGTCGACCAATGGTAGGAGCCATTATGATCCCAAAGCCTACATCTGATCAACCAAGAAGTAACCAACCGAGGATGGAAAGGCCAGTCCGGTAATTTCACCAGAATTAATATGACTCTAGTCCAGGTTTTACCACATCTTCTGAAATTGAATCTGGCAACCTTAAAGGAAGCTCCAAAGAATCCCAACACCACGTCCCCTCATTATCACCCAAATGCCAGATGCGCATACCATTCCGAAAGTCCGGGTCACGACACTAACAACTGTTGGGCCTTGAAAAACAAAATTCAAGACCTTATAGATGCAAAAGAAGTTGAGTTTGTTGCGCCTGAGAAACCAAATGTCATTTTCGCTCCGATGCCTAGGCATGGTCATAACACCAATGCTATCAAAGAAGATTTGTTTTTTTACCACAGTTGATGAACTCTTGACTCTGCTCCCAATCATTAAGATAAACTTGTTAAAAGCTGGTGTATTCCCAGGTTGTAATAAAGACTGCCATCATTACTTATCCTTACCAACTGTTTGCCCTTTGTTGAAGACATGCATTCAACGCTTGATAGACGACCAAGAGATTCTGTTTGAAAATACTCCTATTTCACCTATTCCTGTTGAAGACGTTTCAATCATAACCATCTCCGCCAATCCTTCCAGGGTCCCCAAAAGACCCGTTAGGATTACATCGGTTCCAAAAAGTAATCTTAAAATCACAATGCCCGGGCCGGTCCCATATGAATCAGATAAAACAGTACCGTGGAATTACGGTGGGGACATCTACTATCATGGTATCAAACAAGATGGGCTAACCGCCGAAGAAGTGAGCTCCAAAGAAGAAGACTCCGACATTAACAATATTTCCGGAACCAGTAAGATTACCCGTAGCGGTAGAATCCTCTCTCCAGAAATTTCCCCTCCAAAGGCTTTTTGGACCCGTGGCTGTTCCAAAAATTACCTCCATACCAATAATCATATCTGCAAGTGCTCCTACTGGCAAATACGACACAACCCCTGTTGTTATCCCGACCAATACTTCTACTGCTGAAATTCAAGAAAAAGGTATTCAAGAAGAGTCTGTCCAGACAAAGACTCAACCACTGACCATCCCCGAATCCTCCAAGAAGGAAATGGAGGAGATCCTGAGGATAATAAAGAAGAGCGACTATGACGTGGTTGAACAGTTGGGGCAAGCTCCCTCCAAGATCTCCATGCTAGCATTGGTGCTGTATTCTGAGGCACATGCGAAAGCTCTGGTGAAGTTTCTGAAGACAACCCATGTTCCACAAGAGACATCTACTGACCAATTCCAAGATTGTGTGGCCAGCTTGACAGCTGATAACGACCTAGGCTTCTCTAATGCTGACCTGACACCAAAAGGGAGAAAACACAATGAGGCATTACATGTCTCTGTGGAATGTAGAGGAACATCTCTGGCCCATGTCTTGGTAGACACTGGCTCATCTTTGATTGTTTTACCGAAGAAAGCTCTCGACAGATTAGATTGCGAAGGACTGACATTGAAACCCAGTAACATAGTCGTGAGAGCGTTTGATGGCTCAAAGAGGATGGTCCATGGGGAGGTGGACATTCCCATAAAAGTGGGAACTCAGACTTTCAACTCAAATTTCTATGTAATGGACATCCGCCCCTCTTACTTCTGTCTGCTAGGACGGCCTTGGATCCATAATGCTGGTGCTGTCACCTCTACACTACACCAGATGCTGAAATACCCGGTCCATGGAAAGATTATCACTGTCCAAGGAGAGGAAGAGTACATGATTAGCCACCTAAATTCTTTCCGGTATGTGGAATTGGATGGCGAGTTCATTGAAACCCCTTTTCAACATTTCGAAGAAGTCTCTCAAGAGGTAGCAGTAACCAAGACGGTATCCTCGATCCCCAAGATCACAAGACCTCCGCTTCTAATGTCATATCTAAAGGATGCCAAGGCAGTAGTAGAAGAGGGTGGATGCACCATCTGGGGGAAGCTTCCAGACATTCCGTATAAATCTGACAAGTTTGGCTTAGGGTTTACTTTAAGTGCTCAGAAGGTTGTGCGCCGTGCCCATGCTGGAGGGCCACCTTTGAAGATTAGCAACCAAAAGGTCAACACAGTGGAAGACAGTGAAGAAGATGGCAGCTTGGAGGATTGGATATTTCCTACTGTCAATGGAGGACTTCGCAATTGGGAAGCCAAAGACTTTTTCCCAATAACTTTCATCTCTCAGTAATTTATCTTTTACATTTCTGTTGGACTTATAATATTCACAAACAATTCGTACATTTTCAACCTTGTGTCTTACCCGAGGCGCAATGGTCCATTTGTAAGGGTTTTTATTTCATCTTCATGTGACATTCAATGAATCATGGACGTTTTTCACATACAAATTTTTTGTGCTCTTTGTATTTCTTTTACATTTTATTGTTTAAAGATGGCTATACCCTTACACACACCCACACTCACAAATGCAGGTACCCCTCCATTCCGGATCCCATGGATAACGATACTGCTATGGACTTTAGTGACTCTGAAGATCTAATCTACCAAGCCGAAGACGAAGGTGAGGAAGATTGTGAAGTACCAGGGGAATTGGCTAGACTACTACAACAAGAGGAACGAGCTATTCAGCCTAATGAGGAACCGTTGGATACAATCAACTTGGGTATCGAGGAAGATAAAAAGGAAATCAAGGTGGGTGCCAATCTAGAGCCGAGTGTCAAGGAGCATCTAATTCAGCTATTGCATGATTATGTTGAGATCTTTGCCTGGTCATACAAAGACATGCCAGGGCTTGATACAAACATCGTGGTACATCATCTGCCAACGAGAGAAGACTGTTCACCAGTGAAACAAAAAGTCCGCCGCATGAGACCTGACATGTCAGAGAAGATTAAAGCGGAAGTCATGAAACAATTTAATGTTGGATTCTTGGCTGTCACTTCCTATCCTCAATGGGTTGCCAACATTGTTCCCGTGCCTAAAAAAGACGGAAAAGTACGAATGTGCATGGATTATAGAGATTTAAACAGGGACAACCCTAAAGATGATTTTCCAATTCCCCACATTGATATCCTGGTTGACAATACATCCCAGCACAAGGTGTTTTCCTTCATGGATGGATTCTCAGGTTACTACCAAATCAAAATGGCGCCTGAGGACATGGAGAAAACTACATTTGTCACACAGTGGGGCACATTCTGTTACAAAGTAATGCCATTCGGACTGACGAATGCTGGGGCAACCTATCAACACGCCATGGTAGCTTTATTTCATGATATGATACATCATGAGATAGAGGTCTATGTAGATGACATGATAGCCCGATCACAAACTGAAGAGGAGAACGTTGATCATTTGCAAAAGTTGTTTGAGAGGTTGAAGGAGTACAAACTAAGGTTGAATCCAAACAAGTGCACATTCAGAGTACGGTCCGGTAAACTCCTAGGTTTTGTTGTCAGAAACAAAGGCATCGAGGTTGATCCCGCCAAGGTCAAAGAGATACAAGAAATGCCTGCTCCTCGTACTGAGAAGGAAGTCAGAGGATTCTTGGGACGCCTGAACTATATTTCCAGATTCATTTCTCACCTAACAGCTACTTGTGAATCGATCTTCAAATTATTGAAGAAAGATCAAGTAGTCAGGTGGAATGATGAATGTCAGATTGCTTTTGATAAGATCCAAGAGTACTTACAAGAGACTCCTGTTTTGATGCCGCTAGTCGAGGGAAGACCACTAATCATGTATCTGACCGTTTTAAAGAACTCAATGGGGTGTGTATTGGGGCAGCATGACGAGTCTGGCCGAAAAGAGCACGCTATTTACTACCTGAGCAAAAAGTTTACCGACTGTGAAACCAGATATTCACTGCTCGAGAAAACTTGTTGCGCTCTGGCATGGGCTGCTCGCCGACTAAGACAATATATGTTGACTCATACCACTTTGTTGATATCTAAGATGGATCCGATAAAGTACATCTTCGAAAAGCCTGCTCTATCTGGGAGGATAGCTAGATGGCAGATGATCCTAACAGAATATGACATACAATACACTACCCAGAAAGCTATAAAGGGCAGTGTGCTAACTCATCATCTTCCCCATCAAGCTGTAGAAGATTATCAGTCTATGAAATTTGAATTCTCGGATGAAGACATCATGACATTAGATAACTGTGAAGAAATCAGACCATATGACGGACCTGAACAAGGATCCCGATGGACCCTGTTCTTTGATGGGGCATCCATTGCACTTGGTAATGGTATCAGCGCTGTACTCATATCTCCGGAAAGGTGTCACACTCCCTTTGCTGCCAGACTTTGCTTCAACTGTACGAACAACATGGCGGAATACGAAGCATGCATCTTTGGTCTCATGGCTGCCATAGACTTGGGAATCAAATATTTAGATGTGTTTGGAGATTCAGCTTTGGTCGTCATTCAGATCAAAGGAGAATGGGACACTAAGCACCCAAACTGTATCCCTTACAAAGAACATGTTTTGACATTGTTACCACATTTTGAGAAGATTACCTTCGAGCATTTCCCGCGAGAAGAAAATCAGCTAGCAGACGCTCTAGCCACAATGTCATCTATGTTTAAATTTAATTGGGATAACGAGGCTCCCCAGATCACCATCGAACGAATGAATGAACCAACATACTGTCACGAGATTAATACTGAAGAGGTAATGAACCAGCCTTGGTTTCATGAAGTCAAGAGGTATCTCGAGGCTCAAGAATATCCAGAAGGAGCTTCAATCAATGATAAAAAGTTCTTAAGGAGATTCTCTGCTAAGTTCTTCCTGAGTAATGGCATCCTGTACAAACGCAATCATGACTCCATTCTGCTCCGGTGTGTGTGGATAAAATTGAGGCTGAAAAGATCATGGCTGAATTACATGAAGGTACTTTTGGCACCCACTCCAGTGGGCATACGATGGCGAAGAAAATCCTACGGGCAGGCTATTATTGGTCTACCATGGAAGCGGATTGCTATCAACACTCTCGGACCTGTCATAAATGTCAAATTTATGCTGACAAGGTCCACGTACCTCCAGTTCCTCTGAATGTCTGGACGGCTCCTTGGCCCTTTGCTATATGGGGAATTGATATGATTGGGGAGATCAATCCAACAACCTCCAATGGACACCGTTTCATCCTAGTGGCCATTGACTATTTTACAAAATGGGCCGAAGCAGCTTCCTTCGCATCCGTTACTAAGAATGTTGTTGCCCGCTTCATCAAGCAGAATCTCATTTGTCGGTACGGTATCCCAGAAAGGATCATCACTGATAATGGTACCAACCTTAACAATACTATGATCACCACCTTGTGCGAGCAGTTCAAGATTCAGCATCACAATTCATCCCCCTATCGGCCAAAGATGAATGGTGCCGTCGAAGCTGCAAATAAAAATATTAAAAAGATCATACAAAAAATGACAGTCACCTACAAGGACTGGAATGAGATGCTACCATTTGCTCTCCACGGGTATCGTACCACGACTCGCACATCAACTGGGGCAACACCCTATTCTTTGGTTTATGGCATGGAGGTTGTCTTGCCTATTGAGGTTCAGATCCCCTCTTTGAGGATTATGAAGGATGCAGGTTTGAATGAGGACGATTGGATCCATACTCGACTTGATCAACTGAACTTAATTGATGAAAAAAGACTTACTGCTGTTTGTCATGGTCATATGCATCAAAAATGGATGATCAAGGCTTTCAACAAGAAAGTCATATGCCAAGTAGATCAAGTTGGAGATCTAGTAATCAAGCGCATCATCTTGCCACAAAGTAATCCCAGGGGCAAATGGACTCCTACCTATGAAGGGCCATTTGTAATGAAGAACATATTCTCCGGTGGGGCAATGATCTTAAACACCATGGACGGCGACGACCTTCCACACCCTGCGAACGCGGACATAGTCAAAAGATACTATGCATAAGAGACCCGCTAAGTTGACGCACCTAGGCAAAGCAAGGGAATCCCGGCGAACCAAAAGGTTCTGGCAAAAATTAGGGTTAAAATAAAAAAATCTGTACACCCGACAAGTTGAAAACCTGAAAAGGCGACTTGGGCAAAAAAGGGTTTCCCGGTGGACTGAAAACCCGAAAGGATGGTCCAGGCAAAAGTTAGGGAATTTAAGCGTATGACTATGTCCCTTCGGATCAATTTAAGGACAACCTCTTGACTTCCACTGACAAACTCAGAGTTTCTGATCAATTCAATCATCTTCGGAAGAAGCAATAAATAGACAAGATATTCGGAGATACGAAGGCTATAGCAGAATGGAAACCCCATGGGATTATTACACATAACTATCTTTCTTTGTATAAAGTTTTTCTTGCCTTTTTATGGCATCATTCTCTTACTAGAATGATTGTCTCCTTTGTACAAGATACTTATTCGAAGTCAATACAAATATATCTCTTTGAAAGTACAGAAAACTATTTTCCTTTTTCTTTACACTTGTGTTTTTATTTGAAAAAACGTCCAATGATTCATTAATGAACATATGCATTTGAACATAATTACTGTTTACAAATAAACAAAATGAGAAAGACAATTACTGATAAGTTGAAAGAGCCGGAAAAACATCTCTAGGCTATTCCATAAGCAATCCCCACAATACGTCATTTAGATGCCCAGTGGAACTAAAACTTCAAATTATTAATCCCCAATATAGATCGTCAATTTTCTCAGGATTCCTCAAAACAATATATGGCATTGCTCTCACAACAGAATACAATCAGTACTTCAGCTTCCAGACATGAAAGTTCAGCATGTCCCCGACAGTTTTCAGGGATTTATTTTCCTCAATCAGACAGCAATACAGCAAATCAGCTTACATGCGCACACATTACATCCATATATCATAAACGTTGATAAGGCAAATATATTGCATCATACATTTCATGCAACATAACTTTGTGTTTCAGCTAACATTTTACCCTTTTCAGGATAAGATTGACAACTACCATTAACAATATGCAACCATGATACAGTTCAGATACGCTCCAAACACGGATGCCATTATGATACTCATTCAGATTTCAATCTACTTGATACAGTTCAGATATGCTCTAGACACGGAAGCCATTCTGATACTCATTCAGATCTCACACTCCTAATACATTACAGATACGCTCTAGACACGAAAGCCATTCTGATACTCATTCAGATTCAACTTCAACTACAGTACAAATATGCTCCAGACACGGAATCCATTCTGATACTCATTCAGATTCAACTTCAGCTACAGTACAAATACGCTCCAGACACGGAAGCCATTCTGATACTCATTCAGATTCAACTTCAGCTACATTTCAGATACGCTCCAGACACGGAAGCCATTCTGTTACTCATTCAGATTCAACTTCAGCTACAGTTCAGATACGCTCCAGACGCGGAAGCCATTCTGTTACTCATTCAGATTTCAAGTTCAGATATAGTATGAATATGCTCCAGACACGGACGCCATTCAGATACTTCTTCCAAATTCAGATCCAGATATAGTTCAGATACGCCCTAGACACGGATGCCATTCTGATACTCATTCCTTCAGCTTATAACTTACAATTCAACAAACATTTTTGGATGGCATCTACAAGCCCATCTCCAACAAGATTCTATCACTTCTCCAAATGGATCTTTAATCCAATTCCCTCAACCACACATTGTCGAGTACAAATTTATGGGCACTCTAATGTCCAATCATCTTTCACCTTCGAGTCATGAATGGAAAAACTTGCCACTCTAACTCTTCAGGTCTAAGAAGATTGAACAGGGGCAGCTGTTGTACCCCAAAATTTTCCCTCTCATTTATCAAGACTTTTCTCACAAGATTTCTTTAACTCAAGGCTGGATTAGGGTTTGGTCAGCTAAACACATCTCATCATGCACTGATGACCCAAAATTAGGGTTTGATATTGCACAAGGATTTTTGGACTACCAAAGCTTCATTTGACTTTCAAGTACCATCATGGACCCCTAATATTACTCATGACAAGTTTCAAACCTTGACCCACATTTTTGATCAGTCAATTGGACAGTTGACCTAAAAATCAACTGTATTGGGCAAAAAGTCAACCATGGCCAATTTACATTCAAACTTCATATTTTTTTATCCACATCAACATTTTAGACTCATATGTATCATTTAATCAAGTTTGGATTATAATTCCTCAAGAAATTTGATCAACTCATCAAAAGGGCAAAATGGTCAAAATTAGGGTTTTGACTGAGGAAGGGGCAATTTCTGATTTTTAACCTAGCAAATGACCAATTGAGTTAAAGCATGATTTCAAGGATTCAGTTGCATCATCTTGACCTAATGAAATGGTTCAAAACATTGCAATTTCATTTGAAAATTTTCTTAACTTAGAAAATTTTCTAAGTATAGAAAATTTCTTATTTTTTCTCAACTTTAGGCCATTTTTTCACCATGATGCATAATGATTCAAAGAAAGTTCCCAACATGAAAGTTGTATACCTCCATGAAATATACAACTTTGCTTCACACACTTTTCCCTAAAGATGCTTGGATCTCAAGATATAAATTTATGAATACATACTCATGAACTAAATAAATTAGTGAAATTTTTGCCCTAATTTAGGCAGGTTTTGGACCCAACTTCATGGCAATTTTTCACCTAGTTCCAAGAGGTATCTCAAAATTCATTTCAAATACGAGTTATAGAGCACATTTCAAGCTTCCCAAAATGTAGAAGAACTCCTCAAGATCATTTTTGAGTAGGGAGAGTCGAAGAGATGAAGTTGGCATTTTCTCAATTTTTGTCCAAGCCATTTCATGAAGAACAAAGTTCCAATCAGTACCTATGCTGCCTAATCCATGCTTTACAGGTCCCAAACTTGTTCCTTACTCCATAATTTAATGCTTACTCATTTGAAAAAGCTTTAATCCATGCCCTAGATCCATTATCCAAGTTGTAATTCTATAAATGGCATAAAGTGACCATTGCCATTTTGAAAAACTCAACTTTTGCCACTTTCCAGTTCTTGAGCATTGCACCTGTCTCCATTGCACATACAAGTCTTACAGGCCTAAAGCAATTTGTACAAGTTTATACCAACTCTAAGAAAGCCAGTACAAGCATGGCAAGCCTTTTCCCTTCACTTTGCTTCAAAAGCAAGAAAGGTTGCAAAAAGGCTAGGGATGGCACATCTGTTGGAGGGCTGACTAGAAACCAATTCCATACTAATATACAAACACAATATAACCCAATACAAGATTGAAAAAGGCCTGAAACACTCCCAAGCTCAAAAACACTAGAAAACTGTAAAAACTTGCAGTTTTGGCATAAGCATACCAATCTCTCATTTGGCTCGTGCGATTCAAGTCTTGATCATCAAAACATCTTACCTACTTGATATCTAACCAATCCAGACCTTCATCCCTGTACTGTAACCCCTTCTCCATCACCTGCCATTTTTGTTTTCAAAGCTTGCAGTTTGACTTGGCCAAGGAGTTTCAGACACTTTCAAGGCAAGGTAAGGGTTGGAATACATTCAGGGAAGTTCAAGAAAGCTCAAGCAAACATCAGGCCTCCATCAAACTCACTCCAGTTCCATCCATGATTTCAACTGAAGGAGGTAAAAATCTCAACTTCTATCTCCTTGTAGAGGCAACCATTGGCCACGATTTGTGAATAAATAATGTAGTCCTCATTACAATGAAGTTGTACATATCATTATCTTGCATTTATTTGACCTAAGCTGAGAGAATTTAGAACTTGAAATTTCTGAAAATATTAGGTTTAAATTTAGGGCTGTTAAAATTCTTTCCGACCTTTGATTGTTAGTTAACATAAATTATATGGTTAGAATCATGAGATCAAATACTACAACTTTCATGTTATGAGTTTTCATTTTCATGGAAGAATGAGAGAGTTACAGGGCATCCGGCCAGCTTGAGGAAGAAGATGAAGTACAAGGCAATGCCTTGTTTCATGTTATGTTATTTTCGTTTCACTTAAGACAAAAGATGTATAGCCACCCTAGTGGCAAGGTAGCGCGCTGGTGAGACCCATGTCCTGAGTTCGAACCTTGGCGCTACCTTTTGTTTTTTCACATTTTGTCATTTTCAGTTTTTGGCTTGTTTTGCAGGAATTGGGCCCCCAAGCCGGGCCTTGTGTTTTTTTCCTAACGTTCAACACTTGTTTGCTCAGAACACCCCCCTGGTCCATTATTTCTCATACATTTTTATTTGATTTATTTTTGTTTTCATTAATATTTTCTTTAATGTATAATAATCCAAAAAAATAGAAATTTCATAATATTGCATTTTAGTTTATTTTTCACATAAAAAATATATTTTTATTTTTACTATATATCATATATTTTCTTAATAAATTTGTAAAAAATATAGTTAAAATATATTTAGTTTAATTTATTTATTTATTTTTCATTTCATACTTATAAATATTTATTTTTGCATATATAAAAACTTCATATTTTTATACAATATTATTTATTATTTCAATACAAAAAATACATAAAAATAGTATATAAGAACTTTATTTTCTTTTAAAATAATAATTAGGATTAAGCCTCCCTTCTAAAAATTATTTCTTTTCCTTATATTTTTAGGATTAGATTAAAATTTCTTTTACATAAAAAAAACAAGACAAAAATCTTTTCTTACATGTACATTATATTGCATCTTTAAATATTGTATTTTATTTATTCTAATTTGTACAAATTCGATTTGGTTGTAATAATTTATTTAGGTTTACATTCTTGCAAATCCCCATTCAAATTTGTATTCCCCCCTCCCATAAAATTGTTGTAATAGCTTAGTAATATTTACATTACGCAATTTACCACTTTACATGCCATGATTAGTAATTAGGGTTTGTATGATAAGATCAAAACAAATCAAATAGAAAACCCTAAATCCAAGACAAAATCAAACATGAAAATAACACACTTGCACACAAGCATCCTTAGGGTTTCTCCACTTGGTTGCCTTATACAAAATAGCCATGTTACGCATGCGAAGTATCTTGGAAAAACAAACAAATATAAAGATCATAGTCCCTCGATGATGCTATTCTAAGTCGCCTTACAAAAATGATCTTGGTCCCTCAAAAATGCTAAGATACTTTGCAACAATGCTAATCATGGTTATACGATGACCCTCGCCCGTCCCGTTTACATCCAAAGATAGGGTTGCCTACCAAATCAATGGTAAGACAACAATGTCAAAGGAATAGAAAATGCACAAGAAAGATATTTGAGTAGGTAGATTACTTTTAGTTACTTGCTCCATTTCAAAACAAATATCCTTGCTATTTTTAAAACAAACACACACATTTCCAAACATCCTACAAAATTGAAAACATTTTCAAAAAGACCAACATCTTTGTATACATTCTTACGAACGAGAATCATTACAAAGATTTCCTAGACAAAGGGCCTCTTTTACAAAATACTTTCAAAACCACACCAAACACAATTTCGAACAACAAAAGCAAGTGATCTAGCAAGTAACTAAGAGCCCATGGAAAACCATGGATGAAAAAGGTGCTAATACCTTCCCTTTTCATAATCTACCCCCTGAACTCAAGAAAACATCTCAAAGGTCTTTCCTGTGATTTTTCACCTTTCCTTTTGGATAAAATAAAAGTCGTTGGGGACTCTTGCTAACCGCAACATTTGCGATAAAACGCAAAACCCTCAAGTCAGTTCTCCCACCGTATCACAGGTTAAAATCAAAACCAGTTAGAAAATTCTTACAATTCAATTGATAACACAATGCTATTTGATAAATTGATTGATGAATATCAAAACAAGTAAAAACAAAAATAAAAAAGACACAAGGATTTGTTTAGGAAGTTCTCCACTTTCGTCCTCTCATGTGGGTACATCTCCCCCCAATTCCAAATTTGGAATTAGGATTCTTTCTTACTTTGCAAATGTATGAATACAAGAGAAGTGTTCAGAGCAACATTGAAAATCATAACCGTTTGATGCCGATTTAACCCCTTATCTTCTTTTGATCTTCAACAAGACCAAGATCGATAGTTGCAACCTATTCTCCGCTAAAGTTACTTCCTTAAAAGGATTTTAAACATGTTATGGTTCCTTGCAAAGATTTCAACCACTCAAAGGGATTTTTCACTCGAGTAAATCCGATTGCAAACTATCAACACAAGATCACCGATTCTATCATCCAATTCTTTATACTTCCTTAAAAAGATTTCAACCACTCTAAGGTTCCTTGAAAACATTTCAAACACTCCAAGGAATTTTTCACATGGACGATCCTTTGCATAATCTTGCACGAAAACCCTCAATTCCACAAATAATTTTGGAGGATTAAACCGATGATTTTTCCCCGATGAAAAACCCTACAAATCACAACCCAAACCAATTGTAAATCAATAATTCTTCATCTAGATAACATCCCAATAGAACATCATCACAATGTAATGTTGGTGTGTGTGATACGGTGGCAGAATCGACTGTTAATATTGGTTTGCGTTTTTTTGTTTTCGCAAATGTCGCGGTAAGTAAGAGTCGCCACCGACTTTTATTTCATCCAACAAAGGAAAAGGAAAAAGAACAGAAAAAACCTTTTTCGAGATGTTTCTGAGTACGGGGGATAGATTGTAGAAAGGGAAGGTGTTAGCACCCTTTCCATCCGTGGTTTTCCACGGGTTCTTAGATGTTAGCTCATGTTTTGAAAATTGCTTGTGCTTTGTGTGTTTTGAAAATTATTTTGAAAATGCCTTAGTGCAGCGATTCGCTTTGTGATAACTCTTGTATCAGTCCTCAAGAGTGTTGACAAGACGAATGTTTTTGAAAGTGTTTTGAAATGTTTTTGTGTAGGTGTAAAAAGTTGTTTTGAGCAAGCATCTAAGAACTTATCTACTTATACTCAAAAAGGTCGTTCTTTTCTCCCTATCGTTTAGACCGTGTTATCCTACTATTAGTGAGTAGGTAGCCCTAGTCGTTGGATGTTTGATGGACTATTGAAAGGGAGGCTTATGGTCATTGAAGGCAACATATAAGGATACCTTATCATTTCGAAGGGACTGTCATCATATATTCGTAGGCAACATCGAGGGACAAGATCATTTCTCGTAGGCATCTCGAGGGACATTAAGGGACTATGATCTTTATGATGACTTTTAGATTGAGGGTCTTTTGCTAAGATATCCCTATGTTCGGGGGACATGACCATTGTTTTCCGAGGCAACCAAGTGGGGAGTACCCTAGGGGTGCAAGTGTGCAACAATGTGTTTTTTTCAGGTATATTTATCTTGCAATTAGGGTTTTCTATCGTTCATTTATATCTTTCCATACAATCCTATTAATCTAAGCATTGCATAAAATATAGCAGCTGAAGGTAAAGGCGGAAATGTAAACCTAATCTATGAAGCAATTACATGATAATGATTAAAAAATGCAGGAAAAATAAAGCTACACTGTTATAGTTGAATGCGCCCTATACACTTTATCTAGGAAAATAAAAATAAGACGAAAATAGCAAAGAAAATGTTTTGGTGATTTTTATGAAAAAAATGATTTGTGATAATTAATTAAATAAACCTAAAAAAACTAATTAATTTTAATTAATAAAAAAAAGTTAATTTTGAAAAAAAAAAGTTAATTAAAATACCTAAATCGTAATTAGTTTTAATTAAAAAAGTTTAATTTAAAAAAAAAGGTTAATTAAAAAAACCTAAAACCTAATTAATCTTAATTAAAAAAAAGTTAATTTTGAAAAAAGTTAATTAAAATACCTAAAACCTAATTAATTTAAATTAATAAAAAAAGGTTAGTTTTGAAAAAAAAGGTTAATTAAAAAAAACCTAAAACCTAATTAATTTTGATTAAAAAAAGGATTATGTCTAATGATTAATAAAAAAAAATTAAGTTTGCCAAAAAATAGATAGGGGAAGAAACATCAATGAAAAATAGAGTTAGAAAATAAAAATAATGCAAATGTCATTGGGTGGTTGTTTAACCAAAAATTAATTTAAAACCTAAAATTAAATTAAAAAACCTAAAATTAATTATTCAAGTTTATTATAAAAAATTAAAGGTTTGTGAAAAATATTATGTTTTATGAAAAAAGTTTTAAACAGATGGTTGTCTTAACCTCCTCAGGATGTCTGCCTTGCCATATGTTGTACCCCAAAATTTGCCCTCTTTTCATACACGCATATTATTGGTTTTATGGTTATGGAGTAAAGGTATATTTATCAAGCTTCTTCAGGTTACAAGTGACGTTTATTTCGCCAATAGATGTTCTTAGAGTATTTTCTGTGCTGAAGATCGGTTCGCCATTTTGCAATGATTCGGGGTTCAAAGATTCACAAGTCCAACCCGGCGCGTCATATTCAAGTGTTCTTTCGCCAAGATATCCCTGATAACATATTCTCAGATCCAGGTTCGGCTCAAGAGTCAATTCTTTAAAGAAGGTCCCCGAATGTGTGAGTTTTCTCGAAGAAATATGGTGAAAAATTGTGCTGAAAGTGCAGTTTTTACGCACTAAAAAATTCATAGCTTGAAGATCGTGGTTTGTTTTGAACCTGTTACGGTGGCCAAAATTCCATCTTGACGTCATCTACGTTTTCATCTCTCACGGCTAGAAGCAAATTTCGATCAGAAGGTCTTCAAAAATGCGGATTTATCAAGTATTTGCGTATAGAAAATTTGTGACAGAAATTTATTTGCGTCATGTTCAGAAAATCATAACTTGGTCGATTTTCATCGTAACGAGATGGTTCCGGTGCCAAAATTTCACAATTTGAGTTGACTAAGTTTTCACAGGAGGTATTGAGTTCAAACGGTATTCAAAAGGCCTTCGTTTTTTTCTCAGAGTGCGTGTGACGCGCCGAAAATCCTGAATGCTGAATATTATTTCATCTGGGCCGAAACTTCGAAAATTCATAACTCGGTCAATTTTTATCGGATCGGACCCATCTTTTTACACAAGGTCACTGAATCAGAGATATACAACTTTTATTCCAAAGTCGAGATAGGATTATACTCCGATCAATACCAGTTTTTTATTGAAGAACGTGTCAGAGTTGACACCGGAGCCCAAAATAAGTTTGTCTGAGCTGAAACTTTAAAAATTCATAACTAATTCACCTTTTATCCAATTGAACCCATTTTCAGACAGGAGTTAGTTCTCGATGTTGGCTACATTTTGTTTTTACATTTCAACTTCAAAAAGTGCACTTAAGCCCCTGCGATTTTGCCTAGAACGTGACGGACTCAAGTGAACATTGGAGGCCCAATTGCACATTCAAAGCCCATTTTTCTCTCTCTAATTTCCATTATATAATCTCATTCTTTTCACACAATTGGAAGGAAAAAAAAAACCTTTTCCATAACCCTGTCAGAATATCAAATTCTTTCAAGAACCCTAAAACCTTGAAATCCTTATTACAAATCCCCATCTCACTACAAACAAGCCATCCCTGTTACAAACCCACGTCTCACTAGTTCTCCAATAAGAGTAAAGCTGGTTTGATCTCCATGATCAAAAGGGAATAAAAACATTCATCTCACTACTTCTCCAGTAAGGGTAAGACTGGTTTGATCTCCATGATCAAAAGGGTATAATCATTCATACATGCTATATCGGTTTTAACATTAAATTTTTTCATATATTTACTTTATTTGTATTTCATGATATATAGTAATTTATTTAATGTATTCATGAGATTCAACACTGCAGATTTAGACAGGGTCCCGTGCAGGTTCATTATAGAACGTTGAGGCCAAAACACTAATGGCCAAAATAGAACAACAACCAATGCATGACAATTACAGACATCCTGAGAAGGTTAAGGGCGTGGGTTCAATAACCACCCCTATTGGTTTTGGTTTTCTTCCTTTCTATTTATCATTTTACTTATTTTTATTCTTTCCGTTTAAAATCTTTTTCATAAAACTTAACATTTTTCACAAACCTTTGATTTTTCCTCCTAAACTCGAATAATTAATTTTAGGACTTTTTTAAATTTAATTTTAGGTTTTAAATTAATTTTTGGTTCAACAACCACCCATGACATTTGCATTATCTTTATTTTCTAACCCTATTTTTTAACCTTATTTTTCATTGATGTTTTTTTCTCTATCTATTTTTTGGCAAACTTAATCCTTTTTTGTTAATCATTACACATAAGTTTTTTTTAAACCTTTTTTTTTAAATTAAACAATTAAGTTTTAGGTATTCCTTGTAATTAATCCTTTAATTAACCTTTTTTTTAACAAATTAGGATTATGTTTTTGTTTTAGTTAGTAACTGAATTTTTGGCTTTTTTTCATTTATTAATAAATTAAGTTAATTAACTTTTTTTATTAAAATTAGTTAGAATTAGATTTTTTTAATTAACTTAAAATTATTTTCTACAAAAAAAACACCAAAAATATTAACTTAAAATTTTAGGTTTTAATTTTTCCTTAATTTCTTTTTATTTATTCTTTTATATTTTAATTCCTAGAAAAATTGCATAGGTCACATTATCAATGTAATAGCGTAGATTTATCTTTTCTCGCATTTTTTTCTAATTATGTAATTGCTTCCGGGATGTAATAGTTTTAGGATTTCTTTTCCGCACTCTTCATTATTATGTAATTGCCCCAAAGCTCTGTAATAGCTTAGGTTTAAATTTTCGCCTTTTTATTTTCAGTCCAAAATAATTATGTATCTGCAAAAGCCTTGTAATAGCTAGGACTTTAAACTTTCCGCATTTTATTTTCGCAAACTCTAAACTGCTTAGATGAATTTTAATAGGCTTGCATGCAAAAGACAAATAAAATTAAAACAGTAGATCACCTTAATTATGCAAAGATTAAATAACTGAAATCAAACACATGCACATGCTCACTCTTAGGGTATGCCTCACTTGGTTGTCTCGGAAAACAATGGTCATGTCCCTCAAACGTAGGGATATCTTAGAAAATGACCCTCAATCTAAAAGTCATCATAAAGATCATAGTCCCTTAACGTCCCTCGAGTTGCCTACGAGAAAATGATTTTGTCCCTCGATGTTGCCTACGAATATATGATGACATTCCCTTCGAAATGCTAAGGTATCCTTACATGTTGCCTTCAATGACCATTATGTCCCTTTCGATAGTCCCTCAAACATCCAACGACTAGGGTTACCTACTAACTAATAGTAGGATAACACAGTCTAAAGGAAACCAGAATAGAAACAATCTTTTTTCGAGTAGGTAGATGCTAATAGGTACTTGCTCAAATCAAGTTTTTTTATACCAAACACTTTTCAAACAAAGTTTTCAAAAACACTTCGTAACACTCTTGAGGACAGAAACAAGGATTAAAACAAAGTAAAACAAAACTTTTCAAAAACAAGCATACAAACACAAGCAATTTAAAAATGAGTAAGTACCTAAGAGCCCATGGAAAACCATGGATGGAAAGGATGCTAACACCTTCCCTTTCTATAATCTACCCCCCATACTCAGAAACATCTCGAAAAGGTTTTTTCTGTTCTTTTTCCTTTTCCTGATTGGATAAAATAAAAGTCGGTGGCGACTCTTGCTTACCGCGACATTTTATGAACAAAAAACGCAAACCAGTATTAATAGTCGATTCTGCCACCGTATCACAAAACTGGCGACTCTGCTGGGGAATAGAGATTAGTGGGGTATACCTTAGGATTTAGGTCATCATAATTGCTTCTCTTGATTTCTTTGTTTGCTTTACTTTTAAGGGTTTTGTTTGGGGTTACTATAGATCCTAACCCGGATCTGGGGACACCTTTTAGGTAAGTAGCAATAAACTATGAGGGAACTGTATGACATAGACCGATACTGTTGAAGTAGTAGCTACGTTGATGTGGCACATTGGTTGGTACTGGTATCCCTTGTGGAGAAACGAGGAGAATATGGGGCCGCTGCGTGTGTCGTTAAGCATCAACTGACCTTAGAACCTTTAATCGACCAACTTGGCCATTAGAAAGTAGTGAGATAGCCGACCTCAGTGTAAAGATGAGAACTGGTTGATACTCGATGCTACACTCATTGAGACCATACTCTCGAGATAGTTCCGGCCGTAAGAAAAGATTGCGTGAGCTGAAACCATGACCGATGGAGGATGGTCAGTGATATTGAGATCCTCTAGAACCCGGTTACTTTTCTAGGACAGGTTGGACCAACTTACCTTCAAGAGGGTATTACCTTTGACCTCATGCAAGCCTAAACCTAAGGTTGTTTGTGTGACTTGTGTGCTTTCAGCTTGAACTACTTGCACAATTTTATTATCTGACAACTTGAGTTCCTTGCAGGTTTTGTTTACAGTCCTTATCCAATAACTTGGATTTCTTGCCATACTTTCTTACATCACCTCGCACTTTTGCTTAAACGCATAGCATACACATCATAGCATCATGCCTTAACATTTCCTTAACCATTTCAAGGATCTCAAGGGTTTGTGATGCAGGTTATGGTAAATCAGACGTCTAGCAAGGGGAAAGGGGATTTATTTTCCTTTAGCCAATGTCGTCTAAAGATCAAAACATGATAACTTGAGTCAGTGGCTATGACCCAATCGATATGGTGAGCTTGAATAAGGACTTTTAACGACACGAAGTTTCTTCAATCAAGATGCAACCAAATTCTAACAGTTTCTTGTTTACCCCGCGAGATCCCTGAAAACATTGCATACATATATCATACATATCATTGCATAGCAGGTCTTCCAGTACAGGTCTCTCATGTTCTCGCTGTTTATTTCAGCAATGGCTCTCAAACAAGACAATAGAGATCTTCAAACTCAAGAAGCACAGTTCAGGGACATATTCCTAAACCTATCCAAGGGGAAGGAAGAGTTAAAAACACTCCTCGTTGGGAACTTGGTCAAGAAAAGTCCTGAAGACAATAAGTATGAACGACTGGAACAACTGCAAGCCGAGGTAGATGCAATAAGAACCCAGATGCTAGGGCAGATGGCTCTTATCCAAGGCCTAGCCCGGGGACAAGAAGAGCTGAGAACCATCATTAACCAACTTCATCAAGACGGATACAACAATATGAAGCAATTAGTCGAGGCCGGGGACCAAGTTATTGATCAACCTCCAAGAAGACAAGGGTTTGGTTTGGTGAAGAGTGGACCTTTCCAAATTGCTACTACCTCACAGGTCCAACAACAACCTCGCCAAAAACAACAGGTTAATCAGAGTAAGCCAGATACACCCAAGAGGCAGTTTACCAAGCTCAACATGCCACTGTCTCAAGCTTTACAACACATGTTAAGGATGAATCTGGTAACGTTGATAGGACCTCATCCGAATCCCAAGACTTCTTCGCCTAACTACAATCCTAATGCAAGGTGTGCATATCACTCCAACAGTCCGGGGCATGATACTAACGACTGTTGGAGGTTGAAATACAAAATTCAAGACTTGATTGATGAAGGAGCATTAGAATTCACACAAGATGGTCAACTGGAATGTTTCTATCAATCCTCCAAGGCTCATCATTTGAAGTGACAAGTTCTGACAAAAGAGGCTTTTGTTCATTAGAATTTGCAATTTCCAATTTTCTTTTGATTGTTCGAACATTTATTCATGTCAAACTCTGTTACTTCTTCAATGCATTGCATATGTCTGTTTTGAATCAATTCATTCGTATTCACTATATTTAAATTGCTTCCCTTTTGTGATATTCAACTCACGAACAAAAGCTTTGAGCCTTTAGAGTGAGGATGACGAAAATGATATCAAAATCTCTACAATATGCTTTTGAACAGACCCCGCTGACGATGTACAAGCGTTGTTTCAAATCCTAAACCGTGGAGTTATAAGGAAGATATCCCCTAGTCAACCCCTTTGAGCCAAAGAAGTAGGAGTTTTTCTTTTCACACAAATTAAAACCCTTAATCACAACCCGGGGCAGGGTAGTTTTCTCAGTTAATCCAGGTGCACAATGAATAGCATCGAAGACGTCCTTCCAAAACAGAAGACGACGATGGTTCCCTATAATCGTCAAGACAAGCAGTCATTATCTCTCGAAATAAAAGCCCATTAAGTCATAACCTATGAAGGAGACTTAAGAAGAAAAAAAAAGCTAGGGCATCCCGCTGACTGTAATCACAAAAGAAACAGTTCAGGCAAAAAACAGGGATAGTAAAACCAAAAAAAGAGATTACTATAAATCCTCGGAAAAAAAAAAGATTACAAAATGACTGCCTTTTTCAATTAAACTTTCAGTATCCGAACCGTCACCGGAACATCAAGGGAAATATTACAAGACTCAAATGGGATCTAAATACATAATTAACTGAGTATAGGATCGAAGAACATCACGAAGAACGGGTGGGTACAAATAAATTTTGAGCCTTTATCCTTTGTTTCTTGAACCGTGAACCAGGCCCCGTTATAACCCTTAAAAGTCCTAGCTGAAGCATGGGTTAGTTCGAAAGCATATTGTTACAAAAGGTATTCTGACTCCTTTAAGGTTTGCTATAATTCCTGAGTTGACATCACACTTTTACAAAAAAAAACTTATTTTACTAAAAAATGAATTTTCAAACTTCAAGACAGACATAAGCTTTGCATTCTTAAAATAACATTGTTTGCATATGACTATTTGTTCAACAACAGAGAAATTCACATGACAAATATCTAGTGAACAAAAACCTTCTCAATAAAAAGGATCACCTCAAGTGGAAAAAACACTTCCAACCAAGGGGCACGGAATGATCATTGTCCATCATCTGGGACAGTCAAGACAAGATTCAAGGAATCTCTCAAAGATGCCAAATAGCCAGGGGTAGATCTCCATCTGAATCACTCGAGGCATTGGACATGAATTCCAGCAATGAATCTTGTATGATCAAACGAACATCTTCTGGTAGTGTGGCAACACAACACTACCGACAGTGACAACTACCTACACCCTGAGAGCGTGGACATAGTCAGAAAATACCGCGCATGAACAAAGACCCGCTAAGTTGACTGACCTAGGAAAAAATAAGGGCATCTCGGCGAACCAAAAGGGTTCGGGCAAAAATTAGGGATAAAAACAAAAAAGATAGTTACACCCGGCAAGCCGAAAACCTGAAAAGGCGACTTAAGCAAAAAAGGGTATCCCGGTGGACTGAAAATCTGAAAAGACAGCCCATGCAAAAGTTAGGGATTAAAGCGTACGACTATGTCCCGTCATCTCGTCACTTTCCTACCAGTAGAAGACTTATCATTTCGATCGAAAGTTACCAAACACCTTATAAGTTGGGATAACAATCAATCCACAAGGCCTCCGCAGGCACTTTCTCCAGCAGGTACAGGGGCAGAAAAGTCTCGATGCAAAGTCATTGTCATATCCTTAGCATGCGTTCCAGTAACATCTACACTCCCCACAGAGTAAAAAGTATCCAAAGAAAGTGATGTTAGCTTTCCCGAATAGGACACAACTCTCCCCAGCTGAGGTTCACAATCGCGAGTGAGTCGGTAAGTTTTTCCCCAAGCAAAGTTTATTTCTCTCACAAGCAGAAATTCAATCTCCAACAGAATTCATTATCGCCAGCAACGGAAATTCATCCTCGGTGGAGTTTATTTCTCCAAATCAGCATGACCTATCACCAGAGTATCTCCTCTCCAACAGATTCATTACCCCGCATGATTGTTCTTAGACAAAGTCTCTCCCGACAGAATGTTCTCAAGCAGAATGCATGTAAATCTCCAGCTAATCATCTTTGTTCACTATCCCCAGCGGAAATGAAGAACTCAACTCCTTATACTCTCTAGCAGCAGTCCAGGATTTATTCTCCCCGGCTAGAGAGTATCACAATGGCATTACATATCCATACATCATGGCAGGCGCATATGCATCATACAACATAATCTCATTTATTTTGAGAACAACATTACTCAATACATTTCATACATCATGACATTGCATACAACTAACTCTTCACCTTTCAGGGAAAGACGCAATCAAGTTCTCACAAGTTTTCTCTGGTTCAGTCAAATCGACACTAAGGTTTCTATTCTAGTTGAAGATGTTCTAAGACTTTCGTCTGGGTCAGCCGAATCGTCGCTAAGATTCCCCTGATTCCTATGCCAGTCAAAGTTAATCCGAGAGCTCTCCAGGGACCAGTCAAATCGACACTAAGATTTCTCTCCCAGTTGAAGTTCTCACAAGTTTCCCCTGGTTTAGTCAAATCAATACTAATATTTCTATTCCAGTTCAAGCTATGAAGCCCAGAAATCGACTGGATAATATCTTGATTTCTCTAAAATACTACGAAGCCTGGAATCGACCAGATAGTGGTATATCTCAAATTCAAGCTATGAAGCCCGGAAATCGACTGGATAATATCTTAATTTCTCTAAAATACTACGAAGCCTAGAATCGACCAGATAGTGGTATATCTCAAATTCAAGTTATGAAGCTCGGAAATCGACCGGATAATATCTTGATTTCCCCAAAATACTACGAAGCCTGGAATCGACCAGATAGTGGTATATCTTAAATACAAGCTATGAAGCCCGGAAATCGACCGGAAAACAGCTTAACCCTCAGCAAGTTATTGTGAAGCCTGGAAATCGACCAGATAGCAATAAAAGATACCATGAAGCCTGGAATCGACCAGATAATGGTATAAGACGCTGTGAAGACTGGATCACGACCAGATAGCAGCAAAGGATACTGAAGCCTGGGACACGACCAAATAACAGTATAAGGTACTACAAAGCTTGGAATTCGACCAAATAGCAGTTTACTCGTCCAATTACTATGAAGCCCGAAAATCAACCGGATATTAGTATGCCTTAAAATAAAATGGAAGCCCGGATGCGACCGGATAACCACCTAATTCCTTCTGAAGCCTGGAGTACGAACATATAACATTTTTTGAGATTGCAAAGCCTGGAGCACGACCAGATAGCAAATTTAATCTCATCTCCCCCGTAAGTCATTGTAAAACCTGGAGCGCGACCAAATAGCAGTCAATCATATTATCCTCAGCAAATCATTGTAAGGCTTGGAGCACGACCAAATAGCAGTTCATTTTCATCTCCTCGACTAAGACATGATTCCCCAGTAGATTAACGGACAACTGAAGTTCCTAAAATTCTATTTCTCCCAAGACAGAGACCAACATTCCTTAGCAGATTCCTCCTCAACGACAGGAACATGAATTATCATCAAAGGAATATCTCGGGAAATCAACATCCTCTAGATGGCATATTAAAGCCCATCTCCGACGATTCTCCGTCATATCTTCCGGATGGCATCTTTAAGCCCATCTCCGGTGACCTTCCCTCATCACCTCCAAATGGAATCTATAAGCTCATTCTTGAAATTATCTACACAGTCCAACACCATCTCAGACGAGTGCAAATTTCGAGGCACTCTAGTGTTCAATCATCTTCCACCTTCAGATTGCGAAAGGCAGACAATCAATCTACATCCTCAGGTTTAAGAAGATTGAACAGGGGCAGCTGTTGTACCCCAAAATTTGTCCTCTTTTCATACACGCATATTATTGGTTTTATGGTTATGGAATAAAGGTATATTTATCATGCTTCTTCAGGTTACAAGTGACGTTTATTTCGCCAATGGATGTTCTCAGAGTATTTTCTGTGCTGAAGATCAGTTCGCCATTTTGCAATGATTCGGGGTTCAAAGATTCACAAGTCCAACCCAGTGCGTCATATTCAGGTGTTCTTTCGCCAAGATATCCCTGATAACATATTCTCAAATTCAGGTTCGGCTCAAGAGTCAATTCTTTAAAGAAGGTCTCCGAATGTGTGAGTTTTCTCGAAGAAATATGGTGAAAAAGTGTGCTGAAAGTGCAGTTTTTACGCACTAAAAAATTCATAACTTGAAGATCGTGGTTTGTTTTGAACCCGTTCCGATGGCCAAAATTCCGTCTTAACATCATCTACGTTTTCATCTCTCACAGCTAGAAGCCAATTTCGATCAGAAGGTCTTCAAAAATGCGGATTTATCAAGTATTTTTGTACAGAAAATTTGTGACAGAAGTTTATTTGCGTCATGTTCAGAAAATCATAACTTGGTCGATTTTCATTGTATCGAGATGGTTCCGACGCCAAAATTTCACAAGTTGAGTTGGATAAATTTTCACAGGAAGTATTGAGTTCAAACAGTATTCAAAAGGCCTTCGTTTTTTGCTCAGAGTGCGTGTGACGCGCCGAAAATCCTGAATGCTGAATATTATTTCATCTGGGCCGAAACTTCGAAAATTCATAACTCGGTCAATTTTTATCGGATCGGGCCCATCTTTTTACATAAGGTCACTGGCTCAGAGATCTACAAATGTTATTCCAAAGTCGAGACTGGATTATGCTCCGATCAATACCAGTTTTTTATTGAAGAACGTGTCAGAGTTGACACCGGAGCCCAAAATAAGTTTGTCTGAGCTGAAACTTCAAAAATTTATAACTAATTCACTATTTATCCGATTGAGCCCATTTTCGAAGAGGAGTTAGCTCACGATATCGGCTACATTTTGTTTTCACATTTCAACTTCAAAAAGTGCACTTAAGCCCCTGCGATTTTGCCTAGAACATGTAGGACTCAAGTGAACATTAGAGGCCCAATTGCACATTCAAAGCCCATTTTACTCTCTCTAATTTCCATTATATAATCTCATTCTTTTCACACAATAGGAGGGAAAAAAACCTTTGCCACAACTCTGTCAGAATATCAAATTCTTTCAAGAACTCTAAAACCTTGAAATCCTTATTACAAATCCCCATCTCACTACAAACAAGTCATCCCTGTTATAAACCCACATCTCACTACTTCTCCAGTAAGGGTAATGCTGGTTTGATCTCCATGATCAAAAGGGCATAGAAGCATTCATCTCACTACTTCTCCAGTAAGGGTAAGGCTGGTTTGATCTCCATGATCAAAAAGGTATAATCATTCATACATGCCATATCGGTTTTAACATTAAATTTGTTCATATATTTGCTTTATTTGTATTTCATGATATATAGTAATTTATTTAATGTGTTCATGAGATTCAACACTCCAGATTTAGACAGGGTCCCATGCAGGTTCATTACAGAACATTGAGGCCAAAACACTAATGGCCAAAATAGAACAACCACCAATGCATGACAATGCAAATATCCTGAGAAGGTTAAGGGAGTGGATTCAACAACCACCCCTATTGGTTTTGGTTTTCTTCCTTGCTATTTATCCTTTTACTTAATTTTATTCTTTCTGTTTAAAATCTTTTTCAAAAAACTTAACAATTTTCACAAACCTTTGATTTTTCCTCCTAAACTCGAATAATTAATTTTAGGTCTTTTTTTTAATTTAATTTTAGGTTTTAAATTAATTTTTGGTTCGACAACCACCCATGACATTTGCATTATCTTTATTTTCTAACATGTTTTTTTCTCTATCTATTTTTTGGCAAACTTAATCCTTTTTTGTTAATCATTAAACATAAGCCTTTTTTTTAAAACCTTTTTTTTTTAAATTAAACAATTAGGTTTTAGGTTTTCCTTGTAATTAACCCTTTAATTAACCTTTTTTTAACAAATTAGGATTATGTTTTTGTTTTAGTTAGTAACTGAATTTTTGGCTTTTTTCCATTTATTAATAAATTAAGTTAATTAACTTTTTTTAATTAAAATTAGTTAGAATTAGATTTTTTAATTAACTTAAAATTATTTTCTACAAAAAAAACACCAAAAATATTAACTTAAAATTTTAGGTTTTAATTTTTCCTTAATTTTTATTTATTTATTCTTTTACATTTTAATTTCTATAAAAAATTGCATAGGTCACATTATCAATGTAATAGCGTAGATTTATCTTTTCTCGCATTTTTTTCTTCTAATTATGTAATTGCTTCTTGGATTTAATAGTTTTAGGATTTTTTTTCCGCACTCTTCATTATTATGTAATTGCCCCAAAGCTCTGCAATAGCTTAGGTTTACATTTCCGCCTTTTTATTTTCAGGTCAAAATAATTATGTATCTGCAAAAGCCTTGTAATAACTAGGACTTTAAACTTTCCGCATTTTATTTTCGCAAACTCTAAACTGCTTAGATGAATGTTAATAGGCTTGCATGAAAAAGACAAATAAAATTAAAACAGTGGATCACCTTAATTGTGCAAAGATTAAATAACTGAAATCAAACACATGCACATGCTCACTCTTATGGTATGCCTCACTTGGTTGCCTCGAAAAACAATGGTCATGTCCCTCGAACGTAGGGATATCTTAGCAAATGACCCTCAATCTAAAAGTCATCATAAAGATCATAGTCCCTTAACGTCCCTCGAGTTGCCTACGAGAAAATGATCTTGTCCCTCGATGTTGCCTACGAATATATGATGACAGTCCCTTCGAAATGCTAAGGTATCCTTACATGTTGCCTTCAATGACCATTATGTTCCTTTCGATAGTCCCTCAAACATCCAACGACTAGGGTTACCTACTAACTAATAGTAGGATAACACGGTCTAAAGGAAACCAGAACA